>OY294069.1:12845284-13523225 GCA_958510875.1 Endomychus coccineus
CATCCATACCATGTTTCTCTTCTATTTCAGCCATTGAAATTATATAGTTTTGCTTAGAATTCAATTTTTCGGAAATTTTTAAGCTGCTACCAACGGGCGAAAAAAGTCGTAGCATACTCTACTTGGGCTCAAATGTAAGATTATTTTATGTACTTTAATATGAAATTCAAGGAGACTCAACTTCATTGAATTTGAACTGAAGGTTCCTTAAACATCGGGTAAAAGCTAGCGGCCCATAGCAAAAAAGACTTTATTACAACTGGCGCCGGCCGCACGGGGCACTAAACGGCCCCAAATTAACAAGATCGAGGTAAAATGTATAAACTCTAACTGACGCGTAGCGAGCTTCTCGAGGTAAACGTCAAAATGATTACGTTCGTAGCTAATTACATAGGACGTCTGGCGTTCATGCAACTGTGTTTTTATACAATTCGAACCATCTAATTTCGATAGGCCGAGTGAAAATCCCGGAGCACGAAGCGCTAGCGTGCGAAATTTCGCACTTTCAGATACTTCAAATTAATTAATCTGACAGAAGTTTTGAGGATATTTTTATTCAAATCGATGTGATACCAATTTTTGTCGGGCGTGTTGAAAATTATCTTGGAGGAAATTTTTAATCGAAAACTTAAGCCTGTACGTTCAATTAAAATTCACCATCAGAAAGATCGTCATCGATTTACTACGGATGAACTTTCGCCTTGAAATTGACGGCACTCCTAAAAACGCCGCCAAGTACCTTAAACATCCGAAAAAAAAAAATAAAACACAAAAACAACCTCTAAAAAGGACTAAAAACCTGTTTTTGCATATTCGGAAGGGTCGCACCAAATATTTTCAATAGAAATTTTAGGGCGTTGTGTTAGTCTTATCAATAAGAACATTTTGCGCCGGGTCCCAAAGTCACCAAAAAAAGCACAACTTAACTCTACTATATGTTTAGAATACTTGTTCATGACTTTGCTGTTGAGTGCATTACTGTCAGTTATAAAACAGTATATTTTATACCCAATTTGTTCTAATTTCAAAATAATTGACAAAATTCACACTTACTGCGGTACCACTACTAGAGTCTTGTTATGTAATTGTTGTTACAGTGAAATCTTCCGCAGGGACAGCCGATATCCATTGTTTCCGTATTTATTTGAATATGATTTATTTCTCACGATCCATTTAAATCCGTTCTAGCAGGTTTTAAGGTCAAAGGGTGCACCTCATCTTCAGGCATATATAAGAATGGTTGCATTAAAAAAATTATTGTCAAAACTTGTTCAACAATAGTAAAATTTATAAAAATTTGTTCAAATCAATATTTTTTTGAAAATTATAAAATCATTACAATATTTCATTTACTCAAAAAATTTTTTTTATGTTATTTATATTTAATATACAATATTTTACCATAAAATCTTATGAATTTGTCTAAACGATTTCAAGTTTATGAAAATACTCATTTCATGAGTTGATGAACGTATCGATATTATACAGGGTGTCCTCGAACTGCGTGGCCAAAACGAAACCGAAGATTCTTTGATTCGAAAAAAATTTGATGAGCCTTTTTACTTTTGCCTCAAGTGTCTTGTTTAGCCGATAGAGGGCTTCAAAGTTGCAAAAATAATTTTGTTTTTTCGGTATAACTTGAGAACGTGATGTAGGACTTTCACAATATTTGGCAGGTGAGTTACTGTCAATAATAGTCATTTTTGAGAGTGGAACACAGAGCCTTAGAGACCACAGAAATGGCTCAAACTTGAGGATGTAACGGGGAAAGTGTCCAGAACATTTTTGTGGTCAATGTAATTCACTCGATATTTTTTATGTAGATAGCTTATCTAATTTGAAAACTTTTTTACTCTTAGAAAATTTTGATAAAATCAACGGATTAGCTTGAAAAAATTAATTTTTGACTCTCTGCAATTTTGGCTTACCAATTTTACTTGATTAAAATACCTTAGTTGCCTCTGCTTTTCTAATGTCATTTTGGCATTTGGAGAATTTATCCTCAAAACTGTCAGTTTTTACTTTGCTTTCCGTACAAATTTTATGAAATGGTTAATATCTCGGTAAAACACGAATAATAAAAACAATAGAAATGGGGAAACGATGTGATTATTTAGGAAAAACAAATGGTAAATTAAAAGAAACAACAAAACCTTTTGGGAAATCGCTAAGGCATCAATTGTTCGAAATGTTGCCCATTTTCCTGAATACAAAAATTAATTCGTTTCAAGAAATTGAATTGAACTCTGGCTAGTACTTCAGGATCATTCTTCAATAAATTCGCTTCATGATCAATTCGTTGCAACAGTTTCTCTCGTGTGTTTACTGGAGCTGCATAAACTTTCGACTTCAAAGCGCCCCATAGAAAGAAGTCGCAGGGCGTCAAATCAGGGGAGCGGGCCGGCCAGTTCACTGGTGCATCGTGTCCTCTACCTATCCAGCGATCTGAATATTCCGCATTCAAATGTCGCCCCACAGCTAATGTGAAATGAGGAGGTGCACCATCATGCATAAACCAAAGGTCACGACGAAGGTGTAAGGGCAAGTCTTCCAACAGTTCAGGAAGCCTTTTTTCCAAAAAGTTCAAGTGGTTCTCCCCGTTAAATCGATCGGGTATAACGGTAGGACCAATAATAAAGTTATCCACAATTCCAACCCAAACATTGATTTTAGTTTGATTCTGAAAATGTGTAACTTCCGTTTCATGAGGATTTTCATCAGCATAGAAATATTCATTATGGAGTTTGAAAAGACCACATCTCGTGAAAGTAGCTTCGTCCGTGAACAGAATTCTTTTACAAAAATTGGGGTTTGCGTTTTATCTTTGGACAATAAACCGACAGAAATCTAGCCGATGACCTGGATCCATGGGCAATAAGTCTTGAACTGTTTTAATATGATAGGGATACAACAGTTCTTCTTTCAGTACATTATGAACTAATGATGTTGAGGCTCCAATACGAAGTCCCAAACGTCGTGTGCTTATCCTAGGTTCAGTTTCAACCGCTTCCAGTATCTCTTCTTCGAGCTCTGACGTCTTTCTTGTCCGTCTGCGTCCAGTTTCTCTGCGATTTGCTTCAAATCTGCCAGTTTCGCGAAGTCGCCTCTCGATATTAGCAAAGGTTTGCCGATTTGGAATTCTGCGGTGCGGAGCCAAAATTCAAGAGACTCAAAAATTAATTTTTTCAAGCTAATCCGTTGATTTTATCAAAATTTTCTAAGAGTAAAAAAAGTTTTCAAACAAAATAAGCTATCTACGTCAAAAATATAGAGTGAACTACATTGACCACAAAAAAGTTCTGGACACTTTTCCCGTTACATCCTCAAGTTTGAGCCATTTCTATGGTCTCTAAGGCTCTGTGCTCCAGTTCCAAAAACGACTATTATTAACAGTAACTCACCTGCCAATTATTGTAAAAGTCCTCTATCACGTTCTCAAGTTATACCGAAAAAACAAAATTATTTTTGCAACTTTGAAGCCCTCTATCGTCTAAACAAGACACTTGAGGCAAAAGTAAAAAGGCTCATCAAATTTTTTTCGAATCAAAGAATCTTGGGTTTCATTTTGGCCACGCAGTTCGAGGACACCCTGTATATTGAATGTGAGTAACATAAATTAAATAAAATATTTTTCAAGTAAATACAATATTGTAATTATCTTAAGACTTTTATTGCAGCCATTCTGATATATGCCTGAAGATGAGGTGTAACCTTTGACCTCGAATTCTGGTACTACCGATTTAAATGAATTGTGAGAATTAAACCATATTCAAATTTCCACATTAATGTAGTTGTTCTAAATTTTTTTTCTCAAGTTCCTATGTCCTCAAATACGTTTCGATCTTAATTTTGAATATCAATAGCAGCATAATTTGATTTAGTTTACAAAAAATACACAATTTTTCCATTCAAATTGTAGCTTATCTGATGCCCGTAAACGTAATAATGTATTATTATTAATATTATTATTTTATTATTATCAGAAGCGTCGTGTGAACAGATGAATAGAGACTCTTTATGTGAATATATCAGGGCCCCGACAACCATCAACCTTGAATTACATTCGGTTGATGAGAATATGCTGTAATAAACTCACCTTTTGAGTGTATTCTAAAACCGAAAGTGAGCTCGTCGTTTTATCGATCGCAAGTATACGGCCTCGATGTTTTAAGGTTGCCAGACGGCCGTTCGACGATGGAGTCTCTATTTCAACAGAAATTCTGATGCACATACTTGTAGCTTGATGGAAGTTCTTCGCGAAAGCTTTTCGATCCTTACAAGAGCCTTTCGTTTCGTCGTATTTGTCAAGACAAACTGCACGAAGTTCTCTTCAGCCTGCGGGGCTATTAGGAATGACCGAAACTTCACAGTTGAAAGTTCGTGCAACGTTTAGTTTCACATATACTTGCGTACTACTACCTTCCTGGATGTATTGCATTTCGGAGGAATTTTTCTTGATTTCAAAAAGTCGCTTATCGCGGAATCTTTGATTCATATTTATCGCTTTCTTTTGGTTCGTCCGTGAGAATTAATCGGTAAAGTTCGATTGGAAGACTTACTTTTCAATATTTCAGAGACATTTTTACTATCAACATGTTGCTTTGAAGTTACAATTCATTGAACTATATATACTGTTATGATTTCATTTCCTAAACAATAAAATGATAAAATTAGAACTTACCGAACATTGAAAATCAGAAAAATCAATAAAAAGATATTATATGGAATTAAATACAATGTTAAAAGTTAAATAATAGTTAGTATAATATAATGAACAATGTAAAACATAATAAACAACAATGTAATTAGAATAAAAGTGTAAAACAAGAACTTCAGTGAAAGTGAATAAACGTACAGTGTTACGAAGACAGAAATCATAATTAAAATGATTACAAAAACTATCATGAGATAGCACAAACTATTGAAAAATGTTATAGATATAAGTAAGGATTAGTAAATTTGAGTTATATAATGTTAAAGAAATGTTATTGATATGTTATATTATGTATTAGTTTTTAATAATGGCAACTGTCAAATTTATAATAATTATAGGAATAATCATATTAATCATAACCTAATCATAGATTATCTTATACTAAAGTGTGTGGAAAAATGTAGGCAATATGAATTTAAAAAGAAGTAATCATCATCATTTAAAATAAGTTGAAAATCTCCAATAATTCAAAATTTATAGAATACTAAATTCTGATTGGTCGATGCAATTTTATAGACGTCAGATTAGTAACAATGTAATAGTTCTGTCAGTTTTTAACAATCAACAGAGCATTCTTGATAGGTAAACTAAGCACCTCATCGGTTAATCTTGAAAATACTTGGCGTCCTTTTTGAAGGCCTATAAAAGGCATCTGAAGACAAGCGGAGTCAGTTAGCCATCAACATCTGAAGAGTCAAGATACTCAAGCTACTCAAAAGATTTCCATAATCTTAGATTATTGGATAAACATCGGTGAACCCAAGTGTTCCAGTAGCTTCGTAAGGTTGAAAGTAACCGAAGCAAATAAGTAATTTATACAAGTCAAGTAGTATTCCCAGTCTTCGAACAAAGTTTTTATAAGTTATTATAACCATAATTCACAATTAGCATCGTATAATAGTTAGTCTTCGACAACGTTCCAATACATCATTTAAGGTTTTATATCTTTTGAAAAAGAATAAGACAAGTTAACAATTATCAACATTTCCTGATTTCTAAAGAAGTAACCACATTGTTTACCTGTGATTTGTGTATAGCAAAGAAAGTGTGTACCTACGGGTAAAGTGAATTATCAAATTAATAAGAAAATCAAGTCAAGTGAACATTGCCTACATATTTAAAAACATATTCTTGGATATAAACTAAACGTAAGTTTATTTATTATTTCTCCATTGTATTATTATCTGTCTGTAAATCTGAAAGAAAGATTGTACATTATAACTTTGTAAACAAATATTAATAGTAAATAATTTTGAGGTTAGATCATAGATCTATTTGAACATAAAATTGTTAAAATTGATAGCCAAGATAAAATTAGAGTCATAGAAATTTAAATATAAAAGTTTTTAACATTCAAAGAACATTGTGTTTGATTCCCTAGATATAAAATAAAAAGGTAAAAGTTCATTATTCAAATCATTAGATTATTCAAATCAAAACAAACATAAGATTTAAAATACAAATAAAAGCTAGCCGGTAGATTTCAAAACATTGAAATATTCAAATCAATATTCAAATTAATTCAAATCATAATTAAAGAAATAAACTCAGTAAAGAGTTTTTATATCAATTGTCACCACAACGTGGGGCAATATAAACCAAAAGACCTTTTCTTAACAATTGTCACCACAACGTGGGGCAAAATAAACTCATAAGAGTTTAGTTAATAATACATTCTCGGGAATAAGGTGGCAAGCATCTCGGCTTGGAATACTGTGTTGAGATTTCCCATTCACACGAAATTACAAAGTGTATACATGGAAGTATTCTGATCTCTTCACGCTCCCACTTCTAGTGCCTCCTTCTGGATAACTACACAGTGTGCAGACACTATCAGCGGTTTATCGACAATCCCCACCAACTTCCGCGGATCTACACAGTGTGCACATGGAGATTATGATACAGAATGTCACAATTCATTCATTCACTGGCATCATACAATTATTTAATATGATTTGAATAATTATTCTCGGTACTTGGGGTAGAGAGAGTAGAGAGTAGATAGAGAGGAGAAATGTACTTTAAACTATATGACAATTTGATTTAATTATTGAGCTCTGATTACACCCAGGCGCACGACCAAACAACCAAACGACAGAACGGTCTTCGTATACAATTAATTCGGAAGGATATTGTATAATACAGTGGTAGATCTCACCTAATTATGAGTTTTCGGTTTTGTTTACGTTTGCTTGCTGACTTTGATTCTTAATGGTATTCAAGTTTTTCAATCCGTCTGATGGCCTCGTTTTTTACACGCTTCGAGGTGCTAGTCACCTCCACCAGCTTACGCGGGCACCTTTCTTACTCATTTCGGGTGAATGATGCTCCACCAATTCCGAAATTCTATGACCAATTCACGTGTTTCTCATTAAATAGTTATTCAAGATTTTTGAGCTTCATCACAATATATCTAGGACCCCAAAAGCCTGTTCCGACTCTTGTGTTTCTTCTAGATCCATTTGTACACTAATACTATCGTCTTGACAAACATCTTCACACTATGGGCATCACAGATGACTCAATATGTAGGAAATGCAGAGAGGTGGAAGAAACTGCCTCTCACATCCTGTTGGAATGCCCAGCATTAGCATCAGCCAGGCACCGACACTTCGGATAATTAAAACTGCTCCCAGAAGAACTTATGGAAGCCAGCACTGGTAATATTCTGGATTTCTGGCTGGCCACAAGCTTGCTAGAATAGAATAAACTTCTGACCACGGGACGCACAATGGGCCCAACTAAGTGACCTAAGTGCATCAGGGGCTTAGCCTCCTCCCCTCTTATGATGATGATGATGATGATAATATTAATAGTGTCGTGCTTTGGCTTGCGGTCATTTTCTTATTCCGGCCTCGACGGGATGACGACCCTGAAATGTTGCTCCGCAAATCACAGTGCTGACCTGCGGTTCCAGTCATAACCTTACAGGTTGCCCACTAAATAAACAGGATTGATCTGCACTCCATCTATTTAGGACGCCATTGCAACTAAGCCTGTAAGCCGCTTTTATTGCGAGATTCGCGGTGCTGGTCAAGTCCCCTCCACCAGCTCACGCAGACCCCTTTTTTATTCATTTCGCGTGAATGATGCTCCACTAATTCCGAAATTCTGTGCCGTGGTTTTAATATTCACGAAAGAGGTAGCTTAGAACCAGGAGACGGACATATGATACTTTTTATCCCGTTTGACCGCGCTCCCGTGTGACATGACATAAAACGTCAAAGAGAATACAAGTCAATTATGAGGAAATGAAATCAATCCGCTAGATTCGTCGACAGGTACTCGACCATCACCGATAGCCAGTAACTGTTCAGAGAAATCTTCAGCAGATGTATCATCAAGCAATGCAACTCTCATGTTTGTTGTCAGCTGAATGCAAATTCTTTCATTACTATTTATATTGCTATACTTGTTCAGGATTATGAATTCTATTCAATTAAGCGTTTCGGTTATACTAATCTAAATGAAAACTTCTCGAATTTATGTCTAATATACGTGTTACCCATCAAATAATTATTCAAGATTTTTGAGCTTCGTTACATCAATACATCTAGGACCGCAAAAGCCTGCTCCTACTCTTGTATTTCTTCTAGACCCATTTGTATACCAAATTTTGCCGTGCTTTGGCGTGCGGTCATTTTCCAATTCCGGCCTCGACGGGATGACGACCTTGACATGTTGCTCCGCGAATCACGGGGTTTTGATTGTCCTGCGGTTCTAGTCGCAGCTTTTCGGGCTGCCCGCTGATATGCACTCCATCTCTTTAAGGAGCCATTGCAGCTAGCCTATGGACCGCTTTTATTGCGAGATTCCTCCTCGTCATTGCTCAGCAAGGCCCTCAATGCTGCAATCGGTGTCCTCTTCCTCGTGAATGTAATGCCTCTGAGGAAGAGTCCCTGTATTCTGTCCAGAAGTTTCTGGGCTGTAACCTGTTCGGTTTTTTCCACCTTACGAGAACTGCATGGGTGATAGGTCCACATCAGCTGCTTAGGCCCTAAGCCCCACTTCATGCCAATTGCTCTCTTATACTGTGAAAAGGTTATCATAGCCTTTTGGCATCTAGTCTCCAGGAGAAGTTTTTTTGTCCAGTAACGTCACAACATAATAGTTCCAGACAGCTGTTTCGCTCTTCTCATCAGTAGTACGAGCACGTTTGCAACGTTACTGAAGGATCTTTGTTGAAGGTGTTCATAACCAGCCCAACACGTTTTAAAAAGACCAAAATATCTCACACATTTCCTATCTGATCTGTAGTGAACGAACTTGGGATGATCTGGATGAGGATATGGCATTAGACTCTATACGAACGCATGTGCCTCTCACGTTTGTTAGATGGTGATTTTTTGTTGGATTAATTCCCTTTGAAAATGTAATTACGGTCATGTTTAATGTATTGCTGCAGATGCTATATTTATCGCTTCGCTTTACCCTTAGAACACAAAGTTGTAGGAAGCAATTCGCTTTTTATCTTGCCCTTTTACGACAAGTTTCTGAGCTCTCTTGTTTCGGCCTCGGGAAAACAAAGAAGGGGAATTTTCTTATTTCATCTTAGATAAATAACGTCTATAATGATTAGTATGGGTTATATCTTGACTCTCGGAATATACTGCTATAAACTACTTAAGATTATTGCACAAGTTTAGTGTTCCTTATTGACTGTTGCAATTTCTCTACTAGAAGTCAAATAGGACAACTTATCTAATGAGCTACCGGCCTAGACTGTACGTTGTTGTCATGCAACTTCGTTCATTTTAACTGAGTAACTCTGGAGTTCATTAGTAAATTGTTCCGGTTATGATCAGGGATGCTTTCATCAAAAAAGCTAATTGTAAGCATACAAAAATATAATCATTCGATTATTGCAAATTTATTCCAACGAATACTTGCAAAATAGCAACTTCTATCAGCCAGTTTCACTTCACAAAATTTAGTTCACATACAGAATAGTTTTCAATATTATACACGGTGGAGCTTTCTATACGCGTCGGTACGTAAAACGGCTTAACATCCAAAGTGCACAGAATGATCCTTACATCTTTATGTATATAGCAAAATTATTTCACTTTCAACAAAAATTACTATAAACAAACAAGCGGATATGCAATAGGCAATCCGCACTCTCCTTTTTTGGCCAATACTTTCTAAGCGAACTTGAAACATCCTTAAAATCAAAATTGAATATGTTTCCAAAAGTTTGGTATAATGTTGCGACATTTTCGCGATTACAAGTAAAAATTTAGATTGACATGGCTTTTTGAACATGCTTAATAGCTAATTTGATTCATTGAGTCACTGTCGAAATAGAAATAGATAATAGCTTCTTCTCCTTGATATTAACTCTATAAAATATGGTAATCTCTTAGATTTCGACATGTACAGAAAACCCACTCAAACAAATAGGTATACCCAGGCGGATTCAGCTACACTATTTAGATATAAAATAGCTCCGTTCAATAGTCTAGTTCATAGATTATTGAACGTCCCTTTGAGTTAGCAAAGTTATAACAACGATGTTGAGAAACTTCAGCAAATTGCGTTGGACAATGGTTACCACAAATCTTCGATCAATAATTTAATTTCTAAACAAAAAATGAGGTTGGAACGTAGCCAACTAACCAAATTAGAACCATTACCTTCAAATATTTCAATAAAATTCAAAAGTTGCACTTATCATTCAGTAATTAATAAATTCCGAATTTGTTTTCTAAATTTGCAGTTTATAGAATGATGTAAGAACAAGATAAAACACCATTTAGGCAACACCTTTGATTTTTCCGATTTCGACAAATCGGTGATTTACAAAATCAATTGTGACTGTTCAAAATGCTATGTGGGTCAAACTAGAAGGAACATTTTAACTCGTTATAAGGAACATTCTGCACATATAAAGAAAAATAATGGTCAAACATCAACGGTAGCCGAACATATTTTGAATACAGGTCACACCATTTCTCAAAAAAGTTTACCACTTTAAAAACGCAGTACAGACAAATACCTATGATGAAAATGTATAAGCGGAAAAGCAATTTATTATATTTCTATTTATCTTCAGCTGAGGGTAACCCATTGTTTACATTATTATCCCGAAATAGTATAGGCACATGCAGCAGATAACAAATTATAAATTCTTCGAATATTCCAGGAACGAAAAGATATAGAAAAGACATAGGTGTAGTGAATATAACAAGAGCTTTACCTATTCTCCCCGTGAAAACAAAAAATACCATAAAATACACAGTGTTCCATTTATTACTTTGATATAAATACTTATTTTTGGACCACTGTATAATCCAAATTATTCTAAATTTGCAGCAATAGAGGCGCTATATATATCCTTATTAGGGAACAAACCTTAGATGTTGCTCCATCCTGTATAGATATTTTCAATTGATTCATAGCAAAGTTTTGTTATATTTTATTAAAATTCAACAAATTCATTATTGTAAACAATTTGGTGGATGCGCCAGCCAATTCTGGTCAACACTTCGGTTGGTTAGACTAGAAAATACACAATGTTAAGTTATCTTCATTAGTAAGCCGAATAATTAGATTCGACAATTAAAAACGAAGATAGAATTGCAACGATTTTATTTTTATGTAAAATGTTATAGTTTAGCAACTAATTATTCTATTTCTATGTTGACTGCATGAATATATACAATTGTACTGGAATGAATTGTTATTTACCTGTACTAAAAATGTATATTATATTACAAAAATGGAACAGGCATCATATACAGGGTGTCATCGAACTGCGTGGCTAAAATAAAACCGAAGATTCTTTGATTCGAAAAAAATTTGATGAGCCTTTTTACTTTTGTCTCAAGTGTCTTGTTTAGCCGGTAGAGGGCTTCAAAGTTGCAAAAATAATTTTGTTTTTTCGGTATAACTTGAGAACGTGATGGAGGACTTTTACAATATTTGGCAGGTGAGTTACTGTCAATAATAGCCGTTTTTGAGAGCGGAGCATAGAGCCTTAGAGACCATAGAAATGGCTCAAACTTGAGAATGTAACGGGAAAAGTGTCCAGAACTTTTTTGTGGTCGATGTAATTCACTCTATATTTTTTATGTAGATAGCTTATCTAATTTGAAAACTCTTCTTACTCTTAGAAAATTTTGATAAAATCAACGGATTAGCTTGAAAAAAATAATTTTCGAGTCTCTGCAATTTTGGCTTACTAATTTTACTTGATTAAAATATTAGTTGCCTTTGCTTTTCTAATGTAATTTTGACATTTGGAGAATTTATTCTCAAAACTGTCTATCAGTTTTTACTTTGCTTTCCGTAAAAATTTTATAAAATTATGGCTCAAAATTTCACTAACACTGAAATGGTTAATATCTCGGTAAAACACGAATAATAAAACAATAGAAATGGGGAAAAGATGTGATTATTTAGGAAAAACAAATGCTAAATTAAAAGAAACAACTAAACTTTTTGGGAAATCGCTAAGGCATCAATTGTTCGAAATGTTGCCCATTTTCCTGAATACACAAATTAATTCGTTGCAACAATTCCTCTCGTGTGTTCACTGGAGCTGCATAAACTTTCGACTTCAAAGCGCCCCATAGAAAGAAGTCGCAGGGCGTCAAATCAGGGGAGCGGGCCGGCCAGTTCACTGGTGCATCGTGTCCTCTACCTATCCAGCGATCTGGATATTCCGCATCCAAATGTCGCCTCACAGCTAATGTGAAATGAGGAGGTGCACCATCATGGATAAAACAGGCCACGACGAATGTGTAAGGGCAAGTCTTCCAACAGTTCAAGTAGCCTTTGTTCCAAAAAGTTCAAGTAGTTCTCCCTGTTCAATCGATCGGGTATAACGGTAGGGCCAATAATAAAGTTATCCACAATTCCAACCCAAACATTGATTTTAGTTTGATTTTGAAAATATGTTACTTCCGTTTCATGAGGATTTTCATCAGCATAGAAATGTTCATTATGGAGGTTAAAAAGACCACATCTCGTGAAAGTATCTTCGTCCGTGAACAGAATTCTTCTACAAAAATTGGGGTTTGCGTTTTGTCTTTGGACAATAAGCCGACAGAAATCTAGCCGATGACCTGGATCCATGGGCAATAAGTCTTGAACTGTTTTAATATGATAGGGATACAACAGTTCTTCTTTCAGTACATTATGAACAAATGATTTTGAGGCTCCAATACGAAGTCCCAAACGTAGTGTGCTTATCACAGGTTCAGTTTCAACCGCTTCCAGTATCGCTTTTTCGAGCTCTAACGTCCTTCTTGTCCGTCTGCGTCCAGTTTCTCTGCGATTTGCTTAAAATTTGCCAGTTTCGCGAAGGTTTGCTGATTTGGAATTCTGCGATGCGAGTATCTTTCCCTTCTCCGGCCATTGCAACGACAAAGTCCATAAATCAATAATAATAATAATAATAATCAACCATTTCAGTGTTAGTGAAATTTTGAGCCATAATTTTATAAAATTTTTACGGAAAGCAAAGTAAAAACTGACAGTTTTGAGAATAAATTCTTCAAATGCCAAAATGACATTAGAAAAGCAAAGGCAACTAAGGTATTTTAATCAAGTAAAATTAGTACGCCAAAATTGCAGAGACTCGAAAATTAATTTTTTCAAGCTAATTCGTTGATTTTATCAAAATTTTCTAAGAGTAAAAAAAGTTTTCAAATTAGATAGGCTATCTATATAAAAAATATCGAGTGAATTACATTGACCACAAAAAAGTTCTGGACACTTTTCTCGTTACATCCTCAAGTTTGAGCCATTTCTATGGTCTCTAAGGCTCTGTGCTCCACTCTCAAAAATGGCCATTATTGACAGTAACTCACCTGCTAAATATTGTAAAAGTTCTTCATCACGTTCTCAAGTTATACCGAAAAAACAAAATTATTTTTGCAATTTTGAAGCCCTCTACCGGGTAAACAAGACACTTGAGGCAAAAGTAAAAAGGCTCATCAATTTTTTTTCGAATCAAAGAATCTTCGGCTCCATTTTTGCCATGCAGTTCGAGGACACCCTGTAGATAAAAACAAAAATGGCTTTGATACTATCTGGATGAAAATGAAACGTAATGAAAATTTCATTATTCTCGTAACAACTGAATTACAAATAAAACTTGTATGGAACACGATCCGAACGGCGTGTATTTTGAACACGATATGTTGGACACCATACAATTTTCACATCTATTGAAACTAGTTGAATAAATAGCTATTTTCACGGCGAAAAACGTCTTTTCTTCACTGCAATAAACAGTTTCTATAGTAACGACAGAGGAAGTTAACTTTAACGCTGTGAAAATATGTAGAGAATATTTATTTAAAACATAGTAGTTTCGATTAATTTAAAGTTAGAGTTGTACAAAAAATGTTGTTCATATTTCGTTTGTAAAACTCGTGTTTCAAGGACACGTTGAGTGAATTTTTACAAATTTACAAATGAACGTTGTCATTAAAAATAGAATTAATAATGATTCTTGACCCAGGTATGATCTATATATCAGTATAAAAAATAATGTATGGCCATAAGTATAGTTCAAGAAACAAAACTCCACCACCTTTGCTGAACACTGTTTTGATTATGATCATCAATTCGATTGATAAAAAATAAATATTTTAACTGAGGAAACCAATTATTATAAAAAATCTATTCTGGAGATGATTTACATAAAACGTGACTCCAAGTCTCTAAATTAGAGATGCCACGAATATTCGGCTACTATTCGGTATTCGGCCTATTCGGCCACTTTTTTATTATTCGGTATTCGGCCGAATACCCATTCAATAACGAATACCAAATTATGTAAAAAAAACTCGTAATAAATATTACTCAGAACCATCTTTATTTTATTGAAAAATTAACATATTTAATACATAAAATCTATCAGTGGTAAGTTATGATGAATGAAAACGATTTTTTCAGCATTTGTTGATAGCAAACGATTGCGCTTTTCCTCATAAATTATTCTTGCTTCCGAAAATAACCGCTCACTATATACACTGCTACCGGGAGATGATAAATAAATCTTAGCAAATTCTGCTAGGCTTGGATACTGTTTTGCGTTTGCTGACCACCACTTGTAAGGGTCTGCTATTCGATCTAGGCGAACGGTTTTCATGTAAAAACTAATTTCATTTGCAATTGAACTTTTCTGTTCCAATATATTTTCATCTGTGTGCATATTTTCTTTAGCTGCTTCCTCAAAACAGTTCCAGAAACTGTCGTGTATCTCAATGGTGTTATCATTTTCATTGATATTTCTTTTCTTTCGAAGTGGAGATGATTCATCATCGGTGCTGCTAGACTCATCACAACTCTTTCTCAGAGCTTCTAAAAGAATTTTTTGTTTTGCTCTTTGTGTTTGAACTAATCCCAGAAAACTAGTTTTGAAACGCGGGTCAAGAAAAGTGGCTACCAGATATTTGTCTTTCTCATTAAAGTTGAAGCGCGCTTCCAGTTCAGCTTGTAGTGAAGATCTCATGCTCAATAATTTTGGTGTTCTCTTTCCTGTTTCTTCCTTTCCCAGATATTTTAATAACGTGACAACATGTGGAATCACCTCAGAAATGCAGGAATTACTTAAGCTGGTTATTTTTGTAATCTCTTCGAACGGTTTGAGGAGTTTGATACATTGACTCCCATTGAGCAGGTGTTAAATTTTTTAAAAACTCATGATCAGTTATGTACAAAGAGACCGCTCGCTTTTGTTCTAATAATCGCTCCATTAAATAGTATGTTCAATTCCAGCGTGTGCTTACATCTTGTACTAATTGGTGGTCTGGCAATTTAAGTTCTTGACGAATGTATTTCAGCTTTTCTTGTGCTATACCAGAGTGGTTGAAATGGGTTACAATTCGTCTTGCAGCAGCTACCGTCTCTGTTATTTCCGATTGAGACTTTAGTGATTCCTCGACAGCCCGTTGTAATAAATGAATAAAACACTTGGTAGAATCATATTCTGCGTCTCGTACACCTTTTATCATATTGGCTCCACTGTCATGGACAAGAAAATGGATCTTGCTATGTGAAATATTCCATCTTTCTGCAATACTATTGAGTTCTTTTGCGACATTGGTACCAGTATGTGAACCAGCAAACGGCTTCATCGCTAAAACGCCATGTTGTTGTGCTGGCATGTCCACATATCAGATGTCACGGATACTGCTGTTGCTCGTGGAATACCAGCTTCGATTTTAGAGCAAATTCTATTATATATATCGGGAATAATTTTCTCAGTCATGTAAGTGCGACCAGGCATTTTGTATTGGGGTACCGCCTTTTCCATAAGCCTGTTAAAGTTCAACAAGTGATAATGGTTCGTTGTCTAAGGCAATCATTTCACCGATTAAATAATGATATTTTATTGATTTCGGATCATTAATATCCCAAAGCAATTTCCTTTCAGTTGTTTCCTTCAGAGTTAACTGTTTATTTTTTGACGTACCTGGTACTGCTATCTTAAAATCGGTAGGAGTGTGAGTACACTCATTTTTGCTGCCACTTGTCGATGGAGCTGCAGTTAACATAGCGTACTGCTCAGCATGTTTGTTTTGAAGGTGATTTTTCAAAGAAGTTGTTGCTAGAAACAAAAAAGAAACAATAATTAAACAATGAAAAACTAATTTCAAAAAATGAAACTTTCAAACTAGTGATTAATTTAATTTAAACTTGCATTTTTCTGGCGTCACTTCTGCTTTTGACTTGCAAACAGAATAAGTATATAATTTATAAAATGTATGGGTATCTATTTAAAATAGGTCTTATTTATATCAAATTTGTCGACGTCTGAATTAAAGTACCTACAGTGCAAATCACAAGGAATACAAAAATTACAAGCAATTAGGTAAATAATTAAAATAACTAAAATAGTTTTACTTAATTATAACGTACGTAATAATTTTACTTACTTGCTTTCTTTCCTCCTCCACCACGCGAGATCTTGCTGTGACACAGCAAACTAACTGCCAGATTATAGTCTTCACCACAAATTTTATAATATTCCCAAATAGGTGATTTTTTATTAAATGAAGCCATTTCATAAAACTTTCCGCAAACAAACAGTGATATTTTATAACATATACGCACTATAAGTAATTTAATTTGATGTAACAATCAACAAATAATGCGCGTTGTGACGCGACCTACTCGCAAATGAAACAAATTCTCCCACGGCGTAGTTACCGAAAGAACTTCAATGATGCAGGTCGGAACCTGTCGCCCGCGAAATATACTAAGCGTCGCCGAATATTCGTCGGCCGAATATTCAGCGCTTCGGCCGAGATCCTTGCCGAATATTCGGTATTCGGTATTCGGCAAAATCACTATTCGTGGCATCTCTACTCTAAATCATAGAACAGACATTTAATAATTAAGTCAGATTTATTCTGATTTAATTAATTAAAACTCTTTAACTTTGGAAAAAAAACAAATTCTTGAACGATAACAACAATCTCTGGCTTTCATACTGTCCAAATGTTCTCATCAATTACAAGATTTTTGTTATTCACTTCTTTGCATACTTCATTCTGGTTTTCGCCGAACCGTTCTATGGATTCAAAACAATCTCGTTTACAAAAATGTTCATTTCATAATAATTCGAAGTTAAGAATATAATAAAGTGATCGATTGATTTTTTTTCTTGATACCATACAAGTTCCTTAAGTTGAAAAATTGTTCAGTCTCGCATTATTTATTACCCTTTGTTTGTGAAGTTCGTAAAATCTTTCAATTATAGGACTACTTCAGCAATCAGAACTAAGTACTTAGTGCACTTATTGTACTGCGAGTCAACGTTCTCGTTAAATTTAAACAGGAAAGTTAGCAGGTTATCGCTTATTACCAACTTTTACGACCGAGCCGACAAACTATGAATGCCCCTAGTTGAAGGAACTATAATTATAATTTATAAAATCCTTTAGCCAAGATTTCGATAGTAAAGACCAGAGCTTTATCAAATATACTGCTGAATTATTCCTAAGCTCTTCCGAAATTGAATTCTTCAGTTGGTTTTTATCAATGCTCTCTATCTTATTTCTCGAGTCCTTCATTCTCCCTCCCTCTCTATCAACGTTATCGGAAACCCATCGTTTTCTTTCTATAGTTTCCATTTATTTGATGAAACATCGTCTATGAAACTAGCTGGTCTTAATCAGTCTCAGAATTCGATTATTTTCTTCATATACAGTTATTTTTGAAACACTTCTACTGTGTTCAAATACACAGGGTGTATGCGGAGACTTGCAGTGAGCAAGGGTTCTGAATTCCGGGACTGGCTACGTCCCGGATGAGAACCCCAGTGTTTAGTACTTAGTTTATCGTTTAGTGAATTCTGCATCAACGAGTAGCCTCCACTGCTTATCTACCTCTTCAGTCAATCGAGCGTTTGAAGATACGAACATCTTTTTAGAAGTTTGTCTTTTGATTCCATCAGTAGTAATAGATTTCAAGGATTTCGATCGAAGGTTGTTTTTATTAATAGCATTTTCAACTCCCTTAAAAATATCTTCCCAGTAGTCGTGCCGTGAATACTATCAATATCAAGAAGTATTATACACATCATAACTTTCATCTACTCCTCGAATAAAAATCAACACCTGAGCAGTATCTGACACATCCGTTGATTCATCCAAGGCCAGAAAAAATCACTCAAGGTGTCCATTTTTGTGATACAGTTGTGATGATATATTTCCATGTTCTAAGAAAACAACATATAATATTGACTTTCATATGAATTGCAGTTGCAAATAATCATGGACCACGAGAGGTGTCTTGGGTAATCCTTGACGTGGTTCTTTCTATAAGAGAGCTTTCCAGTATTATCAATATAGTAGATACAATACCGAACTTGAAGCGCTGGAACGCAATGAATTATTCGGGTAACTAAATGGAATTTGTCCGGCCAATATTGCCCAATTACGTAGAAATACAGTTAATACGGAGTTTAGAATTAATTTCCTAAATTTCAGCTCAAATAGATGTAATTTATTGCAGGAAATTGTGTTGGGGAATAGCAGGTGCTTCTAAAATGGCTGGTATATTAATTTCACTGGAAATTGTGTCTTCGTATTGCCTCAAGGAATGCTATACCATAGTCCATTATTTTTTAGGTGGCTCATTTACAGAATAAACATCATTTCCTTGATGGAAATAGATATTGTCATTTTATCATTTCGAAATTTTCAAACAAGAAGAATTTGTTAATTAGTGCATATGAGCGTGCTTCTATTGCTAATATATTTTTTTTAGGTTATCGTTCGGAATGTATACACTTTTATTGCTTGGTCGTATGGATTTTTTCTCATAAAGCGTGTGTATATAGAGAATGTTTGAACGGACTTAAAACGGAAGCCAAGAAGGCGTGCAATTGAGAGGATCTTGAGAGAAATTTAACGAAGCGTCTCAAATATTCACAAATTGTTGGAAACTTTCTGGCACAAACTGATATTGATCGACAACGATCACTTACCTTTGGGGGATTCTGGGGAATAGGAATCGCTTATCCAAGTCATGGGCATTCACAGTTTGATCAAAAGATAACTGTCGATGTGGAATTTACTCTGAATAGGTCATAGGTCCATTTTTCGTTAAGACTGTAGAGGATATATTATCCACCAGGGAGCGATAAGGACAATGCTACAAACTTTTTGCAACCGAGCTTGATGAACTTTCTACAAAGCTACACATTAACACGGCAATGAGTTCTGAATTTTCCCACGACGTCTCATATCAAAAAATGTAAATGATGTATGGCTAGACCGATCTCCAGATATGGCAGATTTTTCTCTTGGACCAACCTGAAAAATACAGTTACATCAATTATTCACAACCCCTCAACGCCTCCGATACAATGGCTATCAACACTGGTGTTCCACAGGGACCTGTCTTGGTACCGACTTTGTTCATGCTCCATATCTAGGATCTGTTGAAAATGACCGATTGTCCCGTCCACAGCTTTGCTGATGATGGTACATTTCATACCGCTTTCTTATCTAGAGCCCATATACTATCCAATGAAGCCAGAAGAGCGAGACAGAGACAAGTCGACACAATTAATGGAGATCTGGAAATAATTTCAAAATGGGGAGCTGAGAATCTAGTAGAGCTCAATGCAACCAAATATCAAGTTTACATCTTCTCCAGGGAGTCGGATCCCACAATTATCGAGATGAATAAATGTCACAATTGAATCACATCTTGGGATTTCTAGTCTAGCATGTTTACCGCTGTACACCACTTTGGTCTCATCAAAGTCTTAAATATTTGTGAATATAAACGTGTGAAAGGATAATATATCATTAATAAATATATACAGTTCGATGTCCCAACTATATGATTTATGACGGGGCATCGACTAGCAAATATTTATCAATGATCTCCTATCCTTTCAGAAGTTTATACCTACAAAAATATAAGTCTTTGGACGGGACAATTGGTAAATGCTAGACACATTCAGGGATGTGGAATCATATCCCACTTATGGTTCAAGTTTATGTTTATAAATCATGATAATTCCATGTTAAATAGTCTAAGTTATCTTCATAATTTATAATATTCAATCTATATTACTTTATACCACATGATTTATATCGGATTCAAAAGAAAAATACTTCAAGAAACCGCACACGACAGGCGGAGAATCATATAAGTTGGTCAAGTTTAGAAGAATTGTTCATTTCCGGTTGAATATTTTTCCTCAGCCAATGCGATGGAAATAGAGATGACCACGAACAGAATATACAAAGCAAAAGTAGAGTCGTCATATGTTATCTCAGTAGATCCTTATTACATTTAGGGGATATTTCTGGTTGGAGAGTTTCGATTTTGCGGCTTCGTCGCTGAGGAGCATCTTGTTATTTCCAATCTACAAATTCCATTAATATTTAGGGAATCTTTCCGCAATATACAGGCATGAAATCCGTTACATCGCTGTTCACTCGATTCACCTGTAGCCCTTCAACCCCAACGCAGTATTTTTAGTTCGGTTAAGAGAAGGGTGGAGCGGAAAATACGTAGAAGTTGAGAGAGGATGTGTGCTCAAAAGATTCAAGACAGCGGCTGCGAAGGCTGCAGGTAAAGTAATAGAGTACAGTTCGGTGAATATCGGATAGCTGAAATTTATTATCATATTTTCAGTATAAATTTCCAGGAGAATCTCTCCGGGCTTGCAATTTTGTTCTTCTTAATTAAGTTTTCATCTTTTTAGGGCAATACCGGACAACCGGTCGATGTATTTCATGTTCGGTGTTGATGGGAGTGCAGAAAAGCTCACTTCTGAAAATGCTTGGTACATTCGAATAATTACTGCAAGTTCTTATCAATAAATAATAAATTAACTGTCTCGCTCTCTCGAGATCGTCAGCGGAACGAATAAGCTGCAGTACCGGTCAATATTTCTGTTGAAGTAGATATAAATGACCCATTGGCAAACATGCTAGAGGTATCGCATCATCTAGCAACATCTACCTGACAGTTGTAACGTTATGTACGTTACTATATCTAATTGCATGAATAATCTTAGTAACGGTTTCCACTCGGAATTATAGATGGTCACCGACATCTGTTTTAATAGCGCAAATCGATTATTTTACTAATGCGCGAAATAATAATGGAAAATCATTATCGACAGTGAACACGTTAATTAAATGTCTAATTGTATCTAAACCTAATTGTATATATTCTCTGATCGATGATATTTTTCAATAATTATATGAATATCGACTCATCCGCGTGGCCACACGAGATCGTTTTCGCTTGCTCGGATCTGAGTAAGATAATCATTTACTATATTTTTTCTTTTGTCTTTATTCAGTATCTAATTTGTCAAGTTAACAGTCAGAATGGTTTATATCGTTCTTTAAGGCTTGTTCAACCTAGCAATTATCCACGTGGTTACGAATTATTTCGTTTCACCCTTCTTTGACTTTCCTCATAATAAATTTGTTATGGATATATCTCTTTAGGCTAGTCTTGTTATTTATTATCAACATGAGATATTCATGTATTTCTTAATTTTCTTATTTATTATAAATAAGGTCACTGATCATTATCTGTTTCAATTCGGAAGAATGAAAATTCCTTTTCAATATACTACAGAGAAACAGTAACAGCGACTACTAGCATTATTTCCTTTGTCCAAATGTCCCCAGCAGTGGAAGTCTTCTCATTAAGTCATCGCTACATTGTTAGTTAGATGGCTTTTTAGTACTTGGACTGTGCCTTACCTATTCTTATGAACAGCGAAAAAAGTGCCAACATCTGAGCAGATATGCTTGGGTCAGCCAGAGAATTCTATTCGATATCTCAGGAACGTAGTTCACTTCGAATATTCGAAAAATATGTATTTAATTTTTTTTTTCATACTGTCTGGAAGCTTCCAGTTTACGTCATAAGTTTGCTAGGTAACGCCAACTATGAAGAGCGAAACAGCAGTTGGCAAAAGTCAATATTAGATAAATTAGTATATTCGTATATTCATTTATTTCTGATTCTCTTACATTACTTTCCAGACTTCTGTCATCTTACATCTTACAAGAAATCTAACGAATTTTCATAATTTTAGTACATTATTGCTGTCGCACCTCTAAGGATTTGCTTGGAACCTATTTTTACATTGCTTCGGTGATTTCAGATTCAATTTGTTTCCTGTTTACGTCGCCCAAACAAGTGCGGTGTTAATTTTGTTGACAGAGGGAATGTGTAACTGTCACTATTAGCGACAATTCAAAAGCAACTTGATGGAATTGTCACTCTGACACTACAGATTAAAATTGAAAATTCGTTATTTTAGTACAACAGTATGAAACAAGACATGTTACGAGACATGATTGTAAAATACCATTAAAGTACTCGTTTAGAAATGCCATAGTAAGTATGTAAGTTACTATTCCAATTATTTATTGTGTGCTATCGAAAATTCATAAAACATCGTGTAAGCGGGCGAGGTTGGTAGAGGAGATTGACAAGAGTGACGTTAGATGAATGTTGTTGACTGTATTCTTGATCTATGACTGATGCTGTAGCATCAATTATCTACCTATTGTTATGATTTCATTTCATGAACAGTGGGAATTTAAAAATAATAACTGACCGAACTTTGAAAATCAGAAAAGATCAATAAAAAGATATTTATACGGAATTAAAAACAACAGTAAAAGCTAAATAATAGTTAGGATATTAAAATTAACAATGTAAAACATAATAAACAACAATGTAATAGAATAAGGAGTGATAAACAAGAACTGCAGTGAAAGTGAAGAAACGTACTGTGTAACGATGACAGAAATCATTACAAAACTATCATGAGATAGTACAAAACATTGAAGAATGTTATAGATATAAGTTAGGATTAGTAAATTTGAGTTATATAATGTTAAAAGAATGTTATTGATATAATATAGTATGTATTAGATTTAAGAATAAGTAACTGTCAAGAAAAACATAAATATGGGAATAATCATATGAATAATAACCCAATCATAGGTTATCTTATACCAAAGTGTGTGGAAAAATGTAGGCAATATTAATTTAAAAAGAAGGAATCACTATCAATTAAAATAAGTTGAAAATGTCCAATAATTCAAAAATTATAGAATAATAAATTCTGATTGGTCGAGACGAATTCCTAGTGTCAGGCTGGTAACAATCAGATACTTCTGTCAGTTCACAACAATTAACAAGGCATGCTTGATATGAAAAGAAAGCATCTGATAGGTGGAAAATGACATCAAGTAGCGTCGGTTTTGGAGGCCTATAAAAGGATCTGAAAGACAAGCCAAGTCAGTTTGCAATAACATCTAAGTAGAGACTGTGCTTCTCTGGCAACTCACAAATTTCTAACCTAAGTTTATCAAAATAAACATCGGTGAACTCAAATGTTCCAAACTTCAATAAGTTCCAAGTAACCGAAGTTAGTAAATAATTATTAAAAGTCAAGAAGTGTTCCAAGTGTCTGAACAAAGTAAAAGGTTGTAATAACCTCCAATGTATAAGAAGTATCCAACGATTGCCATTCTTCGCTATAATTCCAATAAAGCATCGAAAGGTTTTATATCTTATCTAAAAGAATAAAACAAAGTATTTTCAACAGTTCCTGATTCTCAAGAGGAAGTAACCAAAATTAGTTACCTGTGATTATCGTGAAATAGCAGAGTATTGTGTTAAAGTGAATCAACGAAATTAAATAGAAGTAAATTGAACATTGCCAACATTATTAAACACACTTTTGGATATTAACTAAACGTAAGTTTGTTTATAATTTCTACATCATTGTATTATCTGTAAAGCAAAAGGAAGATTGTTGATTATAACAGTATAAACAAATATTAGTTGTAAAAGTGATTTTTAGGTTATATCATAGATCTTGTGAAACATAAAATTTATTTACTCGAGATAAGAAAAGAGTCATAGAAATTAAATATTGTGAAATTCAAAGAGCATTGTGTTTAATTCCATATAAATAATTCTATAGATAAACTATAAGTTAAAAAGTTAATAAACTAAATAGAAACAAACATTAATTCCAAATAAAAATCAAATTAAAAAGATAAGAGCTAGCCGGTAGAATAATCAAATAATATTCATAATAAATAAAAAAAACTCCATAAGGGTTTTCTTATATTACTATATAATGATTTATTGTTATTTCCTAACACTAGGCCAGGTCGCTTCTTATTCAATAGTGACGGCAATAATTGGAAGTTGGAAGATATCTGACATCAATCGCATATTTATGATCACATTCATAGTATATTTTATGCGTTTAATTTGAAATAAATTTTGACACTTTATGTGTCAGTGTAAAAAAAAGTCAACATGACAGCTGGTGTCAGTATAAAGCACAGGGTAGCAAATTCATGAAGTAGACTATTTGAATACAATTTCAATGTAGCATAGAGTTATCTAAACGTCTTTTATTAGAGGTTTCTAAATCATTCCCAATATATCTTCTGTTCTTACAATCATACATTTGACACCCGCAGAAGTGACCGAAACCAATTTTGCTTACAAAAGCGAGGGAAGACCCAATGTTACATCGTACAATGTTGTTCAGCGGTGAGGACTTTTCTGGATCCTTGGCTATGTATGTCAACAAGCAGTTCCAGTGAAGATGTGCGGTAATTAATCACTTCAAGTCGTGAAATAGAATTTCCGTGATTCTCGAAACACCAAATGAACGTATTCGGCTGAAATAAGAATGTGTATACGATGAATGGATAGCGTTATTTTATTATCTTACAGTGAATGGCAACTTCCCCTGTCGGACAACCATGTATTCTCACGATGATTTAAATAGTGCTCAGCAGCACATTTATAAAATTATCTGTCTCATAATCAAACGAAGTAATCATTTCTCATCAATTTCACAACCTTAGCGTGCGTAAATCGACCTTTTAATTTGTAAACTCGGCTCCCGTCACTTGGTGAGTGGGTGGAGGGTTGCAGACTGTTACCAAACTCACCCTATTTCGTCTGGCATCCGTGCGTACATCCCTACTACCAACCAAACTCGGGACTGCAGAGCACAAGGGGTTGGAGATGTTTGGAAGCGAAGCTTCACCCCACACTCCAGCATTCCTTGCAGACTTACAAGACAGCAGAATCTTTTTTTATTATATAGTTTATATCGGAGTTTTGGACATCTCATTTTGGTGACTGGGTCACGTACTGAAAGTTTCTGTCATATTCACGTTATCCGAATATGACTCATACGTATAATTCAATAGCAAAGGATTAGTCCATGTCCCATAGAAACAACTAGAACGCGACAGGAGAAAAATTTCAAAAGTTTTATTGTACGCACGTTAAGTGTGTCAAACTTTCATGATTATCTTTCATGAAGAATATAAGAATTCGTAAGTTAACCAGTTTCCAGAGGAAAATATCTCAACGGAAATTGAATCACAAAAAAATTCATGAACAGAGACACATATCATGAATAATCATCAAAAAAAACTCTCATTAGAAAAAGACGTGATCAAAGCTACTAAAAGGTGACTGCTTATTTTTAGACATCATTTTTCCTTCCCTCACTATAGTAGTACACGAGGGCAAGGTGAAGAGTACCTGAAAAATTAAACAAGAACATAATCTCCTTCTAGTCCGATAGACTTCGTCCAATGTTTTTCAAATTTTTTCGAACCCTTCCAAATAATACGATTTCGGCAATCCCTCAAAATAGACGTTTGTTTCAGCTTGGAATAGATAAAAATAGCAGGGTGCCAAATCTGGAGAATATGGTGGATGACGAATCAATTCGTAGCGCAATTCATGCAATTTTGTCATTGCGAATGCGGACCTGTGCGTCGGTGCGCTGTCCTGGTGAAAGAACACTTTTTTCTTTGCCAAATGCGGCCGTCGAATCGATCCAACAGTTCTGTATAATATACGCAGGTGATTATTTCGCCCTTTTCAAGATTATCGATATGGATGAACCGAGTGCATCCCAAAAAACAGTCGCCATGATTTTGTTGGCCGATAAACCTACTTTGGCATTTTTCGGCTTCGATTCGCCAAGACAAGTCAACTGTTTCGACTGTTCTTTGGTTTCTGGCGTGTTGTTATGGATCCATGTTTCGTTCACAGTTACCAAACTTGTTGTCAACATGGAGCAAATGAGGCACCCATTTTGCAGATAGCGTTCTCATATTCAAAAAATTTATAATAAGTTTAGTTCAGTTCTTTAGTCGTATTACATACTGTGATTCGATATCTATATAGTTTATAAGAATATTGCTCAGCAGCGGATTCTTAATTTACATACTAAAACATTAATTGTGTTATAATTTCGATTGTTCGATTGGGTCATGAATCATTGTAAAGGAGTTATAGGAATTAGATACACAGAGGCAGAGTTTTCTGTTATTTCTAGTTTTTTTTAAGTTTATTCTGTTTTGCATTTCATTTCCAATTGAACTAACTGAAGTAGTTGCTGGCATATTTGGCAGCGCATTTATTTTCGGTAATTATACCTTTATTTTCATCTATTAATTGAATAATATTACTTTTATTTATCATTTAATTGAAAGCATTATTAATTAATACGTTTTTATTATTTTCGTTTTCATTTAGTTGTTTTTTCATTTTATCTCTTTTTAGTATGGGTACTATTATTGAGTTAGTAATCCGTGGTTTTCTCTTTTGTTCAACTTGTAACAGTTTAGTGGTAATTAAATATTGATGAACTGGTTGATCGATCACGATATCGAAAATAAACTACCCATGCTGCAGATAATGACATAAATGCATATTGAATCGAAACTCGGTAGTGCTCCATTTTCAAGGGTATGAAACCTCCGTAGTGATAGACGAAAGTAGATTTGTAGTTGGTAGCATAGTATAAGAGCTATCTGTATTTAATATAATTACGGGTCTGTGTCGGGTACTCCCATTAAGTTTTATTAAGGATTATGGAAGATAATTGTTCTTTAGACCCACTTGTAGTTCACAGGGATAGAATTAGTGGTTATTGAGATTTATTTGAATTCGTTTAGCGTTCATCCGCATGAAGGTGCATGTAGAATTCTCAGATAGTTCTATTAAAGTTGTTTACTTATGTTTACTAATATTCGCCAAATCATAACTAAGGGATCTTGGTGTTATTATGGACAGAAAGTTTACTTTTAATGCAAATTGTGATTATATAGTTAATAAAGTCCTTAGGTTTTATGAAGAAAAAATTCTTCTTATTTTCAGTTGACCACAATTTAATATCATCTAGCAATATGATTTATGTTTTGCATCTTCTATATTTTCAGATTTTATTGCGAAGTTGCTGTCGTCAGCATAGCTGGCAATTTTGGTATCAATATCTACAGACTTAATGAAAAAGAAGAGATCATTTGGATAGATAATAAATAAAATCGGTCCTAAGATTGATTGATCCTTGAGGTACTCCTTTATACAATTTTTGCTTTTCGCTAGTAGCACCGTTGGGTAATCTAACGTATTGTGAACGTCCACTCAGATACGATCTGAAAAGATGGTTGGCTTCACCACGAATAACATATCTATACATTTTATAGAGAAGAATTTAATGATCAACCCAATCGAAAGCTTTACTGAAATCAACGAATATTCCCAAAGCAATCAGCTTTTTATCAATAGGAACAGTTACATCCAATAGAAAATCACAGAGAGCTGTATCGACTGATTTGTTCTTTGTAAATCCATGTTGTGTAGGATTTATAATTTTATATTTAGATAAAAATTAATATAATTGTCCATAGATACCGTATTCGTAGATTTTAGAAAAGCTAGATAAAATGCTGATAAGACGGTAATTGGATAATAAGTGTTGATGTGACCTATTTCCCGAGAATTTATATATAATAAATAGATACATATATTATAGAAGCAATAGAGTTTGTACAAGAAATTGGAATTAAATCATACATAAAAATCTTTCTGGACGGCCATGCATTTGAAAGATAAACAAAGCATTGAAGCATCATCGAAATGCTTCGAATGTCAAAAATAGAAATATTCGATGGTTCGAAGTTAAAAATAACAGCTTGCTCTTAAGATTTTCGATTTGAGAGGGCAAATACTCGAAAGCAATTTCTTGCCTTGGACGTGAAGGTTTGCCGTTAATAAATATTTACACTAGGAAAGCATTCATTTAACACTCTCGTCTAATAAATTGCGTTGAGTCGATTCAACGAAGCGCAAAAATATAGCCTGTAAGTCCCGTTATTTTTACTCGGCCATCAGAACAAATCAAGCGATTCGGAGAATTTCATTTGCATCCCCAATCAATGCTCCAGATAACGCAGAGAAAAGTTAAATTTACAATTCAATTATTCAGTTCGCGTCAACGGCAACGGATTGGACGAGTACAGAAGTTTCTGCACACATTACACATTTCAATAAAACTTCAAATAACGGTATCGAAACTTCATTTTCATAGAAATAGGAATGGCTCATTTTTCTATAAAAAAAAAATTAAACCACGATCATGAAACATTTATGACACGAATTCTGGATTGGACGGCATGATATTCGTCACAATTTGATTACGGGGACCGGTCAGATCTCAGGTAAATTTTAAGGGTGCCTGAAACTCGTCACACAGAGCTTTCTTAAGTAAGAACAGGAAGGATGGGCAGATTTTGATCACTACGGCTAATTGACAGGGGCTTGTTTCCAAACTTATCATCATTATATTTTTCGTGTTGTATTTGTGTAATTAAGTATTTGTGCCATTAGTAAGTGAAATGGTTTGACTATTTGCATGATAATTAAATGTAAGCGCATTCGTTTTTCCTAGATTCAGCTTTAGGTTATTATAGGTGAACCATTCGTTCAGAGTATCTAGCGTTTGGAGCAATTTCATTTCTAGTTCTATCATGGTCGGTTCAGACAATACCGCTGCAATATTATCTGCATACTGGCTTATTGAGTCATTTACTAAATCAGGCACTTCATTTGTGTAGATTATATATAAAAGAGATCCGAGGATGATCCTTGTGGAAGCCCCCTTTCGGCTGATAATACATCGGATTCAAATTCTTTGCCGTCACAGTTCTCTTCTATCACATCTTGGGACCTATTTTTCAGGTATGACGTCAATAGACGTAGTTCATATAATTCGTGTTTTTTTATTAATAATAAGTGATCTAAACTGTCAAATGCTTTGGATAGGTCTAAGCAAACAAGTAAAGTATTGCTGTTTGAGTTTTGTGATTCTATTATTCTCCACAAAGCTAGATATACGGCTCTCAAAGATTTATTTTTTCTGAAGCCATTTGTGATGTCTGATATTTGCCAAGCTCTCGCAAAATAGGTACTTGCTATATTTTAGAAATGGAAAATTCTTTATGACATTGAGTTTGATTATCACACGATTGTAAAAGGCAAAAAGTACTTCAAAAGAATCAATTCATCTGTTATTCATGAAACTTCATGTTTCTGTTCGTTTCGACGACGTGGGCATTTTGAATTGAAATTGGTGCGATAAGGACACTTGTATTGTCTTCTGATGATGGTCATGAGACCGAAACGTACGTAAAGACGAAAACAATAGGCATATGTGTTAGTGTGACCTATTTCCCGAAAATTTATAAATAATAAAATATATGTACGATTCATTATCAATGAAAAATTTATAAGTACTACCAGGTTAGTGAATTTTCCACTAGATTCAATAGATCTTACGTCTTCTAGTGTCAAAGGTCGGCCGCCGGCTCGCTTTAGTTTCTTAATATGCATATATTATACTATAACAATCATAGTCATTCATCATTACAATCTTATCATCTAGCAACCTGAAATTCTCAGTAAAATTTTCCAAATATTTCATAAGAACTACTGCGTTATTATCAGGAGAAAACAAGCCAAAATCGATTTAGCGAAAATGGGAAAACTCTTGTTTTGGTTCGATTTTAGTGTAATTGGAGCGGTGTTTTGGTGAGATGAAGTTCCGACTCTGTGACAAAACTGGGGCTACTCTAATTCTATAAAAGAGATGAAAAATTTGTCTCTACAAATATATCTATGATAGCCATAAACATTTTCTCTGAAAAAGCAAAATATTTCTTTTCATAGGATTCAAAATGTAATAAAACTCTATAACGATTTTATGTATTTGCTTATTAACAAACATTTTGTTCCTCAGAGCATAAACAATCTTTTACTCCAGTCGTTGAGTCACAACCATTTTTCGTGAAAGAAGTTGTTCCACAAGATTGTTATTTTGTTATTCTTCTTGTTTATTAGGAAGTAATAATTCGAAAAGGATTGTTTGCTTAAAAATTGTAACCAACGTCCGTCTTATTTGATTCAGTCTACTTCAGGTTATGTTCGAATTTCTATCTTATTGGCCAATAGACTTATTCATAAAATTCAATGGTGGAAGTCATTACTTTGTGATAATTTATACATATTAATATAATTAAAAAAAACACTTTTACTCTGATTTTTATCACTTATATTATAGAAACAAATCGTGGCTATAGATTTTCGACACTAGCGGGTCATCTTCAAACGATACTAAAGTGTATTGTTTGAAGTTGACAAGCTTGTGTCGATTTGTTTCTATAATATATGTGATGAAAAACAGAGTAAAAGTGTTTTATTTTATTATATCAAGACTTATTTATCGTAGGTGTGGTAAATTAAATTAAAAAGGAATGATCTGATTTGCATCTTAAGGAAATGTACGTATGTTTGAACATAGCTGTATTTTGCACGTTTATGTGTACAGGGTGTCCCATTTTGGGTACTTTTGCGGGGTATCTCCTTTATTTTTAAAGATAGAGAGTTGCGGTTTTCGCGACACTGTGCTACTTTTTCGTAAAACTCAAGACGCCGTCAACAGAATTTTCATAGCCCTTTTAGTTTTTAAGATACAGGGCATTTCTGAAAATGTTGCATTTTGTGACCCCCCTCGTATCTCCGTTATCCTTCAACTTATCGAAAAGGTAAAATAACATTCTAATAGACTTTTTTCCGTAGAATGCAGTGGTGTAGATAACTTTTGTTACATATTTACTGTTTTTGAGTTATAAAGTAAACTTATGTTTTTTTAAATGGAATATCCTGTATATTTATAGACTATAAAATTTGTCTTTTTTTTACCTTTTCAAAAATATATGATAGTATAAACTTTTTTTCAGAAACACGCAAATAATTGACAATTTTCAGAAATTAGATACATATTTTAATAGTAGGCTATGGATAACAATAATAAACAAGTGCAACTTACATATTACTAACAAATAATTGGATACCTTGTATATAGGTACCTATTAAAAAAATTCCCATAGATCTTTTTTCTAACAGTAAGTTTGTAACAACAGTTTTGTGGCGTAAAGTGACAATATAACAAAAACACAAAAAAATAACATTATTAAAAAAAATTAAATGTGATGTTCAAATTGACCATCATTTTCTCTAATGCAAAATTGGCACATCTTTGAGATTCTTTGAATAGCGTTCAAAAGAACCATTGTTCTCATTCGCAGATTTCGAAAAGCTAAATGAATTGCCTCTCGAAGTTTTGCAATGCCGTCATATCGAGTTTTATATACTTCATTTTGTATATAGCCCCATAAAAAAAATCTTAAATTGAGAGATCTGGTGATCGTGGAGGCCATCTAACAGGTCCGTTAGTACCTATCCATCTTTGAGGAAAGTTATTATTTAGAAAGGCCCTTAAGAGCCTATAGTTATGACTTGGGGCACCATCTTGCTGTAGGTAAACAGCATTATACTGGGCTAATGGAATGTTCTCGAGCAGTTCTGGAATAACTTCCTCAAGAATTTCTAGGTATCTACGTGCTGTAAGACCTCCTTCAAAAATCCTATAAACTATATGTCTACCCAAAATAAAGCATGAAACCCCAACTCCAAAGCGTCCTTGTTGTGCCCTTTCAAACATTAAATGCACATTTTCACTACGCCAGTTCCTGGTATTGTGACGATTGAAAATGCCAGCACTTGAAATAAAGCATTCGTCTGACCAGATAACAAGTCTGCCAAATAAATCGTTAGCATCGATTTGTTGCAAATACCACTGGCAAAATAGTGCCCGGCGCTCGGCATCGCCAGGATGCAAATGTTGAAGTATATTAAATTTGTATGAATGATACTTATATTTCTTCAAGATCGTCTGAGCGTTAGTTTTTGGCACACCAATTTCCTTCTCAATTTTTCTACATGAGGACGAAGGTGTTGCTTCTATATATCCTAAAGTATCTATCTCTTTTCTTTCCCTGTTCTCTTTGTTGTATGTTTTAGGGCGCGGGTGAACAAATGATTCGTGCTCAACTAAATTTGCTTTTAAACGGGCAAATATCCCAAAAAACGGTTGCCTTCTTTCTGGATATCTAACAAGCAAAAATTTAAATGATAATACAGATTTTCATAGCCATTATAGCTTACTCACCGTTGGAAGTATAATTCCGAAGCTTCTTCAGAATTTTCATTACTCTGTATAAAACATACCTTCATATCATATTTCTCATAATTTTCGTAAACTGCCATTATTCGGAAAAATTGATAAATATCTATTGAATAATGATACCAAAAGAACGAAAATAAACAGCTTAAATGCAATAGAGATTTGATGTTTATTTCTGTTTCTTGTCATAAACAATATCAATGGCCTACTATTAAAATATGTATTTAATTTCTGAAAATTGTCAAATATTTGCGTGTTTCTGAAAAAAAGTTTATACTATCATATATTTTTGAAAAGGTAAAAAAAAGACAAATTTTATAGCCTATAAATATACAGGCTGTTCCATTTAAAAAAACATAAGTTTGCTTTATAACTCAAAAACAGTAAATACGTAACAAAAGTTATCTACACCACTGCATTTTACGGAAAAAAAACTATTAGAATGTTATTTTTTCTTTCCGATAAGTTGAAGGATAACGGAGATACGAGGGGGGTCACAAAATGCAACATTTTCAGAAATGCCCTGTATCTTAAAAACTAAGAGGGCTATGAAAATTCTGTTGACGGCATCTTGAGTTTTACGAAAAAGTAGCAACTCTCTATCTTTAAAAATAAAGGAGATAAGCCGCAAAAGTACCTAAAATGGGACACCCTGTACACGATCAATCAATTTATATGTGCCACACGGTGAGTTGTCAAGGCAAAGTAGGAACGTGTAGGCCTCGTAAAAAGGAGTGTCGTTCGATACTAGTTTAGACATAACAAGCCCTAGCCGCCCACGCTGAAGTTTAATAACACCGAAATAGAGAGAAATCACTTTCACTTTACGTAAAATACTGGAAAAGATTTCGTCTCTGGCTTATGGGTCGACTTGAGTGAATAAAATCAATAACCATATTAATAAAAAAAAATTGTTCCGCTCGCCCTTGACCCGGCGTCTCTCGTTGAATAAACATCCAGATGGATATTGATCTTGACATTATAAGATATGAGAGCAAGATTTATTGGCGTTATATGCCATATATTGCATGTTTCGACGTATCGAATAAACTTCAAAATTCGATTAAACAGAAATAAATAACACGGTTGCTTCAAGATAATTTATCACCGGAGAGAATTTCATTTTTGCGAACGTTTTATAAAGTGAGAGACGTATAAAGTGGATAGATAATTCATTTATTAATTGTAGTGCTTGACAATCAGTGAAATCACAACTTCAACAAGTTTGAGCAACAAGTATATTCATTAGTATTTAATAAACAGTATTTACCAGTTTGTAGTTTGTATAATTATTGTAGAATTCGATAAAATTAATGAAATAGTGGCCAACAGTATCAAATTAAATGTAACAAATATTCAAAAATCTAAATATGAATTTCAGCTAATGAGTACTCAGCAAAATGACGTCCAAAATCTCAGCATATTGCGTAGGATCTTCACATTTAAAACACGTTCTTCTACGAGGAAACTCGAAAAAAAAACTATTCCAATCTACTGAGTTGTAATTTTCTAAACTGTGTCTGGAAATCCCTAATGGTGTGCAGAATTTTTAGCAATACTCATATTTACAAAAAATGTCAATTTCATGATCTCTGAGATATAAACAAATTATCAATGAAAATGATATTCTGCCCATTGGAAGTGAAATCGTTCCATATTATGCAGAATTCTGGTAGGTGTCTTGTTGAAGAATAATCACGTATGTGAGGATCCAAAGTTTTGAATCATCAGAATGGATGTTGTTCTTTATTATCATAATAATATCAAATCTTCAGTCAGTCTAAAGCTTAACGAACAGGGAAAACATTATAAATCGCCATAAATTATCAAAACTACCTTCTGAATCAGTGCCAAGAACATTTTTAACGGCTGTCAGCATTCATTAGCATTCAAGTTTACATAATATATAAGAATTTATAAATTCTTCGTCGCGTCTCTCGTGTATAAGAATCCCATTTTAGATTTTGTCGATTGCATGAGAGTATGACGTTTTTCTTCAGGAGATGTTTGGTAAATTTTATCTCACCTGTTTCTACACATGTTCAGGCTTTTGAGGTATATCTCCATTATTTTCTTGCATTTTAAGATACTGAGTCATTTTGGAAATTATCAATTTTCTGATACCCCTCGTATCTCAGTTACCATAAAATTCACTGGAAAAGTAAAATTCAATGATGATTGCTGCCTTTCTATATTTTCAAGATATGAATTAAAGTTGTCTTCCCTTGAATGGTAAATTTCATATATTTGAATTAGGATTGTTTTTAGCTTTTCAAAAATATGTAGTAGAATGTATTTATTTTAAAACTATCTCCTCACATTCCTTGTAACTTCTGTAAAGTTCGAGAAATCTGTGAACGTTGCACATTGCATGATTTCTTGGTGGGACATCTATTTATAGATGACATGAGATTTTTTGGTCTTATACCTCGTGGAAGCCTTCAGTAACGTTGCAAAACTTGCTAGTTCCACTGATAAGCACTATGATAAAAGCGAAACAGCTGTCTGGAACTATAGGTTTGTGATGTTACTGATCGATCTGGACCAGAAAGATATTATCATTGTTATATAGCAGAAGCCAATATGAGATAAATAAGTATATTTCATTGGTTTTTGATTGTCTCTCATATCATTTACACCTCTCCATCAAACTTCGAATGCAAGATAGAAAGTCCCTGAAAAAAATAGATGGAGCCACAATCGAACATCCCATGTGACATTTGTGATCTACCATCTTCAACTTAGTCTAGGAGCTAGACCGATATTGATGGTCTGAACATTAACCCGATGGCACTATGTTTTATCGTTAGAGGACGGTTCAATGACCAATTCATCTCACAGACCGAATTTTCCCCGGCTGCTAGATCTCCAGATCCATTTTTTTTTGACTGGAGGTTAACCCTTTCCAAGTTGCGGTTACTTGAAAAGCATGCCATCCTTATACACTTCCACCATGTGCCATCATTTTTTATTGTTTCCGTTTATCAGGCCAACCAGTTAAAATTGGACCGAAAATGGACTGCAAGTTAACCCTCCCAAACCTGGTGGAAAATGTTCATTGGTGCTGGCAAATGTTAACATACCCTATGCCATCAAAAGTTATCGGTCCATTTCCGAGTAATTGGCCATTATTTAGACCAAAAATGTTTCTTTTTTTCATTTTGTGGATAAACTTGCGGGTTACAAGGTGACATGATGGCACCATGTTGAATAACTTTATTGGAGGTCAAATAAAGATTCAAACTTATTGCCATCACTCCTTGCCTATTTCAATCCCCCAAAAAACCGTAAAACCACCCCCAAAAACAAAAAAAAAACGAAAACGGGCATTTAGCAACCTTACTAACGTTGAGATTAAGATTCATGAATACTATTTGCTTCGTAGGAATTAGTAATTGGCTTTGGTTATATAAACTTTTCGAAGCTGCAGAGACTTCAGTTCTCCGATGTTACTACAAACTTGGGTTATGTAAATTAAATTGAGCTGCAAGAGACACATTCAGTGCTCAGATGTAAATGCAAACTAACTAGCTTTCCTTTCATTTTTCCTTTTATAGGGCCCACAAAAGGAAGCATGTTCAATCCATTTTCAGCCAATCAGCTACTTCTTCTTAATATCTAGGAAGCTATTCCCATTGTTGAATCTGACAGTTCTTTAGTATTGTTGAGCTTTGAAGCATCTAATTGTTGTATCGACCAATGAGAATTGAGTATTTTTAAAATTTTGATATATTGAAGATTTTCAAATTAATTAAAGTTATTGTTCATTCTGCTATTTAAATTCATGTTACCAAAATTTCTTTCCCATATTCTGATATATGGTAACCTATGATTAGGTTCCTATTAACTTGATAAGTCTGATTATTATGTCTATTTTGACATTTGTCATTGCTTAAATCTAATACATAATTTAAAATATGAATAACATCTATATAATTTTGTAGAACTGAAATTTCTTAATACTATCTTATATCTATAAATTATTTTACTAGTTTGCTATCTTCAGATAGTCTTTGAATCATGATTTTTCCTCTTTCGTATCACTGTACGTTTATCCACTTTCACTGTTTCTTCTTTAGACTTCCAATAAACTATTTTACATTTTTGTTTATGTTATTATACAATGTTTGATAGCTTATTCTACTTATATTTTTAACTTTAAATAATGTTTTTAATTCCATATTATACATACTTTTTAAACTTTTCTATTTTCAATGTTTCGGTAAGTTCAAATTCTACCATCTTATTTTATATAGGAAATGAAATCATAACAGTACATTAAGAGCAATAAAGTTAAATGCTATATCTGCACCTGTGTATCCAACTGTTTAAGCTGATAATGAATTTGAATCTGATTTGAATGTTGAAGTTAAAATTATCATCTAATCAATTCGGTACCGTGAACTAATTAAACGAATCAATATAAAATTCGATGCACATTCAGCAGAGTTGTTTTCCTTCTATTTACAGTTTAATTTGAATAGCTACAGCCGCTACTTCCCTGGAAACTTTCAAGCTGGAGTAATGCATGGCAACGTTCACAGTAAAGGTAATTACGGTTGCCTAGACGTACATAATTTTAATGCATTATTGTGGCTTAGTGAGAACTAGTTACCCCAACCCGACGAGCATAAGGTCCGTCGCCGCGCTTCTGGTTAACCTCATTCGTGCCAAGGCGGAAGGCGAAAGGTGAAATAATTAAACGGGATCTTTCGGAAAGTTATTAAAAAGTTCATTTCGAAAATTTCCGGTATAAATCGAGTTTACGTACCGAATTACAGGGCTGAAATGGCGCGACAGGAATTCGAAACGGCAATGAAAGTCTGATATATGTAATCATTCGATTAATTTAAAATTACTTTTTAAGAACAGTGACGTATCTCAAATATTACTCAGAGGAATATTCACGATACAAACGATTAAGACGAAATTACCAATATAATAAGATTCTTGACCCAGTATGAATTATATAAAAAATTCTCGGGAATTAGGTCACATTAACACTCTGTTATAAATGTTCGTCTTTACGTACGTTTCGGTCTCACGACCATCATCAGAAGACTTATTTTGTTAAAAAGGGGTTAACTAAAACTAATTAGCACAAGCGTCCATATCGCACAATCTTCAATCAAAAAGCTCACGCCGTCGAAACGAACAGAACCACGAATAATCGAAAATTGTATCGTTAATATTAAAGTATAGATTTTTTTGTAACAAGAAACCACTGTTAAGTAATATTCTCATAATGTACAAACGCATATTGCTATGGTCTCAAAGCAACTGAAGTTCTAAGCTATTTGTTTGTAATAACACGACCCAGATGTAGATTTATGACGTACTTGAAAAGGTTTTAGACCTGCATTGGAATTTAGTTTACTTTAAGCGTTCTTCCTAAAATATACTTTAACATTATAAAGACGTATGTAGGAATTTGCAAGAGTTTTAATTAATCAAGTTAGTATAAATCTGACTCAATCCTTGAATATCATTACTATGATTTACAGAATTTGAATCCCTTTTTATGTGAATCATCTCCAGGATAGATCTTTTATAATAATTGGTTTCTTTAGTTAAAATATTAACATTTTTGTAATCAAATTGATGGTTATAATCAAAACAGTGCTTAGCAAGGGCGGTGGAATTTTCTAAGTTATTATTTCTTGTGCTATACTTATGGCCGTACATTCTTTTTTGTAAATATTGTTTAGAGATTCCAGTATAAGTTCCATCACAATCTAAACAATTCAATTTATATACTGTGTGGGTTTGTTTATCTTTAGGTATTACAGGTTTTAGATTTGAGAAATATTTCCCAACACAGTTAGTAGGTTTATGCGCAACATTTATATCGTACTTTTTCTAACATTTCTTAATTTTTTCTGAGGTCTCCGGAATGTATGGTAAAGTTATATAATTGTCTGTATTACCTGTTATGTTATTTTTATAAGAAGAACCATTATAGATTTTGTTTATTCTCTCTTTAATGATAGGATTGTAGAAAGTTTTTGGGTAGCCATTCATTTCCAATGCATTACGAACAATTTTTAAATTTTTGGGACGGTCCTCTGCGTGGGATAATTTTACCGCGCGGTCTGTGAGGCTGTTTATGACACTTTTTTTATAACAAGCTGGTGCAACGGAATTGAAATGAAGATAACGTTGAGACCAGACTTCTTTAGTAAACCAAGAAGTTTTTATTTTTCCATCTGCATCATGCCTAATGGTCATATCTAGAAAATTAATGTTATTGTTTATTTCTATTTCACAAGTGAATTGAAGTTTACAATGGAAATTGTTAAATTTATTAATCACATATTGAATTTTATCGTTGGGAACACACATAAGGCAATCATCTACATACCGTTTAAAGAATACAGGCTGAAAATCTAATGAATTTATAACAGATTCCTCTAGACATTCCATAACGAGGTTAGCAATGGTAGCTGAAATAGGAGATCCCATTGCTGTGCCGAAAATTTGTCCAAAATATTGCTCACCGTACTGAAAATAAGTGCATTCTAAACAAAACTTTACCGCATTTATAAAATCCGATTGATCAAGAGGTGTGTGGTTTTTAATCTCTGGCCAACGTTTTTTGATGCAATTTAATGCCAAAACGACAGGTATATTTGTAAATAAAGAAACAACATCCAAGGAAATTTATAACAGAGTGTTAATGTGACCTAATTCCCGAGAATTTTTTATATAATGACGAAATTACCTAAAGAGTTGTGAATTTTATAGAGTAATCTACAAGTTGCTCTTTTCGTCAGTTTTGATCAGAATATGCCGGGGTTGCTATTCAGAATTTATGAAGTTGATGGCGAGTTTCTTTCTAAACGAGGAATCTGTAGAGTTAGTCCGTGATAGGATTCATAGATGTATCAAAATGAATGTTCATATTACTTAAAATTAACAAGATTACGAGTTCTCCACGAACAATGAAATATGGAGTTCTCCAGGGTACTGTAATAGGTCCTCTCATGTGAAGTTTTGGTGATGACACGGTTATTTCATACTCCAACGACTAATGGTTTGGTATTTATTAACAACCAATATAGTGTGGTCTATTCTCAGTTTATTTCGGACAATATGGAGAACGGTAAGCGGGTACACAGTTTGGATATAGATAAAAGTCGCAGGTGCAAAATCTGGATAATATGGTGGATGACGAACCAATTCATGCAATTTTGCGATTGGGACTGCGGACCTGTGCGCCGAGGCGTTGTGGTGGAAGAGGCACACTTTCAATGTTGTAACGTCATACTATAGGAGTCAATTAGGTGAACCGAGTTACAATGATATAGTCACCGTAGACATGATGTGTTTATACTATCATTCTTTGACCATAAAAATAATGGACTGCGGATTGCTAACTTCATATAGGATTTGGGTCAACAAATCATAATACCGGAATATCAAAAATTATCTTGGTCAAGGGTGGTTGTAGAATCTAAAACGTGTGTGTGTCTTACTTTACGTTTGAAATAATTATGTCATAATTAATTTGAAGTTTCTAAAAGTGCGAAATTTCGCAATTTTATACGAATATTGTAACACTTAGAAGTCTTTAGCGCTTTGGACTCCGGGATTTTCACGTGGCCTATCGAAATTAGAAGGTTCGAATTATCTAAAGACATAATTGCATGAGCGCCAGACGTCCTATGTAATTAGCTACGAACGAAATCATTCTGACATATGCCTCGAGGAGCTCGCTGCACGTAAGTTAGAGTTTATACATTTTACCTCGGTCTTGTTAATTTGGGGCCGTTTCTTGCCCCGTGCGACCGGCGCCAGTTGTAATAAAGTGTTTTTGGCTATGGGCCGCTAGCTTTTACCCGCTTCGTGTATATTTTGGTCTCGAGAAAATTCCCTTTGGTACGTCGCACGTTAGACGCGCGTAGCTGAAATCTGAGAATAGCTCAAACTGTTTTAATTGAATTTTGCTATTTAATGGACATTTATCGAAAAAAAAAGGGCCGTCGGGCACGGTCCGATACTAAATCTAACTACATGGAGCGAAAACGGCAAGCGAAAAGTCGTCGTAAAGCCGTATTAGGTACAACCAGTTTGCTCTTTTCTAACTCGCGTGCTACGGGCTTCTCACGTGAACGTCATTCGATTTACGGAAAATTAACTATTCCAAAACAGTTTTTGATCCGGATTGTGGCTATCACGACCTCTGAAAAGGTTCAAAGTTCACATAATTATTTCATAATTTGTAGTTCATTATTGTTTTACAACTGAAATAAATAGGTATGAAATTTGTAGGTTATTGATGATGTCAGTGTGACAGTGACATAATTATTTCAAACGTAAAGTAAGGCACACGTTTAAGATTCCACAACCACTCTTGACCAAGATAATTTTTCATATCCCGGTAGAAATTACAGGATTTCATTATAAACTTCAAGAGCCTTTGGTGAGTGATATTAATCGCATTGATTCTGGGCTTTTATGACCATTGTTGAAAGGAAATAACATATTAATATAGACGCTTACATATGTTTAGAAATTCGACATGTGGCAAATTCGATTACATACAGTAGCATTTAGATTAACGTTTTTGTGAGAATTTGATGACAATTTCGTGGAATTATTAGTGCCCAGAAATAAAATGTTTCCGTGTCCCTAGAATATATCCCACTCCACATGATGAATACGTAACCATAGAATGTACATAGTATATATATCTAAGCATAGAACGTTGGTGATAGACATATTGTACATAACCATGACATGGTGTTGGATAGACACTGAATACTTGTACTTTTATTTCACAAACGGGCTCTTAATATCGGCATCGCGTGCTGATAGTATATCTAATTCTCTAGAGTATTCGTATTTTCACGCTACTTTGCTGAATAGAGCGATTCCAGAATAACCCAGTAACAACAATAAAAAACTAACTCCATTGATTTATGCAATTGGTTAAATTGAAGTACTAATGGGAAATTCTAAATCCAGGGGTTTATAATGCAACAGTTCGAAGATAATACGATTTTATCCAAGGTGCATGATGTGGAAGCTAATGATTAAGTTTCCACTGTTCTCGTTTCCTTCGCTTACCACATGTGAGTTAAAGTTTCAGATTAATCCAATAAGTTTCCCCCAAGTAGATACAAGTCGATACTTTGATGAAAATACGAAAATATCCTGTTCTATTTATGAGAACCTTCTCGGCCATTTTACCGTCCGAATAATTGATATTGCCGGGGGTTTGGTCTATCTTAAACTCTGGATGTATCTAATAAATTATAAAAGAGTTCACACTGTGGATACATTATGATAATAAGAAGTAATTACCCATATCCACTAAAAAAATAACATTAAAAAACTGAGGACCTCAGTACTTCAATAGTGTCTGAATGTATCAGCAATGTGGAACCAATACCAATATTTTCTGAACATCTTCTAAATTTATATGAAACCTTATTATAAATGGCCAAGTTGCATTTGTTTTTCAAAGCAGTCAATCTAGAAATATATTTTATCTATATCTACCTAACATAGGCGCATTTCATGTTCGGTTATCGCTGAATTCAATACTGGCTAATTTCTTTAGTTTCAAAAGTACGATCAAAGTCATCATCTAAATAATGCCAACAAAGATTCGACATGCTGTCGTGTCTGAGGTGAAAACTAATGGTAGAATCGAATGGTTTGGAGATATTCAATGCTACAGCTAAATATTCCCCATAGATCTTGTTGATCTCTGCTCACGAAAGCCATATTACCAATTTTGGTGCTCTCAAGGTATTGGATGAGCTCGATGTATGTTGATTGCTTCCTCCATCACTTAAGAGATCACAGATAATAGTGCAATGGATCTATAATTATTAGGAAGGGTCTTCTTTCTTTTTTTTTGGAATTGGTTGGACTCTAGCTGTCTTCCAGCTGGAAGGAAACATCATGTTTGTGTATGAAAGAGTAAACACACTGCAGAAGACTTATGTTAATTCAGGCGCACATTCCTTGAGAACAACAGGGGGAATTCTGTCAGGCCCCATAGACTTTTTGGTATTTAGATCAAGCAAAATGCGCCTAATTTTGACGGGAGACAATTCCAAGCGATTTATCAGCAGTACCAGCGGTTATATCTATAAGCACCGCCTATTTGGCTTTCTGCTTCTCTAGGGCCGTTGATAAAGTTGAACATTGCAAACTATGAACAACTATTTGGCAACAGAAGACTCATTATTAGACCTCCAGCTATCTGGGTCTCTGTACACATTACTATCGTAAATTCCAATGATATCACATGAAAACAACCTTGGAGCAACCATATCAAATGTGTAAATGTTAATATTAAATTGATCCATTCTGTCTTGAAATATCTCTAGTACGCACGCAATTCCAAGACAAACACTAATGAATATTTTCATCTGTTGCTATGATATTTCAATAAAATGTCTCCCGTGAGATGGAAATGACGATAAATTTTCGTAATGTTGGCACAGCAGTAGCTTGTTGCCTTCGGCGTGGCGGAGATTTGATAGTCAGTTTCCAAGCAACGAGCTTGTACGTATCAACAAGCGGCATTATCGATAATTTACAATATTGTTTCGTATTTATTATTCCATTAGGTTTCACGATCAATCAATTATGCATGGTTGATATTATGGGATGATCGATAAACAATTATGGAAACTGGGTTACCATGTGAATAAACTTGTATCAAATATGTTTCCTTACAAGTCATTCTATTTGGAGTAACAATACTTAATTAGAAATGTTGGTCAACATTTTGGGAATTGTTTTTAGTATGCGGACTTCTATAAAAAATCGACGATTTTCCAAAATTAATATGTATCTTAAATATGAAAAAAACCGATAGTATTCAAAAAATTTGGAGTTTATAAGTTATGTTGTGATGACTGTAATGCTTTCTATATTGGCCAAACAGGTCGCAGCTTTTACCAGAGAGTTCAAGAACACATGCGGAGTCACATATTGAGAAAGACCGATTCGACGTATGCTAATCATCTACTCGAACATACCATAGTTTCACTCACGATCCCAAAATCTTACATATCGAACGGAAGAGCTTGGAAATGAATATATTGGAACCATTGGAAATTATCGAACAAGTTAAAGACAAAAGTAATGTAGTTTTAAACGATTATGAAAATTCTTGGCTTCCGGATGAATTCCAATTCACAATAGCACAACTTGATGCCGACATTTCGCCAACCATTACAGATGGCATCTTCAGGGCAGGTTTGAGGCTTGAACTGAAACAGCAAATTCGCTACTACAGCTTCTGCAACTTCAACGTCCGAAGGGATTCTTCAGATTTGCTCATTTTTTAACACAAAATTAAGATATAAATGTGAATATTTTGACAAATTTAGTATATATTGGTATTGATGCTTTTCCATGGTAACTCTTATATCACGATGTAAGCATTATCATCTCCATAGGAACAAAAAAAATTATTTTTTTCTTAACAACTGAATTACAAAGAATCTTATATAAAACACGATCCAAAACAGCGTGTTTTTAACACACGACGTGTTGTATAAATAGCAATTTCTCTTTATGCTAATCGAATATTTGTATATTCTACAATGAGTGCAATAACAATCGAAGTGAACGTATAACATTCCAAAGATCGTTATGGGCCTTGTCACAAATTGAACGATATTACGATGTTAAATCAAGACGGTGATTTTAGATCCGATTAATAAGTTAACTTTTACTTCCATCCAAACTTTGCAATCGCAATAATGAACAACTTCGTATAACGTTTCGGTATTATATATCAGTATCACTAGTAAATATTTGAGAGAACTCGGGGGCCGTCATCAGCAAGTTTGAGTGTTACACAAAGCGTGGCGTATTGCAAACTGCTGATAAGGCAAAACTTCATACTTAAATTGGTCCTCTGAAAGCATCAGACACACACCGAAATCCATTATAAGATTTTCTCTTTCCCGGCGTGTTCTTTTTCACACCTTTAATCGCATATTTCCGTTTTACATGAGGTATTAAATTTCGAGAGAATCGATTCGTTGAAATGAATTTATGAACTAAATCTGCTCATGAAAAAAGTGTTGACGTGGGTAAAAGTAAGCGTCGGCTCCGCCACCGCGATTTAATTCCTCAATTTTTCAGATTTAATGGATAATAATAATATTCCGAATGAATAAAAACAACTAAAGTCGAGGAAAGACGTGAAAGTCTATTTGAATTTGAATATATGTTATGGAATGGTCTGTTACGGACATTACATGACTGTCAGTGTAACATCTAATCGTTACCGTCTTGTTGAGGGGTTATGTGTTGCCTGTTATAGACAGTCTGAACTGATAATAATCCCATTGATCTATGGATCTGCCTGTCATGTAAATTGCATGTGATTATATTAGTTGTCAAAAACTTCAAAATATATCGAATCTCTTTTATCCTATTTAGAATTGAGTTTCAAGCCTACGTCGTCTCAGGAATCTACCTGTCCAATTTCAAGTCGATAGTCTATACAGTTTAGGAGATTTCATGATGAGATTTCACTGACTCACTAACCCATCAAATAAACCACCGAAACTATAATGCGGACCGACGACGCATGCACCCACCAAGAACAGATTTTTCGAAACTGAATCTCAAACGGGGTAAAATGATTCAATATATTTTGACGTTTTTGACATCAATTATAATCACATACTATTTACATGACAGATAGAGCCACAGATTAATGGGTCGTTATCACAATTCATAATGTCTATGATATGACAGACAACACGTATCCAATCAAGAAGACAGGTACAGTTCTTTTCACGAAAAATGGTTCTGACTTAATGACTGCAGTGAAAGTATACATTGTCTAAAAAAGCGAATAGACAGAGGGTCGAAAAGGGTCGGACTTCAGATGGTTATATTTATTGTACGTAATTCGGAAATAATCCTAAGGAACAGTGACTAATTTTACGATAAAATTAAACATTTACCTGTTATGTCTTAATGCCTATTTACAATTATTCAGTACGGCCCTATCAACTAATATTATCATAATCAAGTATATTTATTGCCAGTAGTCATCAAATCTAACCAGTTTTTGTGGAAAGAACTTTAACGTTTACATGACTAGCAGTTGATACATTGACAGTCACAAAATGTCTCCGACAGGCCATTCCATAACATAGATACCCCTGTGAATTATACATGACATAGAATATAATTTTAAGTTTTTCAACGCCTTTAGCTGTTTCTACTCATTGGAAATATTTTTACTGAGTATTGAGACTTGGTGAATGACATCGTGGAGAGGCAGTCGACGCTTTATTCTGTTATCTGACAACAGCTGATATGTAGATAAAGGGGAGTATAAATAAGTAATAGGGAGAAAAAGATCACGGAAAATAGGGAAATAGTGTGAAAAATATGTCAAATTGGATAATACTATACCGGTGAAAAAATGCGGGTGTCAAAAAATGCAATAGAAGAATATCATAATTTGTAGATATTATTCGTTTCATTTTAATATTTTTTAATTAGTTGAGAACTCGAAAATAACTTGCCGATTAGAATAGTACACATCATAATCATCATAGGAGAAGAGGCTTAGCCCCCCAATGCACTTAGGCTACATAGTGTAGCCCATTGTACGACCCTTGGTCAGAAGACCATTCTATTCTAGCAGATTTGTGGCTGGCAAGAAACCCAGAATATTGCCAACGCTGGCTTTCATACGTTCTTCTGGGAGCAGCTTTACTTCACCAAAGTAGCGATGTCTGACAAGGGATGTCAATGCAGGGCATTCCAACAGGATGTGAGAGGTAGTTCCTTCCGCCTCTCTGCATTTCATACATACAAGATAATCTACGATGCTCATAGTATGAATGTGTTTGTTAAGACGACAGTGACCGGTTAGGATCCCAATCATCTCTTTGATGTCCCTTCTGCTCAGAAAAAGGAGTTTTTTTGAAACCCTAGGCACAGGCTCTTTGGTTAAGAGCTTGGCCTGCCTCATGCGTGATGAGTTGAACGTTATTCCTCCTGGCTAGTCCATCTAGTGTATCTATGCATTCCTTGATGTGACTGTGGGTGATTTGAGAGCTTCCAGAGCCGACCGGCTCTCTGTGCAAACATATATGCGCCTATTTACACAGTTTCTTCGCAGGTTTTCCATGGCAAGAGATAATGATCTTTTTTCTTTGGCCTTTTTAGGTAAACTCCCATCCCAGAAGCCCGACCTACCTTGGCCCGTTTGTGAACCATACGAGCCCACCTGGTGACAGTAGGATGAGAGTTTTGTTACTTCAATCCCCTCTATCCGGAGTGAGGATTTTGGGAGAAGTGAGACATATAGCTGGAATCATGCTATCTTGCTTCATTTCTAGTATGAGGTAATTAGACATTGCCTCACTCCTGCACGAGAGTAGTGCATTTTGGTTCAGTAACCTAGAATAGTAAACAGTCATCTTGTCAAAAATATTTAAGCAGCAGCTTCTAGCTGCTTCGAAATTTTGCAAGCTACAGCTACGATCATTATAATATTATGATAATTCTGAAAACAAACAGTTTGCGATAAATGTTTAAAGTTTGATGAGGACACAAAATACCGATAATGCCTGCGATAACCTCTAAAAAGGGACAACAAATGTAAGAAAAGAAAATTTGCCTCCGTCAAGTCGTTCGTAGTGGCTGAAAATAGCTGAATGCAAATCGCGCATTCTTGGAATGATTTACAAGTTCGAGTTTGAGAGAGTACATCCATAGAAACCTTAGCCTTTGCAAAGTTTCAGCATAGTTGTTTTCGAATAAGCGAAATAACAAAACATTCGCTTTTGTTTTCCGTTTCGCTCTCTCTCTTGCTTTATCTCGTTTAGTTTACTGGAATGTCGGATAATAACGAACAAAATGCCGGTCTACAAAAATGCAATACCAAATTGCTGGTACTACATGGTTTTATAAACAAGAAGTATATTATGCCAACAAAATAATCAGAATTTGATCATTTTTAATTGATGGAGTAACTTCAGATCATAATAAACGTTTGTTTCAAATATGTATAGCTAGGAGACTGAAATACTCAATTTTTTCAAAACTAATGCAATTTATTTCGTGGAATAGAAAAAAAAGCTTCTGTTATCTTGTTGTGAATGACTCTCTCAGTGGAACATCTACTTTCTGACAGATGGCTGTTGGAACACTTGTTTCTTTAACATTACCATATGGGGTGTTTAAACCTCTGGCAGAGGTGGTCGGATAGTGACATCTTAGTCTTGCTTGTTCCGCTTATGAGAAAGGGAAACAGCTGATAGAAGTGTTATCACTGTTCGAGCTACAGAATCATTATCTCTGTCTATAGGCTTCTAATAAGGAAATGTGTTTGTTATCTAATGTATCAATTCGCATGCTATTTAAACAATTGTAAATGATTTCACAGCATTTCTTGGAAATCATTCAATGCCTGTATTTTTATTCACATTTTTATTCAAAGTGGTATGACATTCCGTACTCCGTATTCGGCTCTGGGAGCTCTCAAATCACCCAGAGTCGCATGAAAGCTTGCCGAAGAATGTAGAGATGACTGAACCAGCCAGGAGAATTAAAGTTCAACTCATCTGAAAGGAAGCGGCCGTATATCGCCTTGAGGGTTACCTGTGCATACCGCACAGTATCGGAAGACGCGATGTGTGTGATTGCGGGAATGATATCTATACAAATACTGGCGGAGGAGAGGAAAACCCTATACCAACAGGAAAGGGAGATGGACACATCGTCTAATACCTCGGCTAGACGACTGGATGAACCGGAAACACGGAGAAGTCAACTATTACCTGACTCAGATGATGCTCACTGGCCATGAATGCTATCGAGCATACCTGCACATGCTTGAACACGAGGAAATGCCGGACTGTCCAGCAAGATTCAGAACATGTGTTCTTAGAAATGTCCCCGATTCAACACGGAGCGACGACATCATCTAGAAAATAGTCTAGATCGATTCAAAAATGCTCAAATCGGATATATTCGCAAAGCATTTTTTTGTTCCGATTATAATACTTCCCTTACTATTATACTACGTAAGTATAGTGAGGAAAACAAAAGCTTTTTGAAGAAAAATAGCAGCTCATGAGAAATTTAATGAAACTTGGGATTAATCATTCCATGTACTATATCTACAACATATTTTCAAAAATAAAGATCGTATGGTTGCCAGGATAGTTCTTACAATTCAATAATGCCATTTTTTCCCAGAAACTAACGCGGATTGATTTAGAAAAATTCAACATTGAATAGGTATGTCCGAACAAAATACATCAATTACCATACAATATTCGGAGAAGAAATTGTACGGCTTCATATAAGATGAGTAGGAACTTTTGCCACACCCGGTATTATTATATAGTATACAGTGGCGGCTCCTCGAAGGAGGCTAAGGAGGCTCAGCCTCCTCACCAATTTATCTTAATGATCATTCTCCATTTTATTTCCTGTTTCTCTGATAATTCTTTAAATTTTACAATTAATTCCCCGTTCTCAGTAGCTATTTTCAATCTGGCAACAGTGGCCAGAGGCTAGATTCTCTATATATCTCAAACGCTAAATACGTGTGGTCAACAAAGTTGCCGTTTTTCCAACCATTCAATTGCCAAGTGGGGTAAAACAGCGAATATGGCAACAGTCTAGGGAGGCTAGCTTCTCGTCTTCTCGTACTCACTAGTCGGTCGAATGAAATACGATTACTTGCTCCCGCCTCCCACTGCTAGAAGAATGCGACACGTGTTCGATCAGTTGTTGTTTTTATTCCGCCAGGTGCAGTAAGGTTGAGTAGTTAAGTTATAATTTATCTAATCGGAATAGGTGAACGTTAAAATGATGAGTGACTTAGTTGCTGAGTTCTTAGAAAATCCATTTAGTGGATTAACATATGATAGAAAAGTGTTCTTCAAAAACTAACGGCCTTTACCGGATTTGAAAGGATTAGTGATGGCAGGGCCAGGGAAGTATCAAAATCGATCGTTTAATCCTGATAATTATAAAAAATGTGTATGGTTAACGGGATCTGATGTACACAATAAATTATATTGCTGGTATTGCTTGCTATTCACATCAGATACAACTTCATGTTGGGGGCACTTGGGTTATAATGATTTGAAAAATTTAGCTCGTGGCCTAGATAGACATGGAAAATCGCAGGAACATATTACATCGAGTATTAAGTTTAAATTAACCGGTAAACAGAATATTGTTAATACGATTGATTCTACACGAACACGCGAAATCGAAAATCATAATAATACAGTTAAAGAAAACCGCGAAGTTTAAAAAAAAAATCATTGATTTCTTATTGTATATATCATTTCAAGATTTGGCTTTCAGAGGGCATGATGAAACTGAAAATTCAGTTAATAAAGTTAATTTTAGGGAATTGTTAGATTTGTTTTGTAAATAAGACAGTAAGCTTCGCGATTTTATGACTAACGCGTCAGTATTTGCAGGCACCTCAAAAACAATACAAAACGAAATTCTTGATTCAATAAATAATGTCCTCCGAAATCACATAGAGGATGAATTATTTAATGTCCCTTTTTTTCGTGGCAGGTTGACGAATCAACTGATATAACGTGTAAACCACAATTATCAATAATTTTTAGATTTGTAAAAAATGGACAACTAGTGGAAAGATTTTTAGGGTTTTACGATGTTAGTTCGGGAAGAACAGCGATCAATTTATTTAATTTCTTAATGGAAACATTTCAACAATTTGACTTTGCGAATAAATTAATAGCTCAAACCTACGACGGCGCATCTGTAATGGCGGGACATTTAAACGGTCTTCAAACAAAAATAAAATCAGTTTCGCCTCAGGCTATTTTCACCCATTGTTACGCTTACAACATGAATTTGATTTTAAGTAATGCATGTAATTCCATTAAGGAAGTTAGAATTTTTTTTTCCAACTTATCGTCATTTTCAAATTTTTTTAGCAAATCCACCAAACGAACTGAAATTTTGAATAACATAGTAGGAAATAGAATTCCCTGTAATGCTCCAACTCGATGGAATTTTACATCACGTGCAGTGTTTACCATTCACAAAAATAAAGACAAATTAATTGAAACATTTGATTTTATATTAAACAGTGATGACTTTTCGACAGATCAGGTTTCATTAAATGCTGCTGTTGGTTTAAAATCTTATTTAGAAAATGAAGAATTTTTGTTTTTTCTTGATACTTTTAAATTAATATTTGACCAAACTGATCTTATTTTTCTAATTTTACAACATAAATTCACTGATATAATTTATTCAAGAGATCGTTTGAAACATCTCATTGATAAAATTTCAAGTTTCCGTAATACAGAATTTCATTTTAATATTTTATTTCAAAATTTTTCAACTGATGAGGCTCCTCCCGCGAAAAGGAGGAAAACATATAATTTGGTAGACAAGAAACTACATTATAAACAACTTTTTTATGAAATTTTAGATCCTATTAAAGGTCAAATTGAGATTCGATTTTCCGATTTACATGAATTGATGTTTTTCGACTTGACGAATAGAAGATTTTTCGAATCTTTTTCAAAAGAGTTTCCCAATACACTTTTAGATAACTTAGTTCTCAAATATAAATTTTTTGATAAAATAACACTGCACAATGAATTATGCGTTATATACTCGGATAAAGATATTTTAGGCCAGTACGACAGTCACGCCGATATGATAAAATATATGATAGACAATGATTTGCAACAAGCTTTACCTCAGTTTTATAAACTACTTTGTTTGACAGTCACCATTCCTGTCACGTCGGCATCGGTGGAGAGATCATTTTCTACTCTCAAACGAATTAAAACTTACATGCGAAATACAATGGACCAAAATCGTTTATACAATGTTAGTTTGATATCTATTGAAAAAGATTTAGTAAAACACTTAAAACAAAATGATACATTTTATGATAATATTATTGATCATTTTTCGCAAACTAAAGACCGTAGAATTTCGTTAATATATAAAAAAAGTTAAAAAAATTAATAAAAAAAAACAAAATATGAAAAATTCCAAAAAAAAGAAAAAATATCAAAAATCGAGAAAAAATAAAAAACAAAAAACGAACAAAAAATTTTTTTGCCAAAAGAAACTCTATACCTCCACGTTGGTTCTTGCTGGGCAACAATTAATTTTGTCACTGAAGTAGCTGGTACGGTCGCTGTGCAAAAGTTAAATTAATTGGCTGAGTAGAGTATATTTTTAAAAAAACGTTTTGTGTCCAGTCTCCTCTCTTAAAAAGTTCACGAGCCGCCACTGATAGTATAGAATCTGATTTAGTTCCATCAATAAGCCGAACATTCGGTAAATCAAGAATGATAAATATCCTCGATTCATTCCAGAACACCATTAAAAAGTTATTTGCGTTTGCTTCCCGTCCCCATGTTGTCTGTTCTGTTTCGCCAAGATGAATTGCATCAAAGCTTACAATAAATCCAGAGACTTATGGCATGAATGAAGTAATTTGGCTACGAACACTCTGGAAGCGACAGGCAGTCAAGAAAACTGAGTATCTCCTAGCTTGGATGCTTGGAATAGGGAAATGCTCCTTCGATTGGAATGTACACAGAAGGGATAATTTGTGACCGCGAGAAATGCCTGTCATGTCACTCGAATTACATCTTTGACAAGGTGATAGGTTGGAGCTGCCTTCCTCGAGGACCATTTACTGTAATTAGATTCCGTGCACTTTATTTGTTATGGCGTTGAATAAATCAACTGTGATGGCTTTAGATTAATCCAAACATCAACACCCATTTCAGCTAGGACGGGGCCAATATTAGATTACTCTGACGTCACGAGTAATATCTCTGAAGGAAAATTCCTTGAAAGTATTTGGACAAAGATGTGGCATCTACGAAGATCCTCTAAATTTTGCACAAAGCGAAGAAGTAATGAGATGGAAAGAGGTTTGATGATTCCAAACGTTTAAGGTCCAAAAGAAAAAGAGTATGTGCGTCTATTTGTGCCGTGGTATATGTGTCTGGATGTTGTTATTGTGATTATTATTTGAAGAACCAGAATATTTTCACAATTTCCATAAGATACTTTCAACACATATATTTACAGCCTAAGACTACTACGACATTGAATTTATATTATTTACATATCCTGTACATCAATATTTAATCTGCCTAAAATACAATATCTATCATGCAATTTTCTCTCTTCAGATTTGCTTGATGATAATCTCATGAATTTTCTTTGGTTATATCTCAATTTCGCATATTACGTTTTTGTGACAAAACTTGTAACGTTTGGACGTTATTATATTTATTTAATGGTCATTTGTTATTCCGATAACTGTTGTGCGATATTTAATCTTAAAAAGAGACAACCACGATCTTCGTAGTTTGATAGCCCAAGCTAAGTATGTTGATCTGGTAGCGGGTCTCTGGAGAAACAGAACATTGACGCAAAAGGTCACACGTGTCGAGACATTTAGGGAGAAGTTGAATACGAATTTAAGACGAGTATCTCGAGTGTAACCATGTACAAGGTAAGATCGATAAAAATCTAACTTGAAAGTTTATACAATTGTGGATAGATTTTATTATGATGCCTTAAAATTTTTGTCATGGAATTTCCTCTCTTTAGATTTAGTTGATGATAATCTCATGAGTATTTTGGTTGTATCTCAATTTCGTATATTACGTTTTTGTAACATAACTTGTAACGTTTGGACGTTAATATATTTATTTAATGGTCATTTATTATTCCGATAACTGTTGTGAGATATTCAATCTTAGAAAGAGACAACACCTCGACCTCTGTAGTTTGATAGCTCAAGCTAGGTATGTTAATCTGGTAGCGGGTCTCTGGAGAAACAGAAGATTGACGCAAAAGGTCACACGTGTCGAGAAATTTAGGGAGAGGTTGAATACGGATTTAAGACGAGCATCTTGAGTGTAACAATGTACAAGGGAAGATCGATAAAAATCAATTTTGTTATTTCATAGTAATTCGCTAACTTGAAAGTTTATACAATTGTGGATAGATTTTATTATGATACCTTGAAATTATTATCATGCAATTTTCTCGCTTTAGATTTAGTTGATGATAATCTCATGAGTATTTTGGTTGTATCTCAATTTCGTATATTACGGTTTTGTAACATAACTTGTAACGTTTGGACGTTAATATATTTATTTAATGGTCATTTATTATTCCGATAACTGTTGTGAGATATTCAATCTTAGAAAGAGACAACCTCGACCTCTGTAGTTTGATAGCTCGAGCTAGGTATGTTAATCTGGTAGCGGGTCTCTGGAGAAACAGAAGATTGACGCAAGAGGTCATACGTGTCGAGACATTCGGGGAGAGCTTGGATACAGATTTAAGACGAGCATCTTGAGTGTAACAGTGTACAAGGTTGAATCGATAAAAATCAATTTTATTATGTCATAGTAACTCGCTAAATTTCCATACACCAAGACTATTTTTCCTTGTATTCGGTTGCATGTACTTAAAACCAAAATTGTATTTCTTTTTATCGTCACTAAATAAAGTAATAAATTTGTCAGGTTAACCATCAGAATTGTTCATATCATTTCATTACGGCTTGTTTAACATAGCAAATGACCCAAGAGGTTTCTTGGTATTCCGTAGCATGTTGAATTGACATTCCTCATAATAAATTTGATACAGTAGCAGCATCTTATGCTGAAGGAATAATTTGATATGGGTGAACACAAATAAAGCCAAATTTCTCAGTTACTGCTTTATGGAAGTGAACTTTCTGATATTAATTAGACATTTAGAAACGACGATATTACTACTCCGAGTTTCATAACTCTTATTCTAGTAAACTAACAACTAATTATTCTCTTTCAGATTTGAATATTGTAATTTAATAAATTGTTATTCTCCGCTTAACATAATCAAATGTGGGATTATTTTGATTATTCCTGCTGATTTGATTATTAGTTCTTGAACTTGAGGCCAAGATACTGCTCGCATTGTCTATATTTCAGAGTTTAAACCAAAGATATTGTATGTGAAACCGAAAGTCGTTGAGTTAGTCTGGGGTAAGGTAAATTACCGAACACATTTTATCTTGTTGCAACATTGGTTGAAATGACACTGCAACAGATTCTAAAAATTTGCTGTTGGCCTCCCTCATATCAACAATACAGCCATGCTCAAGTTCATTTGAATAGAAAAGTGAAAGCACTCACAATGTTCTTAGTTAATGACTTGAAAATGAAATTATTAGAGTATTGCCTATTTTTCAATTGATGACTTTCTATTTAGGACTTATCCTAAAGTCTCGCGAATTCTTGTTAATGATTTGTCGAGTCAAATTAGAAATGTTTGAGCAAAATAAGAAAATTGCTACCACTTTGAGTTATTCTGAGGGTCCTAGTCTAAAAACGTAGAACTACTACTAGTAAAGACCAATTTTCCTTGGTAGATGTCTTTCAGGGTGGTTATGAATGGGTATTTGTGATTATAAATATAATTATTGCAGTGTAGTATTTGTTTTTGTAATCTTTAGAAAAGTAGTTATTTATGTGAGTTTTGGCAAAATGGTGTTGTTTGTAGTGGTTTCGTTTCCTGTGTGCAGAATGTGGGCGTTTCAAATGTATCATCTGCCTGAAACATGTTGATGATCGGCAAAGTGTCGATAGGTTTGTTGAACTAAGCATTTTAACAATATCTATCAATATAATAAACTAATAAAAAAGGTATGGATTCACATTCTAGCATCATATAAAGTTGTTCATGAACAAGAAAGCCATTGTCGCTTGGAATTATGATTCAGTTCTACTAGAAGCGTTAAAAAAACATTTCATGTACATAATTACTTAGCATTTTTGTGATATATTCTTCGCACTGATCTGAAAATACTAATAGTGTATTCGAAAAAAAAGAGAGAGACTCTTGCATTTTGAATTTAGCCAATCGTTCAACAGTAGAAAACAAGGCAAACTCCCAAATTGTCGATATTAACAAACTTCTTAATTTCCAATTTTATTCGAATTCTAATATGTAATGCTGTTGTTTTGTTCGGAATAGATCCAAATCCATTTGATGCGTGCAGATACGAATATATTCTAATAATAACAGAACTTATGGGAATTCCGTGGAAATCGTTGTATGCTTAGCATGATTCTTGAAATTTCCAGCTGGAATATTTTCTTATTTGACTGTACCTAGCAAGCATAAGTTTCAGCCAGTCACGCCCAGTATGAACTTTTGTTAGCTTTGTTAGCTTTGTCTAACTTTACCTGAAGAAGAAATTTGATTTCGGAAGTTGAGAAGGGAGGCTTCGAAAAATACATTGCCTGATTGCATAAATGTATTAACCAACAATAATACAAATACAAAACGTTTCAAACATTCAATGTCAAGCATATAACATATGGAGGTTTGGACTCGCCTGTACAAATAGGCGGCGTGTTGCCATATTGGAACTACTTTTTCAATGCCGTTTCCGCATTCAGACCTCCTGATAAAAGATCAGAAAGCGATGTTAAGAGCCCGTCCCTATTAAATTTTATGTTGCCGTAAATTTTCTTGCGGTCCGAATTGATTTTACATAAAAATACGGAATCCTCTCAGGTGATAATAAATATTCAAGGGCTTTATACAATCTTTGACACTTATCGACCGTGTTTTTGTGCAAAAGTTGGCCACTACTTGTAAAACACAAAACAACCACACACGTCACCGCTAAAAGGGTCGCCAATTCCTGGGTGCTATAAACGAGACTAACTCGTAACGTTTCCATTGCAACGTTGCCGGGAAGCTACTTGTGTACCTGGGAAACTTTCGCATGCGAAATATAATTTCGCAGTTTAGCCAGTAGATTATAGTACGAACTTGTTTAATGAAGAGTGAGGAATGATTCCGTGTTTGTTCACTATGTAGAAGTTTCATGAATCATTACCACAACATTGTTTCTCTGTCACGGTATCTTGATAACAATTATTAATCATTGCATGAATGGCCTTCATAAATCATGAAAATGAGGAACGTTCTTATTTTTCAACCTGCTATGGTCTGTTCGCTTGAAGAAAGAAATGACGTCATTGTTTAGCGTATCCAACTAATCCAGTTTCTCTGAATTTTTCAATTAATTCCTTCACAGATGGCGAAGTTACAAAACACTATTCCGACCATATTTGTATGAAATTTTCGAACTGTGGCCGCCAAACTGTCATTATTTTTGAGATATTGTTCAATACTGACAACACGTTGTTGGATCGGGTAACGCTCCATTTTTACTAACTCTAAGCTTGTGGGGATCAGCTCTTAAAGTCGGACGGTTTGCCCTAAGCTGACCCGTGGTCCTGGTGGAGGCATAGGGATAGAAACACACACTTATAAAAAGAGTTACACTTTACTTAACATAGAGCTCGACGCCATTATGACTTTATGTCTCGCTCTACGATCTACATAATAACAATTGGTACAGATACAAATCAATGACAATACCGTCAATAATGATTGATCACTATATATCTATATCTGAATGATGTATGAATGATATCTGAATGCCCTACATAAGTATATATATATATTATGTCATATATTGTTATTGTTATTGTCCTAGTTAATCTAGTCTAAGATGTCAAGGTAGCTATGTCAAACAATATGTTTAATATAACGCAACAGTAAACATATTGCTTTGTGGGTCAGCTATGAGATATAAACATATACTTAATAACATTACTAATAGAAATAAGGTCGCATTCTATAATTTAGGGATTTTAGGTAATCTCGTATAGGGATGGAAGATTCCTATACTACAAGCTCTCAGCTGTCAAATTGTTTTTTTTTCAGGGTTGCCAAAAATTTACTGCACAAATGGCGGCAAATTCAAATCTTGCGTTAATTCTGGGACATCCATTATTATATTATCCTCCATAATAGTTCTTAAACATTAGCCCCGTTTTCGATTTCGGGAGTAGCCTAAGCCTCTTATCAAATTTAGTTGCATAAACTTAAACTTAATTTCATGAAAATCCGTTCTGGCTGTACAACGATGTACATAAATTAACAGTTGTACGAAAACTCACAATCTACGGAAGCATAGTAGCGATATTTGCTTCTCCGCGACTTCACTCGAGAATAGTTTTAGGTCTTCTGCAAGGGGAGAAAGAAGCGAATGGTAGGATTTATTGGAGAACGATATTGCTTATTTGTATAAAAGTTTCCCTTCACTTTGTTCCATTTTATTACAGATTTCGTATTATTGAACTTACGCAGTGAAAGTCTCACTTCACATAATAAAAGTAAAGTTTGTGATACGATGACAGTAAAGTAATAATTATTAATACGTTTTCACTGAAACTATGAATTATAGCAGACACATGATTAATGCTATGAGAAAGAATGATTCAAATTACTGGTTTGATGAGTTTAAACTCATAACGCAATATTTTTGATGACACTTTAATTGAAATAATCATCTTCCCAGGAGCTCACGGTCCTAAAGTATACGATTCTTGAGGAATTTTCTTGTTTTATCTAAGAGCAAGAACTAGCTGCGAGTTAATCCCATGGTTCGTGACATAATTAAAGAACTAATCGACTTTACCTTTACCAATAAATCAACTTCCTAGACCTCATCTAGTATTTTTCACAAGACCCTCTCGAGACGCTGGGTATTACAGAACAACTCTAAGTACTTTAATTGTACATCATTTAAGATATTAGTTTCATTTCCAATTGGAATAAATTAACCAAGCAGCCACAATTCATACATGTTTTAATGCATTCACAATGCATTTAAGCAGTTTTATTACCATATTATGCGATGCTTATCTGAGCATAAATTTGATATTCGACCTATGCCTCAGAGAGTTAAATTATCCATGACCGATTCGATTTCGAAACTAGATAGCAGGAAGCAATTATCTAAATTTGAACAGTTTAAACAATGTATCATAGAGCGTTCTTAACCAAAACTTCCATGTCTAATAAATTCAGTTTAAGAAACGATAAATGTTAACATATCCAATTGCTGAACAAAGGAGTGAGAACTGGAATGTACAGTACGGTAGATAAATATACTTACATGCACGATTCTATAAAGAACGAAGAATATGCTTTATGTCCAATGTCCACCCTGTGGTGCACATTTATCTATAGTTCTATCAATCTCTGGAACTTAGTAAACCAAGATGAGAAAACGAAAATCCCAGCTTTGTTAAAAAAAACCTCTCATATCGTAGTAAAAAGTTCAGCACTGGCTTTCAAAGAAGTATTGTTCCATATAGAACTATACATACAGGGGCAGACAGTTTAGCGGTACCAAGGTGGCATGCAAGTAGAATACAAAAAAGTGTGAAACATATCTAAAATTTTACAGACCGCACGAAAATGTAAAATTCTTTTTGCATCGTGTTCAGGATGGCTTACACATCGTTAGCCAAAAAAAAAAAGGGGCTCATGATTATTCCAATTAATAAACAATGAGAAACAAATAACAAATGGAAAATCTTGAGAAAAGTTTGAGGAAAAGAGAACAGCAAAAGTCAGCAAATGATGTACCCAAAATCTTTTTATTCTTTTATGTCGAAGGGGCCGACATCGACGAATCGACAAACAGAAGAAACAATTGCAGAGTTGCACTACTGCTCATCGTAAAAAGAACTGACTTTATTGTTGGCTTCAGTGGAGCTTCAAGATTGGCTGGTAGAATATTAGCAAGCGCTTCTCAGTGAAACCACTTAGCAGCGCTCCATAGTGTTTCTTGTGAAACCACTAAGAGTGTTGACACTCCACTGAAGCGTTTCGGCAGAATTCGGCGACTGAACGCAACCATGGCGCTGCTGAATTGAGGCCACGCCCGTGTGAATAGCTCAATATGGAACAATGTTTCTTCACAACGGATCATTTTGCGGCGGTTCCGAAAAGTTTCATGTGAAAACACTATCAGACCAAAAAACCTCGGCACCGCGTTCATGCCATTTGAGGCCATAAGAGACGTCAGTCCAAGCATCACCTCAGGACTACTGGACTTTTTGTTCCAAGGGGTGCACAATAGACCCAATCAAGAGGTCTAAGTGTTTGATTGATTGCTTGACGTGAATAAGACAACGACGTCATTCCTAGACCCGACAGAAAGGCCATTAAATGGAATACAGCTGGTTGCAAAATAACAGAAGGAACTGGAATAGGTGGCATATATGAACCTGGAATCGAATACATTGGGAGCTTAGACATATTCCCTAGTATCTTCTCACCTGAAATTCTCCCCATAGAAAGATGTGTCCAGTTGAATATAAAAAGTAATTTTTGTAGACAAAGAAAATCAGACAGTCAGGCAGACATCAATTCGCTGATCTCTCATGTTATCAGTTTCATGATATTCTAGGAATGCTCAGAGAAACTGAACAAATTGACCAAAAATAATGCGGTTACCCTTATGTGGGACACATCAGAGTGAAGGGGAATGACAAAGCAAACCAACTCGCAAATAAAGGAGCCGAAGCACCATTTTTCAGACCTGAATCCTCCTGCGCAATAAGCACCAGAAAATTACTGGAAGAAGTCGAAGAAGAAGTATACAAGAAAAAATTCCATTACTGGATATAACTACAAGGATTGAGCAGAAACTGCTGAGGAACCATAATCAGAAAATATCCAAAGACTGTACCAACCTGAGGAAAATTAACTCAGAATACTAACGGGAATTCTAACAGGGCACTGCAGGGAAGCAAATGCTGCAAAGAAGAGAACCAAATCTCTATTCACATTCTCTCATAATGCATTACCCTGCAAAACGCGAGGGTACATCAAATAGAAAAGGAAGATGTACCTAACCTGAAACCATCTGAAATCTTGAATTTTCTAAGAGCCATAATATTGCAAATACAATACAATCAATCTCTGATGAAGGTTGGCACTGCCATGCATAATGTCTATTGAACTGTGTGTTATAATGATTTTCTGAATGCAAATATATTGAAGTCGCGAAACCGCCATCAATCATCAGAGGAAATTTAATAATAAGTATGATATTTTCATACAACCCTCCATAGTACCTGTAGATTCTTAACATTCTGTAAGATGTTATACCCGTTTAGAGCCGAAATATAACACGACCTAATGCCCATTTGATACGTATATCTAAACGCTTTCAACATTATGAGACTGCTCTAGAAGTATTTCAATACAAATATTCAGAATTCTATTATGTTGGTCGTTGTTTGGCATAATACATTATGCATCGCATTTCCCACAGCTCTAAAATTTGAATATATACACTTAATATCAACTTTGGCTGTTGCGAAAGCGCAGAAAAGAATTTGAGTTGAATAAATAGTCCAAAGCGGAGTCCGAATTCTTTCGAAACTCCATTTATTATTTCAAGTTATATAATATTTATAGTTTTCTACTTGAGGAAATAGCAGCGTCCAGTTGTGTAATCGATCTGGAAAATGGTCGAGCAACTTCAATAGGGTGGGTTAGAAGTGGGCTCTGTTGCGACGTTAACTTATATCGTCAATTGATGAAACTCAACTGATCCGTAGACCACTAACTTTTTACACTCTCCTTTTGTTAACACAATTGTTCGCAAAAACCACAAGTGATTCAATAAATTCTGTGACCACCTATTATATTATAAAAAATCAATTCGTACTGTGAGTATTGATTTTTCAAAATTTTTTGACAGCATGCATCACGATGAACTTGTTGAAACTATAGAAACTGCATAAGATATAGTTCTTCCAGATACGGTATACGTATAAGGAACCTGCAGAATTTCAAGTCTGTCGGCTCTATATTTCCGAAGATTTTGTGTTATATTTGAGTTAATGAGTATTATTTCGCTTTCATTTGTGTACATTTATAGATAACTATGATGAGATTATAAAATTTTTTGTAAATTCTGAAAAAAGGTTTCCCTGTGTACCCTTGTTTGGGCGATAAGTGAGCGAACATCATCGGTGCAATCCTTGGTCTTGAATAAGAAGTTATAGTCGTTAAGAATATTTTTTAAACTATTGTTTTGTTTTATCGTAGGTCTTTGAGATAACGCTGATTTAGATTTTGTAAACTGTTGTCATTTTACAGTGGCGGCTGGTACTAAAGGACACAAGGGCATGTGCCCATCCAACCAACCACCAAGATAAACACAGAAAGAAATTATCAATTCAGTGCATTATTTTTTTCCGCAAGTCAGGCGCTCAAAACTATGTTCCCGGGGAACGTTCTGAAGTATACCTATTTCAAGTATGATTTGGCTGACTATGGTTATCTACGCCATACGCGCTTATACCGTCATTTTGGGGCACAAAGCAACTTATCTCCAGTAAACGTTTTGCCTGCATAGTGTACAGTGCGTAGCCTTTGATTTGGCGTTACGAGGCTATGATGAGACGTTGCCGTCGGAAAATGCAGATATTTATGTAGACTTAATCAACTTTGCAGCTGAAATAGACGCTGTGCTTGCAATACATATGGAAGGTTGGGGTTCACAAGTGTTCAAAGGCGTCTCAGAAAGAATTGCTAGATGCAATGTTGCAAATTTACAAGCAGGAAATATAAATATAAATTAAATCTGCAAATTTGCAGTAATTTTTAAGCTTTTTTTTCTATCGCCAAAACGAACGGTACTTCTTGATGAAATAGTCAAACGTAGATTACCACGCGCTGTTTTTACATGCAGGATTTTCAAAAGTCGAACTGGTAACACGTTATTTGAACACCAGAATTCTCTCAAAGAATGTTTAGACAAAATTATTGACGAAGATAGGATGGATTCAGTTACTATTAGTGAAGCAAGTGGTTTATTGAAACATTTGAATTGCCCGGAAATTCTCTACTGGTTTCCCTAAACCTTTTTTTTAGCATTCTTGCATTTGTTTTCCATTTAACTTCAATTTTATTAGAAGTTATAATGAAAAGTATGTTCCACATTCCAATGTACTGGAGCAGAATATATTTTTCAATTATATACCCCACTGAACCACTGTCATCTATATTCATCTGACATTTATGTGAGAATGGCTATTCAGTGAGACCAATCATCATATATGCGACCGTGGTCTGGTGATTGAAGTGGTTATTGAAGTATTTGAAGATAATGGCTCTAATTTGATTAGGTTAGGTTACGTTCCAGTTTCCATTTTCGTTTCGAAATTAAATTATTGATCGAAGATTTGTGCAACGCAATTTGCTGAAGTTTCTCAACTCCGTTGTTATAATTTTGCTGGCTCAAAGGGACGTTCAATAATCTACGTTTAATAATGTACTAGACTATAGATGTAAAAACAAGCTAAAACACAGTTTAGGCAACACCTTTGATTAAGTTTCCGATTTTAAAAGAAAATTACAAATCCGGAAATTACAAAATCAATCGTGAGTCGTGTTCTCAAATGTGGGTCAAACTAGAAGGAACATTTTAACTCGTTATAAGGAGCATTTTGCCAATATAAAGAAAAATAAATGTGAAAAATCAGCGGTAGCCAGGTCACACTATTTCTCAAGAAAGTTTGTCACTTGTAAAACACAGTACAGACAAATATCTGTGGTGGGTTTATTGATGTTAATTGCCCTGCTAAATGAAATCATTGAAATACAAAATGAATTCATTAACTTTTTGAATTATTAATAAAGACAGTAGTAAATATTATGATACTGTCTGATTGAATGAATTGAATTTAATTGATTATACAATATGCTCCTGTTATTGAGAAAGCAATGGTTACTATTTATAAACCTGATAACTTGATATAATTATAAAAATTAATAACTATAGATTGAAATGTATCCCTCATATCTAGGTAATTTAGAGAGGATGGAAATGTATGAACGAAAAAGCAATTTATTTAAAATACATACACATCGGAATTTCAATCAAAAATATGTATTTCGGAATCAGTAAAATAAAATCATTTAGCGAATAATATAATAATATATACGATCTGATAGTGATGCATTTTCCTTCTTTATTCCGCAGAAGCTTGCTAAATGAACCAAGCTCATACATTTAGGGATAATCCGTTTTTATCACGAGAAACAAGACATTGAAAATTCGCATCTCGCAACAAACAAAACCCACGTTATTTACCGACATGCATCCAGCATCGTTTCTTTGCTTTGTGATCTGAGATTTCTGTATTTCGTGTTTCGTTTATTAACGATATTTCGACAAATTGAACATATTTGCCTACGTGGTCGGAATAAATAACGTTTATGAAGTTGTCTCTTTTCCAGAACGTGTCGTATTAGTGTTTCACGGAGCCATGTGGCAGGGTGAAGCTTTTGATTGCTCAAAGCTTTATCCTTCAACTTCATCTTGAAATTTAAAATTGATCTCAGCCACCACTTAATTCAAGTTGTTCAAGTCCGTGTCATTCGTTGGCTACGCTATTTTAAATTTTATTCTGAATCGACGTTATTTGTTATGCATTTTAATCGGCTACAAGGAGAAAATTATATATACAGTCGACTAGTCTTTCTGTGGTATAAAAACCGTAGACAGAATTGTCTACACTAGAGAAATCTAGATGTTCTAAAGCCATGTATGAAGTCTTTCATTAAAATGCTCGGGATCACCATCAACAACACCCTCAAATGGGACTTGGTTTTCTATACCATGCCAACAGTTATTTACATTCCAGCAACTCTTCATAATCTACAAATCACAGGTTCAACCTGTCCTGGAGTACTGGGCTCCCAAACATACCCTTTTGGATTATATCCAGAAGAGAGCTATTCGTTTGATTGATGATGTCACACTTACGAGTCCATTGACCTCTCTAAAACATCGTAGGAAGGTGGGAGATCTCTCCCTTTTCTATAGATATGTCCATGGTCGGTGTTCATCCGAAATCTTGTCTGTTGTTCCACCACTAGAGATTACATATATGCGGACTAGACGAATTCACCCCTAGTGAGGTCTTTTCCTATGCCTATAAGCTCCAAACCTTCAAGAAAAATATGAATGCGTATCACCCCTCCCTACATACCACTGCTTGGCTCACAGGATGTTCTTGGAACATTATAGATTTCCCTATCGTGTAGTCAAAGTATAAAAAAATATATCTACGAATAGACGTAGCAAAATACAACAATTTGCTAGGGTTACTCTACTTCGAAGCCTCTACTAGGTCGTTTTTAGTTCTATTCATATGGTTCACAAAGTACGGTTAGGCTCATCTCAATAAAATTTCGGGAGTGGGGGATCAAACTTCACTGATCTCTCCTTTGGCCACGGACCAAATTGTCATTTTTGATAATATCTATCAAAGCAATTTGATTATATATCAATTCGTTGATTGATTTATAAAATAAAAATAGTGTCAAGTAAATCTTAGTTGTCAAAATCTGTAAAAAAATGTTCAGACCCTCAGACTTTGCTATTAATAATGACAGGTTAGAAAATGTTGTCTCACCAAATTTTGAATAAAAGCTGGTAAAAGCACTAAACAAGGTATACTCGTCCACCATTCTGTTACCAAAGTCATATGTCGCCCTATATGTCAACGTTATATTTACGTTCTTTTGTTGGATTTGTTATGGGTATAAAGTTTTGGCAAAGGGTTCCTTAATTGGTTTACCTGGTACGCCATGTCTTACCAGATAATAGGTTGGTTTGCTGGGTTATGGCAGAAGTTCCATAGAGAACTTAGCCATAAGAAACAGGTGGTTGGAATCACAACACTGGAGTACAAAACTTGATGTATATGTATTGGTTAATTTACGGCATTACATTGTACGGTAGCAGAACTATATTGGTAACTGTCTACTATCATGTCTACGAACTAACGGTACTACGTAATTACTTTCTAATACTAACTTAGAACTCTCTTTATAACTATCATCTAAGAATCTCAAATACGTATTCTCAAGGAAGAGTATTCTGATAACAATACATGATTTAGTCCAGTGAAGGTTTACGTAGACCGGCTTTGACTCCGCTGTCGTCCACACGGCCGAGGCCTTGTCGAATCATCATTGTTATACTACAGTGAGTAAAACAATGTGTTATATGTTTATATTCATCAAACATTATTATGAAAATAGAATATTGTGAGTTTACCTAATTTAGAATGTATGGGACAGACTCCACTATTCAATTCCAGTTGAAAACTTAACAATTTAATTTTTGAATAATAGTCAATTTTTAATTACGAACAATTTTGAAAAAATTAAACTTATAAATAGTAACCCGTCATCTCCAAAACTCTACGGCCTTATAAAAGATCACAAAGAGAACGCTCCTATTCGCCCGGTAGTATCTTATATCAATAGCCCCACACACAAACTTTCCGAAAAACTTAATTCCTTTTTCAAAAATATATCTCATTTCAAACCCAAATTTGCAGTAAAAAACTCTGTTGAACTCGCAAATTCGATAAAAGCAAAAATTATACCTAATACCGGTATGTTGGTATCCTTTGATGTTTCTAATATGTTTTCAAATATCCCTCCCAGTGAATGTCAAAATTTAATCACAAATATCTTAGAAAAGTCACATATTAATCCTTTGATAAAATCAGAAATAGAACAGGCATTTGATTTATGCCTCAGTCAAAATTACTTTCAGTTTAATAATAAATTTTATACTCAAAATATGGGTTCTCCATTAAGTCCACTTCTCGCAGATGTTTTTATGTCTCACATGGAAGATACTATAATGAGTTCTGCCATAACTAAAAAACATATTCAATTTTGGTACAGATACGTAGACGATATTTTAGCCCTCTTTAAAGGTACACCTAGACAATTAGAAAAGGATCACAAAATAAATTTCTTAGACTTAACATTATCACATCATAATAATAGCATCTCATTCGACATTTACAGAAAATCTATTTCCACAGATACAGTAATTTGTACCTCTTCACATAGCCCCTATAGTCATAAACTAGCTGCTTTTCATTCAATGATACATAGAGCCTTTTCCCTTCCCTTATCTCAATAAAATCTTAGTAAAGAACTAGATACAATTAAAGTCATTGCTACAAATAACGGTTTCGGTCCTCAAGTAGTTTCTAAATTGATAAATAGAAAAAGACAAAAATTAATTTACAATAGCATTTATCCCTTTATAAAATACAAAGATAACTCATTAAAATATGTTTCTTTAACTTATTTTGGTCCTATAAGCGAAAAAATTGCAAACATCTTATCCCATCATAACCTGACCATCAGCTTCAAACCCCCAAACAAATTATCTCATATTCTGTTCAATGCGAAAGATAAAACTGACAAATTTAAAAGACCCGGAGTTTATAAACTAACTTGTTCAGAGTGTGATAGTTTTTACATAGGTAGATCTTCCCGTAACATAGCAGTTAGATATAAAGAACACCTTCGTTCCTTTAAAAATAATAAAACCGATTCTTCATTTGCAAATCATATTTTAGAAACAGGCCATACCTTTCCTAATTTGAATAATGTCCAAATTTTGCATAGTCAAGATAAAACTTCAAAACTAAATATATTAGAGTCAATGGAAATTTTCAAAGGAATGAAGATGTATGATAATAAGATCCTAAACGATCAACTAGATTCATATTACAGTAATCTCTTCAATGTATTAATAACCTGATTTTAGTATTTGAAGTCTGTTAGTAAATATACCCGCACCACTAATGTCCTCACGGAATTACCTAATCACCTTACTCTCTCTGGTCTTTCCTAGAACTATTTCCTATAGCCATAAAATTTGTTTGAAAAACTTCTTCAACCTATATTAGTAGATTTAATATTTGTTAAATTCATTTTTCGTCTGAAGATGACACGTTTAGTGTTGAAACTATAGTAACGACTATATTAAATATCAGTGGTAGTAAAACAAAGTAGTTTTATTTATTATTTCGTTAAAATTGATTATTGACTGTAAAATAATTCCGTTTTTTCAGAAACATTAAGAAACCTTCCAGTTTGAACAACTTCGTCAAATTTACAAATAGTACATGTTGAAAAATAGAACTGAACAGTCGTATGGAAGTATTGTGCAAAGAGTTAGTTTGAGTTTAACGAATTATCATTGCGAAGTGAAAAAAAAAGGTTGTCAAACACATTTTTACTATTCTTTATAGGGTTATAGAGTTATTTTTAGAAAATAAGCAACAAAGCAAATTGGTTCATGGAAGTGCATCTATGAAGATCCAGAAATTCTTGGATTATTTCCAGTCATACATTTGTATTTAAATTATCAAAAATACAAACTGCAATTTTGTGAAAGGTCAAGGTATATGAATGAAATGGTATTGACTGATTCATAAAACATTTATTGTTGATTATTTTATATCAAATGCAATAATATAGTTACATTCTTTTGTACATACAAATATCGATTAACCAATATCCTACGTAACGAATATACATTATCGATAAAATTATAAAATAATGAACTGTTAATTATTATAAATCTTATGTTATGTATTTTATGTAAATAAAGTGAATTCAAATCTTACATTTCATGTTTTTCTTGTTTCTGAAACTTACGTTTCCTTGCTCGGAATATCCCGACATTTTTGTTCGCAGTTTTCAGTTGAGAAAAAAACAACAAAATATTTAACATACCATTTGTAAAAATGAAAATTGTTGGCCTTATTCTGTAGATTGAATATTTCGTTTATATTTCCATAACAAAACGAAGTAAATTTAACATAGTCAGACAAAGTGACTGAATTTTGGGGGAGTACAAATCATAGAGATCAAGAATGGAGTACCTGAATGACGGGTTCCATGATTAGCTCTGAGAACTGTACGGTGTTTATATCTCTTTCTAATTTGTCGGAAGAGAGAACAAACTATCAGAAAAGGATAAAACTACCGCCGCTCGCTTAGACCTAGTCACATTAATAAAACTGCTCTTATGGGCTTCGAGTACTCTATTCTTGATCTCTATTGTACAAATAAAAAGAAAATTTGAATAACAAACCAATAGCAAAGTATTACAAAAAGAGGCATCTTGAAAGAAAAACACGTCAAATAGAACCACATGGAACTTGTTCTATGGATGTAATTGTTTTGTAAATGTGAAATTAACCCCTGACCTAAAGCAATTGTTTCCATAACCTTGGCTACCGTACATGAAAATGAATAATTTCGAATATTCATTCAAATCATCATTCCCGGTAGGAATTAATATTGAACGAATGCCTATATATTTCGTTTGGAAACAAAGCGACGGAATGTGAACGTACGACACGAAACAAGCGGTTGAATCCAATCCAATCAACGTATTTCAATAATTGACGCATGTGGGTCATATGCAGGTTTTGTTCTAGGATGCATTCAATCCCAAAGTAGACCAGACCTATACGAAAATGCATAATGCTGAGAGTACACAGAAATGACCTGAAACCAGTGTACCGAATGATTCTATGTTCATACATTACTTAGCAACATGCCCGTCGAATTAATCTCCAGTCCCGCTCTTATTTGTTTTGAAGATTGAAAAGCTACGGCGCACCCACCAGGGATATGAAGTTTGGTATTATATTAGATCATGCGATGCAGTCAAGTTATTATAATTGAGAAGATCTACGAAACACTTGGAGTCCAATTGAATGGATTCGTTGTAGGTATATCCGTAAATAATGGGTTGTATTGATAGAGAAAATGGCTTATCCACTACGGGCATGTTAATCTCAATTTTCGAGAAGCGTTTTCCATTTCATTATTAAAAAAAATGGAACGTGTGGCACTCGGGGACTGCCGCGGTAAAGCTATTGCATAGCACTACGCCACTGGAAGAAGTTGGACATAAAAACATCCACAACCCCTTCAAAATCTTCTCGAATTATGAGTAAAAAAGAGTATCATCTTGATCTCTATGAAGGGTATTCTGTGACAAGCATAGATAACTCTACTACCGGTAGTAAAGTTATCTATGGTGACAAGTGTCAGTTGACTGTTGACTTGTAAACACAATTTTATACGAAAGTTTTAACGTTCAGATCTCGATGGCGCTTCCGGCTCCGGGATTATCACGTGGCCTATCGAAATTAGAAGGTTCGAATTGTTTAAAAACACAATTGCATGAACGCCAGACGTCTTATGTAATTAGCTACGAACGTAATAATTTTGACATATCCTCGAGGAGCTCGCTGCGCGTAAGTTAGAGTTTATACATTTTACCTCTTTTTGTTAATTTGGGGCCGTTTCGAACCCCGTGCGGCCGGCGCCAGTTGTAATAAAGTATTTTGGGCTATGGGCCGCTAGCTCTTATCCGCTTTCGGTATATTTATAAAGCTAGAAAATTCCCTTTCGTACGTCGCACGTCAGCTTCTAGTAGGTGACAGCTGAGAATACTTCAAACTGTTTTAATTAAATTTTCCTATTTAATCGACATTTTGGGGCCCGAGACTGTGCTATTTAGTTGGCCCCGTTCATAAACTAACGACATGGAGCGAAAACCGCATGCGAAAAGTCCTCGTTAAGACGTTCTATGTACCGTAAATTTGTACTTTTCTAACTCGAGACCTACGCGCTTCTCACGTGAACGTCATTCGATTTATCGAAAATTGACCAATTCAAAACAGTTTTCGACCCAGTTTGGGGCTATCACGACCTTTTAAAAGGTTCGAAGTTAACATTTCGATAACATTTCGACAATTTTAAGCTTGGCCGAGCTACATGGTAGGCGGAGTGGTGGGTCTTAGGATATTTCGTTACGGTATTGGTTTTTTGTTTTTTTAGATTTTCGTTACGGTATTTGTCGTTTGTTTTTTTTCTGATTCGGTCGCCGCGCTGAAACCCCGCGATAAAAGCTATATGCAATAGCTTAACAAGACATTCTTTTAATAAAATATAAAAGAGTTCACACTGGATATATTTTTACACTATTGATAAGATAAAAATCACCCTTATCCACTAAAAATACTAATAAAGTACTAAGGACCTTTCGACTACCAACTCATCATCAGGGTAGTTCACTCTGATGATGACCATTTGGTAGCCGAAAGGTTCTCAGTACTTTAATAGTATTTTTAATGGATAAGGGTCATTATTATCTCATCAACAAGACTTAATTTTATTTAATTGAAATGACTTAAAATGTTCCTTATATCTAACTTAAAGCAATCTACCTGTTAGGCCAATTTATAGGGAATTACATTCCTCATAAGTAAACATATAAACAAACTCCCTACTTCCGAAATTTATTAGATTTAGTTTTTGCATTGAAAAATATGTTTGAAAGTTTTTGGCTTGGTCTGAAAGGTACGTTCAATTTTTTTTTCTTAAAGATATTCGAGATTTTATCAGATATTGGCTGGAAGTACGTCAAGGTAAGGTTATTTTTTCTCAGTTTTTTGTTGCATGTTGGGATAAATTTGAATGATAGTTACCCCTTATGAAAATTTGGAAAGTGAGGAAATTCCCGAAGGTTCATGTAACTGATGGAACATGTTCTATCTGATCTCTGGAGGTTGTGGATACCAATTTCGGGTGTATTAATCATGTTAACTCTGATTTTATAGTGTATTCATCTAAGGGATGGCGAAAATTTAGGCTTACGGAACGCAGCAACATGTTTTCTCAGCGTCTGAGGTGAAAACTAATGATTCTTTCAGAAATAAGTCTCCATCCAGTTTAAAAATCTATCCTTCCGAATAGAAAGAAATGAGAGTACGTACTTTTGAATAATTAAAATTTGAGGTTTGTTTTTTTCCGTCAAATTTCCGTATTTATTCTTGACAATACAAAGTAGATTGTGTTATTGGGAAAAAGTCATTGTCTCAATTCTATACATGTCTGAGGAATTATTTTCTTGACTTCACCACACAAATACATAATTAGCAATCGTTAACAATAACAGGCAAATATTATTGAATAAAACTCATAGTGGTTTTGTTTTGCTTCACGTATATAATGATGGGTTAGAAGTAGATAAACTTTCTCTTCAGTTCAAAAGTTCGTTGACTGTTAAATATTCAATCTTGATTTTCACATTGAATAAATTCACAGTTTAACGTACGAAAATCGACAACAATTTCGCTTCGAATATCCCAAAATGAAAGGCAACGTATTCACCTGTCATTGCAGACAATATTTATTAATAGTTTCCGGATATTTTACAATACAAACACCATCAAAGAACCGCAGACACATAAATTCGCGCGGGCAATATGCGAGACGATGAAATTCGTATGGGACGAATCTCAACTTTCCAACTTTTTAACACATAACAATATAAAAGATTCATGACAGTTTTGAAACTTCCAAGCCAGATAGTGATTGAAACGTATAAAAACTATAATAAAACAAATTTCCTCACCGCTAAACCGATTCCGATCTGTTTGGCTCGCTCATACCTGAAACAATATAAGATAATTACAAATGTGTTATAACAATTAGGCCACATCCGACTTTAATAATTTAATAAAAGCCCGGAAGCTAAAAAGGCAACACCTCAATAGTGCTTAACCGTAGTCCTAAGCTGCATGGACAGCTGCCGTTCAAATGCACGCGAACCCTATCTTTTCAAGATTGTTCTAATATTATAAATCTCATTGCTTACAATTTCCATTCATATTTGAACATGTTACAACATAAGTACATACATAAATAAAGGGTAGAATAACCTGTTTGATCAATCAAATAACATGAAACGATTATCATCCAATGTTAGCATGTTTACAGTCAACTTTATATCTAAAGTCGACTGCGAATGAGCTGTATATATAGACTTTTATAATTCATCTTATGAGCATTTTTCACTACAGGATTTTTTGTTGCCATAAGAATCTGGTATATGTCTGAATTTAGCATAATTTATTCCAGCTTTGCCGCTTCAACTTTGTCGCCTACTATCGAGTTTTCTCTCAGATAGATCACTCCATGTGGGGGTTGATGGAGTATCCTCCGATACAATGTCTATCATCGCTGGTGTTCCACAGGGAGATGTCTTGGTACCAACTTTGTTTCTGCTTCATATCAACGGTCTGTAGGAAGTGAGGACCTCTCCCGACCACAGCTTTGCAGATGATGGTACAATTCATACCGCTTTCTCATCTAGAGCCCCTATACCTTCTGATGACGTCAGAGGAGCGAGACAGAGACAGGTTGACTTAATTGAAAAGGATCTGGAGATGATTTTAAAATGGGATCTGACAATTTAATAGAGTTTAATGCAACCAAAGCTTGCATCTTCTACAGGAACGCGAATTCTACAATCCCTAATAAGATAATGTCAGGTACAATTATTATTATGAAGTCTTCCATATCCATGTTCGGGATCACCACAAAAAGCATCCACCCATGGGATGATCATGTGAGGTCCATTGCGAAAACCGTAAAATATCAGGATTCGTTCGAATAGATGATTCGGGTCGTCTTTTATGAGCCCGTAACTTCTCAAATGTTCGTTGAACCTTACATGAAACTGTGTCCAGTTTGTCCTATGTATAAGGGACTATAATCATCACACGTATGCCTGTACACTCCAGATTTCTGTAATTCATAATAATTAATAATCTAGTAATAGTAATTATAAATCAAAAATCTAAAAAAGATAAATTATAGAAATCTGGATTCTACATTCTGAGGTGTGATGATTTCAGTGCTTTGTACATAAGACAAACTGGACGCAGTTTCAATGTAAGGTTCAACATACTTTTGAGAATTTACAGGCTCAAAAAGACGACTCAAATTACGCGAATCACCTATCACAAGGTCACCCTCAATTACGATATTTTGCATTTTCAAGAAGAAGGACATAAACTCTATATTCTAGAGTCTATGGATATTGTAAAACATTCAAAAAACAATAGTAACATTCTCTTAAATGACCAAATCGATACCAATAATTCACCACTTGTTAATAGTTTTGTGATTGAACTCCCACTCAAACCATTGTCTACTCCATCCCCCAATTTGTACCACATATAGATTAATTACTAATATTTAAGGGCATAATTTTAGATTAAGCCTTAATTTTGAGAATTCCATAGTGTGTCAGCATTATTTTCTAAATGAATTCGAGTTTAATTCTTCAACTGACTGACAGTTAGTCAGCATAAACTCTGATGATGTCTACTGATAGCTGGAAGGCTCACAGTATTTTTATACTATCTATAGTGAATAAGGGTGACTATTTCGTATTTATTAATATTAAAGTGTATTCACAGTTCACTACTTTTGACTTAGATTCATCAATTGTATGATGTATATACTTTCTTAATATCCATCCAAGAACTATCATAATTTTTTTTAATTTTCGGAGAATCTATATATCATTCTAAGTTCTTAAATATAAGTATTATAGTAAGAATAAGAATAAGAATAATAAGAATAAGAATAAGTTTATTCACATATCGATAATTTTACAGTTCATAAAAGTTATACCTAGGTTACATGTTAACTATAATATAATATGTAAATAAAGCAATATAACTCACTAAAACATATAAATTATGCTTGAGCGTGTGTTTACAAAATGAAATTACAATTACAATAGTATGTTGCATATAAAAACTTATTTCGTTTATGAGATTACCGTGTCGTCAGCAATATAACAGCCGTTCATTGATACTCGCTATAATGTACAATAATATTGTAATATATAATATTATTTATTTATATAATATTTAATATTTATGTAATATTTATTTATATAATATTATTTATTTAGATATTTCAAAAACCTTGTGAATTTTCTCTCTATTTTTTAGGATGTGAGTCTTTATTTGTGGTGGGTAAGGAGTTATATACTCGAGCACTTTGAAAACTATAAGATCGTTGTCCAATCGACTTTATTGTTTTAATGATTGGAACTTTATTATCTTTACTTCTCGTGTCATAGTTGTGCATTATTTTCTCCTTGTTATTTGAGAACTTTTTTGTTGCCAAAGCATAATAATATATTTGTTTAATATCGAAGACTTGTGTAATTTGAAATAAGTCCTTCGTAGGATATATCATTGGTTTATTCATAGTCTGAGCTATAAATTTTTACCACGGGTAAACGTGGAGAGCGAATTCTTTTGTCGTGAATTGATTCGAAATTATCCACTTTTTCTGCATCCAACCAATGCTATATCGTCCCAAGAATAAGACATTATGCATTTTCCAAACTCAGTGTACAAGTACATAAATAACAATGAGATAATGATGCAATATATAGATGATATACGGATGGTTTGAAGCTTCAGTAAACGAGGCACGATTTAACTTGTTAATAACGCGTCTTGTGGTGCCCCTTTAACGGGTCAAAGGTGATATCTACATCGCTGAATATTCGTGAGCGCGCCAAGTTCGGGGCTGTTTGGTTACCTCTTGAATAGTTACGATGAGATGAGCTATGGCAAAATGAACACAAAGAACGATTTCGTTCCTCCACAACATCCGGTTTGAGTCATATTTTAATGTAACGAAGATGAGAATAAATTCGTGAGAAGAGAATTAATCATCGATGGGTTCGCGGCATAAAAAATATTTGATTTGGGCTGTGTTCAAGCTAATTTTACACCCTAGTTTCAAAAAACGGAAATCGTATTCCATCATTTATCGTTACAATAAAGTTGATATTAATTGAGATTTCAGGAATATACAGAACCTTCGGGGGTTACTCGTTACAAATAAATAAATAATGGTTATGATTCAGCGATTTCATCGCCATGAATACATTTCCATCATAGTTACAAAGTACCTTATTTTTATGAAGTGTGAGAGAATACGTGATCTTACAAGCGCCACAGAAATTATTCCTCGCTTAATTACCCACGTTCGCAGTTTTGCTGGAGTATTTCGAGCACTTTCAAATTCCTATACATCAGAAAACCTCTCAATATGAACACTAATAACCCGGAGTTCACACAAATTGACAATTCATAAATGGACCCAATCAAGCTTGGAAATCTTCTGATGAATCCCAGCAATTCGGAGCTTGAAATACCATCCTTGTCATATAGAAACATCACGGAATTTGTTTATCCTTTCCTTAACAAATTAGCCTAGTGTATCCTGGCGGATTCACCTTTGCGCTAGACATTTTTAATATATTTATTAATAATCAATTGCTGGTGCAGTAAGCAACTTAAACATAGACATAGTTTTGACAATAAAAAAACAGACTGGAAATCTATGTTATATAAGGAACCTAGCTGCTAAATAACAAGTCTGTCGGCTTTATAATTTCGGAGATTTCGTGATGAATCATTCAGCCAGGAAGTGTTATTTTTGTGAATATGTATATAAATAAGGAAAGATGTGCGTTTTTTTAAAGTCCCACCTTTTGTTTTCTTTGCACCTACTTGTACAATTGATACTTATATGTTCAAAAATCAGTATACTATGATCAAAGATAAACTAAATGACAGTCGAATATCTAGTTATATGTGTATGGTCGCCACTACATACCAATATGCCACATATTATGAGCGAGGTGTAAAACGCATATGTTATCAATTCGAATGAATGTTCAATGTGATGACATGGAGTATAATTTGACGTCTTTCCACGTCTTTGGTTTTTTCTAATCATTTTAAATATACAGGGTTCCCCATAATAGACTACCCAACTCGAAGGCCAAGGCAAATCTCTGAATCGAGAAATGAGTCGGCCATTAAACATTTCTCGCAGGACCCTCATTGAGTTTCTGGCGGTATGAGCTGTTGCCCGATCTTGTTGGAATAGTAAGGCATTGTTAAGTAATCCTCGTCTATTTAATTCTGGAATGAGAAATGTCTCTAGCATATTAACGTAGCGCTCGGATGTTACTGTTACAGCGCGGTTATTTTCATCCTCAAAAAAATAAGGGCCAAAATAATACCAAAAGATCCTACTCCACACCACACAACAACTTTTGGATTATGGAGGTTCTGTGTAAAGATTTCACGAGGATTTTCATTTGACCAGTATTTAAAATTCTGTTTATTGACCATGCCGTTCAAATAAAAATTTGCTTCGTCGGTCATTAGGAGACTGTGAATTGCTCCTTGATGTAAATCCAAAAATTCTTGATAAAATGCTAACCTTGCTTCTTCATCTTGATTGCTAAGGTGCTGTGCCATTTGGTATTTATAGGGATGAAATTTTAAATCCCTTTGAAGAATTCGATCTAAGCTTCCCTTCGATATTCCTTGGATAAGGGTTTGTCGATTAGCAGCACCTTTTAGGACTTCTCGTAAACGCAATTCTAACTCGAACTGTTCTTCGACGTCCAGGCTTCTTCAAATTTTGTACAGAACCATTTTCACGCCAATGACGAACCCATAACTTAACAGTTTTACGATTTGGCGCGTGACCCCTATTGTTGTTATTAAACTGACGCCGGAATGCACGCCTAACTTCTTCTATCGAATTGCTTCTTATGTAAGTTTATACACAAAACACAAGTTATTTCGTAGGGAATTTATTAATAATATAAAATGAGTAGTCTATTATAGGGAACCCAGTATTAGTTACTGTTCTCTGCGGAACAAGAGCTGGTGATAGAATAGAAAAGAATTACGTCAAATCTGCAGAGGCGAAGCGAAAAAGGACAGGGGGAACACTGGCCCCTGCCCAAGAATAGGGGGCGCCAAATTACGAATTTTTATTAAGTTTTGAAGAAATCTGGTATGTTTTAAATTTTTCCTACATTCGGCGAACTCAAACGTGTAATTTTTGCAAAAAGGTGCTACGATTTAAAGTTTTATTTGTCTAGTCGTATTATTCAAAAATGTTCATGTACGACTTTTGTTGTTCGTCAAGACTGGACTGAGGGGACGTGAATTAATGAACTTGCCCTCAGGATGCGAAATTACTTCCCTGCGCATCTGGACATGTGAGAGAATGTTTCACTTTTATTCTAGAATTTGAACAGTCGAATGAATTACACTATATATAAACGTTACCTTTGAACTTTAAGACAAACAAATTCGGGATTATCAATGCCGCACTGAAATCGTTAGAACTTATCAAATATTAACATTCTGATTGGATAACCTAGATTTTCATTCCACGACATGCATAATACAAGAACAGATCGTTCATTCTAAGGTCGAACGGCGTTCTCAATGTTCTAAACTTAGAAGCGGTGCCACTTCGGATAGTGACAGCTACGTCTAAAACCTTTTTAGACTTCTACGAACGCGATGTTGTGACACGATTAATAATTGATGACGAATCCCAGAATTATTCACTGAAACAACTCTCAGATTGACAAGTGTACGTTCTTAAGACATACACCTGACTTAGAATCAAACACGTTATTAAATTTTGATGATAACATCTGCGATATAGAACTTTAAACTTAACCACAAAAGAATACTCATGAACGATTGAAAATCGATATACGAAGCAAGGTGGAAACTCCCTGATAATGAAACAAGAAATGATTTATTTGGTCAAAACTAATTCTGTTTCTCAACATAATCTCTTTGTAGCCCAACGTTTTTCTGATTTTTTGATCCCTTCCAAATAATTCGATTCCGGCAATCCTTCAAAATAGGCGTTTGTTTCAGCGATGACCTCATCGTTGGAGCCAAATATCTTTTCACTGAGCCATTTCTTCAAGTTTGGAAATAGATAAAATCGCAGAGGGCCAAATCTGGAGAATATGGTGGATGACGAACCAGTCATGCAATTTTGCCATTGCGACTGTGAACCTGTGAGGCAGTGCGATGTCCTGGTGGAAGAGCACCTTTTTCATTGCCAAATGCGATCGCTTTCGCTTCAAATTGGCGTCGAATCGATCCAACAGCTCTGCATAATATACGCCGGTGATAGTTTTGCCCTTTCCATACACGAGTACGTCTAGTATCTGGACGTAAACCGAATCTCGATTCATCACTAAACAACACAGGAGTCCATTCTTGCACGCCCCATTCGATGTGATTTGTAGCCCAGACTATTCGAGCCTCGCGATTTCCTCTGGATAATGGTGAAGCTCTCCATGGACGCCTGGTACGTAAATTGTACTCGTCTATTTCTCACAGTTTGGTCACTTATCTGTATATGGTGAGCGTTTCTGAGTTCCAAACTTAGTTGACCTGTCATGTGGGTTAGATTTCTCAGAGCTTTAATTCTCAAAAATCTGTCTGTGCCGCCGTTGTTATTCTGGTACGGCCAGTATGTTGCTCTCTAACATCACCAGTTTGATTATAACGAATCCATAAACGACTTATAGTGGACTGGTTAGTCCCTAATTCATTGGCAACAACCCTCTGCGACATTCCAGCTTGAAGCATTCCAATGGTCGTCTCTCTGAAGGTGATTACGTTCCATAATTTAGACAAACAACACTACTCAAAATTTTCAATAATTACCATTCGCTGGTCGGATAACATCTGATTTGATCTGATGAAGGAAACAAGGAACGACATGAAGAAAATGAATAGTCGTTGGAAAAAAGAGGAACACATGCCATGATGTTCAAAATGATAAAAAAGTATTCTGTAAATAACAAACAAAGATCTGCAACGCGATAATGCCACGTGGATCTCCGAGAACAAACAATCCCAAAATATGCTTGACCCTTAGATTCTTTTGATGTGTGTATAATCCAAAATACACTAAATGAATGTCGAATATCAAGTTATATGTGTATGGTGGCCACTCCATACCAATATATCATATATTATAAGTGAGGTATACAACACATATGTTGTCGATTCGAATAAATGCTCAATGTAGTGACTGTTTTCGTTCGACACTCTAGATACATGAACTTGGCAAGAGATGGACAACGACATCTATATTTCAATGGCGCAAATCGATTATTTTATTGCGCGAAAATTCGAGAGAAATCTTGCAACACGCGATGAGGGCGGAGACTAGAAAACGGAAATCGCCAAGATGTCATCTTGGTGTGATTAATATTATTGTTTCTTCATATTTCACTAATTGGCTATATTGAATGATTATTATCGACAGATAGCGCGCAATTTGATGTCTAATCGTACCTAAGCCTAGTTGTAGATGTGTATATTCTCTGATCGATGATAACAATAATGATATGAATATCGACTCATCCACGTGTCCAAACCAGATAACTTTTGCTTGCTGGAATCTAAATTAGATAATCATTTACTATATTATTCTGGGTGTCTTCTACCACAAACCTGCTAGAATTGAATAAGCTTCTGACCACGGGGTGCACAATGAACTCAACTAAGTGGCCTAAGTCTCCTCCCTTCAATTGGTAATGATGATCATAGATTTCTTCATATTAAAAAATGTTTTTCAACGTATAAATAAAACATACCCAGTATTGCAATAGCCAAATTGACATTTTAGTACCTGATAACTCGAGAACAATGGGCATCAACCATGATCCACCTGAGACAGCATTCTCCAATAAGTGTTTTCCAAATTAATTATCATGTAATTAGATTATCCCCTTCACGTTTTTTCCTGCTAAGTTTTATTCATAATTACCCACACATTTTTCTAGTATACTGATATACAAGCAATATGAAAGTTTCTTATACTCTGCAAGTAGCAGGATGAGTATTTCGTTTGCTAAATAACATTCTATTAACTTTTACAAAGTAACTGAAACTTGAATTGTATATATCCAGTGGAGTAAACAACGAACGTAGGGGCTTAACTGAAAGTTATAATGGTTTAAAATTAGCAAGTAAAATGAAAAGGGACTGCAGGGACGGCCCTGGAATCTTTTATGTGTGAAATTTCGCCAACTTTAATTCTCTACGGACACCGGCCCGACTTCAATTGAGTTACGTTTCTCACACAAGCATTTCGAATGGTTGGACGAACTGAGTAATTATGAGTTTTGCCAAAAGTCTCTCCACCGCTCAAGATTTCCAATGCCAAAGAGAAATGAATATAGTGAAGATTCAATCATTTGCGTCACCTTTATTATTAATGCAATTTTGTGTCGAGTTCCGGGACTTTATAATGTGAAAGCTGTTTTGATATGTTCTCCGATCAAATGAAGCTATGAGCAATATATGAAGTCTCCTCGTTGTCAATAAACAAAACTGTTGTTGTTTCTCGTAACCTTATGGGAGTTGAAATCAACATTGCCTGCGACAAGTTTGAATCTCAGACAAAATCACTCATAGGATTTGAGGGTATAACTATGAATAGAATAGAAATTTTTTTTATATATCCAGAAGCTAATTTACATAAATGGATAGGACACGTCATATTGAACGATAAAAGTAGCATTTACAATAATGAAGTTAGATTATAGGTTACAATGAGGTACAAAAACTAGTATTGATAAAAAATTGACATCATAACAATGATACGACAATTTAGACACACTAAAATTTTTAAGGACAATTAAGATACACTATAAATTTATTATTTTTTTTCATCTTGGTTCATGTATTCATCTACAGTATAAAACGCATGTTCGAGAACCATGATTTCAACTGATGACTTGAATTTTCGCAATTCCAGAGTTCTTATTTTTCGGGAAAATGATTAAAGAGTTTGATGGCTATTATAGAGGAAGTGGCTTTTTCATATTTACAAGTATTATGTATTTTCATGGCAAATGCTGACTTCTCTGCCTAGTCTCGTAAGAATGATAGTTGGCATTTGTTATATCAAGTATTTTAATTTTCGTTTTTTAATAACAAATACAACGAAATGGGGGTTTTCCAAAGACAGAGGGTGCTGAAATGTCCAATGGGAGAGTTTTTTATACTATTTTTCTATTGTTTGTTTTCAAGATGGAATTAAAAATAAATGGTTTCTGTCAAATAAATTGTGGATAAATTCCACTAAATGCTATTAACTATGAAAGAGATTCTATAAATGACTATAATGTTAAAACACATAAAGTTCCTTGGTATTAATATTGAGCCCAAACTTACATGGAATGGTCACATAAATGAGATAGCTAATAAAATAAGTAAAAATCGTCCTAGATACTTATGCGTTAATCTTTCATCGGAGATGTTAGTGACCACATATTATGCATTTTGTTATAGCCTGATGAAATACGGAATAATGTTATTGGGTCATTGTGATACCCAAGGAAGAATTTTCCGCTGCAACATAAGACGTATTAGAATAGTAGCAGAAGTAAGTTATACTCGTAGATATGATTATGGTATTACTTTTCTAATAAAACTGCCCGGCGGTATACGCGAAATGCCCTTTAAAGCATTCAAGTAGTGGGTGGAAACATTTCTTACAGAGAAAGCATATGTCTCTATTTATTGATTTTTAACTGAATTTATATAAAGTAATGATTTATTTCTTATCCTGCCGCGTGTAAGCAAATGTTCTTGTAGTAAAACAAAATATATCTATCATCTATGTAAATTTATTTACGACTTTTCCTAGTAGGAATCATAATTACAATACCCATTTGTTGGGCGCGCTCTAGCAATCGTAAAACCTTACCACTACTAGCTGCGTTTGTCGGTAAAACAGAGATTAACGTTATACGCCGAAACATCGTAAAGTATAAAATATTCGAACGTTACGTCGGAGTGTTTCAAAACCACAGCGCACAAGTTTAAAAATTCAGTCACGCACGCTAGATTTTACAACTTCTTAATCTAAAACAATCCTCAATAACAATAACGGGCCATTGTTACCACGGAAACCAGAAACAACCGGGATAAAAACAAGAAACTTGATTTCCTCGAGTTGCGAAGAATATAAAAGTTGAATTATCGAATGAGATATTGTATCGAGAATCTTGAAATAGGTATGCTTGTAAAGGTTGGATGAAAATTATACTTTATACAGAGCATAACATATCACTGACCAAGATATTGCTCTATTAGATTACATAATAGGGAAGGAAGGTATGGGCTTAAGATAAGAAAGGAATGACATCATAGTTATTAATATATTGCAACCAATTCATTTGAAAAATTTTTTTAGAGTGCCACGATATCTTCGTTAGGCCAGCAATATTTCGTTTTAACATTTGACAGGACTTTCCTGGGTTGCCGGATAAAACAGTCGATTTTATTCAATTGACTTGACAATTCATATATTTGTTGTGAATCTAAATTATAATAGAAATAAACTTCAGTAGTACATGAACAGTACTCCTCTGTACTGTACTCCTCCTACCTTTTACGTCGTGTGTTGTTTGAACTGTGAACTTGTCAGAGCCACTATCACCTAGCGCTCAACCAATGGTATCCTCAACAATAAATTACGTGAAAATGAAGAACCATAGTCTTCTATTCCTGCTATTTGAGACAGAGTTGCTGCAGCTTTACAACAGAGTCAAATGTCAATAAAATCACAGGTAAACGAGGCAGATAGTTAGCACTTGCAAGTCTAAGAAGAAAATGTCAACGGGCTGAAGAAGTTGTAAATGTAGATTATTTTCTCATTTTAGATATTTACAGAAACAAGAAACTTTCAACTTTAAATACACTAAAAGAAATACATGACATATGGTGGTTGTACAGCATGTTTTATTTCTGGTGCAGCATCTTAGAAAACAAGGGATGTCCATTATCGTGGTGGAATTGATCGAAACAACTTCCTACATTGGTTTCAATTTCAACTTTTAGTGAATTCAGAAGAATCCTCCACCGTCGTTATAGTTATCTATAACGACGGTGGAGGGTGGCATTATTGCCAGTTAAAACAGTACTGTGACGAATAAGTGTCAACAACTGCCACCAAGTACAAGACCAAGATGAAAAGTCCCTGAAAAATTAAACAAGAAATGATTTATTTGGTCAAAACTTATTTTATTTCTCAACATAATCTTGTAGCAAGAACTTTTCGATCCCTTCCAAATAATACGATTTGGGCAATCCTTTAAAATAGGCGTTTCAGCGATAACTTCATCGTTGGAGCCTAATCTCATCACGCCGAGCCTTTTCTATAAGCTTGGGAATAGATAAAAATCACAGGGGGCAAATCTGGAGAATATGGTGGATTCGTAGCGCAATTCATGCAATTTTGTCATTGCGACTGCGGACCTGTGCGCCGGTGCACTTTTTTTCTATGCCAAATGCCGCTTTCGCTCCAAATCAGCTCTGCATAATATACGCCGGTAATCGTTTTGCCCTTTTCAAGGTTATCAATATGGACGATACCGTGTACTGTCGCCATGACTTTGTTCGCCGATAAACCCACTTTCGGCTTTATTGGCTACAATTCAAGGGACAAGTCCACTGTTTCGACTGTTCTTTGGTCTCTGATATGTTGTGATGGATCCATGTTTCGTCCACGGTTACGAAAAGGCGCAAAAAGTCCTTCTTATCGCACTTGAACATCGCCAAACACTCCTTTGAAGTTGTCCCACGGTCGCGCTTATTGTCAACAGAGAGCAAATGCAGCACCCATCTGGTAGATAGTTTTCTCATATTCAAAAATCTATGCAAAATGTTCCCTATCGGTTGGGTGGAAATTTCAATAGACTCAGCAATGTTGTGCACTTTAACTCGACGATCTTCCAATATCATACCATGGATTTTTCAACGTGCAAGATAAATGTTCTTTACTAGAGACATATAATAGTTTTTAACGTAATTCGTAGTTACATAATAACTTAAATTCGTTACCTCACATGTGTGAAACAAAAAAAATTCTCACTGTATAACCTGTTAGCGGCCGACTCTCATTTTTTCACAGAAACCAAGAAATAAAAAATCGATTGTGGCACATTTTCACTATGACGGTTTTTGTGATTTGAAGGTAATTTTCAAGGTCATACAATTTACTTGTTTTCGTATTTCTGTAAGTTGATGCATAAAAAAAATTACAGAAATTAGCTTACCGACATCGTTCGAAAAATGTCAACACCCTGTACAAAAAAAAACTGGCAGGATTTGTCTTAAACTTTGGTAAGTCAATACTAAGATTGGATTTATAATTATAAAAAATAAATGTGACCGAATATAAAAATATGAAGGGCAAAAGGTGGCTCACTTGGCATGGAATGTCCCATATCTAAATATAAGAACATATTTTTTACATTGCGACGACTCCTTGAGGAAATTATTAGGCGCAATGACTACAGATTCTGAAATAAAATAATCACATATAGCAAGTAAAGCCAAACAAATATCTTGAACCCAATTCACATTTTTTTGTTGGCCGTTTTTCAATTTCCGTACCATACAATGTGCATAGCAAATATTTACACATGAGGAAATGCACTTTATACATCATCATGTTAGTAGTGAAGCAATGTTTGTATAATTGATAATATAAATCTATACAAACAGAAATGAAAAAAACGTACATGTTTAAATATTTGTGTTGGAATATTTTGTATAGTTGAACTTTCCTCACTTTATCGGATAGTGAAGTAAATACACAAACTTTACTGAAGAGTATTTTTTCAACTTTGGAATTTGTGTTATTTATCAATAATGGTGTTTACTAGATATATAATATTTTGGTAAATATATGATGCAAATATATTTCGGTCAATACAACTGTAGATACTACAATATGTGTCAAAGCTAATACCAATACATTTAGAAATGTCCAAAGACTATTTTTTGAATGGATGCCAATAATGACAATAGACCAGTCAATAAAGAGGGTGTAGAGGAAACATACTGAAAGTCCGTCAGCCTACGAGGTTAACCCATTATATATTTTAACATCTTCTTTTGAATTGATTTGAGTTTGTTGATGATAACAGAATAATTTGCTTCCGTATTCAGGGCCGGATTAACACTATGAGGGGCCCTAAGCACAACAGATTTTGGGGGCACCTCCCTCCCTTTTTTTAAAATTACTCTTTATTCATGAATAAAATAATTTGTAGAGTAATATAATGCTCTAAATCGTGGAGAAGGTTATTGCCAGGAAAATAAGTACATAAATGAAAATTTACACTATTAGTACGTCTTCTTAATTTGACATAATATACAATGCGTAACTACATTAATCACTTTTACAATTGCACTTTTGGAAACTTATCCGCTTGATGATTCGCTTATATCTAACTGACTTAGAACAATCCTTTCCTGTACTTTCTAGCTGCAAAATCTTTTATCAGGTCATCAAAGCTGATTCGACGCAATACATCAGCTTCCATGCACAGTAGTGCAAGCGAGTCTAACCTATCCTCTCGCATATTTGTCCTCAAAGGGTTTTTAATGCGTTTTAACTGCACTGCACTGCACTTCCAAGATGAAGAGTAGTTATAAGCGCGAATTATTCGCCTTTAATACAAAATCAACTAATTCTTGACTACTTTTAGATATTACCAGTCGTTAGGCATACGCAAACTTTTATATTTCAGTAATTTCTTTACTTCGTTATTTTTTCCCAGAAAAATTGTCATTACTACTTTTTTAATTTTTAATTTTTACAATTTCCGCGGGGCCCCCAAAATGTCGGGGCCCAAAGCTATAGCTTAGTCAAACTTATGCTATAATCCAGCACTGTCCGTATTGAAGAATATCAGTCTGAATGTGACTTAACTAGTGAAGTGTTTAAGGTTAGAACAGGATGAATACTTAAAAATTTCGGCGGGCGGAACAAGATATTAATTATACATAGTTAATTAGTGCGAGTGAAGACTCAGTTTTGCTATCAGTCGAAAGTGTTATAAAACATGCAATACTGAAAATAATTAATGGTATTGTTTTTTTTTTCAAAATTTCATGTCATTTCTTCTGTTCCATACAACTCTTTTAAAAAAAGTATAAACTACGAGGTCAAGGTGAAAAGTCCCTGAAAAATTAACAAGAAATGATTTATTTGGTCAAAACTTATTTTATTTCTCAACATAATCTCCTTGTAACCCGATACACTTCGGCAAACGTTTTCCTGATTGTCCGATCCTTTCCAAATAATACGATTTAGGCAATCCTTCAATATAAGCGTTTGTTCCAGCGATGACCACATCGTTGGAGCCAAATTCTCTTTCCGCCGAACAATTTCTTCAAGTTTATAAATAGATAAAAATCGCAGGGGGGCAAATCTGGAGGATATGGTGGATGATGACATGCAATTTTGTCATTGCGCCGGTGCGTTGTCCTGCTGGAGGAGCACTTTGTCGTCGTCATGACTTTGTCGGCCGATAAACCCACTTTTGCTTTTTTTGGCTTGGATTCGCCAGGACAAGTTCACTGTTTCGACTGTTCTGTCGCGTTTGTTGTCAACAGAGAGCAAATATGACACCCATCTCGTCCAAAATCATACCTTGGATTTTATGGACGATTTCTGGCGTTGTAACCTCAATTGGAAGACCGGAACTATCGACGCTCTTTATGGTGATACTACCACAACGAAAATCAGTAAGCCACTTGTGAATCATTCCAGTCGGTGTTGAAGAGTTCCCATAACGTTTGACAAGCGATGCTTTGGTTTGCGTAATGTTTTTATCACACGAGAAATAATATTTAATCAGGACTCAAAATTCACTTTTTTTCATGTTTACAAAAATCTTCAAGGTTGTTTGCTTCAGATGAGTGTCAAAACAGAATTGAATGACATATTAGTCTGAAAATCTTAATGCGTTCTAGTTCAAGATGGTACATCACAAATGTCACATGGGATTTTCGATTGTAGCGCCAGCTGTTTTATTTTTCAAGAATTTTTCACCTTGCCTTCGTATTTCCTAATATTCAAACCAAAACCCCATTACTTATTCGCATCTTATTTTGACTATAAGTATCTTCAGATATTTATTCATACATTAGTATCGTTTTGAAGATGACTCGATAATTGTCGAAATTATGGTAACATTAACTGGCTTAAAGAGTCATTTACTAAATCAGACACTTCATGTGTGTAGATTATACATAAAATGGGTCCAAGGATTGAACCTTGTGGAACCTTCCCTTTCAATTGTTAATAAATCGGATTTGAATTCTTTGTCGTCGCAGTTCAGTTCTATCACATATTGAGACCTATTTTTTTGGTATAGCTTCAATAAATTTAGCCTTACACCCTATAGTTCATATAATTCAAGTTTTTTTATTAGTAATGAGTTATCTAAACTATCAGATGCTTTGGATAGGTCTAAGCAAACAAGTAAAGTATTGCTGTTTGAGCTCTTATATTAATGTAAGATATATGTTTGTAACTTACGGTTGTCATTCCCTAGAACAGAAAGACTCCTCCAAAGTAATTCCAAGACCAGGATCCGTTACATAACTTCGAAAGTACTAGGCTCGAAGAAAATCAAGAACATATACACTCGAAACGGCATCAACACCACATAATCCACTCCACCCCATCCAGTAAGTTGTCTCTGAGAAACGATAGTGCGTAAAACGTTCCGTATAATACCCGCAAACTAGGGGTGTGTTGTTTAACCATTACATTGAAATGCGAGTTTCCCTAATCACTACCCTACTACATGCTGGTCAACAGTAAATACTGGTTCGGTCAGACTATTGTTTGCTCTTATCAGTATGAATAAGAAGTATATTTGTTTGCTTGGTGACCTAAAGATATAACTTATTTGCCATTCATTCAACCGAATATCAATTGAATCTCATCTAATCATAAATGTGTCTACGTCAACATGGGCTTATTGTAGGGAAGAATCCACACTAAGAAGCAATTATGAAGTAATTAAATTCATTTAGAATCAAACAAAATCATACATATTGGTGAAAATAACGGTTACGATGTATAGATGATGAATAAAATACTCCAAAATAAACTCAATTTTCGCATTTCTAACATATTTAGCACAGATTCGACCTTTCCAATTTATTTTAATTTTTTTCTTGTGATTCTTTGCCTAATTAATAACTTCAGCTTGAGAATAATATTATTGTTTTTGGTTTTTAATAAATTGGTAATTGTTTCTTACTTTATACCAGCATCAGTTATTACTTCATTATTTTCAAATCAAAATATTCCGAAAGCGGTACACAATATCGAGTTTTATCAAGAGTACCTTTTTGTGTAAAATTGAATGATGTTCAATTTGATCTAAAATTTGAATTGGAAAATCTAACCTCAAACAATTTATGTTTAAAACTACTTGGTACGAACATTGTTATTAGCGCCCTCTACGATGATTAGATATAAAAAAAAATACGTGTGGCACTCGGGGACTGCCGCAACTTATGCAATTATAATTATTATTTTTTTTTTATTTATGCAGTATTTTATTTTTCTTTGATATTAATTCAAGTTACTTTTGAGCGTGGTGACCGATAAGAAAACAAATTTTTTCTTTTATTGAATGAATGAGAAGTAAATATCGTTTAAAATATTTTTATTATCTTACAATACATGTAGGTTATTCAGGAATTTGTTATCATTGAAACTATAGGTTTATGGTAACTGAATAACTGAAATAAGAGACATAAGTTTGAGACTTGATATCCTCTAAATATCTGGAAAATACCGCGTCAATGGTGGTCCCATATTTTGTTGTGGATTCTTGTGGATCATTATTCATTTTCAAATTCAATTTTTCCGAAAGAAAAGTTGTCAACCGCTCTGATTTTTTATCAGCGAAGTTGATGTTGAAATTGCCAGCCAAGATAAGTGGAAATTTATTACCATTTGTACCAAGTATTTTCGACCCTTCTTCAGTGTACTCCAGTAAAGTGCGATGAATAAAATGCTCTACCTCGTCCAATTTTGGATTCGGAGAAATGTAAATTGCTACCACGACTATGTGTAGGCCATTTCTAAGTTTGCATAAGCACGCACAAATATCTCCAACAAATGAGCGCCTAACATTAACATCACTAACGTGTGCAATATGTATTTCAATATTCGGAGTCATAATATTAGTAACATTATTGTTATTTTGGTAAATAGCTACCCAACCTTTTGGAACAGTATCTCGTTTGAATTGAACAATACAATTGAAATTAGGTATTTCAATCGGATTATCATGCGCCATGCAAGTTTCGGTAAGAAGTAACACATTTGTTTGTCTCGTAACTGAATCTTGTAAATCGTATTTGTGACTATTTAGACTTTGGCAATTGAAAGTCATTATTGAAATGCCATTTCTATTACTAATGAAATCTAAGACACTTTGAGCTGTCGTCTGAACACTATTTAAAGGCAGTCTTTTGAATTTTTGCAACAAAGATGCAGCCGATGCAGCTTGCCTTCGATTATTATAAAACTTTAATGTAGAATTATCGTTTTCTGTCGTGATATACAATTTTTCAATATTAGTCACCCGAGAGAGCGCAACATAAACGAGTTCCTGTTATTTTTCGTTACGGAATTTCTTGATTCGGTCGCCGCGCTCAAAGCCCGCGATAAAAGCTATATACGATGTGCCAGCTTCCAGAACATGTTCAAACAAAATGTCATCATAATGTTGCCAGTAGTTTCGGAATAATCGTGAAAAATGTATTTAACATTTTTTTTCAACACCCTGTATCTTGAATACGGATGCAATTACGAAAATGTTTTACTGAGCACACCCCACTTATTTTTCAGTGTTCTACCTATTCTAGCAGCAAGCCACCTTTTTTTGAAACATCCTGTATAGTTCACAACTTGTCAACAATTTTGTGAATAAACTGCCATCCAAACCATTGTCTACCCCATCCCTTAAGTTGTATCTCATTCAGATTGATTTCTGATATTTAAGTTCATAATTTCAGATTCAGCTTTGAGAATGCCACAATGTGATGAAACAATTCGTCAGCATTAATACTAAATTAAATGTTACAAATTTTTTGTAAATTTGAGTTTATTCCTCCAACTTCTGATAGTTAAATACTACTATTTTGAAATTTTACTGAGTAGGTGATTTTTTCATTCCTTGCAGCGGGTAAATTGAAGAAGGTTATTCAATAAAGACGCCTTCCCTTGTAGATAAGGAGACGTTGATACTAATTTCCATTGAATTAGCTACCTAGCGGAGTTCCCATCTCTGCATGGCTTCATGAGCATCATTTGCATGCGAGGAAATTAAACAGCTCGTTTAAGGTACATATAGCCACACTATGCATTATCCTCCAATGTCAGTTTAATCCAAGTTGGAACCAGTTTGAAATACCGCTAAGTTTATAAGAGCCCCGCACTAGTTTGTTTGGGTGTGATTGTTTAATTTGCTGGCAGCCCCGTTCGAACTCTTAAATGTTTGATGCTAATGAAGTGGTGGGCTGCGGGATCCGAAATTCGAGAAGCGATTGTTTTCGCAGGCTGCCTCTGTCATTATAAATGATAATAAGCTTTAGCTTTGTACGTACGGAAGATTAACTTGTAATATAATCAACGCCGCCTCATCATTTAAGATGATTATGAATTGAAATTCGAAGCTGACGCTTCTCAAAGAATGATTGCAATTGGAACTTTGTTGTTTGATTAAGGCCGAAGAGGATAATGGAATCGAACGAGGATTCCAGCCTTTAACACGGCATAAGTCGCTATTTGAGTTTTTATCTCACACTTTTATTTTAATTGGTACAAATTCTTTTCAACACAATACAGACTCGTGTCCTTCTAGGTACTTCACTGGCTACTCCCACTTTACTGGCATAACGAGTGTAAGGCGATCGTGTCACATTAGTAATGTGCAGAGTTTAATAGTAGAGGTGGTTACACTTCGTGTGAGATTTTCTCTCATTGCGCGACGAAGGGTGTATTAATTTTAATATTTATAATTTTTATAGATTGTCGGTTGTTGTTTTTGATTAGAGTATTGCAATGAGGCTTGGGAAAAGACTTGTAGGCCTTGCACTTTTAAAGTGAACAAAGGTAAGCATATATTTCTTTTCTGCTTTCTGTATCAAAATCAATTAAACTGATACTGTCATCAGAATGGTTTGTGTAAGCTTTTTCTTTGTCTGTTTATTTGTTTTAGACATGAAATGAAAAAAAAAATCAATGACATGGAACAATTTCAGTTTCAATTCGTGCTTGACCTTTCAATTTGGATCGAAAGACTAAAGAATAAATTTTTTTCAGAACAAAATGAAGATATTCTACCTCTTGAAGATGACGAAGAAATATTCACAAATTTAATTTGATGTTGATCTGAAAAACTGATCGTCTTATCTAATTACAAAATAGAATTATATTCTCCAAGAATATAAAGAAAGTGCCCGATAAAGTACTCGGGAAGTAATCGGAATTATTTAAATTTTTTCGTAAAAAAATATTCGGCATTAGTTTCCCTCATTTAACAAACTGTCATTCTCTTATGATTACCGAGATAGCAAAGCCAATACATCAATTTGTAACACCCTGCATTTTACGTTTTAAATTGAAGTGGACATACCGGTTTCAGCGTAAGCAATGAAAATGAATTCCAATAAATTCCGTAGCCACCTTTGACCGTTGTCATAAAGAAGAAATGTAATGTAGTCAAGAGAAAGTAGAAGCAGGATGCGGGGTGGGTAGCTCATTGAATATGTTAAGATCAACTATAAATGCATTCAGAACAAAACCGATAGTGTATACTTAGCAGAAAGTCAATCGCTTTTAGCTCATTGATTATTCATTGCGTTAGATAACCAGATTTTCACAAGATGTGATAGTATAGTGGGACAAATGGTAAATTTATAGAATACGGATATTATCAAACCATACCATATATAAAATACTTTTTTTACATCAATATCTGTTCGGGGCTGCTGCGAGCTCCGACGACCTCGCAGCATTAGCGCCAGAAAAACCAAAGCAGTTAGCCGAAGCTACAGTAGCTTCAGGTCCACGAATCGTGTGCCCTAAGTAGTCTTATTGAACCCAGAATGACTGCCTTCTGCATTCCGCAGGTCAGAATGATCTTCTAGTTCGAACTCAGCGAAGACAGAATTCCGCCCAAAACACCGATGATCAGAACCCCTAATACGATCTTGTGGCCTGGGTATAACGTGCGGAGCTCGAACTGGAGATCTTGATACTTTGTCCATTTTTCCTTCTCTTCCAAGACTATGTTTTTCTCTGTCGGAGCAGAGAATTCGATGACATACATAGTCTTAGTTTGTATATCGAGGAGGAAAACGTCAGGCTTGTATGGACCTGACGGTCGGAAACGGGTGATTCCAGTAAATCTGGCATTTTTCGTTTCCGACAAAACGGACTCAATATATCATGATATGTAAGGTAGCACCGTATGAGTGCCTTAGATGGTATACAGAACCCGTAGGGCCGTATTATGGCTGCTTTTACCGTTCATGCCGACAGAAGCATCTCAGACGCTTTTCCACAGGCCCTGCAACTGACATCAGGAACCTGCACACCCATCACGTGGTGGTCTCGAATGTAAGCTCGACTGACTGATCAAAGATATTTACCACTTGTCACAGAGTGCAGCGAATGGAATCATTAACTGTGGCAAGGGAGACGGGGGACTGGGTTTTCCGAAGCTAGAGACAATAGTAACAGCTTCGGTGCTCCAGGCTGTACTGAGGTTCATAGGGAATCCAGACTCGGTGATGCAAGCTCTAGCGACTGGTCCCGGCATGGTAAACCGTCTCCAACGCCTGACAGCCTCCGCGAGGCTAAGCTGGCCAGTCAGCTTGAAGGACATCAATACTTTCAAGTTGGCCAGTAAAAAACGAGAGCATGCACAGTGGACCGCTCTTAGTGTGCAAGATAAGATTGTCAATGCATGGCTTTATAATCCAACTCTCCTGAAGCCATGCAGATTTATAACAGCCCTCAAATTGCATACCAACACTGCTGCAAATAAAGTAGAGTTGAACAGAGCTGTGCCACAGGCGGCCCTCACATGTCGCCAGAAGCCAGCCCGAGACACTGGAGTACATTTTGGTTCAATGTATATATATACAAAGGCACAGAGGATCCGCCGTCACGATGAGATTGGGAAACTCGTCGTTGACTAAATAATCAAAGACAAAGAGATAGTGGCAACGGAGGAGCCGTGTGCATCGAAGTGTGCCTTGTCAAAAGTCAAAAATAGGCCGAAGTGAGGACATTTTTCGTTAAGGCAGCACAAAAACCTGGGAAAGAGTTAGGGGACGGCCTCGAGTTGCAACATTCTCGCCTGGAAGCCCAGGTAAATGTCGCAGAGCAAGATCTCTTGCTCAGGCATGGCCAATACACGGTGTTTTCTGCAGAAACATAAAAACGCTCTGTTTGTCAACCAGGCTGACCTTCGGCTACCCAAGGTCAGACGGGTTTACATCCGGGACCGAGGAACTTATCGCAGCTTGCCAAGATGGCGTAATGAACACATTGGTCTATCTCCGCAATGTGATGGGTGTGCAGGTTACTGATGTCAGCTGCAGAGCCTGTCGAAAGGCGCCTGAGACGCTTTTCCACATTCTGTCAGCAAAATACTGCCCATACTGCTGCTGTATTAACATCTAAGGCACTCGTATGGGATAGACCAAGAGCTGGTGCTAGTTTGGATCCGATACATTTTGAAACTGTCCCTTTCTGTCCAGAGAGTCTACCTCATTCTTGCTCAATGCCCTAGTAATCCAGGTATTCACATCAGAGTCACTTCGTTATTGTTGCCTAGGCTTGCAAAAGCTTGTTGATGGTTCCATAACGTTTTGAGTTACTACGATAGAAGCTAATCGCTTCGAGAGCCGCTTGGCTTATTTATGAATATGTGGTATTAGAGAAATAATTAACCTGTAGATAAAGTTTCAATGTATTAGCTATTATCAGCCACTTCAGCTAGAGGATATGCAATGATTAAAATCTTATATTTCTATTCAGGAAGAAAGAACATTATAAGTGTTGAAGGTTTACAAGAGTAATTTTCCAACGGATAAAACGGTTAAGCATAGAGATTTTTTCTGTTGCTTATTTACTGCATCAGTGTTAAAAATTTGAGGAAACACTTTTCAAGATAAACCAGTTTAAAATGAAACGGATTTACGGGTGAAAGGTTGGTTTTATGCAAGCTTAGATGTGTGTATAGAAGTTCACCGGGGTCGTGTTTTCACGTTTTTCCGTTAAACGTCTCTAATACGTATTTATACGTTTCATAAAATTCAAGGGAAAATAAAAGAAAATGCGATATCGTTCGGACTTATGGCCGGGAAATATGATATACGTACAATTTGTGTATGCCAGGGAAACTTTCCAAGAAAATATCTATTCTATAGAGGTGACCGTTCTATAGAAAGAACGTCACGTTATTTCACGAACATACAGCAGATTATGGATTTGGAATCGTACATTTTAATAATATTTTATCCATCAACCTTATTTGATTTTTAATGAATTTTCAGTTATTTGAAAATAAAAACTTAACTATCTGTAGACTTGGAGATTGATTTGATTTTTGGTCTATACAAAAATAAAACAACCGCCTTGCCGAATAACATAAGTGTACAAACTTGTATTCCATTGAAATTACATTATTTAGATTTTGACAAAATTTCCCAAGAGCTTCCACAAGACAGCTTCTTATCTAAAAATAGAAAATGATACTAGTTGAAGATTGATGGATTGGATTGATTCATGTTCTTCACAAAAAGAACCCATCAAATAAGATGTATCAATTTACCATAATGGGTAAGCACCTTCTATCTAAGAGCTCCCGAAACTACATGAAAGCGATATACCTTTAAGACTTATTGTAAGTAATATTGAAGCTCCTACCTACAATTTATCAAAACTTTTATCAAAATCTATCAACAATATGGTGAGAAAAAATTAATTTTATGTGAAGGACTTATGGCATGTTAATCAGTTTATAAAAAATCAATCCGTACCCATAGATCATCTGTTAAATTCCTTGGACGTTGTTTCTTTATTTACAAATATACCAGAATTTTTGAGTGCAGTAATGTTTTTTTTAGAATGCACTTACTTTCAATACGGTGAACAACATTTTGGACAAATAATCAGCACAGTAATAAATAATCAGCTATTTAAGCGATTTTTCACATTTTGATCTGGATTATCCTGATGATGTAGTAGAAAAAGAGATTGAAGTTTGCCCTGATATTGATATGAGTTTGCTGAATAATCCACTTGAAGCATCATCGTCGGAGGAAGAAATATATAGCGCAAGTAGTGAAGAGAATGAATGAGAAAGGAGCAGAGACTGCACAAAAATGTGATTATTATTATTATTATGTACAATAAAAAAATATAAAAAGTATTATTTTTTTGTGAAAATATGATAATTTAGTATACTAATAAAAAATTATTATTTTCGTTAATGATCTGAGTAAAAAAAAAATTTAAAAAAAGAAGAAAATACTTGGAATTTTCCATTTCCAACTTTGCTACTATTTCGTACTAAAAACATGAAAAATCTCTTCAAAATCTGATTATCTATAATCACGCATCTTCTATGGCCGCGGTTAAGAGGTGAAAATACGTAACTTCAGGAGAAAAATGTCTTTCCAACATAAAAATAGGAAATTTTCCGTTCTACAACTTTGCTACTTCGATAATTTTCACCAATTTCACATTTCAAATGTGGAAAATCACTTAGAAAGCTCATTATCTGTAATCTGTGTCCCTTCTTTGGCGCGTTGTAGCTGTGACAGTACGCATTTCAGGAAAAAATATTTGCAACATAAAAATAGGAAATTTTCCATTCTACAACTTTGCTCCCTCGATAATTTCCACCAAAATTAGTATCACCCACTGAAAATGTGAAATATTACTTAAAAAGCAATTTCAAAGTCTTGAAATAATAAAGTAGAAAATTTTCCGCTCTACAACTTTGCTCTCCTGATAATTTTCACCAAAATTTTTTCACGTAAATTGCAAAAAACGGCCAAAACACCGAAAAATATACATGTATCTTAAAAATCACCCCTCCGTTCGTCTGGGGTTGTGCGATTGGTGTTCTAGAAGTCGAAACCTTTCTAAAAAACCAGGTCTATATGCTGCTCAACATTTTTAAACAAAAAATGACAATTCCAATGGACTAATACCTATAATAGTGCGCGCATAAGTATGATGAAAGAAAAAATCATAATACCAAGTGCTATTACTGCTATTTCTATATCAAATCTCAAAAGAACTGTTTCAAATAAGAGATATGAAATAGCAGTTGCTATTTGATATTAGACAAAATATGATACAGTTACGGAGTTTACGGAGTTGCACTTAGGAAACAACAGTTTGCACAAATAAATGAAAAAAATGTACTATAAATGCATTCACTAATAAATGAGAAACCCCGCAAAAGTACCTATTGAATAATAATTCCTCTACAATCTTGGTTTTTATAGCAAATCGCTTCAGCTACAAATTAGCTCACCATATTTTCTTCAATATATATTCTTGAGATATTTGAAAAAAACTATATTTTTGCGACCTTTGACCTCGCGTAACTCAGCACGCGGCAGTCAAATCGATGAGGAACTTTGATGATACTAGGGTGCAAGCAAAAACTCAGCCTGTTACAAATGTTTTCCATATAACAGTCTATTTTTCCTGCATTATATAGATTCTTTTTGTTAAACGTCGAAATTACAAATCAATTCTATTTTTATTCCTTCAAAACTGAATATTACAAGACATCGAGCAGATCATTCCAATTTACTAACTTACCATTAACTTACGAAATTTAATTAATAAAACGCTAGACCCATATCAAAGTTTGTGACGTATTGCGTAGATATTACATTCCCAAGTAATTATTTCCTGCGTAAGAAATTGCGTACGTTCGTTAGTAAATATCGCTCTTCCTGTGGAAGATAAGAGAGAAAGCCTCAGGTGGGGAGCTTCAAGAAAGTTCATAAAGCTCGTAGAAGTTCGCGAATGAAACTTAAACAAATCTCAATTTGTTTTTACGCATCGGAAAGACGAACGAGAATGTAAGAAGGATCGTTAAAATCCCAAAGGGAGGCGATGCAAAAACGACCGTCCCGTGAGTAGAAGTTCATTCAAGAGGAGGGTGGTGGGGTTTAATGCCCCTGACTATGCAGTGTGTTTCAGCGCAAAACTTACGAACTCCGAATTTATAACTTTTACAAGAATATTCACACTCACTTTCCTATATTGTGATCGTCGTGCTGGCACGAGCCTAAATTTATGGATGTCTACACGAACACCCTCAATCGTGAACATTGAATTATTCTTCTGATACAACTTATTCAATATCGATATTATCACGCATCTAGAATATTAAAAGCCGTCACTTTATTACTATAGTGAATCTGTACAATTTTGTGGGAAAAAATGAACGAAGCTTTTATTATGCAGGGTGTCCCGAATTGTATGTGCCAAACTTCACAGGGTGGCAGAAACTTTCAAATATGAAAAAAAAATCATACAACCATGAGTCGGGAAAAGCTTAGTTTCCGAGAGTTGTCGAAAAAATATTTCATAATTTTAAGCTATTGCATATAGCTTTTATTGCGGGCTTCGAGCGCAGCGACCGAATCAAGAAAAAAAAACAAAAGACAAATACCGTAACGAAAATCTAAAAAAACAAAAAACAAATACCGTAACGAAATATCCTGACACTCACCACTCCGCCTACCATGTAGCTCGGCCGAGCTTAAAATTGTCGAAATGTTAACTTTGAACCTTTAAAAGGTCGTGATAGCCTCAAACCGAGTCGAAAACTGTTTTGAATTGGTTAATATTCGATAAATCGAATGACGTTCACGTGAGAAGCGCGTAGGTCGCGAGTTAGAAAAGTGCAAATTTACGGTACATAGAACGTCTTAACGACGACTTTTCGCATGCGGTTTTAGCTCCATGTCGTTAGTTTATGAACGGGGCCAACTAAATAGCATAGTCTCGGGCCCCAAAATGTCGATTAAATAGGAAAATTTAATTAAAACAGTTTGAGGTATTCTCAGCTGTCACCTACTAGCATCTGACGTGCGACGTACGAAAGGAAATTTTCTAGCTACTTAAATATACCGAAAGCGGGTAAAAGCTAGCGGCCATAGCCCAAAATACTTTATTACAACTGGCGCCGGCCGCACGGGGTTCGAAACGGCCCCAAATTAACAAAATAGAGGTAAAGTGTATAAACTCTAACTTACGCGCAGCGAGCTCCTCGAGGATATGTCAAAATGATTATGTTCGTAGCTAATTACGTAAGTCGTCTGTCGTTCATGCAATTGTGTTTTTATACAATTCGAACCTTCTAATTTCGATAGGCCACGTGAAAATCCCGGATCCGGAAGCGCTATCGAGATCTGAACGTTAAAACTTTCGTATAAAATTGTGTTTACAAGTCAACTGACACTTGTCACCATAGATAACTCTACTACCGGTAGTAGAGTTATCTATGCACTTGTCACAGAATACTCTTCATAGAGATCAGGATGATACTCTTTTTTACTCATAATTCGTGAAGATTTTGAAGGGGTAGTGGATGCTTTTCTGCCCAACTTTTTCCAGTGGCGTAGTGCTATGAATAGCTTCACCGCGGCAGTCCCCGAGTGCCACACGTTTCATTTTTATTTATATCAATTTCAATTTCAATATCAATTTATTCGTTTATAAAAGCACAGTACAAAGACATACAGTATTTTATCAAACTAGTCAGTAACAATCAAACAATTGAAAATCAATTCAATTGAGAATTGAATACACATATTAATATTAAGCACAAAGTATATAGGTAATTATCATGAAACATTTACACAATTAAATATAAATATTACAACACGAATCTAAAAACATTCGATTTTGAATGCATAAATATTAGTACATGAATTATAAAACATTCAATTTACAATGTAAACTAGAAATTAGGTACTGAGGTACTCCTCAACGGTTAGAATGCATGTTTTAGTAAAAATGTGTATGGTAAATTTTTTAATATTTTCAATTTCATTCACAAAATAATTATAACAGATTATACCTTGATAAATATGACAATTCTGTCCAACGTGAGAATGGTATGTGAATATTACCATTTACGAGTTCCATATTTGTGAAATACATTATTTCTAATGTGAGTGTATTCCCGGTTTTTGATATTCAGCACCAGTTGATAGATGTACATACATGGATTGGAGTCTTATAAAAAGAGGTTAGCAGTAACCATTCGATTTAGCATTCAACATACATCGGACAATATTCTTCTGAGCAATGAATACCCTGCCCATGTGGGAAGAATTACCCCAGAATTGAAGACCGTAATTTGAAACGAAATGAATGAGACCGTAGTATAAGATATTCAACACTTTCGAAGAGACCATGTTTCTTAGCATTCTTAACATATATGTTTTGCTACTCAGTTTACTTACGATGCTGTTACATTGTGCTTCCCATGTCAATTTATGGTCTATAATCATTCCAAGGAATTTAATTTCATATATCTCCTCAATTGTTGTATGATTTATCCTGATAAGTGGACTGAAATTATAATTCATGTTCTGCTGTTTGAATATCATGAAGAAGGTTTTCTTTTCATTAACTGTTAATACATTATTCAGACACCAGCGATGGAAACTATCGGCCCAGCTATCCGCTTTCGTAATAGAGCTGTTTGATTTTCCTTAGGCAATAATTTGGTTTGTGTCGTCGGCATTTAGTATAGTTCGGTATGCATCACCACATGACACAGCTATATATCTCCGATGAATATTATTCAGGAACACCTCTTATTCTATAGGAGTGCAGTTTATTTTGTAATATCTTATGATTAACTGAATCAAAAGTTCGGGTTAGATCAAAATATAAACTGGAATTTTTTTAATGTTCATGCACTCATACAAGGTTGAAAATAGTATTTTCATTGCTCCTACAGTCGATCTACCACTCCTAAATCCATGTTGGATATCGTGGAGGAATCTAGAAATCTTTCCATCTGTATGTTGAATAAGCTCTCAAAAATTTCAGCAAACTGTGACTGCAGAGAAATATTTCTGTAATTATTAATATCATCGAAACCATTGTACCGATTTAAACCAAATTTTGTATGTAGGACCCTCCAATAGGTTATCATGTTCTGTGAAAATATCGAGTCCCAAAAGCAATCAGTGGCGGGGTTATGCAGGTTTAGTTTTATTTTATTGAGCAAAAACAGTACGGCCCTGCAAAAAAAAACCGATTCGGGTAAAATTTTGCTGTAAAAAGTGTCTCACTGAGAATGCGATTCACAATGCTACGTAACGTAATCGACGGGAACACAGTTGAAAATACTGCCGTTAGGTGATGGTCCCGGTCAGTGGGACACTTTGAGGGTGTTTCATTATATCACTTTCGGAGATGGTTGATCAGTGACTTTACGTCTGCCTGTCACTGTTGAACCCGGCGAACGAAAACTTTGTCTATTGACTGCTAACACAAAATGCGTATGTATTTCACTATGCATAGCTATGATGCTTCGTCGAAGTATTATAACGTACACGTTACGTTAGTTTTAAGGTTCGACTGAGTCGGCCAAAGTTTTTTCAACACTATTTGACTCCAGAGTCTAGACAGCCTTTGCCAAAGTCTCAGATCCAACAAGTTCCTACTCAAAATTAAGCCACAGATTCATGTTCATGCATAAGTCGGTTTACTTTTTATCTCCATCTGTCACTAAGTTCGTACAGCCCGTACAGCATTTCAGTGGTGATAATCGCTATCTTCTAGCTAAAGTCACACCTTCCAAGCAACAATTGCAGACATCAATGTCCACGCCACTGACATCAGACGTAAACAATACATAAACGATGTTTGCCTTAATGGAACTGCGTAAGCGGTTTGTTGGGCGCTTATTTGAGGTATTAGCAAAACAACCAGAAGATAAATTTGCATGAATTGTATCTATAGAATAATATTACCTTCTCGTACATATTATAATCCAGGGAATTGCTTCGGAATATCCTACAGAAATCGGGTATAATTTCTTAAAATGCCATTAAAGCCGCGAGAGGATTACAAAAGTAGGTGATATTTCATGCAAAATGCCTTGCGCTGCATGTAACTCAAAAATTAATTCTTTTCTGAAATTCCATCTTCGCAATTGTGTCGTGAACCATTCTTTCAGCACCATAAAAACGAAAGAGAAGACAGGCAATCGACGATAACATGAATATTTCACATAACTCATTTGAACATATAAATTCTGGGGCATTCTATTGTTTAAACGCCACTCACGCGTGTATAGTATCAATCATTTCAGTCAGGTTGGTATTCTACCTTGCGTTGCCTATGAATACATTTATTTTTATTTACAAACAATAAATATATTTAATGATGAAGAAGATTAGTAAATACAATAACTTCATTATTCTAATGGCTGCTCTTGAATTCTAAGGGTCTGACGATAGAAAGGGTTAAACAGTTATACTTTTGTGAGGTTATGTTCTCACTGTGTGTACACTATTACAATATAGATAACAAAATAATCACCGTTATACAGTAAGAATCCTATTAACCACCAAACGTAAATATGGACCTCTTCCTGTAAATCAGCAAACCTGGGGCATGCCTCAAGATAATATGGGACCAAGATATAGCTTCGCAAAAGGATTTGAAACGAAAATAAGTCGCAAAAGTAAATGGAACGAAAACACCATCCCTAGACTCAGTAGAAGGCCATACAATGGTACTCTTATGGCTCCAAAGCAACAGAAGGAACTGGAATAGAAGTATATGGGCCTGGAACCAAATAAGTGGGGCAGATTACAGCTCATTTGCTGTCTTTTGGTCTTTTGCTAGTTCTTCCTTTTCTCATACATCTCATAACAGTTAGCTCATTATTTGTGGTAATCTGATTCCTATCGTGTTGTTCTGCACTTATTACATATTCTTTCTCATTATCTTTTGTTTCCTCTTATCCGGTTAAGAAGTAATCTATTCAATATGCCCCCTTCATGCCCCAGGAACCTCTGGACGGACTACAGAGGCTCTTCCTCAGCAGCATTAAATCGACTGACTACGAGGAATCTCGCAATGATGACAGTCTACAAGCTGCAATTGCTCCGTGAAGAGATGGAGTGCAGATCAATCCCGTCTTTTTGAAGAGCAGCCTGCTGCGACTAGAACCGCAGGACACAATGAAGGCCCTGTAGTTCGAGGAGCTGAATTTCAGGGTTGTCATCTCGTCGATAGAGAAATGGGGAAATGACCCTTCGCCGAAGCACGGCACGACTCTTTTCTCGAGGCTCATCAAGGATACCGAAGAGATAATGAATAGTCCAGTCGTTTGCAACAGGCTCAACCTGACTTGGATTGCTCACTCAGGTTGAAAAAGGAATGAGCAACAGCCTCCAAGAGGAGATTCACGCTATGGGAAAATGTGTCCAGTTCAATATAAAAAGAAACGTCCGCATACAGGAAATAGTCGTAATCAGCTCCAAGATGGTCTGGAGAAGCTTAGAAAAACCAAATGAATTAGGCAAGAACAAAGTAGTTATCCTACTATGGGAGGATGACGAAAAAGCAGACGACCTAGAAAAAACGGCCCAAAACACCATTTGTGGGACCTGCACCCTTCTGCGGGATAAGCGCAAGCACAATACTGGAAGAACTTAAAAAGAAGTAGACAACAAAAGATCTCATCCCTGGATAGGTCTACAAGGACTGAGGTAAATAAAGATTCTTCTGGGAAACTATAACCAAAAGCGATATAATGACATCAACCTAAGTAACAATAAACTCAGAATACTAACGGGAATTCTAACAGGGCACTGCCGGTTGAAAGTACACCTTAAAAGGCTTGGATTGGTAGAAGAAGAACAGTGCAAGTTATGCGAGGAGAAGGACGAAATTTACATCCACATCCTCCCACATTGCAAAACACAAAGACACGATACCTTGGGGCATACCAAATGGAAGAGATCTTACCTAACGCGAAGCCATTCGACATACTGAACTTTCTTAAAGCAACTGGGTTGAAGGAACTGCTATAGCCCAAACGTATTGGCAGCAGTGATATTTTCTTCGTGGGACATTATTAAATTTCTGTCTGTTAACAACTTGATTTTCAGGAAAACGTCTATTGAACAAATTTTTCTTTGCATGACTCGCTTCATGATTCATAAAATATAGTTTTGTATCTAAATTGAAGCCCATAATTTTCTCCATACTCCATTACGATTTCTTTCAAGAAAGTGAAGAGTGTCCACATCAAATCAATACCGAAACCAAAATACATTAATGAATAGATAAACAGCGAGGAAACGAAGCCGAACAACGGTGTAACAGTAGTTTCCGAAGAATTTTATTGTCGCAACATATGTAATTATCAAAATGTCTCTACAGTTCGTCTCCGTCGGTGCAGTAAATTTATAAAGCGCCAGAATTAGAACTTAACAGGCCATGAAATGTGAGCTCTTGAAAGTTTAGGTTACCTTACGTTTCATTCCTATTCATAACACAGAACGGGGGCTCTTCATTTCACTTAATTCAAATGAAAAGATTTTCTCTTGACATTTATTTTGTTTGTAAAGCCCACGGACCCGCATGCCTTTATGTTTTCACAGTCTTGCTTTAATTGTTGGACATAAAAAATTTCGTTAGTGCCCTAACGAGCTACGTGTCACGTGTAACTCTCGTAATTATAGAAATGCATTAAATTAACGAAATTAGAATCAGCTGAGCGTTATATCTCAACAAGCTCACGGCTTTATTATTTAATAATTCAAGGAATCGTTTCATGTTTAACTCGGGAAAAAAATGCATTTTGTAAGATTACTTTCGTCCATGGATATATCACGATATCACGAACAGAATATAGCAACGTATGACATGATCATGCAATGAGCAGCGAAAGCTTCCTAATCCAGTGCCATTGGTTGTTATAATGGGAATAGGACTCAATGAAATCAAATTGACGGATTGTAAGCATGAAATCTAAGTTAGCAACAAAACTTTAACATTTTCTCAGGATTGAACAATCTTGGCTTCCGGATGGATTTCGGGTCACAATAGCAAGACGTTTCGCCAACCATTATAGTAGCATCTTCAGGGCAGGCTTGAGCCTTGGACTGAAAATGATTCTACTGGTTTCTGTAGCCGTTCTGTATCTATCTCCTATTTTTGTTTTATGCTATCTTGAATAGTAGACTTCCGCGGATAGCTAATGTTGAAAACCTTGAAAACCCTGGGAAATCTTCGCACCAAACTGATGAGTTTACTTTGTTCCCTTACTTTTCTTTGTCGTTGTCGTGATCATAATTTAATTCCCAATTTTCTTAAAATATACCATACCATAAATTCACATTCATCCAAAACATATTTAAACGCGCTAGTTCAGCTTTGATTCGGGAACGAAATAAGTATACTAGACGCGAGATTAATTCTATCAATATAACCCTCTTAGACCTTCACCTTGAACATTCAAATACCCTTTCAGCATCCGATTAGTTGGTTCTCGACCGAATTACTTATGATCAAGCTGATCAAATTCGTACCCTCAATTTCAAACGTCATATCCAAAAATTCAATAAGCTTCTTGCCTCCCAATGCTGCACCAACATTCCAGATCAACCCCTCTTGTGAATACTGTTAATTTATCTTCACATACCCTTTCCGAAGCCAAAAAATCTTCTATCTAAAGGTCCTAATTTCGTTTTCTCTCCCAAAAATATTCCTACGACATTGATTATTTCTGCTGTAGAAGCATCCCTACATAAAGTTCCCCATCTCGCAGCAGATGAAGTTCGTTTCGAAGCTGCGAAAATTCTTCGTCATTCCAACATTCCTAAATCAAATTGCCCTAAACGTTTAATCCAAGCTCTTAATTTACTCAAATAAAATCCTGATTTACTTATTTTGAAAGCTGATTAAGGAAACTCCACTGTTGTCATGAATCGTTCAGATTATGATCACAAAATCCTGCCAAATCTCCAAACTGATTCATATAAACTCCTACCAAAAGATCTCACTCCCCCTATAGAACATTCAATTTCACAAATTATCCTTCATTCTTCCCTTCCTGATACAGATAAGAAATTTATTATCCTCTAATGGTCAACAAGCCCCCGTTTATATGATTTGCCTAAAATCCATAAGCCCTCAGTTCCTCTGAGACTAAGTGTCAGCACTATCCGGTCCCCTTCTTATAAACTCTCTCGATATCTGTCATCTATTCTCAAACCTCTTGTAGGTAATTCCACAGTTTAATCCTAAATTTTTTCATTTCGTTGAAAAACTCCAAATGCCAGAAGTTGATCCAGGCGATTTTCTCGTCAGGTTGAAGGTTGAATCACTCTTTACCAATTCCAGGCACACTTTCCATAATTTCTCAACTGTCAGCTTCAAAAAACATTTCAATGGACTTATTACCGTTAATTGATTCTTGTTCATCTTCCACATTTTTCTGTACGATGGCGATGGCTTATAATCATTGACGATTGTAGCTAAATTTGAAGCACACAGTTTAATTTAAATTACATATTGTTAGGAAATTTCAAAGGGAGCCAGTAAAAGAAAGGATTTTGCATTAATAAAAACAAATGGTTTAAACAGGTTCTTAAATATGTCCTAAAGAATAAATTAACTTTTCTTAGCTTCTGGCTTGCGACGTCAAGATCGAGCGTTCAGGCCTTGTGCATCAGAAAGTATTGACTATACACGGCTAAATGGGGGCAAAGAAAGCGCTCACAAGAATTCTTCTACATTGTGGTTTCCGCAAGCGTCAGCATGCTGACCATGCGGGTTTAAGGCTGGGTTCGCCCACTCAAGTTTCTAGTATTCCAACCAAATTATCAAGTCTCATAGGTATTTCGCAGCTCGGTGTAATTTACTTCCCAATTAGAAACCCAAAAGACGGCAGAGAAACAAAGGAAAAAACTCCTTTGGATTCACCCTCCACAGCATGGAGGGAAAAAAGAGGCACCTTTCTCTTTGATGATGAACAGAAGACTCAATTACTTCAGAATGAGTGTCGAACCTATGAAGAAGTGTACTCTATCTGTAATATCCAGATACAAATATGAGAAAAATCAAGGGGTGCATGGTATAACAAATTTCTCTCCACGCCGTTAGCTTTTTGTTTTTATTCGAGCGTTGTTAGACAGTGTGAACGCATCAATACCATAATATAGGCTTACATTGAAGTGGTGTGGCTGAGTGTAGACCGTGTGAACACGTTCATACTGATGACCAACAAACACTCGTTATTACTCTGAAAGTCGACAAAGAGCGCTCCATCAAAGCCTTCTACATTGTTGTTGTTACGTTTCGTTGGAATACCCGTATCCAGTTCTCAAAAATGTTTGCTATGAACGTCTATAACCCATAGCTTTATGAAAATAGCTGGTAATATCAGCAGGAAGTTGCAAAAGACAACATTATTGATAATTGTTGAATTATGAATATGTTAGTTAGGTTGCACTGTCGGTAATAGTAGAGTACATTACTATTAACCTTCCAGCTAAATATATTTGACATATGACATACTTACCAGTTCATTTTTACAACTCTTACTCACAACAAGACCATCCTGTAATTTACATCGTTAAAGCGTGGATGTTCATTGCATGCAAACTGATTAAGTGTATTGAATCCCATTCCATATCTTACATATAGAAACATACTTTAAGTGACACTTCTAGCAATGGGAGCGGGAAACTTCCGAGCCTTTTCATCGCGATTCATTTCACGACAAGCGAATAAAACCGCTCTCAATTGGTTCATTTTCAGGAAAAAGCGAAATGTCGGAATTGTTGCGGAATCAGTGCTTTTGTAGCGAAAAATCAATAACAATTGGGCTTGATAAACGAATTGTCCTGATCATCAGGCTCTCTATTGCGATGTCTATATAGAAGGATATCTTTTATTCTCGTCTCCCCTTTCTTGAAACTCGTGCAATTTCGATTAAACTTCAATAACTAAGTAATGAGTGGATGGCGATTGTAAGGAATACTTTGCCGTCTCGGTATTTCTTGGGTTTTGGATCTGTACAGTCTTGATGAGGTGTATAAGTACCTACTTGAAGATTCGTAATTATTCAGCTATCGAAAAGTTAAATGAGAATGGAACACGAAGTTACACTTTAACGTAATAACATTCTAGTGGAAACATGAAAATTGTCGTTGCAGATTTTATTGGAGGTTTACCATCCTCTGCTTACATGAGAATCAACAGGACGTCATTTGCTTTTACAGATTTGAGACATCGCTATATAATTCACCGAGAGACACCCTCCGAACCTGGGACTGATGGACAGTGTTATGTCGTCATCTACATTGTAATATGTAAAATATTAATATATATTTCTAATTGGATGAAACGAAAATCTCCTAATTTTCATTGTGATTTTCAATAAACTTATTTTCCAGTTTCTTATATATCATTCGAAGGATACACAAGATACAATGATCATTGCAAGCTGACATATATAATCATTGAATGAATGTGAAGTTCATTATCTAGTAACTTGCTTTGCAGAATTGTGATTTCGATCATCACCTGGAAGCACTGCATCAGGTTTTAGCTATTTGCGATATGTATCCAGACTAAGATATGAATAATCATTATTTGTAGTTATAACTACGAAAACGGTCAGCAACATTTGGCATAAACTTTTAACGTGGCACAATTCCCATCTATATTCACATTTATGCAGCATTTCTTGAAGAAATCTCAAAAATCAATATTATATTATTGTTATTAATAGACACTATTGACTCCTCTCAATTAATAAAATAATCACTAATCAAAAGTGTCTTTCCTGTTACGAAAAAGGAGTTTCCTTGAAGTCAGACCGTTACTTTGTCCAGCTGGCCTTGAAGGTTGAGTCCTCAAAAGCATTTTGATAAAGCGACCAGACAGGGTCTCTTGACGACCTCTGCTTGACCAAGATATTAGCCATTTCTTCACCCTCAACCCCACTGCGTCCTAGGATCCAGATGAGTTGGACTTCGATAGTCATGGCTGGATCAGCAAGTGTTTCTCTGCACTCTCTCACCAGCCTTGATACGTGTCTACTGTAGGGGACTCGAAAGCCCCAGGAGCTGACCCACTGTGCAGATATGTATACGCCTATTCATATAACTCCTAGCAGGTTTTCTAAGACGAGGATCAAATTTGCGTTGACCTTCGCCTGCAAGTTGTGTCAAACTGTAACTAAATTCAAATTTAGATCAAACCACCTATCTCCTGGACTTGCAAGTAGTCCACCTTTGCTTCTGTTTCGTGCGATGTTATTGATTGTTGAGACACTCAGTTGTAAAGGTGCAACAACTCATTATCTAATGGCAGTGGTAGGAAGATAGGGCCACTTTCATTTCCTTCTCAAAGCAATTTATTGTTGAGAATACCATTTTTGCAATATACACAGCATACTATGTAATTGTAAAAAGGAGTGTACGCTGTAGACCCGTCATTCCCAAAGTGGTATCTATCGACACCGATATACAAAGGGTCCATGTCAGTGAAAAAAAATTGGGGGTACATGAGATGTAAATGGAGGTCCACAAGAGTGGAATCCATCTAGGCGGGTCATCACAAAAATTTTGGCTTGCCGTAGATGTAATGATCCACCTGATAGTGCATATATATAGGTACTTACGTAATACTGTCTTATAATAGACATATAACTAAAAAAGTTATATGTCTATTATAAGACAGTATTACGTAAGTACCTATATATATGCACTATCAGGTGGATCATTACATCTACGGCAAGCCAAAATTTTGGTGATGACCCGCCTAGATGGATTCCACTCTTGTGGACCTCCATTTACATCTCATGTACCCCCAATTTTTTATCACTGACATGGACCCTTTGTAGGTCGGTGTCGATAGATACCACTTTGGGAACGACGGGTCTACAGCGTACACTCCTTTTTACAATTACATAGTATGCTGTGTATATTGCAAAAATGGTATTTTCAACAATAAATTGCTTTGAGAAGGAAATGAAAGTGGCCCTATCTTCCTACCACTGCCATTAGATAATGAGTTGTTGCACCTTTACAACTGAGTGTCTCAACAATCAATAACATCGCACGAAACAGAAGCAAATGTGGACTACTTGCAAGTCCAGGAGAGAGGTGGTTTGATCTAAATTTGAATTTAGTTACAGTTTGACACAACTTGCAGGGGAAGGTCAACGCCAGTGGCGGCTCCTCGAAGGAAGCTAAGGAGGCTCAGCCTCCTCACCAATTTATCATAATGATCATTCTTCATTTAATTTCCTGTTTCTCTGATAATTTTTAAAATTTTACAATTAATTCCCCGTTCTCAGTAGTTATTTTTAATCTGGCAACAGTGCCCTGAGGCTAGACTCTCTATATATCTCAAACGCTGAGCATGTGTTGTTCAACGCAGTTGCCGTTTTTCCGACCAGTCCGAACGCCAACAGGGTAAATCAGCGAAAACGGCAACACCCTCGGAGGCTAGCCTGCGGCAGCCGCTAGCAATCTATGACATACGAGACGTGCGTTCTGCCGACTGCTGAGTAGGTCAGTCAGTGCTTGTTTGTTTATGTGTTGTCACGCCAAGTAAGGTTAGATTGTTGTCTGTTGTAAATTTAAAATGAGTTTTAGTGAGTTAGTTGCTGCCTTTTAGAAAATCCATTTAGTGAATTAACATATGATAAAAGTGTTTCTTTTAAATAAATGGCCTTTACCGGATTTGAAAGGATTAGTAATGTCAGGTAACTATCAAAATCGATCATTGTTAATACTAATAGTAATATTGACAAGACGAAGTTTAAAAAAAACTCATTGATTTCCCTGTAATGCTCCAACTCGATGGAATTTTACATCACGTGCAGTATTTACCATCCATAAAAATAAAGACAAATTAATTGAAACATTTGATTTTGTATTAAACAGTGATGACTTTTCAACAGATCAGGTTCCATTAAATGCTGCTGTTGGTTTGAAATCTCATTTAGAAAATGAAGAATTTTTGTTTTTTCTTGATAATTTTAAATTAATATTTGAACAAACTGATCTTATTTTTCAAATTTCACAACATAAATTCAAGAGATCGTTTGAAACATCTCATTGGAAAAATTTCAAGTTTCCGTAATACAGAATTTCATTTTAATATTTAATAAATTTTTCAACTGATGAGGCTCCTCCCGCGAAAAGGAGGGAAACATATAATTTGGTAGACAAGAAACTACATTAAATATAAACAACTTTTTTATGAAATTTTAGATACTATTAAAGGTCAAATTGAGATTCGATTTTCCGATTTACATGAATTGAAGTTTTTTGACTTGACGAATAGAAGATTTTTCGAATCTTTTTCAAAAGAGTTCCCCAATACACTTTAAGATAACTTAGTTCTAAAATATAAATTTTCTGATAAAATAGCACGGCACAATGAATTATGGGTTATATACCTACTCGGATAAAGATATTTTAGGCCAGTACGACATTCACGCCGATATGATAAAATATATGATAGACAATGATTTGCAACAAGTTTTACCTCAGTTTTATAAACTACTTTGTTTGACAGTCACCATTTCTGTCACGTCGGCATCGGTGGAGAGATCATTTTCTACTCTCAAACGAATTAAAACTTATATGCCAAATACAATGGGCGAAAATCGTTTATACAATGTTAGTTTGATATCTATTGAAAAAGATTTAGTAAAACACTTTAAACAAAATGATACATTTTTTGATAATATTATTGATCATTTTTCGCAAACTAAAGACCGTAGAATTCCGTTAATATATATTAAAAAAAAATAGAATTAATAAAAAAAAACAACATATGAAAAATACCAAAAAAAAGAAAAAATATTAAAAATCCAAAAAAAATAAAAGACAAAAAACGAACATAAAAATTTTTTGCCAAGAGAAACTCCACGTTGGTTCTTGCTGGGTAACAATTAATTTTGTCACTGAAGTAGCTGGTACGGTCGCTGTGCAAAGGTTAAAAGGCTGTGAATAGAGTATATTTTTTCAAAAACGTTTTATGTCCAGCCTCCTCTCTCAAAAATTCACGAGCCGCCACTGGTCAATGCAAATTCGATCCTCGTCTTTGAAAACCTGCTAGGAGTTATATAAATAGGCGTATACATATCTGCACAGTGGGTCGGCCCTGGGGGCTTTCGAGTCCCCTACAGTAGACACGCATCAAGACTGGTGAAAGAGTGCAGAGAAGCACTGGTTGATCCAGCCATGACTATCAAAGTCCAACTCATCTGGATCCTAGGACGCAGTGGAGTTGAGGGTATAGAAATGGCTGATATCCTGGTCAGGCAGAGGTCGTCAGGAGCCCTCGTCTGGTCGCTTTATCAAAATGCTTTTGAGGACTCGACCTTCAAGGCCAGCTGGACAAAGTAACGGTCTGACTTCAAGGAAACTCCTTTTCCGTAACAGGAGAGAGTGTAGTTATACCACTTGTTCAAGCATGCCATGCGCTCTGTGGCCGCAGTACTTGAAACTTGCAGATTTGCTTTTCATGCCAGAAAGAAACTAATGAAGCTAAACATTGGAAGGTCGGAATTTTCCCAGTTTCCCCATTATCGTAACCCCAGGAGAATAACGTTTGAGATAACGGTCAATATTTAAATGTCCCCTTCGCACAGACAATGAAACTAGATTTGGAAATATATGGACTATGGAAATACTACAGCGGATCATCAATCCATATGGAGACATCAAACATTACAGTTTACAACAAAAGCATATCAGCAATTCTAGCTTCATAAAGACATCCCTGTTAAATATCCTTCATTACAGACTATCGCGAGAAAGTTTTTAATAGTTTTTTCATATTCATACCTCGTGGCAAGAGATTTCAATACGCTTGCCAATCTTCTTACAAAAAAACCCAAATTGGAAATCACTGGCTTAGGAGATTCGAGGTCAAACCTGTCCTAATTGAACCTGCATATTGAAATTTCGCTATCAAAGCATAAAGCTCACCCCTCCCATTAAAACGTTTTTTTTACTATTTATTTTATGTAAAAATGATACAAGGTTTACATTTTATCGAAAGCACATTCAAATTTGATGAATTTTTGAAGAATCAACATTAGGTAAGCAGGGGGTCTACCCAAAACAGAAAAATCAACGGAACGAAAAATTTGGGAACCTCTGCTGTAGATCATCCAAATGCAATGCACAAACAGTTCAAATGGTTGAAGTGGGGCTGGTGAAAAAAATAGCTTTCGACAAGATTCACACTAAGTGTTCAAGAAGAATTAAAGAACATTTTGTTATTTTTTAAGAACAGCCAGAAAGCTTACAATCTCTAATGAATGTTTTTTTCTATTTATTTAATCAGCTGCTGGAAAATCCATTAAGAAAAGCTCTATCCTTGAATATGTTCGATATTATGGGTCCATTTCTTGTTTAATACAAAACATGACTTCTGGAATTCAAATCAATCCGCTTGCGCTATATTGCTGAGTTGTTATTACCTACTAAATGTGCACTTAGCAAGACTAAAAGTTGAAGTTCCCAGATGAACGATGAAAATTGATGTTATACTTAACGTACGAAATATCCTTTGTTATAGGCCAATGGTGTATCCATTATTCAGAAACGTATCTGATAAGTTCCAATTATGTGTTGAGCAACATGTTATAATGTTGCAATATTTAGTAGACGGCAGTTTGTTCGCTAAGATATAACTATCATGTTCAAATATCGAGTTCGTGTTCTTCTTGGATGGCGTGTCTTAACGTATATAAGACTATTATATTAAAAAGTTTGCGTTCATGTTCTTTCCTCGTGTAAAAATGGGACAAACAAAAAGAAAAACTTTATCACAAGGAAACATTCATCAAATTCTATTCGAGTTATGCAAGATACAGACTTAAAAATAAGCCGCACTTCCTTCCTGTCGACGAGAGCGTGTTTCGTTTCATAAAAAAAGCCATTTTTATTGTGCATAGAAAGAAGGGTGAATGTGTGGCTAGTTGTTGGTTGTATTCTTCCCTTCGACAAATCCCCTATACCATAGTTACTAACATTATGAGTTGTCAACATATCGTCAAATGCCAAAAGGTTGCTGTTTTAATTTCTTTGGGAATTTCAAAACATGAATTTATTATGGTATATCTGTATATCTGATAAGCTCTCTGGACACTGTACCGTGATTAATCATGATCTGATGTTAAAACTAAGATTAAATCGAATTCCTCATCATCGAAAACATGCTTAACTATGTTTCAATCGAATCGATGGAGACGCCCAACATTTTTCCATACCTCCCTTATGAAATTTAGAAAAATCGAGAAGACTTAAAAAATTTGGGTAATCGTTGAATCTTCTTCAATAATATATCAAAGGAATGCTGGCATAAGTGATCGATGAAGTCACCCAAAATCAAGATTTTTCCATACCTACCAATTATGAAATTTTGAAAATCGAGAAGCCTTAAAAAATTGAGGTAATCGTTGAATCCTATTTTATGATATATGAAAAAGATGCTGTTATAATTGCTTTTGTATAAACGCTTCAAAACATGATTTTGTTATGGTTATTGTATAGCTGATGAGCCGAATTCGTGGTCTCTAGACACTAACATGATTAATCATCATTTGATGTTAAACCTAACGTTACAATCGTATTTCTGATCATGGAAAACCCATTATAACAACGTTTCAATAGAATCGATGAAGTCACCTAAAATCAAGATTTTTCCATACCTACCCCTTATGAAATTTTGAAAAATCGATGAAGCTCAAAAAATCAGATAATCGTTGAATCTTCTTCTATAATATATCAAAAGGATGATTGTTTTTGTATGAACTAGTCCAGGCTGTGAACCGGGATTTTAGCTATAATTAAAAAAAAAGACATGCGAGTTCGAATCAAAACATTTTTTTTTGCATTAGCTTCAGGAGGTTTTCAGGATCATTCATACACCTTAAAACCTCTTGGGAACCCCAACACCATCCATTGGGGGCGAAAATGGCCCGAAATCTCCAAGTCTTGAATTGTATTTTCTACAAAAAAAGGTATTTTGGGATTTCGAGTGCACCTAGTAGGTTTTTTGGGTCGCTGAACACGAATCCGTAGCCATATTTACTTGCAATCCATCGTAGGGGTGGTCAAATCGACAAAATTGGCCAATTTCGCACCCCTAATATGTTATTTTGCAATTTATGTGTTTTAGGCATTTCTAATGCACCAAGGAGGTTTTTTGGGTCGCTGAACACGTATCCGTAGCCACATTTACTTGCAATGCATCGTAGGGGTGGTAAAATCGATAAAGTTGGCCAATTTTGCACCCCTATTATGTTGTTTTGCAATTTACGTGTTTTAGGCATTTCGAATGCACCAAGGGGTTTTTTTGGTTCGCCGAATACGATTCCGGAGCCAGATTTACCCCGAAGTAATTTTAAAATGCAAAAATAATAAAAATTTAGAAGCGTGTCAAATTAGCCATTTTTGTGTAAATTTCCCACTCCCACGATGATATTCGAGTAAATCTGGCTTCGGATTCGTATTCGGCGACCCAAAAAACCCCCTAGGTGCACTTGAAATGCCAAAATACTTTTTTTTGTAGAAAATACAATTCAAGACTTGGAGATTTCGGGCCATTTTCGCCCCCAATGGGTGAGGTTGGGGTTCCCAAGAGGTTTTAAGGTGTATGAATGATCCTGAGAACCTCCTGAAGCTAACGTAAAAAAAATTTTCGATTCGAACTTACACGTTTTTTTTTCCGGTTTATAGCCTGGACTAAACGCTTCAAAACATGATTTTGTTATGGTTACTGTATAGCTGATGAGCCGAATTCGGGTCTCTAGACAACGTAATGTGATTATCAACATCTGATGTTAAAACTAATAGCAATGCAACGATATTCTTATATTCAAGAAGTTGATTATGATGATGATGAAGATGCAACGTAATCGTTTGATACAAGGAGGGAAATACATGGTTGTTGGCTTAATGTATATAATTATGATCTATCAGAGCAAACTCTTCCTCAAATGCATCTTGTAATTCAATGATTGAACGTCAATAGATAACAATCTGTGTCTAATAGAAGCGCCAGCAACATTGTCGAGACATTGTAATAATAAAAAATTGAATCGATATTTTTGAGAGTGCAATTTACAAAACTAACTAGATAAATCCAAAGAATGGCCGATTTCCTATTTAAACTGAATCGAGTTTCATCCCAAACTTTTTTATCTACTAACTTGGATAGCAAAAGCGGTCTAACCACTTCAAAGAATGATCTGGGAGGGTTCGAACAAAAGTTTAATTACGGAATGTAAACCGAAAGCTCAATTTATCAATCTTGCAGTCTTTAGAACTTAACGAAACTAGTCTCGTATAATAAAAGTCAATATTTATTTTCGTTGGTTTAATTTTTCCTGATTCTTGCTTGTCTTCTCTCATGCAATTCGCATCCGGAGATTCAGGTCAGATATGGAATAATTCTCGGGGTTTAATATAGAATCTGTACTTTGCATGCATAAGGCAATAAAGTAACATAATCTACGACGTATACAGTTGCCTTTATTGCTTGAAATGATATACTTTCACAGCCACGAAGATCTCCTACAAGCGTAGGAGCCGGAACGTTTTTACTTAGCTTTGCTACTTCTCAACAGTTCCTCAAACTTGAGTTACTTGACATTTTCATAAATAAGTATTGCCTTATATTTCGACTGCACGAGAGGAAACCCTATAATATTCGTAGAACATCGTGTGAATTCAGTTACACCATTTAATTATAAAATAGTTCCATTTAATAGTCTAGTTCATAGATTATTGAACGTCCCTTTGAGCCAGCAATATTATAACAAATTCAGCAAATAGCATTGGACAATGGTCACGAGAAATGTTTGATCAATAACTTAATTTCTAAACAACTAATAGAAAATTGTAACGCAACCTGCTTAACAAATTATTTTCAAATACGAGGGCAAAATGAAAAGTCCCTGAAAAATGAAACAAGAAATGATTTATTTGGTTCAAAACTTATTTTATTCCTCAACATAATCTCCTTGAAACACCATATTGGATGACGAACCAATACCCAGAGCAAGTCAAGCAATTTCGCGTTTTCGCACGCGGATCTGTGCGCCGGTGCGTTGTCCTGGTTGAAGAGCACTTTGTTTTGTGCCAAATGCGGCCGATTTCGCTTCAAATCGGCGTCGAATCGATCCAACAGCTCTGTTTCGATCTGTACATCACTTGTATTTTGGGTATTGGTCCACAAGCAATCTCTGTTCGATGAAAGATTCTCCTACGCAAATTGGGTTGCTCCATTCTCTATAAAAGGTATCTTAACATCAGAGGTATCTGACATGAAACCAATCAAGTCTGGAGTACCGCAGGGTTTCCTCCTGAGTTCCTTTAATTCTTTCCACCAATGACGTTCCACTAGTAGCATCCACCACCTTGCAAAACCATCTAAACGAAATAGAAACACTCATAGCTGGAAAATCAATATTAATGAAGCAAAATCGGTGCAATTAAACTTCACATGAAGAAAAGATGAGTGTCCATCTGTTAATCTGAACAACTTACAATTACCTCTATATTCCTCTACAAAATACTTGGGTATGCACTTGGACAGCAGGCGTACATGGAAACAACAAGCAGCGGAAAATGCAAACTGATTGATTCAAAACTTGAGGAATTGCATCTGTTAATTAGTAGGAAGGCTAAATTACCATTTGAAAATACGCTCCCAATTTATAAAACAATTTTCAAACCAATATGGGTATACGGTATACTAGCAAATCGAATAAAGCAATGAAACAGAGGAGTCAATCAAAAATATCACGTATGACCAATGCCCCATAGTACGTTTCCAATGAGAAAATCCCTTCCAAATGATACGATTTTGTCAATCCTTTAAGACAGGCGTTTATTTCAGTGATGACCTCATCGTTTGAGCCAATCTCTTTCCGCCGAGTCATTTTTTTAAGTTTGGAAATAGATAAAAATCGCAGGGGACCAAATCTGGAGAATATAGTGGATGACGAACCAATACTCAGCGCAAGTCATGCAATTTTGCCTTTTCGCAGGTGGATCTGTATAATATATGCCAGTGATCGGTAATCGATATGGACAATACCATGTGCATTAGAAAAACTGTCACCATGACTTTGTTGGCCGATGAACCCACTTTGTCCTTTCTCAGCTTCGATTCGCCAGTACATGTCCACTGTTTCGACTGTTCTTTGGTCTCTGATGTGTTGTTATGGATTCATGTTTCGTCCACGGTTATGAAACGACGCAAAAAGTCCTTCTTATCTCGCTCGAACATCGCCAAACACTCCTTTGAAGTTGTCACACGGCCGAGCTTGTTCTCAATAAAAAGCATGGCAGATAGCTTTCTCATATTCAAAAATTAAAAATTTTTGCAAAATGTTCCGTACCCATTCAGTTGAGATGCCCATAGCCTCAGCAATCGTGTGCACTTTAACTCACCGATCGTCCAATATTTTATCGACTTTTTTGGCGTTGAACCTCAATTGGACGACCAGAACGTTCGGCGTCCTTTGTGGTCATACTACCTCAACGAAAATTAGTAAACCACTTGTAAATCGTTTCAATCGATGGTGAAGAGTCCCCATAATATTTAACAAGCGAGGCTTCGGTTTGCTTAATATTTTTTCCACGCAAGAAATAATGTTTAATCAAGGCGCGAAATTCACTTTTTTCCATGTTTACAAAAATCTTCAAGGTTGCTTGCTTTCGATGGGTGTCAAAACAAAACTGAATGACATATCAGTCTGAAAATTTTGATGCGTTCTAGTTAAAGATGGTACATCCGAAATGTCACATGAGATTTTCGATTGTGGAGTCATCTGTTCTATTTTTCAGGAACTTTTCATCTTACCCTCGTAGTTCAATACAATTCAAAAGTTTCACTTATCATCCCTCAGTAATTGATAAATTCCATGAATTGTTTTCTAAATTTGATAAAAATATGTGGGTCAAACTAGAAAGAACATTTAACTCTGTAAACTTAACATTTGGCCCATATAATGTAAAATAATGGGGAAAAATCAGCGTTAGCCGAATGTATTCTGAATAAATTCCACACCATTTCTGGAGAAACACATTTCTTTGAAAACACAACGGAAGTATATCTAGGTAATTTACAAGGGATGAAAATCTATAAGCAATAAAGCTATTAAGTGCCGATTTATCTCCAACTTGGGGTAACCCCTTGTTTGTATTATTATACCCAAATTATTTTTTAAACAGACATTTTAATTTCTAATTTAGTTTGTTCTGATGATGGCTAATTAGTAGCCGAAAGGTCCTCACTATTTTTAGTAGATAAGAATGATTATTTCTAGTGACATACATTGAATAGTCGACCATCTATGAAACATTATGCAGTTTCATTATTCATGGAATTCAAGTGGTAGAAAAATGTAGTTGAAGCAGAAAGTTGTAGTATCGCACAATAGGGGTCGGCATCAAAATTATTCTCTATGGAATTAAATAATCGATTCACCAAATAACATTTTTTCCGATATATCGACACCCTTGAATCAATTTAACAACGCCCATCCTTAGCTCACACTGTATTTAGAGGAAAGTATACTTAACATGTAGTTTCACAATAATAAATCATCAATTTACAAGAATAAACTAGCTATTTATATCTGCAATGTGTAACTCTCGTTCGATCCGGTTGCTCTGACAACTATTTACGCTATCGAATAAATAATATAAACAATTTATTTCTATTAGCGTTAGTTCCGTATTTATGTCATAGTTGGGATACAACATTTTGAGAAATGAAAGCTGTACATACACGAACACAAATAATCGTTTTCTGTTGTTTCTACACACTGATTTTTCTTATATTTACATTAGTCAAATTTCCCACAGTTTGAGTGGTTCGAGATATTTCATCTACATGGTTTCATGGGAAAACTGAGGAGTACGTTTTTCCTTTAAAAGATTGGTAAAATTAGAAAATGCTGGAAGAATATCAGAATGAATCAAAACGATAATTCTACGTCAATTAGGAGTCTGTGTTAGTAAGTGAACTTTTAGAGGAACAGATGTTTAGTGTATTATGTAATGAATTATAACGAAAAACAAACAAGAGGAGTTGTATAACTGACAGGAATGGTGAATTGTTCCCTTGGCCGTACAGGTCAGTCTAAACTCCATATCCTCTGTGGATCGTATTTTGTAAACATAATTTTTCGGCCCTTCCCACTCATCTTTGTTGAAGGTAGACTTAACCGGTCAACAGCATGATAAAAAGAGAAAACATTTCACGTCATCTATGAATAGCTGTGTTGAAGCTTAACTTATTCATATTTTTATACATATTGACAATAATTATGGCAAGTCATTCAAAGTATCATTTTCTGTATATTAGCTTATAGCCTCTGTGAATGTATTTACGACACATCTGGAATTCAGTCGTAAATGGGATTCTTGTGTCAATTTGTCATCAGCGGACGAAATGTAATCGATGAGTTGGCATGGCTTATTTATTATCGACCCTTCTAAGAATTGTTTATGTTGCCTGGGATTTCTGGTCAACAGATATGTAGCCAATGAAAGCAGCTATTACCCTTCTTTACAAACCCTACTGAGTCTTAAATTTGCCTGAAGTAACCGACCTTAAGAAAGGAACAATCACACAAAGATCATTCATCGAACAACATCATTACATTACTAAACAATTACATAAAATACATTCATCCAGCAACATCATGACATTACTATAACAATCACAACGATATCACTTCAGCGAGCAACATTAATACTTGCAATAACATTAACATATCATCAATATTAAACTCAAAACGTTGACCTAGAGAATTACAACTTTAGGGAAACAAGCCTTCATAAATAAGGCGACTCAGTTATGTTAGTGTAGTTTGTACATAACTGTACATAGGTGTGAATAAATAACTTAAAATCAGCAAGTGCTATTTCTTCAACCAACTACCATCATACTGAGTCATACAAGAAGTGTAAACAACAGCAGCATACAGCACGAGATGTCCTACTAAGAAATCAAGCATCACATTTACCAATTTATGGAGAATGTGTGACTACTTGAGTGCGCCAAATGATCTCATTTATCTTAATGTAGAAAATTCGTGGCGTGCAGACAAGCTAAGTTATTCAATTTCCAGAAAAAATTTACCCTGGAGCGGGATTCAAACCTGCTACCTCTAGATTGCCAGTCAGTACTATACCAACTGAGCTACGGAGAACACACTTTCGCAGCTGTATTACGGGATACCGCATCTACAGACTACGGCGTTTGGAAGGTGTTGGGTGAGTTAGTATGTTAGAAGGTGGATGAGAACTCATTCATTATAAAAAATATAGGCTATGAGAAAAAGGAGGAAGACTGCAAGGCTCTGACAAGCATCAGGTGGATCTGCTTCAGAGCTTTTAACCTTGGACTTACAATGCTAGGCTATCGTAAGTAAACTGTCACCGTGTAGAGGAGCTAAGATTTAAATGAAAACAATGGACTTCAAAGTCTAAGTGACGTCACCTGGGGAACCGAAAGGTCTCAGAATGGTGCCCTTAAGGTAGCCGATTCGTTCTAATAACAAGCAGACCGTGCAGACATGGATATTTTAAAAAGGGTCATTTTCAATAATTGTAAAATAAAAATAAATCACTTATGAAAACGTTCTTTATTTACAATCAATTTGCATATGTAGAAAAAGAATTGAAATCGGAAAAATATGCCAGAACCTAGTTGTGATAAAACGCATGAATAACAAAAATAAATATATTCACCTCTCTAAGATGAAACAAACTGTAACTGAGTGGGATTAATACTGTAATGTACCAAATAATGTTGGATAAAATCTTGATAAAGCAAGGTCCGTTACTTTTTCCTTATTTGTAAACAACATGAGTAATCCAGGTCATCAAACTTATAGCCACACCAATAATCTAAAGTGCGCAACAATTTAAATTGCCTGTAATTTCCAAGCGAAATTGTTCCGGTGTTCCAAAATCGGTTAATTGGCATATAGAAACGTAAATTTCACTGTTATTTTAAAGCAACCCACCCACCCGTTGTATCAATTTATTCCAGTTCTTGAGATTCACTAGAAGCCTACGTTATTGAATAACCCGATACGGGTACACAGCCAATCTATGCCAAGATAAGGCGATGATTGACAAGGGTTGATGAATAGCTAACGTTGGTTTAGTCCAAGACCAAACAATGCTAGAACGAAAGCTTAAATCAATAACTACAACCTTTAGATTTGCCAACAAAGTGTTTTGAAATGGTTGTAGACATTTATAAGTTGAATTAATCTCATGATATTAAATGTTTTATACTCATCTTGAATAGTAGACTTCCGCGGATAACTAATGTTGAAAACCTTGAAAACCCTGGGAAATCTTCGCACCAAACTGATGAGTTTACTTTGTTCCCTTACTTTTCTTAGTCGTTGTCGTGATCATAATTTAATTCCCAATTTTCTTAAAATATACTATACCATAAATTCACATTCATCCAAAACATATTTAAACGCGCTAGTTCAGCTTTGATTCGGGAACGAAATAAGTATACTAGACGCGAGATTAATTCCATCAATATAACCTTCTTAGGCCTTCACTTTGAACATTCAAATACCCTTTCAACGTCCGATTGGTTGGTTCTCGACCGAATTACTTATGATCAAGCCCATCAAATGCGTACCCCCAATTCCAAACGTCATATTCAAAAATGCAATAAGCTTCTTGCCTCCCAATGCTGCACCAACATTCCAGATCAACCCCTCTTGTGAATACTGTTAATTTATCTTCACATACCCTTTCCGAAGCCAAAAAATCTTCTATCTAAAGGTCTTAATTTCGTTTTCTCCCCCCAAAATATTCCTACGACATCCATTATTTCTGCTGTAGAAGCATCTCTACATAAAGTTCACCATCTCGCAGCAGATGAAATTCGTTTCGAAGCTGCGAAAATTCTTCGTCATTCCAACATTCCTAAATCAAATTGCCCTTAACCTTTATTCCAAGCTCTTAATTTACAAAAATCCAATCCTGATTTAGTTATTTTAAAAGCTGATAAACGAAACTCCACTGTTCTCATGAATCTTTCACATTATGATCACAAAATCCTGCAACATCTCCAAACTGATTCCTATAAACTCCAACCAAAAGATCCCACCCCTTCTATAGAACGTTCCATTTCTCAAACTATCCGTAATTCTTCCCTTTCTGATCCAGATAAGAAATTCCTTATCCCCCATTGTCCAAAAAGCTCCCGATTATATCGTTTGCCTAAAATTCATGAACCCTCAATGGCCTTTCTCACCACCACCCTGCAATCTGTTATAAGTTTCTTGGTCCACAGATCTATCAACTTATCCCAACCCCTATCCTTGAAATCAGAATTAAATATAAATAAAAAATCTTTCATCTGTCTTATTATCAAATAGTTACTCCCATCTTAACATTCGAAAAGCCGTGAAGAATTACACTTCTCAAGTCTGCTCTGAAGATGCCATCTGTAATGATTGGCGAAACGTCGGCATCAAGTTGTGCTATTGTGACGGCAAGCCAAGAATTTTCAATGTTTTATACTTGTCAAAATAGGAAGAATTATGTAATTTTGAACCTATCATTCATTTCCAATACCCTAGTCGTGAATAAAATGAAAAGTCTTGTATTTTTCGTTTAGAATTATGTTATTTTAACAGTAATACCATAAGAGATATCGGAATTTTGGAAGAGACAATTTTTTTTAAGCGCAGGCTGTATCTAAAAATCTTTACAAAGCGGTCATTTTTCTGGGGTTTGATTGAGGACACTACCCCAGAAAAAATAATATCCGTGAATCGATTATTTTCCACTTTTCTTCATTCCTAGCTTTTATCAAATAGATACCTAATGTTATCAGTCAAAATTTTTTTGACTTATCAAGAAAAACCTGCTTCAGGGCTGGTACCTACAAGAGACCCTAACTTCCTAGAAATGCAAATTTATCATTTCAAATCTGTGGTGAAGCGTTAGACACATTTTTGACCCACCATATATAGAAGAAGGAAACAATCATAATGAACCTAAATTATTGAAATATAGCCTGGAAAAACAGTTCAGTAAGAAATATGTGAGGAAGCCGTTCCATGTCTTTTATTAAACATCGGCTTGATACAAACGTCTTCGACTACATTAGGGTAAGAGTCCCACGATAGACATTTTATGATTCTAAGGGCGATGAATTCTCCGATTACATGGATATCTGTTCCGAGATGTGCGAAACCAACGGAAACACAACGAAAAGACTATCGTCGGCAAGGTATGGAAAAGTTCGGTAGTTCTTGGAGAAAATGGAAGAAACATCAAACGTTCCGATGGGAAACGCTTGATTCCCCTACGGAATTATTGTCTTTCAGGACACCTCAATGAAAGTTTCATTTTGAACTTTTATTGTTCGTTGAATTTATTTTCGTTTTAATAGCAAATGGCATAATGGTGCTAGGGAATCTCAAAATAGCGTAGTAGTTTACGAGGTACTTTTCCAGATATAAAAAGATTTAATTCAATCAACATTCAGGCGAGCTTCAATGTTGGAATCAATTGTGTCTAATGAATTTTAGAATGCTTCTCCCTGACGAGTTAATCATCGTCACAATCTGACGAATAGTTATATTCAAAGATGAAATAATTCTGGAGTAGCCGGTAGGATTTATCAATCACGGTACCGAATCAATTCTACTGAAATTATGCTGAATAAGACTATGCAAATATAAGAACAAAATTATAATCAATTTGAGAATGTGAAAAAGTGAGTTCTACAAGGATTAATTTCAATAATGATGAACATTATACGAGGGTTGGTCAATAAGTCTCGTAGTCCTGAAACAGATTTTATCTGACACAATAAGCTCCTGTCAAACTTTCAGCCCTAGCCATGGCGTGGTTTCATTTTTTACATACGATTGAAGCAAAAAAACTGGTTATTTCCGAACGATGTGAGGTGAATTGATGGATAAAATTCACTTATTTATCCATTTAAACACCGTTCTACAGGTTACATCCAACTGTGGAGCAAGGATATGAGATACAGTGCAATACAATTTCAATAAATTATAACAATACACATTTAGTTGAAACTGACAACTTGCTGAATTGTATTTAACACTCATGTTAAGCAACGGTGATTATTTCAGAACATGTCACCATTTGTAGCTGAATTATCTTCCATATTTTGGAACAGTTTGGAAAAATATCTTTCTTAAACATTAATTGAATAACTTTGTACTCGGTAATATAATATGGTCCATATTTCTTCTTAATATCGTGTCTGGATGCCGAAAAAATCTTTAGATGTCACCATTATCTCTAAGATTTGAATCAATGGAACTGTCAAAATTAAAATGAATTATTTGTCGGCAAATTATCCTCATGATGAATTCAGCTAATTTGTTCATTTCTTGGTTGATTATACATTAAAATGTTTTCAATTACACGTAAACTATCTGAAGTAATTTACATATGAGGACAACCGAGAAGTTCAAACGTTACCGCTCTATATTCTTCTATTATATAAGCACTAAAGTTCATAGTTCAAAATGCAAGCACGAATTGTGATGTATCAACCTGTTCACCTTATAACGGTTAGTCTGTGAATGCAAACATTACATGGCTGGCTTTGGCCTGAAGTGTTGTATAGAAGAGTGTTTGCACAGCTGAATCGCCCTCTCACCAACCGAAGACTGTTCCCGTGAATATAAATTGTGGATAAGCAGACGCCCAATTCACATTTACTTTTTTAATGCATTATGTAGAAGTTCTCCCTTAAGACGTTCTGCATGTCTGATAACCGTTGTCCTTGTTTAAGGTAAGATAAAATATTCCTCAATTAGACTTAAACTTAAAAACATGTACACTTTTGCTCTAGGATAGAACATTTCCTTGTACGTGAATTACTTACCGTATCATGCAGCTATATTTGAGAAAAGTCAGTGGCATAGCAAGGCGGAGGGGGTCGTGCGCCCCGTGTGACACCCAGGTATCAATTAAAAAAACAGGTATTTATTTAATTTAAAATTTTGTGTATTTAAAATTACATGGGGTGAAACCCCTAGGGGAACACGTCAGTTGGCTAGGATAGGCAACTGAAAATTAGGGAAAAGCGCGCAACTGTCATCACTTTAATGCATGGCGGGTGGTAGACTGTCAGGTCGCCGTAAGATAACTGTAACTAGTGTCATTCGGACGGCGTGTAGGTCAAGCGTCTGTGGCATCGGGTGAATGAAGCTTCTCCAAACTAAAATTAATAAAATCTTATAAACTATAAAAGAGTTCACACTGTAGATATATTATAACACTATTGATGAGAAATAATCACCCTTATCCACTAAAAATACTATTAAAGTACTGAGGAGCTTTCAGCCATCATCAGAATAAACTAAATTATGAATCAAATTGCGTCTGTTTAAATAATATTTGGGGATAATAATATGAACAATGGGTTACCCTCAGCTGGAGATAAATCTGTATTTAATAAATTGCCTTTTCGTTTATACATTTCCCAGTGGCGGCTCCTCGAAGGAGGCTAAGGAGGCTCAGCCTCCTCACAAATTTATCTTGTTGATCATTCTTCATTTTATTTCCTGTTTCTCTAATAATTTTTTAAATTTTACAATTAATTCCCCGTTCTCAGTAGTTATTTTTAATCTGGCAACAGTGCCCTGAGGCTAGACTCTCTATATATCTCAAACGCTGAGCATGTGTTGTTCAACACAGTTGCCGTTTTTCCGACCAGTCAATCGCCAAATAAGGTGAAACAACGAAAATGGCAACACCCTCTGGAGGCTAGCCTGCCGCCCGCCTTTAAGTTCAGTACAGTCGGTGTGGTACGGAATACGACACATGCGTCAGTGCTTGTTTTGTTTTATGCGGGTATAATGGTTGAGTGACGCCACGCGAAATAAGGTTAGATTAGAATTCGTCTGTTCGGTAAATTATTAATTGTAAAAATGGACAACTAGTGGAAAGATTTTTAGGGTTCTACGATGTTAGTTCGGGAAGAACAGCGGTCAATTTATTCAATTTTTTAATGGAAACATTTCAACGATTCGACTTTGCGAATAAATCAGACTTACGACGGCATCTGTAATGGCGGGACATTTAAACGGTCTTCAAACAAATGAACGTAAGTTTTAAAGAACATAGTAGGATACAGAATTCCCTGTAATGTTCGAACTCGATGGAATTTTACATCACGTGCAATGTTTAGTTTACCATCCATAAAAATAAAGACAAATTAATTGAAACATTTGATTTTATATTAAACACTGATGACTTTTCAACAGATCAGGTTTCATTAAATGCTGCTGTTGGTTTAAAATCTTATTTAGAAAATCAAGAATTTTTGTTTTTTCTTGATACTTTTAAATCAATAATTGAACAAACTGATCTTATTTTTCAAATTTTACAACATAAATTCACTAATATAATTCATTCAAGAGATCGTTTAAAACATCTCATTGATAAAATTTCAAGTTTCCGTTATACAGAATTTCATTTTAATATTTTATTTGAAAATTATTCAACTGATGAGGCTTCTCCCGTGAAAAGGAGGAAAACATATAATTTGGTAGACAAGAAACTACATTATAAACAACTTTTTATGAAATTTTAGATACTAATAAAGGTCAAATATTGAGATTCGATTTTCCGATTTACATGAATTGAAGTTTTTCGATTTGACGAATAGAAGATTTTTCGAATCTTTTTCAAAAGAGTTTCTCAATACACTTTCAGATAACTTAGTTCTAAAATATAATTTTTTTGATAAAATAGCGCTGCACAATGAATTATGCGTTGTATACTGGGATAAAGATATTTTAGGCCAGTACGACAGTCACGCCGATATGATAAAATATATGATAGATAATGATTTGCATTTACCTCAGTTTTATAAACTACTTTGTTTGACAGTCACCATTCCTGTCACGTCGGCATCGGTGGAGAGATCATTTTCTACTCTCAAACGAATTAAAACTTACATGCGAAATACAATGGGCCAAAATCGTTTATACAATGTTAGTTTGATATCTATTGAAAAAGATTTAGTAAAACACTTAAAACATAATGATACATTTTATGACAATATTATTGATCATTTTTCGCAAATTAAAGACCGTAGAATTTCGTTAATATATAAAAAAGTTGATAAAATTAATAAAAAAAAACAAAATATGAAAAATTCCAAAAAAAAAGAAAAAAATTAAAAATCCAAAAAAAATAAAAAACAAAAAACGAACGAAAAAAAATTTGTGGGCAAGAGAAACTCTATACCTCCACGTTGGTTCTTGCTGGGTAACAATTAATTTTGTCACTGAAGTAGCTGGTACGGTCGCTGCGCGAAGGTTAAATTAATTGACTGAATATAGTATATTTTTACAAAAACGTTTTATGTCCAGCCTCCTCTCTCAAAAAGTTCACGAGCCGCCACTGACATTTCCATCCCTTATAAATTACTTAGATATTTGTCTGTACTGTGTTTTGAAAGTGCTAAACTTTCCTGAGAAATCGTGTGACCTGTATTCAAAATATGTTTGGCTACCGCTGATTTTTCACTATTTTTCTTTATATAGGCAAAATGTTATAATGAGTTAAAATGTTCCTTCTAGTTTGACCCACATAATAATGGGGCGTTGAGGACCGCCGCCACCAGGGCTCTGAAGGTTCTGGTGAGGATCGTCCCTCTACAGCTCCATATGAAAATAGTGGCCGCCGGTACGGCGTATCGACTGGCTGGTCTAGACCAGTGGGTCGGTGCGTCTGGGGTTCGCGGACATGACAAAATTTGATATTGGGCAGCCGAGAACTGCTCCATCCTTCAACTGACGCAGGATGCGATAGCGCCTGCTGTGAAAAGTGAAACATCAGACAGTGAATCTGAGTGAATCAAATTGGCCATGTAAATCAAAATCTCTACTTTTAATCATGAAAATGTCGTCAACATATCTATAACAAACCCTTTGGGAACTAATTCAATTTTGATTTTAAGGAGGTTTCAAGTTCGCTTAGAAAAATATTGGCCAAAAAAGAAGAGAGTGGATTGCCCATTGCACATTCGCTTGTTTGTTCAGAAATAATTTTGCTCCATACATAAAGATCACGTATTCTGTGCAGTTTCTATAGGGGATTTTAATATTTGTAAGCCATTTGTTCAGAATGTTCGACTCAGGGATTGGAGTATTTGTGAAAAATGAAACATCAAATGAAATGAGAGTATCGCCAGGTTTAAGTTTGGAATCTTCCAATTTTGTAATAAGTTCCAAAGAATTTTTCACAGACAAACATGGTGCGGCTTCGATGTTGCTAAATTCCTTGACTAACATAGCAAAATGATTAAAATTGTGGGGGGAGGGCGCCCCTGTTGCACCTGATGACACCCACTTTAGTTAAGACACATAATTTATCAGTAACATCGAATCAAAAAGTCGAACTCTATAAATTGAAGTCTGTCTGTATTATATATCGTCTTTTAATACGTAGAGCGTATACACCGTGCAATCGATTCAGTTTGAAGTGGAGAATAATAAAAAGCAACCTAACATTATTTAGATATTATCGATTAATCCAGTTGGCCGAGAGTGCATTTTTAATGCATCACGAAGCGAAAGAGCTCGTAAAACGTGGATACTATGAAAGCTAGGCACTCGCTTAAGATGGCTCTCTAGATAATGGAGTTTTAAAACAAGAGTTGCGGCCACTAATGGAAATTTATGGCTATCAAATAATATTTACCTTCCGTTATTAACCACTAATCACATCACTTATTAACGTTTTAATTTGAAACAAATTAGTCATTCAAGTAACATTATTCGCCATATCTTTGAACAAACAAGCGACGAGGATATTTGGATTCTACGGTTGGATGATTTTATTGATTTATATGATGTTGCAATGTTTCTATTACGCAAAAGAAATCAAAATAGTATGTGCGAAAAATTCCCGTTCTATACACGCTTATCGGTTCCACAGACCGTCGTATTCTTCTTTTGTTTATACATAGAATACTTGAAACGATAAGCGTCTGGGTAGACCAATTATTCTTCTTTGGCTTTGAGGCTTTCGCAAGGGCAGTTGCACTATACGTTCCCGCGTGCATTAAAAATATCTATTTTGTATGATATGATGCAAGATGCAAAGGTCGAGAGGAAATCATGTTCCAAAGAAAATGTAGTTATTACAACTACATAATTTATTATCTACAATATAATGTACAACAAATGGAATAAATTTGAAAGTATGCTGATATCTTCGTTTAGTTATGAATTCTGCACTCTAGTATGAGCTTTTTTATGCCTTAAGGAAAATATGCAATGTCCGATTCTGACAAGTTATTTTCCATAGTCTTATTGAACTAAAACTAAGAATATGAAGCAAGAACACAATAGAATAGACCATCAAATCCTCCGGAAGGGAAAGTAATATTTGAATTCATTTTTGGCCAATGAAATTTCGAGAAAATCGAATTTTAAGATGCTCCAACTCCAGAATGTGAAATAGTTTTTCATAAACTTCAATCTATGAATTTTCTATTTGTTAAATTGAAACAGGCAAATGAAATAGTTTCATTTGTGAACGACAGATATTGGTCGGTTTTAAATTTACTTCCGATTCTTTGCCCTGCAGTATTTAGTTATTGATCTTTCTGTTGATATTTTTTCCTAATTCAATTTAGGAAGCGCATCTGCTACAATATTGAATTCACCTGAAATATGATATAAATTATAGCTCTCTACTTTGTCGAAGACTCTTATTAGATCTCGTTTGTAATGCTGTAGTTAATGGTTTGTGATCCCTAGATATAACAAAATACTATAAAGTATTTGAAATATCTGATAGCTGTAAATATTGCTGATAATTTGAATAATTTGGTTTTGCTTTAAATAAGTTGTTAGAGGCAAATGCTGATGGTTTCCAAATTTGTTTGTGAAACTGCTCCGATTGCCATACTTGATGCATCGACACTCAAACTGCTTTTAAATTCTGGATTTGGATTACTAAAAGAGTTTCTTTAGTTAATGCGTTTTTAAAATTGATATTGTAAGATTCTGCCAGACATTAAGCTTCCTTCGAATGTTCATTGTATTTCAGTTTGCTGAGAGTAAAATTGACCCAATATAGAAGCTGACATTCAACCTACCAAGGAACCATCCCTCTATTTGTGAAATGAACGGTTCATGAGTTTCCTATAGAATTGTCAGATTAATGTACAAATTTTGAGCTTACCTGCATAATTTATCAACATTTAAGAACCTACAGATCACACGCAGACGGTATTCCTCTTTACTGTTAGATGTTCATTAATACTGCAATTACAATTCAGGCCGAAACAAATGAGGGATTTGCGAAACTTGAGAACATCAATGAGACGCTGCATCTTTGAAGTTGTGATTTTGTGAAACGACGAAGTGAAGCGAGAAAAGTGGCAAAGAAGCGCGGCTTCCTAGTGTGAAAGGTTTATTGATTGGAGCGGTAGTATAGTATAAGATACGCGTATGCGACAATTGTAAGTCGGGCTGCTATAAAGGGCCCCCAGACTTTCGTCTGGTCCTTCACCCGGACCATGAGCGGCTTTAGAGACAAGTACGATATACATTGCCGTCTTTCGTATTCTCCAAGTGTAGGAGAGATTTCTGATTTGTATAGCAACCACTTAGATGCGCTATTTTCATACACAATTCCGCCTTTGACTATTCGACAAAACTGAACTGCCTCAGTTATAATGGCGCACATACGGTTTTAAGATGAATGATACCTTCGTGACATATTACGTCCGCAAAATGACAGACCAGTGGTCAATTCCACTGATTTTACTTGAAATTGGATTCCTTATTCCAATAGTATTTCTACTTCAATTACTATAAATCGTTCAAACTAATGAAACATGTACAAATTCAGAAGATTTTATCCAAACCATTTAAGCCACATAATAATCATTACATTAATACCAACACACTAAGATATGTTGTATATGTCATGTTATCCTGGAGATGATTCACGTAAAACATGACTCCAAGTCTGTAAATCATAGAACGGACGTTCAATCATTGAGTCAAATTTATACAAATTTAATTAGTTAATCCCTTGCAAGTTCCTACGTACGTCTTTATGATTTTAAAAGTACACTTCAAGTGGAAAGCTGAAAAAATCAATATTTCGTAGTAAGGACGCACAACCCGTTCCTACCCCATAAATCTTCAACATCTGGTGTGAAGGTAGATACTTGAGCGTATTAGACATAAGTAATACACATACTTCATGGCAATACTACACAAATCCTTGGAACCCAAAAGTTTCATCTAAATATGAATTCCCAACGCTTGCCTCTTAGTTTCACGTTAGGATTTTCATCTGCATTCCAAACTTTCCGGTAAGTCGAAAGTTTCCTCGAAAATAGAATATTTATAGGTATTCCGCTAACTGTTTTATATAACGAAACAAATAAACAAGAATGAATCACGTTTTAATTAAAATGTATCTCTTTCGAGCGTGTATAAATACGTTGAATTCATTAGTTATTTCATTCAACAATGAACACTAGCATGCGAAGGTATAAGGGATCGTATCATTTTACTATCATTTGAGACAGTAACGATGCAGGCCTTAATGAAAGTTTCGGAAAATTAACTTATGCAGAATAAGCTTACCTTAAACGTTCTCCTGTAGTGAAACATCCATCTGAAGGACACAGATATTCCAATGGGATATTCCTGAAACAATATTGATTATTATTAAACATATGGAAATGATCTGTTTCTGTAAAGATTAGAAGTGCATCTCTATGAACGTAGGTATTGGAAAGTTCAAACGATAGAATTATTAGAACTGAGATTGATGTTGTTATCATTGCTCCTTGTTATATGAATGCTGGTCTAACTCTTAATACTTCTAACTTCATTATTGGTTTCAGTTTGTATATATTCCAACCAAAACGCTCTTGAGAAGTTGATGTTTCTCGATCAGGAGGTTGTAGTATAGAAATCATATTATACATAGTTTACTTTATTTCCATAAATACACATTACACCTCATTTCTATTAATAGTCACCCTAGTAAGGATGTGTTGTATAAATATAACGTGAACTTGAACCAAACTCACATACAGTATATAATTTCTCACTAAGTGATATGTCCAATATACTTACTGACGCAAGGTTACCCACATATGTCAATAATTGTATAATCTAACCCATTGTCGGACATTATTCGTGCACAGGAAAATTCTTGTTCCATGAGATATATAGGGCAACCTACCAAAAAGGGGTATGGGTTGATCTTGAGATAAGATATATATAGTTAGTGACAAAGTAAATGATGAGTAAGTTCCGATAGTTCATAAGTACGTTCATAGAAAGTAATCATGATAGTCTCATACAGTTAAGATTAGTAATAATGTAGTACCATTAGAGTTTACATAGTTCTCATATAGGATGGATACTAGTATTACCCTTTATTTCCTGTGCCCAAGTTCCCTATGGAACTTCTACCAAATAACCAGCAATGAACCTTTTTCCGATAAGACAAGGAGGATGTATACCAACTCCTCTGTGATCTGACCGCAAGAACTACGTTAGAGATCGTCCTCTGCGACATAGTTCGAAGAGGCCTTGAATATAATGAAGAATGGTGCCAAGACACCTACAAAGAAAACGAATCTTAATATCAAAACCATCGAGCTAGATGGGCGCGTTATTGAGTGGAAGTTAGAGGTGAAATATCTGCGGAATTATACTACATAAAAAACTGCCCGTCCTTGCAAATCAGCAAACCTGGGACATGCTCCAAGATAACATGAGAAAGGGTATAGCTTCGCAAAAGAATTTGAAACGAAACTAAGTCGCAAAAATGAATGGGATGAGAACACCATCCCTACACTCAGTAGAAAGGCCATCAAATGGTACAATAGTGTCTCAAAAAAAAAACAGAATGAACTGGAACAGGAGTTTATGGGCTTGGAACCAAATACTCTGAAAGCTTAGGCAAATCCTCGAGCATTTTCCAATCAGAGATTCACACTATAGGAAAATGTGTCCAGTTAAAGAGACTTTCTCAAAGCCACAGGGTTTGAGGAACTGCTATAGCCGTTGACATATCCTGAAAGACGCAGCAGCAGACGGGGACACAATAGATCTTTTAGGTCGCAGTGTTGAAGCATCCCCAACACTTTACAATACAATGTTGTAAATGTCGAGTAGTGGAAGAAACTGTCTCTTACATCCTGTTGGAATGCCAAGTTTTGGCATCCCTCAAGTATCGTTACTTAGGTGAATAATAGCTGCTCCCGGGGAGATTATAGCATCCATCGTCAGCAACATTGTAACTTTATGTTGGGCCTCAGAGCTGCTAGTGATTACGTGGCATACAATGGATCCAATCCAGCGGCCTACGTCCCTCAAGTGGTCACACCCTGCACTGTAATGAGGATGATGAAAGGTGTTACCATCTTTAATGAACCATGTGCTACCATCTCTTAGTAGGGGTGGCGACGATTTCGCCAGACATTCTTATCATATGTTGGTAAGCAGTGCCATTATTTTACCGGCCGAGAGGTCACAAGGTGAGGTCACTGTATTACCGGCCTAAAGCACGTGTCAAGCACGTGTCTAAATGTTGAAGCACTTGTCAAAACAAGTGTCTTAATGTTGAAACACGTGTCAAGCACGTGTCTGAATATTGAAACACGTGTTTAAAACGGTGATTTCGGCCGCTAATATAGTGACCTCACCCTGTATCCTCTCGGCCGGTTATACAGTGGCAATGCTTACCGACATCTGATGAGACTGTCTGGCGAAATCGTCGCCACCCCTACTTCTCTTTTAATGAAATGAGAGTTACCATTATAAGCATCACACGGTGACCTCAATGGAACGTCAGATATCTGTCAAAAATAGAGGTTATTCTATGATAGCGTATTGGACTTTTATTTTATAAGCTTAATTGTTTTCTGCAATGCTGTGTTAAGATTTAAGATGAAGTAGACCACCATTTTCGCCTCCTCATATATTGCTTAGTGAAGGATATCAAACTACGCATTTGTTTCACCAAGGAACATATTCCTCATAGAGTATACAATCCACCTGTTCGATAGTAAGATGGTATTAAGAAAAAATACATGGCAATGTTCTATATAATAAAAAGAATTTTTCGGCAACGAGCATCTCCGGTAATACAATTGAATGTGAATCCGATAAGAAAATTTTACGATTATCTTTCACATTTTGAGCTAGACTACCTTAATAACATGATAGAACGGAACCTAATATTCCCTGAAAGCAAACTGGATACTTGCAGGCTTGCTGAATAAAAAATAACGTTGCTTTTTATGTCCTGTATGAGAGCGTGCGTGAAACAATAGCTCCCTCCGCTGCCATCGTGCCCATACAATAAATCTGTCACCGTGTTAGCGATGAAGAAGTGCAGTCACAGAGGGGAATTCAAGAAGGGTAATTGTGATGTTTACCACCCGGATAGCGTTCCATTATTACTTATTTAAAACTTTACGATATTCATCTTTTTGCCAAGGTTCCCTTTCATCAAACTTTCATCAGTCTGCAGAATGAACAATGCGCGTTTACATGGACGGCTACCTTGAATTCAAAATTGCTAGATGGTGGAAATATGGGAGGACATCATCTCTCAATGAATCAAGACTATTCACAGACATTCTGCGAGTTTGCAATTACAAAACGTCTACAGACGACGCGTGGTATTACCTATATGTACTCCCAATAAGTTGCAACGTGTTACACATCCAACCGAAATTAAATCTTTATTTACATACAGGGTGAAGCACGAACACAAGTTTCATCAGTTTGCAGGATCAACAAAACGTGTTTATATGGTAAGATGCACCTGTCAGACGAAGTGTTGTGTGAAGTTTCATCTCTCAGCGGATCAAGACTCAACTATTATCTATTCATGTCATTACGTGCTTATCTATACCAAATAAATATTACAAACTAGGAAGCAGTGTAATAATCCGAGTAATTATTACTCTTGAAATAGCCTTAATAACGTATGGGCGGGGTCTGCCCCCGATGTTATAAATTACACATAATTTGTGAGCTTTGCGAGTGGGGTGGCCCCCGTTTCAACGGTTTCATAAAAATCAATTACTTTTGGAAAAAAGAGGAGTTCTTCACCATCTATTCGCTCAGTGAGCTGAGCTTCTTTTCCAGCCAGCCTTTACTGCTCAAAGAATACTTCACTGTTTGCATTAATTCAAGTCATATATATTTTACCCAGATTCCACACTCAAAGTAATTGAAATATTTTCAATTTTTGTTTTCATTGTTGTTGGGGTAATATATCTATAAAGTAATTTGCCAGTCAAGTCGAGTAGAACCTTGATCCAGGTTAATTTTGTTCCCAAGATCATATTTTTTCGAAATCAATTAGAATCCTGTTTGTTAGCAAATTGTTTCAATTCAATTGACTCCAGGAGATCGCAACCTACGTTAAATTTTGCTTGTAGTATTGTAAAAGTAAGAAACCCGGAGCTGTAGGTAGTTTGCATAGGGATAGTTTGGAGCATTAAATTGGCTCATAGTTGGAACCCAGTTGTGTAGCAAAATTAAACGTAGTACTTGTACAACAGGAGTTATTTCTTCTTAGGGGTAAAGCAGCGCTGGACTTGTGCGCGTCATTCGCGTATCGCGGAAAGTGTTACCTACCTCAAAATCATTTTGTGACAATTTGATAGCACCCATAATTTAATCCAGCTTAGAACTCCTAACTTGTAAATCCTCTGTGCCTTATTTTTATAAGGGATTCGAGAGGAAATTGTGATGTTAGACCATCAGGGTAAGTGCATTTTGATTGCCAGAGAACAATTGTTACATTCACTTCTATCTCAGAGTCGGCGATATAATATAATGTGGTTATTTAAATCATGCCCGCCAATTTTATTTTGCTTATATATGTTTTCTTTAGCCGTTCAGGCTAGTTTGAGAGTTCAATTGTAATTCCTCTCATCGAAAATCACTCTCACTGATTCCAACTCTTGTAAGAGAGCCTAAGCAGGTACTAGCTCGCTGGCAAAAGCGGTAGATCTAGCGACGTTGATAACCGTCTCCCATGATCCCACTTGGAGTGAACCTGAATTAGACCAGTCTTTAAATTCATATGCTATCATTCCCGTAAACAGATTTTGGACTAATTTTATGATCCTTTGTTGTGTTGTGATGTACTAAAAGTTGCTAACTTTCAGCCAATACACATTTATCATTCAATTTGATTAACGAGTGTAACTTATTTTCGGATCTACAAATGCTATATTTTCTAATAGCACAATAGTCAATGTTGGGCGTTTTTCTGGCGCCTTCGCCATAAAGTTGTTATATATTAAAGTAATGTGAGGTGAGGTTTCACCTATATATTATTTGCATTTTATAACCTACTTCCGCTTTGGTAACTAGAGCTGATATTATAACTGTATCTCTGCAGGCCAATTAGTTTAAACCTTAGAATAAAAAGGTATAAGCTCTCTTGTAAACGTACTCGTATATTCTTTCTATTCTTCGACAACGACAAATTGGATCCATTATTCCACTGGAAAACATTCCAGATTTAACCATCACCTTGGATCCTCAGGGAGTTTACATGGGAGTAATTTTGATAAATATCTATTGCATTTTTCATTCCCATGATGATATAGATGTTGGTCGAAAATTTCAGAGTACAGTAGCAATCATAAATTGCATTATTTTCATCTTTATATATTGTTTGCAATGTATATTCGATACCCTATTCTTATTGTACATCCAATAATTTAATATTCTTGTTATTGTTTTCATACGCTTTGTTTCAAACCAATGATGCTTATTTTTTTTCATATAACACCAAAAGTAGCACTTTTATACAGCAAATTATGGGGTCAATATATTTTAATTCCTTCCTGTCTGACCTTTATAGAATTTATCACAACCTTCACACTCTACCTTGTAAACTCGTGATTTTTGATCTTTTTTATTCTTATCTTTGTTGTTTTCAATATATTTGCTTGCCTACCGTATTATTTTTTCTAAAAGATGTGGTAACATTGTATTTTTTAAGTAAATATTAGTATTGATCTTTATTTATAAGTCTAAGCTGTACTAGGGTGAACTAACTTCATAGCTTCATTATAGCCGTTATTAGTTGCTGATAACTAACAACGGCTATAACAAAAAATATTGTGATTGATTTACTTAGAAGAAAGATTATAATGAAGCAATGAAGTTAGTTTACCCTAGTACAGTTGAGACTATTTTACACGTACCTTATTCATCCCCTCCTTCTCAATCTTGATTTTAATATTTAAGGATGAAGGAGTAAACCATATGATGATGATCATTCGATCCAGTTATTAAGGATAACAGAAATAAGGTATTCCTTTTAATTAATGAATCTAGATGTAGTTACAGCGTCATACCATTACAAGCGTAACACCATATGTAAACTCCACTTTGTTCATTGGAAGCACGAGTGAAATGAATATGAAATATGATGAAATCAAAACCGATCAAGAGACAATAGACATACAATACCATTGAGGAGTGTAATTCTACCAGGTTGATTGACTATAACGTATTCCGTTTTTGAGCTAGGAAACTTCATAGTGAACAATACCATATGAATGGATTTTTCTACAGAATACCATTATTGCTTTCAACATTTTGATACGCCATAGCAACATCTGGCTGATGTAACGCACCGTTATATTTTATACCAAATTAATCAACTAAATGTGGCGAAATTGAAATGTTAATACGTTCCAATGGAGAATGTACGAGAGCACGTTTGCAATAAAATAACGCAGTGGCAGCTCTATTGTCAGTATTCATCACGGGTGGTGTACTTATGTTTTGAATGAAAAATCTCGTGCGAATGCCATTGTTTGTAGCCCCGTTGAAGTCGTCACTCGCTTGGTCTTAAATACGACTAGAAGGCTGAGCGAGTTTAAACACCTATTCAAACAGGTTTTTAGTGCCAGAGTCCTTGTTTTTAATAACTTGTAATTACTAAATGAACTCTGCAGGAACCCTTTATTTCGCATATTAACGGATTACGTTGTAGGATTGAAAAGTGAATATGAATGCGTGTGTTAATTAAATTCCTTACGAATGTGAATAAACCTAGATATGAGCATTTTTTGAATGAAGCTTTGTCAGTTGTATTCGGTAACTGTTTCGTTTTCACCATAAATCGATCGAGTGGACTGTATTTTCATGGGTCTTTTCTGGATTAATTAAAACTGTTTTCAAACAATAACATTTATTTAAATAGATAATTTTGGACTCTTTCAAGAGGTTTTAAAACTGTACTAGCAGGCTGCTACATCTTTTCTTAACTACACATTTTCTACCTGGTTCCTCGACAAGAGGGTAAATCCGGGTTGAGAGTGGTAATAATGGAGGGGCATGAGCCATAACTTATAACTAACTTAAACAGGAATAGGAACTATCACTTACTTCAAATTATATACACTTAATAATGAACAAATACAATGAACTAACTAACAATATTTAAAACCATACCGGCCACCTTGGCAGACCTCAGGTCTTCAACAACCAGTACCATCAGATAGAAATATAAAATATAAAACATGGAAAAATTAACTTAACTATTTGAATTAGAAATCTTTAAAACTATTGAGAGTTCATCTATTAACAAAAAATGTTTGTTTTTTTTTAGGTAATAGGGAGTGGACACACCTTTACAACCGGCCGTTTATAAACACCTTTATTGGTCTTAACACTCACAACACGAGTTTTTCCATCACTTCCGGGGTGTAGTTTTATAATCCTTCCCAATACCCATTGGGATGGTGGTAAATTGTCAACCTTAACAATAACCATTGCACCAATTGATATAACATCAGTATCTGCATTCCATTTCTTACGCTGTTGTAATGAAGTCAGGTAATCACGTGACCAACGTTTCCAGAAACTTTGTTGCAATTGTTAAAGAAGTTGGTATCGAGATAACTTATTAATTGTTATATGATGAACATCTGGATCTGGTGGTAATGTCAGTAATTTGCCAATTAGAAAGTGAGAGGGGGTTAGCGGATTTAGATCATTGGGGTCGGCGGAAAGAGGAGAAAGGGGTCTAGAATTAAGTATGCCTTCAATCTGCGTCAACACAGTAATAAACTCCTCATATGTTAAGATTGTTTCGCCGATTACTTTGTATAAATGCCGCTTTAGACTTTTCACATTGGCTTCCCAAATACCTCCAAAATGCGGTGAATTTGGAGGAATAAAATGCCATTTAGATCTATTTTGATCAGTATAATCACATATAAGATCATTGTTTGATTTCAGAAATGAATACATATCATTCAAACTATTATTCGCACCTACAAAATTTGTGGCGTTATCCGAATACAAGTCGCTTGGAAATCCTCTTCTTGACGAGAACCTTCTCAAGCATGCTATAAATGCATCGGTTGACAAATCAGAAATTAACTCAATATGTATAGCCTTAGTGCTTAAACAAACAAATAAACAAATGTAAGCTTTAGTTACTTTATAACCTCTGATCTTGCGGTCCTTTACGGAAAAGGGTCCTGCATAATCAAGACCTGTGCATTGAAAGGGTATTAAATTAGCAACACGATTATGTGGCAAATCAGCCATGGTCACAGCCATTGGTTTAGGATTGAACCTAAAACATGTTAAACATTTTCTAACAGTTTCTTTAGCCAAATAAATTCCTTTTAAAGGCCAATAATTTTGACGGACACTATTTAGCAATAATTGTGGACTAGCATGGAGTAGTCTAATATGCTCAGATTGAAATATTAATTTAGTTAACATATGTTTTGAATCTAGAATTATAGGATGTTTAGAATTATACTGTAAATCGGAATGTTTGAGTCTACCACCGACTCTTATTATTCCATAATTATCAATGAAAGCAGCTAAACCATTAAACTTATTTTTGATCGCTTTGACATTTCCTGTTGTCAAATAATTGAATTCTTTACTAAAACTTTGCATCTGAGCCATTTTAATCAAACATTTAAGGGCATCATCTAATTCGATTAACGTTAATCTACCATTAACGCGATTGGTACCACGTATTTTCGAATTACTATTGTTATGGAATCTTTTACAATAAGCAATAACTCTTTGTAATCGAGTTAAATTAGAAAATTTATCAAATATTTGCCAGTTTTGACTTATTGTATGTAAAACTATCTCGCAATTAGTTTTTTTTAATTCTGGCAAATCTCTTTTTATAGTAGGAGTAAACTTGAAATTAAAACTAGAGACATTGAAATCGTAAAGCCATGATGGACCGGACCACCATAGTTCATTTTTCATCAATTCAGTTGGGTAGTTACCTCGTGAAACAATATCCGCAGGATTCTGTTTAGTTTCAACATACTGCCAACTGTAATTTGCTGTTAATTCTTGAATTTCCGTCACACGTGTACATACGAAAGTTTGCAATTTATACGTTTCTGTATGAATCCAATGAAGGACAATCAATGAATCTGTCCATAGATAACAATCGAATTCATACATTACGCATTCCGATAAGGCTTTCATTAATCGGGATAGCATCAATGCAGCTAACAATTCTAAACGCGGCATAGTCAACGATTTCAATGGAGCTACTTTTGACTTTGAACAAAGTAAAGATACTTTTATCTCATTATTTTCATTGATTGATCTCATATAAACTACTGCTCCATAAGACCGTTGGCTAGCATCTGAAAAACCAAATAATTGAACTTTTGCTGGTTTTTCGATCATGACAAATCTAGGAATATTTAAGGTATTTAAAATTATCAATTCCTTGTAAAATAAATGCCATTTCCTAATTAAATTATCGGGAAGTTCATCATCCCAATCAAGTTTTAACGACCATAATCTTTGAATTAACCTTTTAGCAATTATTATACAAGGTGATAATAAACCTAACGGATCATATAACTTCGAAATTTGTGACAATATACTTCGTTTTGAGCATTTTTCTGAAATCTGTTCATCATCAGTGAATTTAAATGATAAGTGATCGTTTGTACAACACCATTGTATACCTAAACATTTTGTATCTTTGTCACATATTTTAAGAGTTTCTGTGGTTTTATTAATTGATTGAAAATTGTTTAAAATGTGTGCACTATTAGACCGCCATTTATTTAAAACAAAACATCCCGTACCCAAAATATAAGAAATCTGATTACAAATTTCAATTGCATCCCTTTCATCTGAAAATCCAGCTATAAAATCATCTACATAGAAATTCTCTAATATCATTTGACTTGCAACAGGAAATTCATCTCTAAATTCATCGGCAAGTTGGTGTAAACACCTCATTGCTAGGTAAGGTGCACTCGCGGTGCCATAGGTAACCGTATTTAGTTCGAATACTTTAATGTTTTCCGACTTATCAAATCTCCAAACAATTCTCTGAAGACACCTGTCCTCACGATCAATTAAGACTTGACGGTACATTTTCGTTATGTCCGATGAAACTACGTACGGAAATTGTCTAAATTTGATCAATATATTAAATAAACTACTCAAAATTTGGGGACCTACATATTGAATGTCATTTAATGAAACTCCATTTGATGTCGGAGCTGAACCGTTGAATACAACTCTAGCGCGGGTTGTGAGGCTATCTTCTTTCATAACTAAATGATGGGGCATAAAATATGATATTTTTTTATCAACATCGTCATTAATTAAACTCATATGTCCCATTTCCAAATACTCACGCATAAAATCCTTATAATCTATTTCAAAATGTGGAAACTTTTCAAACTTTCTTTCAAGAGACATTAGCTTTTTTACAGCTAATTCTTTTGAATTCCCTAAACTAGTAACGTCATGTTTTAACGGTATTTTAACAATAAATCTACCGTTTAGATCTCGCGAGAATGTCTCCTTAAATATGTTTTCACATTTCAAATCATCATTAGATAATTTACATTTCTCATCAATCTGTTCAACCATCCAGAATTTTTGTAATGATTGATTTAAGTTTACGAAATCTACCGATAATAAACATTTGGTTTCTTTCGAATCTGTAGAGACATCTGGCAAATTGCCGCCAACAATATTACCGAATATGGTTTGTTGTAGAACTAAACCTTTACCTAGAACTATTTTGTGAGATTTTAAAGCGTCCCAAAAGGTCGAGACCCCTATCAACAAATCTATATTATTGGGCTCATAAAATTCAGGATTCGCCAACATAATGTTTGTCGGCATTTTTAAACTTGAAATATCTAAATACTGGCTAGGTAAATAGTCAGTAATTTTGGGTAAAACTAAGCAATCCAAATTCAAACAGAAATCGTTGATCATAGATTGTGCATTTACGATACATTTTTTATCAATAGTAATTCCTGAACCGATACCTGAAACTGAAATATCTATGTTTGTTTGATGTAAATTCAGTTTCGAAACGAGATTTTGTGTAACAAAATTAGACTGGGAACCAGAATCTAATACAGCATAACAAACGTGTTTATTGCCATAAAAATCAACAACGAAAACCTTCGCAGTAGGTAAAAGGACATGAGATTTGAGTGTGCTTGTAAATGCGACCCTTGTCTCAACATCTGTGTGTAGTAATCTACTATGCTTTTGGTTGCATGAAAAACAAGGTTTTGACTTGCACGAATTTGCACTATGGTCTTTACATAAACAATTGTGGCACAATTTCAAATCATTAATACGTTTCACGCGTTCGGAAACATCTAAATCAATGAACATCTTGCAAGTATAAATTTTATGACCTGTCTTGCTACAAAAGTTGCATTTAATTATCTTATTTGAACTACTCTGATTACTAAGAAAACTTTTAGTTGATTTTTGTTTAACATCTGCATGACCTTTGAATTTACTAATATCTTTATTAACGTTATAAGCTATTGATTCAATTGTATCAGCTCTATCTGATATAAACGTAGTAAATTCATTTAATGTGGGAAATTCATTCTTTTTCATCTTTTTCATCTTTTCCCATTCGGACTGGGTAGTTTTATCTAGTTTTGAATTGACAATATATATTAACAACAAATCCCAATTTTTAGTATCTACATTCAGATTATTCAATGCACCCAAATGTTTGAACAAATTATCTATCAATTCTCGCAACTCTACAAATGAATCCTTTCTAATCAATGGTATCTCAAACAATCCTTGGATATGTGTAGACACTAATAACATCTTTTTATCAAATCTATTGCATAACATACTCCAAGCTACTTCATAATTACTTGCTGATAATTCAACAGACCCTATAATTTTGAAAGCTGAGGGATTGAGACTTGCTCGTAAATAATGAAATTTTTGTATATCGTTAATTTCTACATTTTCGTGAATTAAGGACTGATATATATCTTTGAAATTTAACCATCCTTCATACGAGCCATCAAAATGTGGCAAGTCTATAACAGGTAATTTAATAGGTAGCTTTTTTGATTGAGCAGCTTGAGAAGGTGGCGCTAGATCAGAATCAGATCTACTTTTTAATAAACATGCTGTTCTCGCCAAAATAGTTTCATATTTATCACAAAATGACTCCCTCTCTTCTAACTGTTCATTCAATAATTGCTCATCGCATTCATTTTCGATTTCATTTTGAACTTGATCGAATTCAACAATAATATGTTTTAGTCTCTCAATTTTCAATTCTAACATCGTAATCTTTTCAATATCTTGATTTCTATCAACTTTTATCTGATCATATAATAAATCTACTGATTTTGAAAGAGTGGTTAGTTTGCTTTTAATGCAACCCCTTTTTCTAATCAAGGCATCCATTTTGATTAAACGTAATTCATTTACTACAAATCTCAATTTTAAATAATCAACAGAAAAACTGTTAATCTTATAATCAAATCTTAAATTAAAGTAATAAACTTTATAAACAAACGTATCTGTGAATCATTATTCAAATCTATATCATCAATCTAATCAGCCTCTATATATCAATTTATCATCTATAAACTATTTAAGTAAATCCAGAAGCATTAATAAATCATATTATATTAATCATGTAATAATAAAGCATCGAGAAACAATCTTAACCTGAAGAATCTGTAAACCCTTTTAAACAAATTGAATACATACACAAATCTAAAGGATAACAAAGGAACTCACATTTATATCAGAAAATAATCGTCGCCAACTGCATTCAAACATCAAACATCTTCACGTGGCAGGAAATCTTAATTATTTTCGCATCCGGTATCGTAGGACCAATGTTTCGTTTTCACCATAAATCGATCGAGTGGACTGTATTTTCATGGGTCTTTTCTGGATTAATTAAAACTGGTTTCAAACAATAACATTTATTTAAATAGATAATTTTGGACTCTTTCAAGAGGTTTTAAAACTGTACTAGCAGGCTGCTACATCTTTTCTTAACTACACATTTTCTACCTGGTTCCTCGACAAGAGGGTAAATCCGGGTTGAGAGTGGTAATAATGGAGGGGCATGAGCCATAACTTATAACTAACTTAAACAGGAATAGGAACTATCACTTACTTCAAATTATATACACTTAATAATAAACAAATACAATGAACTAACTAACAATATTTAAAACCAGTAACCAATTCGAAAAACTGATCAGATTACAACAACAAATATTTGTTATTCGAGAGAATATTATTTTCTGTATCACGTATATGATTTGTGAAAAGCTTTCCATCTTAGAAATGAATAAACAAGTAGATCAGGAAAAACGATTATCTAAAGATAATAACATGAAATATTACCTTTCATCCTCGATTTGTCAATCTATTAACACTGCAATTTAATGAAGAACAAACAGATGTATTAAGTGAGATACCCAAATTCACACCACCTAATAATAAAATTAAAGAAAATAAAGAATTAATTGAAGTTCAAGCATATATAGGACTCATTGAAAAATCAGACATAAAATTCAATAACCAAAATCATTTGAAGATACATTACTTGTGACTACAACTATGGTAATGTTATTTAGGAAAGACTAATCCCAACTACAGTGATTGAAGATGAAATGAATCAAGTCAACGAAATGGGACTGCTGCTATATTTCACGCTGTACATTATTTGGAATACAAACTGTTTAAATATAGAGGAAGTTCTCAACTTCAGAATTCAATCACCAAAGTTGATAATATAATTTTCACGTACGCACTGCAAACTTTGGCCACAAGTTCGTTACAAAGTATGATTTAAAATCATCTAAACGTTCTATGAATGCCAGCAATTTATTTTCAGCTACGACTTACTACATTACGTAGAAAGTGCCAAGTTGTAAAGGACTAAATCATTCATAAGTGCATACAAATTTAACTCGTTTTATAATGGAACTGCTTTGTGAGATTTAATATGAGATTTTATAAGGTACATTTAACTCAGTTATATTACTGGCAATGGCAGCAATAACTTTCTCATTCTTACAGTTTTACGAGGATAATAAGCTGTAAATACGATTCCATCTAATAAATTGAGACACCAGTTTGGACCATATTAAAATAAATTAATAATCAGTAACTTTGAATATAATTTGATCTACTAACTTCATACTTTTATGAAGAATTAAGTACCTCAACTGCTATATAGCTTGTTTTTGTTGTGCTTTTTTATAAAGGATATGCAGAACAAAGGAACTTACAAATCAAGGTAACATCACTTATTATCTGGAAGATATAGTTCGATGATGGACTGGGGTAAGTAGCCAGCCTAGGATGTCACATGGTTGGGTATGCTCCTAATCGAAAGAGAAGATTATGAGATCCCCATTTCAACATCTTTGCCAGATCTCCAATAATTGCGTCAACCTGTCTTTGTCTCGCTACTCTGGCTTCATTGGATGGTATAGGGTCTCTAGATGAGAAAACGATATCAACTGTACCATCTGCAAAGTTGTAGACGGGACAGGTGGTCATTTCCAGCAGATCGTTTATTTGGAGCAGAAACAAAGTTGGTGCCTAGACAGATACCTGTGGAACACCATCGTTGATAGACATTGTGTCGGAGGGTAACCTTATGCTTTATGATCAACTAACTAATTTTGCTCATCTGTTATGTGAAGAAATAAGAAAATAGAATGTAACCAATTACTTTTGGGTTTGTGATTCTCTTATAGAACTTTTGAAATGATAACTCTATTATGCCAACATAATATCAAGAGAATTCTCTTGTTCCGATAAGGCAAGGTTTCTCTAAATCACCCAGTAGGAATGCAATCATAAGTTCCGGTTAGCTGGTTCGCCCTCTCGGGCTTACCGGCAGAACAAGAAGGATGTCACTGATTAGCCATTCTAATGGCTAATTTTCTAATAGAAAAATTTAGGTTTTTCCATTTAGCCGCGCCCTAAGAACATTCTGTATATTACTCCACATTGAAAATTCGTTCAATTTACAGACGAACAGAATATTCGTTCAATTTACAGACGAACAGAATATTCGTTCAATCACATTCGGTCAATTGAGCGAAAATCATTTCCCGGTCCGAATAACATCGGTCAATTGATCGAAAGTAATTGTCCAATCATTTCATCATGACCAGATATGTTAGATACATGTACCTTGTAGTAATTTATCATTGGCTTTGCCTGGATATTAACTAATACCTACACACACATTCAGTACAGGCTAAACATAACAGTATAATAATGGAGAAGTTGTTTAGTTGTTAGTGGAGTTTGGGATCAAGCTAATTCTCGGTGCTAAAACTGGGAGAACTGCAAACTGTTGGTAATTGCTAATTGGTAGTTTCACACCTTGACAGATCTGTTACTTCACCTGGAAACTGAGTAATAGAATATAGCGATAAACTTCGGCAGTTTATAATCAACACATGTTTGCCTGGTCTGGTACAGTTTCGATTCAACTGAGCGTTACGTACAATGCTCGAAGAGTAATGAAGTCGTGCATTTGAGACAGCCCCAAGTCATCTTTAGAGCAGGTCATAGACTATCACACTCAGTTATTGTGAAAATACAATATTCTGATATAAAATAATAAGATTATTTCGTATGTTTATATTTCCTAGAACTCTACGCAATGGAAATTTCATATTTCAGCTCCTTAATACTGTGTGAGGACAATTATTTCTATACCCACATATCATCAGGATCAGTCTTTATTGATACGAAAGATATTCATGATGTGTCGCCTGGGATAGCAGCAATGACAATGGAAGGGGCCTGGAACTTCTCAAATTTCCAGTAGAAGGGAACCTAGAATTTCTGAATGACGGTTCTAAACCGACCTTTCTCACTGTGACCAGGCTAGAGGTTTTGGATCTGACTCTCTGTAACCGCAACACGAGAGCTAAGCTGCAAGAGTGGAGAGTTTCTGATAGGCCCTCACTCTCGAATCGTAGGCTCATTAGATTCGTATTAACAGTCGTTGGAATGACAGCACAATGGAAAAGGAACTTCTGGAATACCAACTGAGAAGAGTACGTGCGAGATCTCCAAGCCGAAGTTCAGAGATTTAAGAGTAATTAAGGCACGACTGATGACCTGGAGGTTTCAGACAGCACCATTAGAAATGCCATAGTTACCGCCTATGACCAGTAGAGTTAAAGGGCCTAAGTGGAGTACGGATCTGGAAAAATGTAAGATAGAATCAAGGCAGCTCTTCAATAGAGCTAGGAAAGTCGGGACCACAGAGGCCTGGGATCGACACAAAATCGGTCGGAGGCAATATGAGGAGCTCATGAGAAAGTCCCAAAGAACTTCTTGGGAAACTGAGACCATGTCAGACACGGCAAAGCTAGCCAAGATACTGGGAGGCAACTGGGGAGGTAGTCTGCGGTTCTTGAAAAAATAGGATGGAGGCTAAACTAAATCCCCAGAAGAGACACTTGAGCTGTTGATGAACGCCAGTTTTCCGGATATTAGCCTTCTGGAGAGTGAGAGCGACACCCACTCCACCGGGAGGCCTGGGGGGAGACCCAGATGGTCTCTGTTCCCGATATTGCCATAGGAGTAATAGTTGAACACCTAAACAAATATATTCAAAAGCTCCTTCAACTTTTACTCCCTATTGCAGGCTGGTATACTAGCTTTATTTATTGAATATAATGACCTAATGCGTGAAATGATGTAAGTTTCTTGGTGTGTGTACTGCCGGGTAAAATTATCGGAGGCTACATAATTTTAATGATTGATTTACTAATTCAACGCATTTATATAAAAGGTTTCTGAAAATCTATTCATAGGGAGTATCAGTAAGGGTGCAAATTACTCTTACTTGTGGATAAACTATAAGTTCTATTTTATCGCTTGGTTGCCGACAGCTACAGTGAAGACGGTCGTGAGTTATATTTTAGATGTTAAAATTTGGGCACCAGAGTATTTTTAACCAACCAATAAATTATGTATGTAACTAGGGGATTCAAACACTCAAAGTCCCCAGGTTAAATTACCCTGAAAGTATACAAAAAATAAAAGACCTGTACCCAGAATGATTGAAATTTACTGGTAATTGAAATACTATTGTTGATACAATTTATAACAGAACTTAATATTAATGAGTTATGAAGTGAATGAATTGAAATATGAATGAAGTTAAATTGTTTAAATCAAGGTGAACAGTTAAATTTACACATATACAAGTACTCAAATGATTATTTCAAATGTTACATAAACCAAAAGTTGGGTAGCCTGACCTGGTGACTGCCGGGTAAGATGTTATATTTGCTCGATTATGGATTAGTACTTCCTACTTGATGTATGGATTCCTGCCACAATTCTAATACAGTTTCCACGATTGTACATCACAAGTCAATAAGCAACTTCTGAATCAGTTTTTCCACAGCAGATTCAAGCCAACCTCAGAACTCGTACACTTGTTGAATTTTTTTCACAACATATAAAAAAAACCTGAAATCACGAAATGTTCAAACCTCTATTGCTCTATTGTCTTCAGAAGACAGACATGAACAGAATACATAACGATTGTTGAACAAATTAGGACTAACCTATGTCCTGTCAGATATCACCTGTGAAGGCAAATTAATTCTTGAAGTCAGTGAATAAATCAAGTGGAATTACAAAGATATTCACCTCTATCACGATAGGGTTATGAAACAACTTTACTTCTGTCCAAAACCAGTCACGTTGAAACTAAGTTTTAATCCCCTACGGTGCACTAATTACACAATTAATTCCAATTATTCCAATCCAAATTGGTAATTGATGCCTTTGCTTTCAACGGAAGAATATTCCCAGAATTTGGTTTCAAACATAAGCTTGGTATCACCTCCCTGTTGAAATAACTTACAACACGACCTTCCACTTGAACGATTTGACAAGAAGTACGCCATTTGCTAGGCCCTTTTCCGGTGCTCCCGACTCACAGAACAACCTCGAAATAGAAGCGGTAACCACAGAATTTGACACTGAATATCCATGACTCGGAAAATATACGGTCTAGCATAGCTGACGTCACAGGAGTTAACCGATTGTAGTACAGCGGCCATTTCTAAGCCGTTAAGTGGAATTTACACGTTACATATCATTAGGCAAGGTATTATTGACTGCTCGTTTGTAATTAATATAGCCTGAGCATGTATTAAGTTTTCTAGTGTTCATTATATTTATTCAAGTTGAAGTAGCGAAACTATCGTGATTGTATATATCTTATACTGATTTATTATAATGTAAATATAATTGAAACCATATTCAATTTTATTTCTACTGGGATGTAAATTATAGGTCAATGTTATGAAACAGTTAACGTTTTAAATCTGGAAAACATCGTAGCGAGGTGGGAGATCTCTCCCTTTTCTATAGATATTTCCATGGTCGGTGTTCATCAGAAATCTCTTCTGTTGTTCCACTACGAGATATGCCAGATAGGAGGACTAGGCGAGCTCAAACCAGTCACCCCTTCACGGTCAAACCACTTTCTACCAAACTTCATTTTTCTATCTAACAGTGAAGTTGTGGAACTCTTCACCTAGTGTGGTCTTTCCTTCCATATAACATCCAAAAAAAAAAAATTGAATGCCTATATCCTCTCCCAACATTACACCGCTGGCTCATACGATTTTCTTCGAACATCATAAATAAATAATGAATTTAGATGCAATTTCACTCAAAAGTTTTGATTTACTTCATATTTATTGATAACGTGTGGGCAATCATTCGCCGGTTCAACTGTATATGTGTGATATATATTATAATCAGAAAAACACGGTTGACCTTATGGTTAAATAGAACACCATTTTTTTTTTCTATATGTTATTGTTTACTCTATGCCTCTATGTAAGTTATTCACAATTTGAGTGGGATATGAGCGTTATTAACATATACGTGCGAAGTTTGCACCATTATTTAAAGGTATTCAATATATTTATTCCACGAATTATTGGCTTCAAAATTCTGTTATTACCCAGAAAATTATCATTCTTAGAATGTAATAACCCACCTTTTAATCCTATAGTAATGATCCTCTAAGTTTATTAATTACCGAACACAGAGTCCTCTGCTACCGATAACTATTTATAGTTGAAGTAACGTATTTTAATTGTATTTGAATCTAGTCTGAAGATGGCGCAATAACGTTGTAACTCGAGTAACGTAAGTTACAAACAAAAATATACAACATGTTCGTGTTCAAATTCACAATAAGTATTACGTAAGTGTGTTGTTCTTTGAATTGTACTGGATATTCCAGAGTAAAAGCGAACGAAACCATTCAATATCGCTTCAAGTTTCTTTTAATAGCCACGTCAGTCAGTTGTTACAAATTAGTATCATCAGGCTACCTCTTTTTCCGATCATTAGGCGGAAGCATTGATGCGACTAAAACTACATGAACATGCGGCTATTTCCGTGGGTTATGGATAAAACTGACAGTGGGCTACTCGGGAGACTTTACCGGCCTCACTTCCAGGCCAGGCCTGTATCCTTCTATTCTTGATTAAATAGAACTGCCTTTTTTGAGCGCCAACTGTTATACGAAAAGATTCGAAAGAGTCCTCAATCAAGAATTCTAGCATTATATTAGAGAAGATAAAGACAAGTTTGAACTTAAGAATTTGGTTTTATTCCTCGAGAGAATTATAATGGAGAACAAAATAATCTTGATTTACAAAGAAACTCAATTCAATAAATTATTAGAGAATAATGTTTAGAAAAACCAATTCTTCAGCGACCCGCCACCGTATTAACATACTTAGGTTGGGCTATCAAACTACAGAGATCAGAGGTTGCCTCTTTTTGAGATTAAATATCTCACAACAATCATCGGAATAATAAATGACCATTAATTAAAAATTTATCAACGTCCAAAACGTTACAGAGAACTGATGTTCAATTCATACATACTACATACCGAGCATTTAATAAAATATCCGCAGATGAGTTACTACTATTAACAAAAGAATACATGAATCCAAATTCGGACTGTTTTTGTTGCGAAGACGATTTTAACGTCAGTATTGAGACTTAATATACATGTTTGCACCTTTAATGGTCGAAAAATGGGTTAATACAATGTGAAAGAATATTAACCTAAAAATTCTCGAATTGCATTTTAGACAAGGGCAAATAATATCGATAAACTGTAACATTTTCTCCCCCAAACAACAAAAATAAGTCTTCATTTCATCGTCATTGTCAATTATTTCATTCAATATCTACAGAGCATAATTTCACGACGGGTCTTCTATAAGTTCCTAGCTTCGTTTTAACATCTGCGCTCCTGACTTGTCCATCTTTTCCAACAAAAACAGCTTACACACCTCACCATCACCGACACCATCAACTATTATGAGTCTTCAACGGCTAAATTTTTCATCTTTTCATGCTACTTAGTTCTTTTTGTGAGCGTGGTAAGATCAAATATTTTGAAAAAATGTCTTCTTTCACCGGTCATGCTGATGGCACTTAGGTGAAACAACATTCTTAGGAAGCCATGAGCAACACCAGTGATATCAATTTTTTGAAAATGAAAACGTATGCTTTTTACGCCCAACGAATAAGAAAAATTCCTCTTATGGCGGCACCCAAGCTGTTGAAGAGACAAGATTTTTCACATTATAAATGTCCTTGTTGAATCAAAGCTTGAAAAAGACGATCAGTTCAATTAATTACATATAAGGAAGGAACTTGTCTCCTGTTTTTAAGCAGCCTAGTAGTGGCTCATGATAATTAAATTGGAGGCCTTAGTTTTTTGAAAAATATGAATATAATGGAAGTTTCATGTACATATAAGAATTATTCTACATAATAATCACTTGAGAAATGCTACTGTTTATAAACAAAATCAAGTCTACTCTCTGGCGAATGAAATGTTCTAATACTTTTTCATCGGAATTGCTTATGTTACGGGTAATATTATTATTTCCTTAAAGGTAATAGCGACTTCAGCGGAGCTATTTTGCTACGCATAATATACTTCATACAAAAAAGTTACCAGTCAGTCGCCATTTTAAATCAAATACAAACCACCAGCGATTGATGAAACTTGTATGTTTTATAAAATGAGTTTGTGAAAACTTTTTTAATTACATTTTTCAGTCGTGAACTTCATGAGCGTGTGTTGGTGAGTTTTATGTGTGTTCGCATCATTGTTTACGAAGTGAATATGCTAGCGACATTATATAAATGTCAGATTTTTATATAATTATATCGCTTCCTTTATCAAGCTGATTTCGTTACAATATCCGACATAGTCTGCTCTTCGAACGAATTTCTATAAGCGGCCATTCCACCCATCCATCAGAGCGAAGCAGGATCTATCAAATAATTTCCCTCATTACAATATTCCAAAAGACATAGAGGAGCATTTCCAAACCAAACTGAACTACAACCTCATTCACTAGCCTAACTTCTTATTTATACTTTTTGGGGACTCTCAGATGGCCATAAAGGACAAACCAGTGGCGTGCCCAAGGGGGGGTTTTGGGGTTTGAACCCCCTCAAGATCCGACCGATAGAATACTTCATTCACGACATTTCTTAGATCTGGAAGCGTCGTTTCGTATCGGTAGTTATCGTGCTGTCGCGAGCATATAGGCGAGGAATCTTTATTCCATTTTTAGACACATTTATTTCACATCTAGATGATCGATTTTTGAAACATGAGGATATTTTAACTAGTTTTGATGTACTACTCCCAAAAGTCTCAAAAGAATCAAAAGATGAAATAAAAGTAGACATAGGTGAATTGAATAAGTTGTATACCCCCTACAAACACTTTTTAGAAGTTCAAAGTTTTGATATTGTTCTGGGAGAAGTCACACTATGGTGCAGCATTTTTAAAGATATTGAAAATAAACCAAAAAATGTTATGGATGCACTGATTTTCCTCAAACAAAGAAATTATTTCCCAATCTTTACAAACTTTTGAAAATCTTCGTCACTATACCAGTGACAACCTCTCCAAAGGGAGGACATTTTCCACTATGAGGGGGTTCAAAACCTACCTCAGAAATACTATGGAAGAACAAAGGCTCAATGGACTAGCTCTTCTGAATATTCATCGAGAAATTCCAATAAGTGTTGAAGAGGTCATAGATTTTTTGAGCAAATCAAAGAAGCGAAAATTGAATTTTTGTCTGTATGTTTCACACAATATTATTGTTTGTGCTCGTTTTTGTAGTACCTTACTGAAGTTTATTTATTGTTGTTTTAAAGTGAGATTTCAATTTAATTAGTATGATAATGTTATATGGATTTTTTGTTGTTACTAAAGATATTTTTTATTTTATATTTATCATTCAGTTTATTTTCATGTTGCTAGCAGCTGTAAGCCTGTAGTCCGGGTGTTTTCAAAATAAAATGTTTTTTTTTTCTAAGAAACTATTGATTCATTGATTGAACTTATAACGAGTGATAACCCCCCACCCCCAGAAAACAATCTTGGGCACGCCTCTGGGCAAACATAATTTATTTTAGTTACGAGGGTTGATCCTCGCAAAATCTAAGCGATGACACTCATAGTGCCGAAACAATTATGTTTTTCTGAAATCGCTCGAGAATGCCTACTTTCTCGGAGTAACTTCAGACCCCAAATTACGATAATCTAGTATTATAGTCCGTTGTTAAGCAACGAACTTTCCCAGACCGTTTTCGGTCCGACCTAGGCCGTCAAAATTCTCTACCGGTTTTTTATATCACACCCCCAAATATGCATCGCTTGAACGCGATTACTGGATTACAGACTACGTTCCAGGAAACCACTCATCAAAACCGCCAAACTCCTAACTAACAACAAATTCAATCTGAAACAAGAATGGGAACAATAGTGGCTAGCGAAACTCTGATATCCACGGCACTCTCTCCACCAAACTGATACCACCATGTAGCAAAGCATACAGAATTCGTAAAGCTGCTCCGCCCTATTTAGTTGTGGCAGTTTTTCTTCCTTGGTAATCGGAACATGTGATTGTGGCGAAAAAAAGGGTAACAGTCCACCATCTTCACTACGACTTCAGTTCTTGCATTTGCTCAACTGAAGATTTCCTGGATTGAAAATATCAAAAGTAATATTTAAAAACAATCATTAATCATGTGTAGCCATACGATGAATAAAAACCTATATAAATACACCAAGACCAAAGTATAAGCTTCTCTTATTCAATGTAGTTCCATTGGAATCCTCACTCACTCACTTACACCATCTGACTGCTTCCAACTTAAGCCCCAGTTGCACCCCATCTTCTTGTCGCACAGAATGAAAAACTCTTCTCAACGTCGATGTATCCTTTCAGTGTCGTTAAACCCAATAGATCCACAGGGCCCGCTTTAAATAAGGACCCGTAAACACTAACTAAAATATTAAAAAATTGAAGAATAAAATGTATTTGTTTGCTTATAATAATTAATTAAAATTACTATGGTACGGCGGCGCGCGAAGTATCGAATAGCTGCACCTGCACTCTCAATATTTTCCATCAGAAACTGACGAATATACTATTTTAAGATTGGCGCAAGAACATATAACATATCAGTGTATTTGATCCATTTTTCGCAAAACATCTGCAAAAATATGCTAATCCTTGAGAAAGCAATATTACTCACCTCTCTGTCACAGTATGACAATATATTATTATTAAGACCAATCATATGAAATCAATTTTCATAGACGAAATCAAAGTAGCAAAATACTTTTTTCTTATAGTGGACACAACGCCTGATATTGCTCACATAGATCAGTTACCGTTAGTTATCAGATACATACTTCCAAGTGGGGACATCGTTGAGAGGTTTATAGAATTCATTCCAATATATTTTCACGCAGGACAAAATTTGGAATCGATAACTATTGACAAATTTGAATCTTTGGGGCTGAATCTGAGGTTCTGTAGGGGCCAAAGCTACTCTAATGCTGTGAACATGCCCGATCAATACCAATGGTTACAAGCCAGAATAAAGCAGCATAGTCCTTAAGCCTAATATATTCCATGTTCGAGTAATTCCCTCAAGTTAATTGGAAACAATTCTGTTTGGATAGAAGTACATTCTTTGATTTAATTGCAAACATTTACATATTTTTGTCTGCTTCAACACAAGAGCCTATTGGAGGAGTGTTTTGAGAATATATCGCATTGTATGATCAAAAAACTGTCCATTACAAGATGGTCATCTCGTCATGACGCAGTGAGAACCCTCAAAACTGGCGCTAAACATTTTGTCAAGACATTCGTAGCAAGAAAAACTGAAACAGAAGCTGGGAATTTGGAGAAAACAATTGAAACATTATAGTTCAACATATTCATTGTGATATGGGACAAAATATTAAGCACGTTTAATGCAGCAACCCTATCATTCCAAGATCCATCAGCTTCGTTTAGAATAACAGTGGAAGTTTTTTGTTCCTTGGAAAAATATATTCAGAATTTGAGAGAAAGTTTTGATGATATCGAAAAAAAGGCTAGGTTAACATCGATAAATCAAGAGAATCAAGATACCACGAAGAGGAATAGGAAAAGAAAATTAGTTTCCGACGAAGGAGTTGAAGAAGAAATTTTACTGAAAAACTTCCGTATCAAAGCTAATTGGACAATTGGAAAAAAGATCCACAGCATATCGCAATATTTATGGTAAATTTCGTTGCTTTTTGGAAGTTCCTTCTTTGATTTCTCTTGGCGCTATTGATTTGAAGGATCTGAAAGAAACTTACAAAACTGATATATCAGTCGAAGATCTAGATGATGAGATGAATCATTTTCTGTTTCTCATGAAATCAATGGGAAAAACATCTATGAAAGAAATGCTGAACGTCATAAAAGAGAATAGAATCCCCGGAATGTTTCCAAATATTGAAATAATTCTCAAAATATGAAAAAGTGAAAGACTTGATGGCTCTATGGTTTATCGTTAGAGAACGGTTCAATGATCAATTCATCTCACAGACCGAATTTTCCCCGGCTGCTAGATCTCGAGATACAGCATCCGCATTTTTACTTTTTTCTGACTGAAGGTTAACCCTCTTCAAGTTGCGGTTACTTGAGAAGCATGCCATTCTCATACACTTCCGCCATGTGCCATCATTTTTTATCGTGTCCGTTTATCAAGCCGACCAGTTGAAATTGAACCTAAAATGGACTACAAGTTAACCCCCAAACCTGGTGGAAAATGTTCATTGGTATTGGCAATTGTTAACATACCCTATGCCATCAAAAGTTACCGGTCCATTTCCGAGTAATTGGCCATTATTTGGACCAAAAATGTTTCTTTTTTTCATTTTGTGGATAAAACTTGCGGGTTACAAGGTAACATGATGGCACCATGTTGAATAACTTTATTGGATGTCAAATAAAGATTTAAAATTATTGCCATCACTCCTTGCCTATTTCAACCCCTCAAAACCCTCTAAAATCACCCCCAAAAAAATATGAATCGTATGATAATATGACCAATTTTATGATAAATTTGTCAATTATTGAGACTCTGGCTGGGTTTAAAATCTAAACGGCTCTTTTTCATTCATTTTTTTCATTTTGCCGGATGATTTTATGGAGCTTTGGGGGGTTGAAATAGGCAAGGAGTGATGGCAATAATTTTAAATCTCTATTTGACCTCCAATAAAGTTATTTTACATGGTGCCATCATGTTACCTTGTAACCCGCAAGTTTTATCCACAAAATGAAAAAAGGAACATTTTTGGTCCAAATAATGGCCAATTACTTGGAAATGGATCGTAGGGTATGTTAATAATTGCCAATACCAATGAACATTTTCCACCTGGTTTGGGGGGGTTAACTTGCAGTCCATTTTAGGTTCAATTTTAACTGGTCGGCCTGATAAACGGACACGATAAAAAATGATGGCACATGGTGGAAGTGTATAAGAATGACATGCTTTTCAAGTAACCGCAACTTGGAAGGGGTTAATCTCCAGTAAAAAAAAAATGCGGATGCTGTATCTCGAGATCTAGCAGCCGGAGAAAAATCGGTCTGTGAGATAAATTGTTCATTGAACCGTCCTCTAACGATAAACCATAGTGCCATCGGATTAATGTTCAGACCATCAATATCGGTCTGGCTCCTAGACTATTATCATCATCAATTACTCTCGTATCAATAAAAAAAAACGCCTTTGTATGCAGGGTCTGAAATATACAATAAACAGCCTGCATCTGCAAAATCCCTCAATAAAATTTAATCTAATAATAAACTCAAAATAGTTTGGAAGAAATATGCCTTCTATTCTGTTGAGGAATTTGTAAGACACGTTGATAAAAATAAAAATAGCTTTTAATTTTTTCTTGCTCTTGATGTTTTTAACTCGTTTCTGGCGCTTTCTATGGTCATGTATAATGATAATATTATCGAAGTAGTGTTTAGCAAAATTGATAAATATATTTTATTGTAATATTTATCTGAGATTTTAATGTATTTTATATTGTTAACTGACATTATTGTATATATATACGTAAAAAATGGTCAATAAATACTATCAATCTGTGTTTTTAATTCAAGTTGCTATACTGAAAACATTCCACAAGCAATTTCCTAATATTGGGGGAAATTCAATGTACGAAGCCAAGCCACTTTTTGAAAAAAAATTAGCCTCCCGCGCTCGAAGGCTCGCTTCGCTCGCAGTAATTTACATATTTTCATTTAAGGGCCCGTAAAACTTATGTGGCCTAGGGCCCGGAAAATTCATAAAAGGCACTGTCTCCTTTACAACTTTCCTGCTTCATGAAATTTGTTGATTCCACCCAAAAACATATCATCAAAAGAGTATTTTTACTAACCAGAATTCGCTCAACTCCAATCAGCAATAATCTGTTCAATTTTTGTTCATAAACGGAAACTTTATCAATGTGCGAACACCGAAACCTTGATTCCATAACAGTTCTAGAGCGCAATAAAGTTTGGCATTGAGAGTTATATTCTTAATAACTTCTGAAAATTTCATTTGTGCAGAAAGTAATAAAGCAACAAGCACCACGCATTAGAATGTAAATGAAATAATAAAAATGCCACCTACTAAAACATTCTTGATAAATATCAATACGAAATAAATCATCGTGTTTGAGAATTCCATAATAGAGCTAATGCCCGTGTTAATTATGTGGTAAAATCGTACCTCATCATTGTCTTAGTCTAAGCACTATTAATTAATTCAAAAACAAGTAGATGTTCAATACGTAATGTGTATTCATGACTCATCGACAAATGTTTGCACAGCGTGGCCCATTAATTGCAGCTACTGCGCTACTGGTAAAATGCATCGTGGCGATATAATGTTAACAATTGTTACGATGTAGTGAATGCGGTATTCCAATTATCACCCTCATCGACAGATCTAAATGGGCCGATAGATTGCAACCGCCGACATGAACGGACGTTCCTGTTGGGAGGTTAGACGTCGGGGGCATAGTCAAAGTATACAGGTCTGCCGGAGCCTCCCTTCCATCGTTTCTCGCGCTACGTGACGTCACCTAGCTCCTTCAATCACATCGCCGGCACGTAACAACATCATATTATATCGTCGTCAATAATATTAAATAAACGAAATAAACGACCAATCAGCTTGCACTCGAATTTGAAAAAGAGTAGAAGGGAGGCTCCGGCAGACCTGTACACTTTGACTATGGTCGGGGGTTCAATTCTGACTATGTTCTGTCAACCTTAAGTCTTATTATTGGGCTCGCCTTTTTTCGAAACATCGAAGCTATTGCTGAATAAAGTATTTGGAAAAAAAATATGCGACTGACATATTTGACAAATAGGAAAAAAAAAAGATGAGAAAGTTTCCCGGTCGGCTGTAGAGGATCTTAAGTTACCTAGACTTCCATCAAGGCTGGTCAAAGAGTGCAGAAAAGCACTGGCTGAACCAACCAGGGGAAACAAAGCCCAACTTATCTGGGTCCCAGGACACAGTGGAGTTGGGTGTAATGAAATGGCCAACACCCTAACCAGGCGGCGATCGTTAGGAGCCCCTGTCGGGTCAGAGCTTAAGGTTCATCCATCAAACGTTGGAGGCCAAGCTCGTCATCATTATCTTCATCAATAAAGGGCTGGGGTTCAATCCCTAGATGCACTTGGGCCGCATATTGTGTGCATTGTGCGTCCCATGATCAGAAGCTTATTCTATTCCAGCAGGTTTGGGGTCCGCCAGAAACCCATAAATAATGTTCATGCTGTCTGCCATAAGTTCCTTCGTAAGCGGTTCTGCTTCGCCGGAGGAACGTCCAAGCTGGGCATTTCAACAAGATGTGCGAGGCAGTTTCTTCCACCTCTTGGCATTCCCTACATATAGGATCATCTGTAATGCCCTTAATATGGAAGTGTTTGCTAAGATGACAGTGACCCGTGACGTCTCTAATGTTCCTTCTGTTTGGACAGAGGAGTTTCTTTGAGAGCCTACACACAGACTCTTTGATAAACAGCTTGGCCTGCCTCATGCATGGTGATTCCCGCCACAAGTCAGACCATTGTTTGTTCAGGTAGCCTCGAAAGGCAAGAGCCCCAAACAGTCTGATAAAGCTACCATTCCCTCTGCCACAACAGGGGTACCACCTCCACTGTACCTTGGTGTCCAGATGAGTTAGATTATGTTTGTCCTGGTTAGATCAGCCAGTGCATCTCTGCATTCTTTGACTAGGCTTCATGCGATTCTGGGTGACTTGAGAGCACCCATAGATTGTTTTCTGTGCATATGTTTGTACGTCTATTTATATAGTTTCTTCTGAGGTTTTGTAAGGAGCAAGTCTGAATTGCGTAACCTCCGCCTGAGAAACCGTGCACTACGCGCCCTGGGGCAACTGGGATATAGTGATCCTAGGCTTTTCCAGGTACACTCCTGCTCCTGAAGCTGGACCTATCTTGAACCCGTCTGTAAACCATACGAGCCCGCATGGTGGCAACAGAGAGAATCTCGTTGCTACAATCTCCCCCATCAGAGTTGACGATTTGGGGAGAAGTGACACAGAGAGCTGGAATCATGCTATCTTGCCTCATTTCTAGTAGGCACTTAGATTTGGCCTTGCTCCAAATCTTTGAGTATCCACGTGAGTAGTAGTAGTCAGTGGCCTACGCCTCTTCACCTACACGCCGTTCTCATGACTTCAGCTTTTAGTAATAAGTGTAGAGGTGGTATTCCAGCGAGACCTTTAAGAGCCCTCGTTGGATGAGACCCCATACCACTCGTGATGCCTACACATGCAAGCTGCTGTAGTTGATCCAAGGGACGTTGGGTCGTAGCAGCCCTCATGCCAGGCCATCACACAACTGCGATATAGGACTAATCAGCTAAGATCTTTATCGAAGAGACTCTCAAGGAAACTTCTTATTCTTAACAGAAGGTACATTAAGGGTATGAGTAAACTCCTTACAGGTCATTGTCTACTTAACAGATATCTGCATATTATGAGCATTATAAATGACCCTCACATCCTATTGGGATACCCAGTTTAGGCATCGCTACTTAGGCGTAGTAGAGCTACTTCCTCAGCAACAGGCTTTCTAGCGACGCACCAACATGCATCATGGGGCGCACAATGCCTTGAGGGGTTACCTTCCTCCCCTATAATGATGATGATGAACTAATAGTTTTATGCAGCTGTTTCGCTCTCTCGAGCGTTACATTAGCATTACAATATTGACCCATAATAGATTTCTCTAACAAAAGTTACACCGAACCAATGTAACAATTAATTAAGCAACAAATGATTCCAATTTAATCGAAGCTCACCTTACACTGTCCGTGGATTAGCCACTCAGACTTCTAGTCCGCACCTGCAATAAAGAAGCAAACTTAAAATTTCATCCATTTTTAGTACATTAATCAGTTGGTAATTGCCTTACTGGAAAACGTGCAATATTTCTGAGACTAGTACTGGAACTGCATCAAATTTTAATTAATCAAATTACAGTTGACGTATCTTTGCTCCGTTATTTACGCTAAATATCAACGAGTTGTCGCCTTGCATCAGTCGTCACTTAGAGAATCGGTTCTTGAATATCAAACTGGGAGTCTGAGCGAAAACTACACTCTGGATAAATGTATGCTAAAATATACTGGAAGTATCTCACTTATTCGTTCTGTTTAGAGCTAAATGTGTCGCAAACTGTATCGATTGTTTGGCTGGTTGCCTCTTGACGATTCCACAGTTTCTAAACAAAATAGCTGTCGTCCCAAATTCTGGCAGAAACGACAAATTGTCTCAAATAATTTCCAATTTGAGATAAAACCTCGAGGGACATTCCAGCCTCTAGGGTGGAATATCATTTGTAGGGAATGTAGTCATGTTTCAAACCACGAATCGATATTTTGACAAAAAAGAAATAATATGAATCCAAGATGTGACAACAGCATCTGAAAAGTATTCATTTCGATCTCTTAATCCTTATACAGAGTGTATACTCAGGAAAACGGTTTCAGAAGATAACTTTCCGACTTTCGAAGTTGTACCAACGTTCTATAGATTATTTTCAACTTGATTCTATGGTCTACAAACAAAGAGTATACAGTTTCCGTTTCGGATAAAATCACTAAGGGCATCAAGTCCTTCTAGGGAAACTTTCGTCATATGGTTTGTCACCTCAACTTTATCGCTAGCTATCGAGTTTTCTCTCAGATAGATTACTCCATGTTGTGGTTGACGCAGTATCCTCCGATACAATGGCTATCAACGCTGGTGTTCCACAGGGTTCACGTGGTTTATTCTCAAAAATCTGTACCACAAAAGAGGAAGTAGCATTTGGATATATGGTCACCGACCAGGATGAGTCTTAATAAGCTGATGAGGTATTTTCAATCCTACCACTGGCGTAGCTTGAGAAGTACATGGAATCACAATTGGAATAAAAAATCGGAATGTGTCTTTGAATTTGTCTTGAAGGTTGTGGGGTGAAAGTTGCTGTTTGTTTCTACTCTTTATAGGGGTTTTTTACTTGTAATAATTACATTTGACAAGTAGAAGATGTCATTTAAAAATTTCATAATAATTTTCCAGTGTAATCACGTATAAAAATTCTTATCCTGACATATTTCATGAACTTTAATAAGCATAAGTAAAAGAGCAATAACCTCATATTTTAACATTAGTGTTTGTCAGTTCAAGGAATATCTGGGTCGGAGGTTAAAATTTAAATTCAGTGTGAACATTTCCTACATCTTGAATAGTGCATTATTAATAAAGTACCATTCAATATTAGATAAGGAACAACTTCTAACAATCTTGTTTATGATATTAGATACATGTAATACATCCTCCCATAAATTATTATCAGATTATACTGTTGAGTCGCAGTACGTAGAAAGCCCATGGGCAATTAAACAACGGATGAGAAGGTTGCGATCATGCAATTTATGCATTGAGTACAACTTCAAGATTGGGAAGTAGATGAGCTTATTTTTAGCGTTTACTTCTTTATTTTTAAAGTCATACGCCTCATATAATTATGATGCATGCGCTTCCAAGTAGCACAGTCAAATGGTCGAAAAATTCATGGATTTTGTCGTCCCGCTCGATGTATTGCGCGTCTCCTTCGTATGGCAAATGCCACAGTTATACTTTCCACCAAATACGCATCCATACTAGGAAACTAAAAACATTTTCAATCTTAAAAAACGTGTTTATAACGAAATGTGCACCAATTAAACACCCATATTGAAATGATATGTGTAATTTCTACTGAATGGCATTAGCAATCTCTTTAGCATTTCCAGGAGACAGAGCTAATTCAATTAATTATCCAGATCAGTTCATGTTTACTGAAGATGGTAACTTCCACGTGTTACTGCAATTGATCGACCGGTGTATAGCATTGATGTGAGACGCATAGATATCATATATACATACATGGATAGAGCATCGGGGATTTTCATTGTCTCAAATATATGAAACAGCTGACAAGGGTCAAAACATCGTCCTAGTCATAAGAGTACATGGTACTGTAATGTATCTTATTATGTTGCTTTCGAAAGAAAATAGCAATATTTTAATACAGAAAACTTCTGCAGTACTTTGTTTTCTAGTTGTGATTAGTTGTTTGGCTTTTTACTTTCATTTTATCTAATGATATTGTCTGATAACTCTTGACCACCATAAGGTTATAATAGTGAAGTGTGTGATTAATTAGTTTTATTGGATACTTTTAATAAATCTAAGATATAACAATGATGAAATCGTGTTCCTCATTTGGATGTTCAAATCGGTATCAAAAAAGAGGACCTAGTTCTAACTGTTATTTACAAATTTAGTAGATACTTAATTGACAATAATGTAATAAAAACATAGACGTTAGACGTTTTAATCGACTATTCACGATCGAAAATAGAAACTAATAATAATTACTTTTCACTTCAGTTTTCCTTCAGATGAAAATATTAAACAAAAATGGGTAATAGCAATGAAGAGAAACTTCGTGCCCAACAAGAATTCTCATCTTTGTAGTGAACACTTTACTTTACAGAAAATGATTACGTGTATTAATTCATTTGGAAGGAAATCAGTAAAAGACCATGTAGTTCCTCTTAGTGAATGTAAATAACCTAGAAATCGGTAAGCTATTTGAATTTGTCATAATTTTTAGCTGGGTATATGTAATTATTATATTTTACTAGTGATGATCCAAATATTATTTGTTCTGAGGGCATTTAGGATCAATGAACAACAACAATCTGTAAATGAACCAGAAAATTGGTATGTTATATATGACTTATAACATTTTGACACAATCTTTTCAGTCCTATACCTCATGTTCTAAGATGAACAAATACTTGACTACAAGGAATCGTAGAATGAATGCAAAGGTTAAAAATCTCAAAAATTTATTAAAACATCTGAAAGACAAGCAGGACATTCCAAAACAATGTTTACTTTAATTCCCTTAGAATTTTTAATCTTAACAGTAACAGTACCTAATACCTATCATATAATAATGTTCCTCTGTTGGTAAAATTTAAACTTAAAACTATGGTAACCGACAATCTAATTTGTAATTATAAACAATAATGCTGTGAACTGAACCCTGTTTATATCACTTTTATTTTCCTTGGAAATCGTAATATTTTGTTGAGTGGAGACTCGAGCTTGCATCTTCTCCAGGAAGGAGGATCCCACAATCCCTAATATGATGATGTCAGGTACAACTATTCCCATGAAGTCTTCCATGACCATGCTCGGGATCACCCCCAACAGCACACTCTCATGGGACGATCATGTGAGATCCATCGCAAAAACCGCTTCACAAAAACTTCGTTTTCTATTCCGTGCCAGAAGCTACTTTACATCCCAGCAGCTCCTCATAATCTACAAAGCACAGATGCGACCTGTCCTGGAGCATTGTTCACATATTTGGAATTCGACTCCCAAACATACGCTGAAGCTCTTGGATTCTATCCAGAATAGAGTTATTTGTTTGATTGATGATGTCACACTTACGAGTTCATTGACCACTCTAGAACATCGTACAAAGGTGGAAGATCTCTCCCTTTTCTATAGATATTTCGATCGTCGGTGTTCATCAGAAATCTCGTCTGTTGTTCTACCACGAGAGATTCCAGATAGGCGGACTAGACGAGCTCACCCCTTCATTGTCAAGCTCGAAACCGAGCTTTTTCCTACGACACTTCGTTTTTTTTATCGAACAGAGAAGTTGTGGAACTCTTTACCTGGTAAGAAAAATTTGAATACCTATCTCCTCTCCCAACATTCCCATGCTGGCTCACACGATGTTCTTGGAACATTATAGGTTTCCCTCTCGTGTGGTCAAGTATTAAAAAGAAAAAAAGTAGTCATACATATTTTTGTTGATGACGTTACACTTACGTTTGTAGTCTGGGCTCAGGCCTTCAGTACATAGACGGTATTGGTTATTCCACGGTCGTATAGACAGGTCTGGAAACTCGAGGCTGTTTCCTATCTGAGCAGTGAGTCGCTTACGCGTCTAGCTCCGCGTAGTACCAAAAGTCGTCACGTAGGGGGTACATAAAAGGCGTCACCACGGTCGTATGTACGGCCGTGGGCGTCACGTGAGAGTATCATCTTGATCTCTATGAAGAGTATTCTGTGACATTTGACAGTTAACTTGTAAACAGAAGGAATACCTGCGTTTTCAGCAAGAATGAAACTGTGCATTGTGCCTAAATGCAAAACGGGGTACAAAAGGGCAAAACAAAAAACTTCTGTTTTTAAAGTGCCGAAAGATGCAGAAATGCGAAAAAAGTGGATGCCTGCGATTCCGGGAAGAAATCGTTTCAACTTTTTGCCCATATAAAGAAAAATAATAGTGAAAAATAAGCGATTGCCGAACATATTTTAAATACAGGTCATACTAATTCTCAAGAAAGTTTATCACTTTTAAAACATAGTACAGACAAATTTCTAGGTAATTTAGAAGGGATGGAAATGTATAAACAAAAAAGCAATTTACTAAATTTCGATTTATCTCCAGCTGACGGTAACTCTTTATTTACATTATTATTCCCAAATAGTATTTAAATAGGCACATTTTGATTTATAATTTAGTTTACTCTGATGATGGCTACTTGGTAGCCGAAAGGTCCTCAGTACTTTACTAGTATTTTTAGTGGATAAGGGTGATTATTTCTTATTTATAGTGTTATAATATATCCACAGTGTGAACTCTTTTATAGTTTATTAGTATACATGTATTTTGATTGTTATCCTAATTTAATTAAAGAAATGTTTATATGCGATCGATTATTTTCATACATTTCCTTTTTAAATTACTACCAAAAAAGCCTTAGATAATAAGTACACACTCCGGAAAGAAATCGTTTTAACGAGGTCTTTTATGTGTACGAAAAAGGGGAAGTTATTTTAAAGGTGTGTAATACATTTTGACAAGAGTAACAGTTCTATTCGTCTCTCAAATCAGAATAATAAATACAAGAACACATTTAATTGATAATTATTTTAATAATTTATAAAAATATAAGAATCTACACATCAGTTTGGTAGAATTTTATTAAAAGTTCACTAGTGGCAATGAGAACAAGTCGTAAATTAAAAAAATGCAGTGATCCAAAATACCTATGAAATAACAAACATATATACATATATTACAAATCAACACTACAATGTAGTGTTCATTTGTAACATAATGGATTTCCATTCCAACAAGTAAAGATCCTTTACAATCTAAAAAAAAATATATAGTAATAGAGGAAAAACATTGACAAATTACATAGATTCTTACTACTTCTAATTGAAAATTATAAAATTACTGTTTTGCTTTCAAATTAACAAGTGTTTGTTTCTTTATCTCTGAATCTAAGAGCAGGGCTTCCCTCATGAGGTTCAAGCTGCCATTTCACATCATTTTGACCTTTTTTTTAATTCCAGGTCTGCAATGGCCAATTTTTTGTCCAGGAGGGAATCATATTTCTCTGCGATTGTCGAGGATGTCAATTCCCGAGAAACTAAAGGTCTTCTCCTACTGGAAGTTGCATTTGCCAAGATAGTTGGCTTTCGAGTTCTCAACATGCTGCTCTTGAATTCGCTCAGTCCCCAGCCTAATGTTGGTTGATTCTGTCATAAAAAATATTATGTTTCTACGATATATTCATGTTTTCCAAAATACCTGACCATATCAGTAGTTTTGATTTCATCGTTAGAATTACCAGGTTCGTCACAATTATCAGGTTCCATTGGCACATTGATTGAATCCTGTGAATAATAGATTTTTAATGAAGAGAATAATTTGAGCTACAACTTTCCGCACATCCATGTTTCTGTTGCTGTAAAATTTTTCAAGTGAATGCACCTCTCTATACCTCGATTCTGAACATGAAGAATTGAATTCATTGGCTACAGCTTTCCAGGCCTTGTTCTTCTCATCAACACTGACACCGTCAGTTTTCTTGCATTCAATAATGTGCTTATATTTATGCACAAGGCTTAAAAGCAGTTGTTTCTCAGTTTCAGAAAAATTAGGGATACGGGTCTTCTTTACAATAGTTCTCTACGAAAATAACAGTTTTCAGTAGAATTCACTACGATAATTGTGTATTATATTACCTTATTACTTTCCATTTCAACGGTGCAAATGGGCATTAGTAACACTGCTTGTGATTCCGGGAAGAAATCGTTTTACCCATAGATAACTACTACCGTACTACCTAGTAGAGTTATCTATGGTTTTACCCCGTCGCGATCCAAGCGCTAGCTGGTGGCTGAGCGAGGGACTACGACCGTGGGGACCCGTAAGCGACTCAACTCAACCATAGAGTTTCCGGACCTGTGTATACGACCGTGGGTTATTCTGATGTTTTATTGATTCGACACCTCATTTCAACGAGTTAAGCCGCTTTCAATAAGCCTTTGTAGAAATAGTACATTCAAGCCGAATATCGAGTGTAACTTCATTTTAGGAGCGTGTTTATTTGACGGAAACCTATAGTGACACTTCATTCGGAAGCACGTCTTTATCGATCCTTGAGACGTCATAAATTTTTCATGGATCTAATCAAACACATTGTGCCGTGGCGAGAGGCGTCGTTGTCGTAAAAATAAAATTCGAAATTTATTATCTACCGGTTTAAAACTGAACGTTGACATATTTCTGATCTATATACGGAACGTGAAGCATGAATGCACATGTCGGTCACGAGGAGAAAAAAGCTCGTCGAACAAATGTAGCCGCTTATAGACAGATAATACAGGGTTGGATATGATGGAATGGGTCTATAGAAATGTAAAAGTTGAGTACTACCCGTTCGCGAAACTTGAAACTGCACGCTACCTATGAGTTGAAAGATGGAAAATCATAATGACACAGTATTTGCTGTTTAAAGTATATTTCAAGATTTCACGCTACTTGATGCATTAATGCTGGTATAGCATGTTTCTATCAATCAGAATCCTTCATGCATTTGATGAATACCTACTACTCATTATCGATATCTGTTTATTCAACTCATATTTGAAATTACAACATCATGAGTTTTAAAAGCAATAACAATCTCATTTTGTCGATTATATTCTCATAGTGAAGGTTCTTCGCCTAATGAGGTACATCTATTTTGACTATATTAGAGATTTAGAGCTCCTCCTAATCTACAAAGCACAGATTCGACTATCCTGGAGTACTGTTAACATGTATAGAATTCGTAACTCAAACATACGCTGAAGTTCTTGGATTCTACGAGGACAAGGTGAAAAGTCCCCGAAAAATGAAACAGGAAATGATTCATTTAGTCAAAACTTATTCATCTCCTTGAGCCCGATGAAAATTTGCTTCATTATGTTCCACGAAATCCTATGTGGATGAAGTTTGATATATAATTCTCAATTAAATATAAAATGTGATGGAATACTAATTCAATGTGAATACACTAGTTTGAATTTATATTTGTCCAGGAACTTTCTGGGATGTCACATCAACCATAGTTTGCCTCTTCAATACTTACATTCTTAGAGATCAAAATAATATTCATACCAAACCTAGGCATATAGACTAAACTCCGGCGGTCATATTGCTCGAGTAACCTGACGTATTTTTTCCTATGCCAAATATGGTCCCTATTGGTACCCCTGATTCACAACAACCAGCATACCTACACCCAAGGTAGATCAACATGATTGTCTACATCCATCCCCCAATTTGTATCAAATTCAGATTGATTTCTAATAACATAATTTTAGATTTAGCTTTAGTTGGAAACTCCTAGCTATGAGAATGCCACAGTGTGGTGACACAATTTGTCACGCGGATCTTGCCAACAGGAAGATTTGGGACGGTTCCATGCGATCTCAAGCAGGGAATCACGGTAACGGAACAATGGTATAAAACTGACTTTTTGAATGTTAACCCGTTATAAAAAGAATTGGTGCTTTTCTCATTTGACAAAACAAGCTTAGGCTAACCAAAACTATGCAATATGGCATGGGAGATCCAAAAATTGGAGTATCACCCGCTACCAACATACGGTCAAGAAAACAAGGGGAATATCTCCAAATACAGCACTATGATTTTACATGACATCACTCCCTGATGAACTTTCGGTGCACAGAACCAGACAGAACAACTAAATGATTTTCAAAGAACCGTGTGCCTCAGATTTATAGGAGCCATGCAAACAACAACCACAGCAGCGATGCTTTGCCTCCCACCACTCGATATTTGTGCAGACGCAAAGATTACAGCACCGTTGGCTCCAACGATACTCTTCGAACATTATAGGTTTTCCCTTGAGTTACCCAAAACAACCAAAATTGCGTGGTTCATTCACATAAATCTGAACCAGGAAAGAGGAAGTAGTATTTGGAGATATCTTCACCGACTAGGATGAATCTTGATAAGCTGATGAGGTATTTTCAATCCTACCACTGGCGTAGCTTGAGAAGTTCTTGAAATCACAATGAGAATTAAAAATCGGAACTTTATTTCGAGTATATTAGAGATCCATATTGTGAAATTAAACACTATTATGTTAAGGTCACGTATTCTGTGCAGTTTTTATGGGGGATATTAATATTTGAAAGCCATTTTTTCTGAATGTTTATCGACTCAGCTCCACGTTCATCTTCCAATTTTGCAATTAGTTCTAAAGAGTTTTTTGAACACAAACTTGGTGGTCTTCGAAGTAAAATTCAACAAACAGTTTTAGTTTACTCTGATGATCGTTACTTGGTATCTGAAAGGTCCTCGGTACTTTACCAGTATTTATATTGGATAAGGGTGATTGTTTCTTATTTATAGTGGTCTAATTCTTGTTATTTTTCATGCTAGTTTCAACTTTTATGTATTAATTTTCACCTTTACAATAATTGCAATCATTGCTAATTGGCTAAAATCATCTCAATAGGACAATTATTGCTGATTGGCTAAAACCATCTCCATAGGAGGACATTGTACATTAGTCAAAGTTAATTCCAGTTTCAATCTTTCCTCGAAATGCTGAGAGGAACGTCTTTCAGCATGATTTTTCATTAGAAGCTAGCCAGATAACTCAAACTCAATCGAGCGTCGGTGAATAACAGCGAAGCCGAAATTACTGCGGTCTCTCGTGAAAAATTGCATACGTTTTTGTTCTCGTTTCTTACGTTATATACTGATTCCGAGATGTTGACAGGAAAAAGCTCTAATTTGCATGATGGCGTGCCCGGGGTTTCTGTGCACATAAACCCACGCCTACGAAATAAGCACAGCGAAAAAAGCAAAGACATGAACAATGAGATACAACTGACAAATGTGAATTTTTTTTTACCACGAAAGATTATTAGGTTAATGGAGTGGGAAATTTCTCAAAATTACATTTTGTCAGGTCCTTCCTTCCCCGAGATTACACCAATTCGTTATCTCGAATTAAGAATAACAAATAGTCAGCCGGTGAATATTCATTCTGCGATATTTACTTGTAAGAAGTCCGACTTTATCGCAATTTCAATGCTTCAACTGACACACTTAACACAGTTAACGTTCCCAGTTTTGAGCGAGAACATGGAAAAGGGAATTAAATTGTCTCAAATTAAGCAAATACGACAGTGTTACTTTGATAAATATCACTGCGTGTATCGAACTGATGATTCCTTCATTTCCAACGAGAAGTCTTTGGAAAAACTGCAGCTGTCGAGAAAATCGCCCATTCCCAACAACGTAAGGAGATTGCGATAGTGTTTTTCTATAGAGATCGAAGGACCAACTATAAGTAATTGGGAAACAATTGTGCTGACAATACTACAGGGGAAGCTCCCAGTTTTATGGCAGCAATAGGGTGTCTACAGGGTAATGTTCTCTGGCCCTTTCTACTTGTGGACGGGCTGCTAGCTCTTATCTCACATTGGGGTGTTGACATACAAGAAGTAACTCTTTGAAATGGCAAAGACGCTATTCGAAAACTTACCTATTTCAAATTTAGGAATAGTATAATAAGGTAAAAGGGCAAAAAGTATAAGGCATCGGTTCTTATGTTTTAAATGCTGATGATTCATAACCAGAAAAACACTGATGTCATAATGATACAAAAACTACTTCCTATAGAGTCCGTTTGGTAAACTAAAATGGATGTCAGAAGTGCCACTTGCAAGGGGGGATACCGTGCCCCAAAACAATACAGTTCCTAATTCTACCACTTCCAAGAGATCCCAAATTTCGAATTCGTACGACTAATAGGACATAGACATTTAGTTTAGTTTTTTTGAGGTTAGAACATTTTTTAGTGAGCCCTAGCCGCTATTTATCAACCAAAACGTCGTGGATTCATTGGGTAGAATATGTCAAAATCTACAAAATGCATTTTGTTTTTTTCATAAATTCCTATTTTTCGCGTCGCAATCGCGAATTCACGATTTTTCCAAAATGGCGGATTCTGGGGTCAAAAAAAGATAATCCAAAAAAAACGTCATCTCAAAGAACGTAAAAAATACTATATCTAATATTTTTATCCTCAAATACCGATTTTTAAGATAATATTTTCTGAACTGCGAAAAAAAAGCACTAAATTAGCCCTATCTAGGGCCCCTTAGTTGCTAGAGACTCAAAACCAGAACCAAAAGTTGCGTCATGATTTTTAAAACAACTTTTTCATAGCATCTATACTTTTTTTTCTATATCAAAAAAATCGGAAAATGGCCATATTTTTGGAGTAAAAAACTGACCGTAACTTCAAATGCACAAGGTGTGGAATTTTCTACTATTTTTCCCCTTATCAGCGCTGTCAGTTTTCAGCGATTTTCCGGCGATTTCGCTGCTCTGGTGACTGAACTATAGTATCAATAGCAAGTAATTCTCGCACATAAGAGCAACATATATTTGCCGTTTGTTAAAACTTAATTAATCTCCCCAATTTCTTAGTTTAGTTCGTTATAGAAGCGCAGCAAATTTGCACCAGATGACGCTGCGTCATACACGAAACTTAACTCACTATAACAGTCTTCAGTTTGACCCAGTTTCCAGTATGTTCCAATATCAACACATACAAATACAACGTACCCAATTCCAATAACTAGCTCTACGTGTTACAACGTAGCGAGCAAATTGAAAATAGACGACTCGCTCTCTAGTCGAATTTATCAAAAACGAAATGACAGAAACTCTGTATCTACACCGATCGTTGACAGAAAGCCAGTGTTAGCTCTGTTAGAGTTGTCTGCCGCTGGAGCACCACTCTTTGCAAATGATATCTGCAAGATTAAAAGTACGCTGTTGTTTGTGACACTGCAGTTAGTTTGAAGGAACTATTAATAAGGATTAATTAATTAATCAAGAGTTCTTAGATGCTAACCTTCAAATATTAGTTTTGAACGCAGGTAAATGTAATAAAACCGTCATAATGCATAGAGATGACTGCGAAAACAAAATAGGACATCTATTAAATGATGAAACAACTGATAAAACTTGAAATCTGACCCAACATTATCGGTACAAATGGCATGAATAAATTAATAAATAAATGTTACAAAAATGAAGAAAAATAAATTAATTTGCAATAATCGGCAAGCAACTTAATTATGGGCTCCCGAAACTACATAAAAGTAGTGATACCTTCAAGACCCATTGTAAGTAATATTGGAGCGTCTACCAACAATTTATCAAAATCAATTCGATACAAAAATATTAATATTTTAACTAAAGAAACCAATTATTATAAAGAATCTTTCCGGGAAATATATAAAACGTGATTCTAAGTCTGTAAATTATAGAACAGACGTTCAATCATTAAGTCAACAAGTATTAATTGATTAAAACCCTTGCAAATCATTATGTGCGTCTTTATAATGTTGAAAGTGATTTTAGGTAGAATGCTGAAGTAGCAATATTTCTGGTAAGGCCTGACAACATTTTCCTATTACCTCATGAATATTTAACATCTGGTTCTAAAGTGGATATATAGATTATAGTTTGGTTTCAGTCTTATACAAACATTGCCCAAAAAATATCTCAATGCATTCCAAGAAGTCATTTAGACCCGATAAGCCTCTTACAAGATAATTCACTGTCATATAATTCTTTTTCATTTTCCACAGTTTCATTTATTCGAATCAGAGAAATAATGATGGGATTCAAAAATAGTAGCTCCAAAGATTTCTTCGGCCTCTCAATCATTATATTAAAAAGAAATATTAACCACATTGTATCACCGATCACAAAGCTGTTCAATAAATGTATTAAGGATGGTATTTTCTCAAACTGTTTGAAAATATCAAAGGTAATACCTCTACATTAATCTGGTGACATTAATGAAATTACAAATTACATGGCGATGTCGTTAGTACCGTTATTTTCAAAAATTTTGGAAAAGGCATTAAGCATACAAATTGTTGATCACTTCGAATGTAACAATTTATTTGCGACACAACAATTTGATTACAGAAAGGAACTTAATACAACATGAGCAATTATGGAATTCATTAATAAAACTATTGATAGCTTTGAACAAGGTCTACATTCGCTATCACTATTTCTAGATCTAACAAAAGCATTTGACTATGTTGTTCATACTATACTCTTCAAAAAACTTGAGAAATATAAATTTGATATTGTGAGCGTCAATATTATCAAGTCGTCTTCAACAGATCGTCATCAAGCAGTGTATGGATGGCAAATGGTCTGAAAAGAAATTACTTACGGTTGGTGTACCCCAAGGATCCATATTGGGACCTTTATTACTTTTAATTTTTGTTAATGACTTGCCGAAATACTTGTCATTGACGATTTGAACGAGAAACTCTGCAAATTTATGCCGAAGATACAAGAAAAAATTGTTAGATCAGATAGATTGGACATGCTGCTCTACTTACCTTTCATTTTGGACTAGTGGGTACTTCAATATGACCTCAAAAATGAACAGCTTGACTTGCTCTAAAGTGCAATAGCAAGGGAATTCTTCGGTGATAAGGACAAGGAAACAAAACAAACCGTTGATATATAGAATTTTTGTTGGAGAAAATCTACAAGGAAATGAAAGGACTAGTTGGAAATCGAAATGAATCTGCATTTCTAATTATCAAACTCGAGAAGACAATACATGAAAATATTTTTTCCAATTCCTTGTAAAGCTGATAAAAGTTATGTAGTCTTGAAATCGAATTAAGTCGATTGTATAGAACAAAGGAACCAATTAATAAATTCGGACGAAGTTCTGTTGAAATTTCGAAGCCTTCTCAAAACCTATTCGTTTATATATAACAATTAAAGATGAACACACAATAGAATAATGGACATATGATTCTTCCAGTTCAATGTTTCCTAGCCAAAACTTAACTAAGAAGATAGTACGATGAATGATAAAGAATCGTACGTGTTATGGGAAGGAGTGTTTCCAAATGAATGGAAAAAACGTGCCTGGATATCATATGGAAGAAGGTAACGTATTGCTATTGGGCTTTCTATAAACACTGGGAAATTTCTTTGAACAATTAATCACGGGCGGTTTACATTACGATTTACATAAAGCAAAGAGCCTATGAGGATTACAAAGCGTGTAAATTCCGGCGTATATCAACCTGGGAAGCTATGTGTTTTTATTACATTCTGAGTGGAAAACACTTTTTTGCGGGTGAATTAAATTAACCAGAAATTATGATTTTTCATTTAATTCATTCTTCCTCAATGATTGAGATAATTGTTTCTTCTATACAAAAAGAAGTAGCTCTGGTGTGATTTTTTTACTGACAAAAAATTCTTCATTGAAAGTTAGGTATTTACTAAAGAACAAGAGGAGAAAGACGGTGGTATGATGGTGATTTCATTTCATACTAGTAGCTATTTCTCCCCTTAACTCGCACAATACCCAGATGACGAGAAGATTTCAAACTTCTAGTGGTGTTAGAAATATTTACTAATAAATAGTAATAATGAATAGATCGAATAACGCAATGTATTTTTTAGAGTACTTCCAACATTACTAGAAGTTTGAAAATACGCGCAATCTTAATATTATTGAATGGTAGTACGGATTAAAAAAAAATATCGATTTTCGAACAAGGGTTCCCGAGATATTGTTGTTTTTTACGAGCCTAGCTCGGCGGTTCTCCCTTCCACGCGCGCTGCACAGCCAAGCGCACGAAATACCATTATTTAAATTAATTGTTTTAGCATTTTTTACGGAAGATAAGAGGTTGGAAATTTGGTAAGTTGTTCATCAACTATTGAAAAAGATGATCCCGTAAAAAAAATAGCGCGTTACCGTATTAAGCTGCGGGTTGCAAAAAGTGTACATGCGATCTTGCTGAAATTTTGTGTGGTACTTGGTGGGCACAAAAGCTACAACCTATTGAAATTTCAGCTCTTAATCTTTAAAAGAACAAGAGTTATGCATTTTTGAAATTTCGAGCAAAATGGATGGTTTTTTGCAATTTGCGGGGTCATCGCTGGACCAATCGGGTTCATCCGCGGCTCAGTTTTTCCGTCTTTTTACGGCGCATAAGCTTATTAAAAGCTTTTTAAGCTATTGCATATAGCTTTTATTGCGGGCTTTGAGCGCGGCGAACTAATCAAGAAAAAATATGGGACCGAATCAAGAAAAAAAAAACAAAAGACAAATACCGTAACGAAATATCCTGACACCCACCATTCCGCCTACCATGTAGCTCGGCTGAGCTTAAAATTGTCGAAATGTTAACTTTGAACCTTTTAAAAGGTCGTGATAGCCCCAAACTGGGTCGAAAACTGTTTTGAATAGGTTAATTTTCGATAAATCGAATGACGTTCACGTGAGAAGCGCGTAGCTCGCGAGTAAGGAAAGTGCAAATTTACGGTACATAGAACGTCTTAACGAGGATTTTTCGCATGCGGTTTTCGCTCCATGTCGTTAGTTTATGAACGGGGCCAACTAAATAGCATAGTCTCGGGCCCCAAAATGTCGATTAGATAGGAAAATTTAATTAAAACAGTTTGAGGTATTCTCAGCTGTCACCTATTAGGGTAGCACCACTTTGGGTCCGCCTGAAGTGGGTCCGCCTGAAGTAACTCCGCAGGGGGTGAACAAAAGCTGCCTCTGCGGGGGTAGAATTCTGCACCACATGGCTCTACTCATAAAGTCCGGTGTCGGTGCTTCTTATGCCAGGCCTTTCTGGGAAATTGATTCGCGGCCGAGGCAACGATATGTGGAAGACCGATGATAAGAGGTCGACGGCGACTCGTCAAACGGGAGCTGTTATAAATTATAACACCAACACGAGTAGACAGGGGGAGAGGGGCCCGGACGGTTCAAAAGACTGTCTCCTCTCCAATATAGGCGTAGGTCTCTGTCGGGCAGTTGGCGTGCTGTTAAGTAGGAGAGGGCACTACGTAGCATGTCTAAAGTCTAACGACGGGTAGGCAGGGTGTGTAAAAAACCCCCACAGTTATTATCATGTCACCTACTAGGGTATAGACGTGCGACGTACGAAAGGGAATTTTCTAGTTACTTAAATATACCGAAAGCGGGTAAAAGCTAGCGGCCCATAGCCCAAAATACTTTATTACAATTGGCGCCGGCCGCACGGGGTTCGAAACGGCCAAAAACAAAATCAAAATATAGGTAAAATGTATAAACTCTAACTTACGCGCAGCTAGCTCCTGGAGGCATATGTCAAAATTATTACGTTCGTAGTTAATTACATAGGACTTCTGGCGTTCATGCAATTGTGTTTTTATACAATTCGAACCTTCTAATTTCGATAGGCTACGTGAAAATCCCGGAGCCGGAAGCGTTATCGAGATCTGAACGTTAAAACTTTTGTATAAAATTGTGTTTACAAATCAACTGACACTTGACACCATAGATAACTCTTCTACCGGTAGTAGAGTTATCTATGCACTTGTCACAGAATACTCTTCATAGAGATCAAGATGATACTCTTACGTGACGCCTTGTATGTTTCCCTTAATTTCTATTAACATATATGCACAGACGCTTAGTTTTTGAGATACCGGGTGTTGAAATTGAAACAAAAAAGCCCGCGAAAATTTCGTTTTTTGCAAATATCTCCGGAACTGTTTATCGTACAGAAAACATCTTTCGCGAACATTTTCTACTCATAGAAAACTATGTTCTATGCGATCAAATTAAAAAAAAAATATTTTTAACTGAATCCGACGAGAAAAACCTGTTTTGGCTATTTTTACCGTTTTTTTTGGACCATTTGCGATGATCAAAAAGTGTTCGATTTTAGTTCCTTCAATTTGTGTCATAATTATCTACTTAAAGCAATTTTTTTCTCCGAATTCAGAATTATGCAAAAATTACCGACATTTATTGCTAATTCTATCGCACTATTTGGTAAGGGGAATAGAATGAAGTTGGCTGAGTAAGTCAATCAACACGTTAACCATAGAGTCACATATTCATGAAAATGTTAATCATCAATGGAATCGATTGATGCGATCATTGAACTGAACTATCCTTTCATTCAAGTTGCACAATATCATATATGTAATTGCCAACTTGTGTACCATTCCAATCTTTCAAGAGTTTACTCCGATTCAATACATTCTGTGTTGTTCCACTTTTCGCAGATAAAATAAGCGTATTGTGTTGTTCATTCTGACAGTCTGAGGTTGAATCGGGCGGAAACAAACTTCGAATTATATCCTTTTCGCGAAAGCTTATTCCCGATATCTTGCCTCCTTTTATTGTCATATGAAATCTATTGCATTGTTTCAGTTAAAATATACAAACATTAAAGACGATATGAAGGAGTATATACCAGTAACCACTGATTTCATTTCAGATATGTTCTGCTTGAATAACTATTCGTCCTTTGTGTATTATCTTTTGATGTTCGTTCCCTGTTTTTCCATCACGACTCCTTATCTATATCTACGTTCTTTTGATCTACACTTTCAGTTCAAGTCTTTAAATATAAAAGCCACCGAAATTTCAAATTATTTCCTATATAGAAGCCTCTGTTCGGAAAGTAATATATGTTCCATTCACGTGTTTTCCGATATAGAAATAACTTTTCTAATTTTCTGTTTCCCCTTCAGATTAATTGGAGAACAGAACGCATGGCGATGTTTTGCTTGGTATTGCATATTCTGGTAACCAGTTGCACCATAGATGAGTAATACTTAATTTTTCACAGGACTCTAATTGTGCCATCCAAAGTTGAAGCAACAAACATATGTTCCCACCATTTTCTGAAAATACTTTAGCTACTACTGGTGTCACTGGTCGGAGTTTGGAAATAATGTTTTCCAACGACCACATGCGAAAATGACAAATAGCACACTATTTAGTTACTTCGAAAATGACAAATATCACCCTAGAGATGAAAAGTTAAATATCACACTAGAGTGATATGTGTATCTATAGCTATATGTATTGCATAATGGAATTGAAGTGTGCTTTGAAATTAATATTGCGAAAACGTCAGATAAACTTTAGAAGTGTCAGTTTTGCATATGCATCATTCTTATCATATACAAAACCGTGAAAATAGTATCTAAAATTCCATAAAACATGGATGCAGACATTAATAGTGATGATTAAAGGGCGGAATATATGCACGTCAATTCAGTTAAAATATGCGCATATATATGCATAGTTTTTCTTTGAAATATGCAACAATATGCATTTATTTGTCAAAATATGCAATTACATGCCTTAAATATAACATGGAAAAATGGGAATAAAGAAACGCCGACTCTTACAAAAATTATTTATTTTAAGTAAAATTAAAAGAAAAATATAATAGATAAAATTTTTTACCTGAAATAGTATAAAATGCATTTATAACGATATATATTTCAAAATTTTCCAATAAAAGTGTTTGCCTTCTGTCTGTAAAAATATGTTTGTACAAAGAAAAAGATCTTTCAACATCTACCGATGTGATCTGGCAATATTTTAATTTGGGTAGTAAGTTATAAGGCCAAGGTATTACTTCGTTGAATAGTTTAGTATCAAAAATATTTTTGACTTCCATTAAATACTTAAAGCCTTCATTCTTTCCCACAATAACTTCGAGTTTACTTCTTACTTGATTTCCTACATCACCGGGAACTTTTTTGCATTTGTCGGAAGAAGTTTCAACAATATTAATTGATTCTCTTAAACTCATATTGCTACTTTCTAACGAAGTTATTATATCTGGTATAAAACTAAAATTAACCTTAATAAAAACAAGTTCCTTAGCTAAATTTACATTTTTAAATACTGCTTGACTTTGCACTACACACTGTGAATTGTCTTCTAAATCTAAAACTATGTCTTTAATGGCTTCAAAATGGTCTGCGTAGAATATCGTGGCCTTAATCCATGTTCCCCATCGAGTAATTACGGGCTCTGGAGGTAAACTAACTCCTGGCAATATCTCTCTATAGATCTGCACTCTTAGAGGTGCTTTCAAAAACACTTTCTTTACATTTGAAATTAATTTGTTCACCAAGGGATATGCTGTTCTAATAGTTTCTGCAACTCTGTTTATCCCGTGTAAAAGGCAAGTGACATGTACCATATTGGGATAAAATATTTTTAAGTTTTGGCCTACTTTAACCATATACGGCGCTGCGTCAGACAAAAACACTAAAAACTTCTCTACTGGAACTAGATTTGGTAAAAAAAAATTTGATAGAGACTGCTGAATAAATCGAGTCATGGTCACATTATTTGTTTTGTCTAACTGTTTATAAAATATTAAATATGGCTTCCCTGGCTCATTTTCTTGAAGCCCTCCACTAATGAGATGTGCGATATATCGACCACATGAGTCTGTGCTTTCATCAACAATAATATAAAAATGTTCATCGCCCAGTGAAACTTTAATTTCTTCCAATACGGTTTCGTATACTGTTTGCACATACTTTCTAAGTGTGGATTCGTCAAGGATGTTTTGATTACAATATTTTTGGAAAAAATCTCTGAATTGTGTATTTTGCAGTTTCTTCAAAGGTATATTTGCTGCGACTGAAGCTTTGCATAAGTCTTGATGAAACATCTCCTTTTCACTCTTTGGTTTGACATTTTGAAATGCGGTTTGCACACACTGCTGAACAGGCACAGATTTATTTTTCTGCCACTTAGCTTTATGCATAACTGTTTTCAAGTGTTGATCAATTTGGAACTTCTTTTCACAAACAATGATTTTGGCACAAACTTTGCAAAACACTTTATCCCCACTAAACTCCAACTCAGGAAAATTTTTAATCTACGAAGCGGCTTTCGGCATTTTAGGCGTTTGAAATAAATATTTTCGAAATCACTCTTTTCACACTGAAATCTATCGACAAACTAAACTATACAATATAAATACAAAAGAAGAGACAACATTTGCTCTCCAATTAGGCACCGAAAAGGAACAAGACAAGAAGGTTCACTTGGCGTCGGTACTTTGAAGTCCGAACTATAAAAGCAGGCCGCCGCATTCCAACTAGACCCCGAAAAAAGAAAGTTTTGTTATGAATTAATTCGCGCACCGAACAGAAGTTTCTGTTCGGTGACAATACTTACTACCACCGAACACGACTTGGCACCACCAGGGATTATTTAAGTGTGCCAGCGAAATAGACAACATTAGGGGTGGATCTTCAAGTGAACCTTCTCGTCTTGTTTCTGTTCGGTGAATTAGGCAAGCTGATTACTTGGAAATTCCTAAACATCCAATAAATGCCGGCAATAAACCATATAATAATAAAATGGGTCCATAAACCATATAATAATAAAACCTACCCACCTTTTAAATTATTTCAATTATCTGCAAGGGTCTCACTTAATCTTTTGATAAAACGAAAAACATAAAAATATGCACACAAATTTTATTTTTGCCGAAATATGCAATTTTTTATGAAATTTGTAAAAATATGCAAAATATGCAAATATATGCACTTTGCATATATTCCGCCCTTAAGTGTACTCCACCTGAAATTGAAGAGGCCGCAAAATTAACGTCACTAAATTTACTGCCTGAAAAGTCCAAAAGAAGGTACGAATACGCTTACGATCAATTTCTTTCGTGGCGAAGAAATAAGGAAATAAGAAGGTCCTTTTCTGAAAACGTTTTGCTTGCATACATGGGTGAACTTTCCAATAGAATCCAATGCTCAACATTATGGACTAATTATTCTATGTTGCGTACCACTTTATCCATTCACCACAATGTAGATATCTCCAAATATAGTAAACTTAAGGTATTTCAAAAAAGGAAAAGTGACGGATATAAACCGGAAAAAGCTAAAATGTTGACGCAACAAGAAATTTGTGAATTTATGAATAAAGCTTCCGATGAGATTCATTTACTTACAAAGGTAAGTCATCGGTATTTAAACAAAGTCTATACATTTATTTAATTATGGTTTTTTTTAGATGTGTGTTGGTTATGGGTATATCTGGTGCATGTCGCAAGCAAGAACTTACCCAGTTATGTATAAATAACATTGAAAATTTGGGGACTGCGGCTGTCATTCAAATTAATAATACAAAAAATAAATGCTGTCGCAAGTTCACTATTACTGGAAACTTTTATAGCATATATAAAAAATATGCCAATCTAAGACCGCCAACTACCGAAACACGCTTTTTTCTTAATTATAGAGACCAGAAATGCACAAAACAAGTAGTGAGCATTAACAAAATTGGAAATATACCTAGAGTAGTTTCTAAATTTTTAAATCTAAAGGATCCTGAAAAATACACAGGGCACTCATTTCGCCGTTCTTCTGCTACTATATTAGTAGATGCAGGAGGAGATCTAACTTCTCTGAAAAGACATGGGGGTTGGAAATCGTCCAAAGTCGCAGAAGAATATATTGACGATTCTGCTACTTACAGGTTAAATATTGCCAATAAAATTATGGGTGCCATCAGCAGTACTTCGAAAGTCGTCACTCCGCCTCTTCGAGAAATTGACATCGAGTCTACTACTGTACATAGTGTACAAATAAGAAGAGAATTAGAGAGAAATCTGTCTAACTCCTCATTGCAAAGTCCATTACAATTTACTAATTGTAATAATAATATTACTTTTAATTTCTACAATTCTAAGCAGTAATCTTGTTCAATTATTACTTTTCTTTGTAAAATTCTCAAATTCTCAAAATAAAGTGAAAATATATTAATTTTTTTGCAATTATGCATTAATCTGTGGTCGTTGGAAAAATAGTGTACATTACTTGTGTGAAAAGTGCCATTTCACACTCGTGGGATTGTCGGATTGACAACATTCTCCCACTCATGTGAAATGGGTCACTTTCCACCAGTGGCGGCTCCTCGAAGGAGGCTAAGGAGGCTCAGCCTCGTCACCAATTTATCTTAATGATCATTCTCCATTTTATTTCCTGTTTCTCTGATAATTTTTAAAATTTTTCAATTAATTCCCCGTTCTCAGTAGTTTATTTTTAATCTGGCAACCTGTGCCCTGAGGCTAGACTCTCTATATATCTCAAACGCTGAGCATGCGTTGTTCAACGCAGTTGCCGTTTTTCCGACCAGTCCGATCGCCAACTGGGTAAATCAGCGAAAATGGTAACACCCTCTGGAGACTAGCCTGCGGCAGCCGCTCGCAATCTATGAAATACGACACGTGCGTTCTGCCGACCGCTGAGTAGGTCAGTCAGTGCTTGTTTATGTGTTATCACGCCACGCGAAGTAAGGTTAGATTGTTGTCTGTTGTAAATTTAAAATGAGTGTTAGTGAGTTAGTTGCTGCCTTTTAGAAAATCCATTTAGTGGATTAACATATGATAAAAGGGTTTCTTTTAAATAAACGGCCTTTACCGGATTTGAAAGGATAAGTAACGTCAAGTAACTATCAAAATCGATCATTTAATACTAATAGTAGTATTGACAAGACGAAGTTTTAAGAAAAATCATTGATTTCCCTGTAATGCTCCAACTCGATGAAATTTTATATCACGTGCAGTATTTACCATCCATAAAAATAAAGACAAATTAATTGAAACATTTGATTTTGTATTAAACAGTGATGACTTTTCAACAGATCAGGTTTCATTAAATGCTGCTGTTGGTTTAAAATCTTATTTAGAAAATGAAGAATTTTTGTTTTTTCTTGATAATTTTAAATTAATATTTGAACAAACTGATCTTATTTTTCAAATTTTACAATATAAATTCACTGATATAATTTATTCAAGAGATCGTTTGAAACATCTCATTGGAAAAATTTCAAGTTTCTGTAATACAGAATTTCATTTTAATATTTTATTTGAAAGTTTTTCAACTGATGAGGCTCCTCCCGCGAAAAGGAGGAAAACATATAATTTGGTAGACAAGAAAGTACATTATAAACAACTTTTTTATGAAATTTTAGATACTATTAAAGGTCAAATTGAGATTCGATTTTCCAATTTACATGAATTGAAGTTTTTTGACTTGACGAATAGAAGATTTTTCGAATCTTTTTCAAAAGAGTTCCCCAATACACTTTAAGATAACTTAGTTCTAAAATATAAATTTTTTGATAAATTAGCACGGCACAATGAATTATGCGTTATACACTCGGATAAAGATATTTTAGGCCAGTACGACAGTCACGCCGATATGATAAAATATATGATAGACAATGATTTGCAACAAGTTTTACCTCAGTTTTATAAACTACTTTGTTTGACAGTCACCATTCCTGTCACGTCGGCATCGGTGGAGAGATCATTTTCTACTCTCAAACGAATTAAAACTTACATGCCAAATACAATGGGCCAAAATCGTTTATACAATGTTAGTTTAATATCTATTGAAAAAGATTTAGTAAAACACTTAAAACAAAATGATACATTTTTTGATAATATTATTGATCATTTTTCGCAAACTAAAGACCGTAGAATTCCGTTAATATATAAAAAAAGTTAAAAAAATTAATAAAAAAAAACAAAATATGAAAAATTCCAAAAAAAAGAAAAAATATTAAAAATAAAAGACAAAAACGAAAAAAAAAAATTTTTGCCATGAGAAACTCTATACCTCCACTTTGGTTCTTGCTGGGTAACAATTAATTTTGTCACTGAAGTAGCTGGTACGGTCGCTGTGCAAAGGTTAAAAGGCTGTGAATAGAGTATATTTTTACAAAAAACGTTTTATGTCCAGCCTCCTCTCTCAAAAATTCACGAGCCGCCACTGCTTTCCACACTAGTAACGTAATATACTATTTCAAAATGAACTACGAATGAATAATGTATGTCCGTTGCAAAGAAAACCGTAACACATAAAATATATTTTATTGTCTCAATTATTGTTGACAATTTGACGTTTGAAATGATGGAAATAAAACAGTCAGTTGTTTTCAATTATCTGCTTATACAGTTGCCAACTTTTCATAATAGATTCGAGAACGAACCAGTCGTCGGGAAATAGGTCAAGTTAGGAAATATCATCGATAAAACTTGTTGGTAAAAATTATTTTTACAAGTTGTAGGCTGCAAATAATTCATTCTGTTTCATATTACTTTATTTCTACAATGTTCGGAATACAATGTCATTCTGAGTCGACTGCCAACTGTGTTCCAATTTCAGTGATAACTAGTAAAGTCCTTCCGCTGAGAATCGGAAGCTACAAGTGGAGATATTACCCAAAACAAAGTTTTCCGGTAGAAAGTAGACTTTTCATATATAATGGCTTGGAAGGTAGAAGCCGTTACTCTATATGATGATTTATCGTTATGATTAAATGAAAGAACAATTACTTTGTTTTTATACCACCTTTAATATTAACAACGTTACTATAGTTTCAACACCGAAGGGCCATTATCAAACAGATAATCTACAGTTTATATAGGCAACTCTGTAATATGTTGCCAACTATTAAAATGGAATATAATAATAATAATAATGCCTTTATTTTGTACAAAGTAAAAAGAAAATACCATGTAAAGAGAGAGGCGAAGTTTAGCTTATGCTACTCATAACTAACCTCTAACAAAAATAAAATATAGAGGAAGACTTAAAAGAAACTATAAACTTACTCATCGAATTTTAAACTACCAAAAAAAAGGGAAAAAATAATATCTAATAATCTAAAGTTTGTTACAGAGAAAAGAAATAGATGTATGTAATAGTAAATAAAATACTTCACAAACTGCAATGTATAGCCAACTGTTCTTTTTATAAGTCCAGTAGCGTCGATTTAAGTTTTCTCTTGAGGAAACCTTCTGAGCCTGTTTTGAACGCAGGGGGTATAGAATTATATATTTTAACTGCATTGTAGGTGAAACTTTTATTTGACCAAACAAGACGAAATTTAGGCAAGTCTAAATTGTAAGCATCACGTATGCAGCGGTCATGCAAACTTCTTCTATATATTAGTCTACTTTTAAGGTACGAGGAGTGGAGGTGGAAAGTATACGAAAGACTAACGACCTCATATATCTCACCAAATTTTCGATCCTAACCCAGCCTAGATTGTTGTTTTTAGCTGATACTCTGTCAAATTTACGGAGACCAAAAACAAATGTACAACAGTATTTTTAACTTTTTGAAGGCGATATTTAGTAGGAAGCAAGAGAAATACAAAACTAAGCCGTAGTTGAGGATAGATAGCACTGAACATTCACAAAGTTTTTCCTCAAGATAAAACTTATTAATTTCCTATGCCTATTTAACTCTCTTAAGACAAGGTAGAACTTTTTGACCAATAACGTTATATACTCCTCGAAGAGTAGTTTGCAGTCAAATATCACTCCAAGATTCCTAGCACTATTTGAAGCTTTCAGAACCTGGCTCCTAATCTTAAGCCGCATGACAGTATCTTCCTCCGCATCAGGCATCAGACCAACTATTGCAAGTACGATACAAAAATTCAGTTGTAATAGAAGTAGTACCGTTCAAGGAATAGTAATTTTGCATTTTATAAACTGCACATAATCGACACCGAACCAGAAATGGTTCTGTGCGGTAATAGGTGTTAGGACAATATTAGATATTCGTTAGGCATTTTATTATCCAGGATTCCAGAGAAAAAAAATTCTATTGGCGTTAATCAGTCTTGAAGATTAACATTTACTATTTTCTGTGGTTCGAACATTGTGTCAACACTATAAATAAGAAACATCTAATTGGTAGCTGAAAGGTCCTCCCTCACTCCTCAGTACTACTACTCAGTAGTCTTTCGTTAGAACTTTATTTCACGCTGTTTAATTTTAAAAATACTGTTGAGTCAAATTCTTGCCAGTTTTTAAAAAATACTGGCTGTATCTAAATACATTGTAAATTCAATTATATGATGTCCCAGCTACTGGGAATGGAGGCTAACTTTGTATACTTCGCACTTATGTGTAATATAACCTCATTTCTGTAATTGTGCACACGTGTATTTACATTTCGATCACCATCGGTGGTTTGAAAGTTACGAAATCATTAGAGGGAATGCAATAAGGCTGGTAGAGTCAATGTTGATCTCATCCCATAATGAAGAAAATTTTTAACCTGTTTTTTTAGCTTGATTCATTGGGATATAATATAAGGCCCAATAGTAGCAAAAGGGTCAACAGTATTTATAGTGGATAAGGGTGGTTGTTTCTTATTTATAGTATTAAAGTATATCCACAGTGTGAACTCTTGTATAGTTCATTTTCTGTCAACATTATCACAACCGGCTTGACGTTAGTTGTTTGAAAGCACTGCACGATTTTGAAATCTATATTTTTAGGAGTTATTAATATAATTTCAATTAAGAATGAAGCGTCCCAGGTTGAAAGCTAAATTACCGTTTGTTTAGTATCAAAAATGCCAACGTCACTGTCACGCTTAGTTAATGGCTTCATCAATAGGTCATGCTCTTTTAGATTTGCTAAATGACATTACATAATGGAAGTATGAAATGTATCAGTCATCCTTCATTGCTTCCATAGTTCTGATTAAAATGTAAAAACAAAATAGAATTCTATTCCGCCGAAGTAAGTTGAACATGGATCTCTTACATAAACTGACACGTTTTGTAGAAACGACATTGCGAAGAAATTGTATAGCATGTTCTCACATATTTGTGGAAACTTTTCACCTTGAATCTATTGCCCTTAATAATTGAAGTGATCAAGATTCATTGATTGATAGAAAATTTACATATTAACATTGTGTAAGTCATCTAGACAAATAGGAAAAATTACAATAATTGATTCAATTAAATAACCTGAGCTGCTGTTTTTGTTTCAACAAGGTATGAAGACACCTTTGAAGTTTAATCAAACTCAATTTAATATAACCACCTCCTAAGTGCGACCTTGGCGAGTATTTCCGCACAAATGTATTTATTTACACTTAGTGGCAAATGGTTTTGAACGAACTATAATTAGAACAAATTGACATCCTGGTTATAGATTGAAAATAATTTTTAATGAAGTACTTTTTCAAATCTATGCAATGAATTTGTATCAAATAAATACTTTGACAGTATACTTTTCCAGCTTTTAAAACTTTTCTCAACTAAAATTAGGTTGCGACTTCAAGTGTTGATGAAATGTTTTCAAATCGAGAGGCATTATTTGCAAATTCAAAAATAAACCACAACTACTCCAGTATGTACAACAATGTTTGTTCAGAATATTTTTAGTTTACAAACGCTGGTGGTATTTCGTTGAGATCAACGAAACACTACGTTTAGTCTCAATGGCGTGTAGCAAATATTGTAAATATTACAATTTAACAAAATTTTATCTATGTCTTGTAGACACTTATATATTGCTCCTATTTCTAAGGTGGAGGTGTCCTCGTGTGATTTGTACGTATTTTTACTTGTAAATAAGCGTGAATAAAGTGCGTTACATTATGGCTTCCTAAATGAATGCTTCTGTTGGTTTTCCAGCGTTTTGTGTTGTACGTTCAGTTTACTGACGTTTATTACATAATTACTTATGCCGAAATGTTTAGTTTTCTCAAACATAATGAACTACGGGAATAATGGTAACAACAATAACAGAACAAGATTCTCGCAGAAAGTGTAAATTTCGTCAATCCACCCGACAACTTTAACTTCCTTAAAGCTATACATGGTTGAAGGAACTGCTACAGCCGCTGAGATATCCTGAACGGCAGAAGGGGGCACAATATAAATCTATTAGGTCGCAGTATGCATATATAAGCCCAACGCAATACAATACAATAGAGAAAGTTGAAATTTTGATGTCAAATTGACGAAGTACTTCAAGCGTTGTTGATTTTAAAATGACCATGATGCGATAGAACTGTCGGAGCTGCTGGTGTGAAGAGCTTTTTCTAAAAGAGTCTTAAGTGCATTAGTCCGTAAATGCAATATTTGCAGTCTGTTTTCGATTGGATAGGAAAGTGCGTTGGGAATTGACTTTTCACTTTAGTGCTTTCCCTACCATAGCGAATTGCTATCATTCCCCCAAGACCGACAACTGCCGTCTTGCGGTCAGCCTTCCTGTTCAGCTTTACTTCTGTCATCTTTAAAAAACGTCAATGGCTTGGCCTCTTGCGAATCATTACAAAAACGTGAACGTCCAAGAAACTTCTAACATTCCGGAATGTTGATAATGTTCGTATGCGTGATGAAATATAGATTGAAGCTGAAATAAAACTTTTTGGAAGAGTATGTGTATTCGCTCATCGTGTATAATAATTATCATGGTCCCCAGTAATAGCTATTTGTGTATTAAGAGCGCAAAGTGATATATTGTCGCTCGACAAAGAGAGTTACCGCGCGACGCAAAGCGGAGCGCGGTAATCTTTGGAGAGCGACAATGACACTTTGTGCTCGAAATACACACAAGATTTTTTCTACAAACGCAGTTTTCAGAAAAAAAAAAGAAAAAACACCAGATGCTTTATTCAACAAAAGTACATCAAGTACAGTTTATAAATTCCTGATTAATGTTGATTTAATTTATCATTGACTTTACTAAAATTGAATGTACAATTGTGACACTCTTTAATTATTATTCCTGAACCTGATGGACGATCAGTAGATTTATCTAACATTAATTCCCCCGAATATTGGAAATCTACAGAACGAGATGTAGATGGTCTTGAGAATATTCTCTTGGTAGTTTCAATCTTATTGTTGATTGAATCATCTATGTAGCCTTCTGCTACATTGTTACTTTTCCATCCACCATGTTTTTTCAGTTGTATTAGGTCACCTCCACCATTCACCAATAAAGTAGCAGAGGTTCGTCGGAGACAGTGTCCAGTATATAAATTATGCTCGGGCAATTTCAAATATTCAGCAATGTCACTGGGAGTCTTGCCGATTGTATTCATACCCACAACTTGTTTCATACATCTACCTTTTTCATAACGTAAAAATAGACGTTGGACAGTATTGTTATTCAGACAATGTTTTCTGAGTGCAATATATTTTTTACAAATTGAAAGATAATCAACTGAATTCTCTTCATTATGACCAACAATCGTAAAAACACGGCTTATTCTCGTTTTTGAATCGGGAATTCGGACTATTAAAATAGAATCCTTATCTTCTATGTCACCAATCTCCATTTTGACCAACTCATCGCGCCTGCAGGCACCAGCAATACCCATAATTAGAATAACCTATAAAAAAAACTGCAATTAATAGCTATTCCAAATGTCTATGCTAACCAAATTGCACTAAATTCAAAAAAATACTAACCGCTTCTCAAACTACTAAGAGCATGAAATATTAAAATTTACCTTTTTTAGTAGATATTCTTCATCGGGCGCTTCTTGTAAAAATTTGTGAATATCTTCAGTGGTGAATGTTTTGGATTTTTTCGCTTTATATCCAACAGACTGTTTCTTCAGAAAGGCGATAAGTTTAGGATACTTATTGATTTCGATGTTATTTTTAACATTCAAGCATGTCCGTATCATCGAATACGTAGACCAAAGAGTTGATGACTTACAAATCAATGATTTTTCTCCAAAATAAGCCAGTAATACGTTTTCTGAATACTTATTCACCTTCTTCGACTGGCACCACGTCATGAATTTACCGTATTGTAATTCATATTTCTTCCTTGATTTCTCTGGTAGGAGATTCAAAGTAACAATTTTTGCACTTTCTGCTACATCAGGACGAGTGTTTGATAATTCACTGTCACTATCATCAATCATCATGCAGAAATACGTTGGAGAAGCGAGCGTTTTCGAAATATTTCCGCTTTAGAGCGCAAATGCTGTCACAAAATGACATTTCAGCATTTCACGGAAAACGTCAACTTTGCGTTGAAATCTGAAAGCGTCAAAGGCTACTTTGTTAAGCGTTTGTAGAAAAAACCAATAATGATATTGCTTTGATATATCCTAGTTAATTACACACAGATCTAGAGCATAGCTTTATGTAGGACAATCCAATAGTGTGATTGTAACATATGATTCATTTAGACTCGACCGTCACAGACAAGGTTAGGTTCAATTATTACTCACTAATACTATTGTTTGAAAAATCTAACAATTCAACAAAAAGAAGAACAAAATAGTTAGAAGGCAACTTTCAAAGTCTACAATGGAATTGTAGCAAAAACTTATCTTGGGTTAATTGGAAATTCCTGAAAAAGTAATAATTATGACGATAATGTTTCAGTTTTTCAATCCCCATTGAATATTGGCTATACAAATCATCGTAGGTTCAAGCTTCAAGGTGATGGCCCGCTGTTTCACGAAAGGAGTAAGCTGGTTCGTTTCTTAACATGGATTGGATAATACATTACCTATTTCATCATTTAGGTACCATTGACCTCATCTTCGTAAATAACTAAACTGATCAGTACACTAAACGATTGAAAATATGAATGATGTAAAACGATTCTTTTTCTGTTCACAGATCGATATAATAATAATAAATTGCCTTTATTTTGTACAAAGTAAAAAGAAAATACAATGTACAAAAGAGATAGGCGCAATTTAGCTTATGCTACTCATACTTAACCTCTAACAAAGATAAAATGAAGAGAAACACTTACTTACATATCGAATTTTAAACTACGAAGATAAAAAGGAAAAAAATAATCTAATAATCTAAAGTTTGTTACAGAGAAGAGAAATAGATGTATGCAATAGTAAACAAAATACTTCACAAACTGCAATATATAGCCAACTATTCTTTCTGTGAGTTCAGTAGCGTCGATTTAAGTTTTCTCTTGAGAAAACCTTCTGAATCTGTTTTGAACGCAGAAGGTATAGAATTATGTATTTCAACTGCATTGAAGGTGGAACTTCTATTTGACAAAGCAAGTCTAAATTTTAAGTATGACGTATGCAGCGGTCTCTATATATTAGTCTACTTTTAAGGTACGGGGGAGTGGAGGTGGAAAGTACATGAAAGACCAACGAAGTCATAATGATATCTGAACGAATTTTCGATCCTATGCCAACCTAGATTGTTGATTTTAGGTGATACTCTGTCATATGAAAGATGCAGCTGAGTGTTATCAGCAAAAGACTACTGACATATTTAACAGGACAATGTATGTCGAAGACATATATGAGATATAGAGTTGGGCCTAATTCCGACCCCTGTGGCCCCCCAGACGTTACCTCTGAAGCGTTCGACAACTCTATGCCATCGATTATTCAGATCAAGAGCAGAAGAATCGCACCTCCCGTGATCTAAGACGACAAATTCAAGTTTGGCAATCATAAGATCGTGGTCAATACTGTCAAAAGCCTTTGAGTAATCAAGGAGTACTGGCGAAGTAACCCAACCCTTGTCCAGTAAATTTATGATATCGTCAGTTAATTTGAAAAGTGCCGTAATAGGACTGAAACCTTTACGGAAACCCGATTGATAATTATGGTATAATGCGAACAAAAGAGTCGATAGAACAAATGAAAATTGATTATGAGGTCAATAGCTAATAAATCTTGACACGATGTTTCACTGTAAATATCAATGACACCGGAAAATCGTCCAGTTAGGTTGGTGATAACGGCAAATAACTTGATTGCAATTCCTATAATACCTATTTAATATAATGTAGAGTGTAAACCTGTGGGTAATAAATCAATTTGCAGTCTGAGTATATTGCATGAACCGTTAAATTAACGAAAGAACTTTCGGTTTGCATGTAAAATAAAAACAAAAGATAGCTAAATGATAGACCGGATGATGTACCGCTATAAAACTAGTAAACTCCTAGGTGCAGTTTGTGTTCGTTGCAACAACAATAACGACCCACCTGTAGAAGTTCTTATCTATTGTAAAAATGAAATACAACTTCATTTCACCCATTGTTCGTAGAGTTTAAAAATACATATCCATACTCGATGAAATTCGAACCGCCACCAATAATTGAAAACGCTTATTGTACTCGTTCTATCAGATTTTGATGCGTTGAACAATAGAACATCTATACATTCCTTCGTCATTATTATTGTTAATGGCGCCATTATTTTGAACGAAATACGTTTAGCCTCCATTGTTCGATCAAAAGCAGAATATTCTTCTTCGTCTATGTGTAAATATCAAGAATACTGACTAAGGAGTCAAAAATTGTAACGGTAAATTTAGAACATATTTTGACAAATATGTCCAGTTAATTGACTACCATAGAACATAGAACTCTCTGGACAAATCTTGCCAATCAAAAGTCATCCTTTGTTTCAGGCCAGGCAAATTAGAGTTCTACCTTCCAAAACGAGGTGGAATTCAGGAATCTGTTTTAATCACTCAAGTAGGTTTCTAATATAAATAATCTTGGTTTGTTCCGATTTCCGAGTGAAGCTCCAGATTTTTTCTTTCTCAAATTCCTCCGAAACGAAGCGTTTAATCCAATAATTACCAAAAATGTAGACCATTAAATTCACCAATTTTTCACACTCTTCATTTCGTCTTCATGAAATGTGCTTTATCTATGAATTGACAGATAGCTGTTTCGCCTAGTCGCGGGTAGATGGAGTTGCTTGTTCTATCCCTCTCTAACACTTTGTCTTGTTGGTTTATGAATACATCAGCAGAGATATTGAAAGGCGAGACCATAGTCAAAGTATACAGGTCTGCCGGAGCCTACCTTCTACCCTTTTTAAAATTCGAGTGCAAGCTGATTGGTCGTTTATTTCGTTTATTTAATGTTATTGACGACGATATAATATGATGTTGTTACGTGCCAGCGATGTGATTGGAGGAGCTAGGTGACGTCACCTAGCGCGAGAAACGGTGGAAGGGAGGCTCCGGCAGACCTGTATACCTTGACTATGGGCGAGACTACAGCCCTATACGTTCTACTGATGAACCAGAGAAGGCGAACCAGCTTTCTGGAGCTATTTAGGTCTGGTGGCCCATACTAATACTGCCTTTCTGCGCATTAGATTAAATTGTAACAATTAATTGTTCAATTATTGACTTTTACATTGGTTCGTGTAGCCCTGTGGCATACTTTTGGACCTAACATTGCCCGTCGTGACTCTTATTACGTACGGAAGATCATCCATTCCATATAGATAGCAAATTTTCACATTGCTTTGGGTTTTCTGAGAGAGCTGGCGTTAGTTGTTCTAGTCCTCTAGCACTTTGTGTTGTTGGTTTATGTAATATACAGCAGCTGAGATCCATCGATGTCCCAACAACTCTACTCGTTATACTGATGATACAGAGAAGGCGAAACAGCTTTCTGGAGATATTTAGATCTAGAGAGACCCATAAATACACCTTTGTGGATTAGATGAATTTCTAAAAAGTGACTCAATTGATGACTTTTACATCGAAAAATAATTGTTTCTTATCATAATCTTCATTTATTCGATTTCAAAGTTGGGTTCGATGGAAGAATTCACAACATCAATCCTATGAATGTTTCGAAAGAATATTACTGCGTTCTGTTATAGACTCCATACCATTTCGAGGAGTATCGGAAAAGTACTTGGAAAAGGGAATTCAATGCATCAGTTAATAGGTAAATTTGACGTTTTTCCACCTTGAAAAATATGTTTAAATGGATTGAAAATCATTCAGAACCACCGACGGACAAACATGTAGATTTTTTTCATCTAGAACTTTGGATCGAATGGAGAAGATCGGCTTGGAGAACTTTTAGATCTAAACTTCCTTAAACACGATACAGTCTACAGTTAATAAACTATAAAAGAGTTCACATTGTAGATACACTATAACACTATAAATAAGAAATAATCATCCTTATCTTCTAAAAATACTGTTAAAGTACCTTTCAGCTACCAAGTAGCCTTTATCAGAGTAAACAGTTCACCCTGATGATGGCTACTTGGTAGCTGAAAGATCCTTAGTACATACTTTAACAGTAGTTTTAGTGAATAATGATGATCATTTCTTATTTATAGTAGTCTACAATTGATTGTTAGGCTTAGAACCGAATTGATCTAGAGGAGTAATATTGGATGTATGTATAGACTGTATGAACATTTTGTAATCAGTTTTAGTTCTTCTTGGGTGGTATTCATGAGTATGCCAGGTAATGCACCCTACGGGAGTCACTACATAGTAGGTATGTTAATAAATCTCTTTTATTCGGATCTGAATTTCAAACTGCTATTTCGTTTTGAAGTAATAACGAGTACTGTATAAAATGTTTAGCCTTTCAATTTCATGGAGTATATTTTCCAGGATGTCACTATAAAATTCTATTATGCATACAAAAATACGTGATACAGCGCAATGAAGCGGCAGTCAAAAAATGCTCAAGGGTAACTTGTAGCTTTTTCAATGGCCCCTCAAGATCAGTTAAGTTTATCCTTTGTTGTGGATGAGATGACGTTGCACTTTATTCCATTCTTTTTTATTTGTAACAAAGGATGAAGTATTTTGAAACGCAGAATGAACCCATGTGTACAAATCTGGAGATTCACATAGACACAAATTTACTTTGAAGATGCGATGTTGCTAGTGGAGACATAGAAATATCTCGCTCTCGATGAATAAGCGCATAGAATTAATAAGACTTCTGTATGATAAGTAACCGTGTTTAACGAGTGATAGCGCCACTGACGCAAAATCTGTGTACCGTCGATGCATGGCGACATTTTGGGCATATTTGTCTATTAGTTTTGATGGCTGTTGGAAGCGTAACCGGACTATTGGACATTTCGCCGACAATTAGCCGACTAATAAGAAATTAACCATTTGATTTATGAAATTCAGCACAGACATTTTGTCAGTGGCAGTGGCCAGAAAGCAGATTGTTTCTGGGAATGAAGGTTCGGGATCTACAGATATCTCAGATAGATCTCTCCATGTCGTGATTGAGGGAGTCTCTCTCAATACAATGGGTATCAACGCTCTGCGTTCCACAGGGATCTGTTGTGGCACCAACTTTGTTTCTACTACATATCGACAACTTGTTAGAAGTGACCTATCCCATCCACAGGTTTGCGGGATGATCATCCAATCAAGCCAGGTATGCAAGACAGAGACAGATCGATGTAATGCGACGATCACGTGAGATTCATGGCGAAAACTGGTTTTCTATTCCGTGCCAAGAGCGTCTTTACATATCAGCAGCTCCTCATGGTTTACAAAGTACAGATTAGACCTGGCATACAAAAACGAAATCGAATGCAACTTCGAACGTGTTCGAGCGGAATAAGAAAGAGTTTCTGGGGCTTTAAGTAAACATGAATCCATCCCTACACGCTAGAACAGTAAATACTATGAAGTGGGTGAATACGCTGCGCATATGTACACTCTCTTTTTTGCCTAGGCGATCAAAAGCGCGAGCCACAGTATGAAGAAGTTGCACGAGCCTTTTTTATACTTTGACTACACAAGAGGGAAACCTATAATTTTCGAAGAACATCGTGTGAGCCAGCGGTGGAATGTTGGAAGAGAAAACAGGAATTTGAATTTTCCTTGAAGGTTTGTTGTAAAGAGGACATTCAAGTAAAGGTCGTAAGAAATTTTAGCGAACATTTGTGAGACATTTTGAGCGGTTTTCCATTAAATCAAATTCACTAAATACGATGCAACCGAGTTTGAGTAACAATTTGCGATTTTTAGGGAAAAAAAGGCAAATAAAAAGCAGATAAGTGATGTGGAGCAGGGTTTAACGTTTATAAAAAGGTCTTATAATATTAAGCAAACATTTGTTGATTATTTTAAATAATTTTAGATCAAATTAAACTCAGTAAATACAATGCAACTAAGTCTGAGTGAATTTTTACGATTTTCAGGAAAAAAAAAAGGCAATCAAAAAGCACAAAGTGAAGTGGCGCACGGTTTCACGTTCAAGCAAAGGTCTTATAATGTTATAGCAATCATGTGTTAATCATTTTGATCAACTTTGAATCAAATCGAACCCAGAAAAGAAGATGAGACCGAGTTTGAATGAATTATTATAATTTTTAGGGGAAAAACAGCACTTATTTGGGGCGTGGTTTCACGTTTGAGTTAAGGTCTTCCAAGTTTGTAGGAAGCATTTGTGTATAGTTCGGAATGATTTTGGATCACATCCAACCCAATAATTGCAGACGAGCCGCTTGAAATTAATTTATCCGAATTTTTAGCAAAAAAGGGCAATAAAATAATACAAAAGTGAAGTGGTACATGGTTTAACGTTGAAATAAACGCCCGGCAGGTTATGTCCAGCCATTTTTATAATATTTAGAAGCTTTTCAGGGGGTGTCAAACAAAATTTATTTTTCGACCCAAATAAGGGCCATCTTAATGAACACGAACATGGAAATATCAATAGAAAAAAGAGAGATCTCCCAACTTTCTACGATGTTCTAGTGAGGTCACTGAACTCGTAAGTATGACATCATCAATCAGACGAAAAGCTCTATTTTGGATAGAATCAAAGAGCTTCAGCGTATATTTGGAAGCCGAACTCAAAACAGTAGTCCAGGACAGGTCGAATATGTGCTTTGTAGATTATGAGGAGCTACTGGGACTTAGAGTAGCTCTTGGCACGGAATAGATCCCCAAGTTTTTGTGAAGCGGTTTTTGCAATGGACCTCACATGATTATCCCATGAAAGGGTGCTGTTGGTGGTAATTCCGAGCATGGATATGGAAGACTTCATAGGAATAGTTGTACCTGACATAATCATATTAGGGATTGCGGGATCCGCCTTCCTGGAGAAGAAGCAAGCTTGAGTTTTGGTAGCCTGATTCTTGAGCACTGCCAAAGGCGTTGGAGTTACCGTTCGACCGCAATGTAGAAGTCAACAACGTGCAGTAAGACCCGATCAAGAGCGTGAGCCGGAGTCTAGTTGCGCGAGTTCGATTCTTTTCTCTACAATGGACCAGATAGTTAGAGCACCGAACAGTACGCGGATTGAGTCGAATATTTCGACTCTGCGCAATAACACGAAAACGGCTTAAGGTACGACATTGATTCAAGATACGTAGTATTGTACCATAATAACGCATCATCCACCCCATTCTTCAGATCTTACCGGTTTCCAAATCGCTTGGCGATAACCGCGGTTCACGTCAAACGTGGAAGTCTCTGCCATAACGTTGGATTGAGTGTATCTTGTTGGGATTTTTTTTTCAAAGAAAATGCATTTATCAACGTTCCGATTTCAAAGGAGTTTTTCATGCAGCGCATCATTGAGGTGAAGAAAATCTCGATTAAACTCAACCACCGATTAATTTTGCTTGTTCAGTGTACGTAGAGAATGAAACATGCAACTGTAGAGCATAATTCGTGCCATATTCGCACGCTTCTGATTTACAATATGAATCACATGTAACAGCACGAACTTCGGGACATGTAATTAAACAAATCCGTTACGCAAACTACAGTTCTAAATTTATACGGAATAGCAGGAACTCATAACATTTATTCGTATTTTTATCGTGCGAAGTACAAAGTGCTATCCCATTAAAGCTTTACACACGTATGAAGGAAATATAATTGAAACTGTATTTCCTCTATGTCATATTAATAGATTTTGTGTATGCATTGGAATGCAGGAAGGCATTAGTTGAAACAAGAAAATCCAGTGAACGCACTAACGTTCAAGAAAAGTCTTTGTAATGTGGTGAAAATTAAATTATTCGACGATTGACCCTATAACATGAATTAAAAGTGAAAAATTATATATGAAATGTATTCAAAATGAAGAAAATTGATTGATTAATCACACATTGGCATTATAAGTGAAATATTTCATCCTCTCCTATGAAGAGAAGTAGGTTGCTTTAAGCTTTTTCCATCCAAGAGGAAGAATAATAGGTGACCGAGGAGATCAGTTGGCAATAAGCAGATAGGTTTGACATTATAAGTGTAGAAAAATGAAATAATTCATCCTCTCCTATGTAGGGGAGTCGGCTGCGTTACTTCATCCAAGAGGAAGAATAACAGGCAACCGAGGCGATGATTTAAGAATAACGTAGGCGAGTCGACTGCTTTAGGCTTCCAGGTCTACCCCATCCCAGAGAAAGAATAACAGGTGACCGAGGAGATCAGCTGGGAATAAGCAGATAGGTTTGGCATTATAAGTGTAGATAAATGGAATATATCATCCTCTCCTATGTAGGGGAGTCGGCTACTGTATTTTATTCAAGAGGAAGAATAACAAGCACCAGAGGAAATGACTTAGGAATAAAGTAGGGGTGTCGGCTGTAAGGGTTACAATTTACTCGTACTAAAGGATAAACTAAAAGCTCTGTTTTATCACTTGGTTGCCGACAGCTACAGTGAAGATGGTCGTAGGTTATAATTTAGATGTTAAGAATTCGGGCGCCAGAGTATTTTAACCAACCAATGAATGATGAATATAACTAGGGGATACAAATACTCAAGTCCCCAGGTTAAATTACCCTGAAAGAAAAGAAAATAAAAGACCTGTACCCAGAATGATTGAAATTTACTTTGAAATACTAATATTGATATAATTTATTACAGCACTTATATTAATGAGATATGAAGCGAATGAATTGAAAATATGGATGAAATTAATTACTTAAATCATTTAAACAAGTGAATAGTTGAATTTACATAATATACAATACTCAATGATTATTTAAATTGTTACATAAAACCACAATCGATAATCTGACCTGGTGAGAGCTGGATGCTGTACTTTCTTGGTTATGAGTTATTACTTTAACTTCATGTAGGGGTCCCTGCCACAATTATAATACCGTTTCCACGATTGTACATCAAGTAAATCAGCGACTCCTAAGTAATCTTCCCACAGCAGACTCAAACAATCATCAATACACTTCTTGTTGAATTTTCCACAACATAGGCAAAAAAGGAAGAGGAAGAAGAAGAACCCTCTATCACGATAGGGTTTTTCCTTCCAATAAGACAACTTTACTACCGTTCACCACCAGTCACGTCGAAACTAGGTTTAGATTCCCTAAGGTACATTAATTACCCAATTAATTCCAAATATTCCAATCCAAATTGATAATTGATGTCTTTGTTTTCAACGGAAGAATATTCCCAGAATTTGGTTCCAAACAACAAGCTTGGTATCACCTCCCTGTTGAAAATAACCTAGCGACGCACTTCTCACTTGAACGAATTGACCAGAAGTGTCGCCATTTTCTCGCCTTTCCGGCTTTCTCGTTGTCTCACAGGACATCCTCGAAATAGAAACGGTCATCTGACACCGAACAACCATGACCCTTAGAATATACAGTCCATGACTTAGAATATACGGTCTAGCATAGCTGACGTCACAGGAGTTAACCGATTGTACTACAGCGGCCATTTCTAGACTTCCAGGTGTACTCCTTTCAGGAGAAAGAACAACAGGTGATCGAAGAAATGAGTTAAGAATAAGCAGATAGGTTTGGCATTACAAGTTTAGGTAAATGAAGTATTTCATCCTACCCTGCATACAGTTGGCTATTTTACTCTATCCAAGAGGAAAAATAACAGGCAACCGAGGAGATGACTTAAGAGTAATGTAGGGGAGTCGGTTGCTTCAGACTTCCAGGAGGAAGAATAACAGGTGCCGAGGAGATGAGTTTGCAATAAGCAGATAGATACTGAGAGGAAATTTACTGATCCAGGATTTCCCTGACCGATAATACAATTTATCAAGTATTTGGTGTGATGTAAGAAAAAATGGGGATCTGATAATCTAGTAGAGTTTAATCACTTTAATCAAAAACTCAACATAATATTTTCCCAGGAAGGCGGATTCCACAATCCCCAATATCTGCCAATTTTACACATCGGAGAGATAACAATGAATTCGTAATTCGCCCAGAACTCCCAGATGCCTAGATCAAGGACGTTCAAATTATTAGTTTCAAATTACATTCATTAAAATGATAAAGATAAATCGCTCCGCCGAGTCTAAAATGATTTGGGTTAACTAGAGAGGGATACACTCGCCTTATGCACAGTACGTCATTTAATTTTGCAGCATAAGATGAAAAACTTCTCTGTTATGCAGGTTAATAATTCATTGTTGAACAAGTCGGGAAGTTTGTACCTCTTGAGCATAAATATACAAGATAACAAGAAGCATAAAAAATGGCTGCAAAGTTTGAATTTAAAGTCAAGTACTTTTACATCTTCATAACCTGGATATGTAAGAGCGTTGACAGAAAACCTCAAAGGGGTGATAAATTTTCCTACGATATTCCTTTTTCAGATTTACGATGTTGAGAGGAAGGGTTTACGGAATATACCAGTTTACAACTCGATATTTTGCTAGAGTATGTTTCACATACCGAAACTGTTACAATGTGACTAGAATATAGTTGAAATAGTTTAGAATGGGTTAATAGTAATTCGATCTGATTAGGTTTATGTAATATTTCCGTTGAATTTTAGTAATCCAAATCCGCATTCCCTTTGCTACAAGAAATGACGACTAATGTTACTAATTTCTTTTTTATTTTTTTCAGAAATAAAGAGCTAAATATACTCCCTTTTTTGTCCGATATTTTTCTAACCGAACTTGAAACCTCCTTAAATCACTTCAAGAAAGTTTGGCATAGATATGTAGATGATATAAGTAAAGATTTTGATTTACATACTTCAGAAGTGGAAGCGTATAGCCTTAAATAGATATCATTTATTTGTATTAAATTTGCTGTTGTGAGTATCAAGATTGCTGTTTTAACTTGAGGTGATTGCACATAAAAATAATGAATATTACTCCGCAGGTTCAAGCAATACAGTTCTTTTGAATACTACACATTAACAATAACACAGAATTATTCACTTTATCAGTATGTCGAATAGTCTTCGCCCATATTTGTAGTGTTGTTTTTCCTATAATAATAACGTTTTATGCCACATTTCTCTACTTTGGGGTGATTTGGACACCCGGATTGGAAAATTTGAGTTTTCTCCTCGGGAAAACCTCGGCAATCGAAGAAAAATGCACGGCAATACTCGGCTAACGTTCGGCAAACGAACTGGTAGAAAAAAAAATTCATTTTCCAATCTACCATTGCTGAAAGGTCGTTAGTGAGTAAAACCTGCGTACAACCAGCATGAAGCACGGTATACATTGCTAAATATACCTAGTTTGACGAAGATAGCGCGACCCTTATTCAAGGAAATTGTTTAAGTGAATTGGTTGTAAAAGTAACCAAGTATGCTGTCATATCATTCTTAAAGTAAATGAACCATACAGTAAAGATCAATATGGTATCATTTAAATTAGGTTATATAGTTTTATATATAAAAATTCTCGGGAAATAGGTCACATTAACACTCTGCTTTAAATTTTTGTCTTTACGTACGTTTCGGTCTCGCGACCATCATCAGAAGACTTATTATGTCTAAAACTTGATTGATCAAGTTTTAGACATAATAAGTACGAAACGTACGTAAAGACAAAAATTTAAAACCGAGTGTTAATGTGACCTATTTCCCGAGAATTTTTATATATAATTCATACTGGGTCAAGAATCTTTATTGTTATATAGTTTCAATAATTTTCATAGTTCAAACCGCAGCAGGTGTCGGTATAAAACAAGATTATATCATCGTGTCAATAATTTTGAAAGCCAACCTGACGGTTGTAAAATACTGTATAGGGCATTTGAATAAAATTTCAATATGACATAGAGTATACAAACGTCTTTCATAACCTTTTTCTGAATCATTACCAATATATTTTCTGTATCTAACAATCATAGATTTGACCAGCAGAAAGCGAAAAATTTTTGTAACAAAAGGAGGTAACAATAATAGAAACAACCAGTGGCGGCTCCTCGAAGGATGCTAAGGAGAATCAGCCTCACCAATTTATCCAGCAAATAGCACCAGAAATATTTTGTTGATCAATCTTCATTTTATTTCCTGTTTTTATAATACTTTTTTAAATTTTACAATTAACTTCCCGTTCTCAGTAATTATTTTTGAATCTGACAACAGTACCCTGAGGCTAGACTCTGCAAACTCTGTATATGGCAACACTCTCAGTAGGCTAGCCTGCCGCCTGCCTGTCAGTTCAGTACGGACGATGGTACGGAATACGACATATGCGTGTTTGTTTTGTTTTGTTTTATATGACTAGGGGGAATAATTGTTAAGTGACGCCACGCGAAGTAAGGTTAGATTAGAATTTGTCTGTTCGGTAAATTATCAAAATTTAAAATGAGTGGTAGTGATTTAGTTGCTGGCTTTTTAGAAAATCCATTTAGTGGATTAACATATGACAAAAAAAATGTTTTGCCAAGAGAAACTCTATACCTCCACGTTGGTTCTTGCTTCTTGCTGGGCAACAATTAATTTTGTCACTGAAGTAGCTGGTACGGTCGCTGTGCAAAGGTTAAATTAATTGGCTGAATAGAGTATATTTTTACAAAAACGTTTTATGTTCAGCCTCCTCTCTTAAAAAGTTCATGAACCGCCACTGGAAACAACAACCACATCACATTTTTCAAAACGATCGATCGATACTGGAACACGCTATATATACTATTAATAATATCACACGCTTTCTCTTCAAATGATAGAGCGCATTAGATTGGATATCCGATTTGAGATTTCTATTTGTCAATAGGAATTTCTTTCAGGTTACGGTTGGAACAAAACTTTGGATATACCAAAGATGTTGTCGAAAGATTAATTGAATAGAACTGTGAAGTTCGAAGTTCAGTGAGTGCCCGACATGCGGGCATGTGCCATTCTGAGTAAATTACGTTTCAGCGGTAATCGATATATCTAAAACAAAAGCAAATATTTAACTAAAATATAGACGGGCGCTGAAACAATTGGGCATATCATACGTTGCACTGCTTCCAATCCCAATTTTTGCCGTAGTTTTCCATGTTATGAGGTAGATTCAGTTATATGAAATTTTAAACCAAACCTACTAGTTTTGCCAATTAAATTTGTTCGATTCCAACAATAACAAATCATGTTTCTCGTCAACAATTATCAATCGCACATAATGATTCAAAAATATAACAAAAAGATTATACATGGTATATACCGGGATATCAAAAATTATCTAGGTCAAGGGTGGTTGTGGAATCTAAAACGTGTGTCTTACTTTACGTTTGAAATAATTATGTCACTGTCACACTGACATCATCAATAACCTTCAAATTTCAAACCTCTTTATTTCAGTTGTAAAATAATAATGAACTACAAATTATGAAATAATTATGTGAACTTTGAACCTTTTCAGAGGTCGTGATAGCCACAATCCGGGTCAAAAACTGTTTTGGAATAGTTAATTTCCGTAAATCGAATGACGTTCACGTGAGAAGCCCGTAGCACGCAAGTTAGAAAAGTGCAAACTGGTTGTACCTAATACGGCTTTACGACGACTTTTCGCGTGCCGTTTTCGCTCCATGTAGTTAGATTTAGTATCGGACCGTGCCCGACGGCCCTCCTTTTTTCGATAAATGTCCATTAAATAGGAAAATTTAATTAAAACAGTTTGAGCTCAGATCTCAGCTACGCGCGTCTAACGTGCGACGTACCAAAGGGAATTTTCTCGCGACTAAAATATACACGAAGCGGTTAAAGCTAGCGGCCCATAGCCAAAAAGACTTTATTATAACTGGCGCCGGTCGCACGGGGCAAGAAACGACCCCAAATTAACAAGACCGAGGTAAAATGTATAAACTCTAACTTACAAGCAGCGAGCTCCTCGAGGCATATGTCAAAATGATTTCGTTCGTAGCTAATTACATAGGGCGTCCAAAGTCCAAAGCCCCAAAGACTTCTGAGTGTTACAATATTCGTATAAAATTGCGCACTTTTAGAAACTTCAAATTAATTATGATATAATTATTTCAAACGTAAAGTAAGACACACGTTTTAGATTCCACAACCACCCTTGACCAAGATAATTTTTGATATCCCGGTACATGGTAGATACTATTTTCAATTTTCGTAGGTAAAATCCATATCCATAATATATTATGTTGTTATAGGATACTAATTTTAAATTGTAGGTGAGGATATTTTGATGAGTGAAAGCAGTAATTAGTGAACAATTTCTGATTGAGATGTTACTTTCTTATTGTAAACATTTATCGCATACAATGAGTAGTTTGAATAAAGGAATACGATGAGAAAAAGCGAATTTCTAAATTGGTATCATATGTTTAATCCATTGTCAACAATTGTTTTGTCAAAATACGTTTTACTTCAGAATAAATAACAAAACACTGACATACTATATCTGCTTAAGTGTAGATTAACTATACTGATGCTGAAATAGCATGTAGGTACTCGAAAACAATTCACATCTCCGGATTAATGATGCATTCTTAAGTACAATGGTAAGAAAGTAAATTGCTTTTTTTACAACTTTATTCATATGTATAGGTAAGCGGAACCAAGTTTATATGTGATGATTCCCAAACCTTTCACTGATTCAACTATAGATATACCACGTCACGTTCTGATTAAAGCAACCTGATACTTACCATTTTTTGGCAGGTATGAAAAAACACGAATATCTTTCCAATTGTAGATGTAATCAATACGCCAAACCACAGTTATAATATGTAGTGAAAACATTCTTTCGAAATAATAAACAAATTAATAAACAGACAATGGTACAAGTTGAATTTGAAAAGAATTTTCCTTCTCTTGATAATTACATACGTCTGCTATAGAGAGAACAAACTATCCATTCAGCCGGAGAAAACTACCATTACCATCTTCTCCAGAGTGTACAAAATCGAGCCTCCGAGTTAATGGTAATCTTGGGCAAGTCATTCGACTATTCCGCGAAGGTGAAATATCTGGGAGTCACCCTGGACAAAAAAACTATCCAGCGTATCCAAATACCCCCTGAAAAACGTAGCAGGGGATAGTGTACAAGGGACTTTGGCTAAGTGCACTGAACTTTCTATTGAGCCCACTACCATCTCAACCAATATCCAATATCAACAAGATTATCAGAGTTAATATAAATGTGGAACTATAAAACGAAAATTGATAAGTCCATAAAGAGTAACGCAGTATACCTAGGAGAACAAACAGAGTAACGACATCCATTAACGCGGACCATAAGCCTATACTTTTGCTTCATGATTAACTTCCCTATGTTACTTAGAGATATTCTGATGTGATTAAATCATAGAAATGTGTTTCAAAGTTGCAGGAGAAAACACTGTCACAGCACAACCCATAAAGATGCTTTGTGGAGAATATAATTTTCTAGAGATTAAAAAAACGCCCAATAACAAATAATAAAATAAGCTTTAAAATGCCATCCTAATATATTATTGAAAAGTTTCCCTACTTAAGAAGTCTTATTCGGAATATAACCTAGGTATTTGATTGAATATTTCATCGAAAGTTTTGTTCATTTTATCAGTTAACATCAAGTTTCTAAAACGTTATTACAGAATATGTAACCCTCTAGGGGCGATAATTGCTTCATGTTGGACAAAGTTCATACAACACTTTTCAGTGTTCCGACAATGTGAAGCCCATAGAAGTGTAATAAAATGTTGTTGTTGAAGTGCGTTGTGCATTGCAGCGGCTTCAGCGGTCCAAAATAGAGGCGGTGATCGAGTGGTTGATAAGGAATATAGCCGTTTCATGCATATGCCTTGCATATTTATGCATAAGACATGTGTTTAACAGAGGAAGCTGACCCAGAAAGTCTACGGTCGATAAATTTAAAATGCTACGCATTGTTTTGTTTTGTTCTTGTTTCCTTAACTTCCTTGACTGGGCGCTCGGTATTTTTCAATCAAAATTCATATATCACGCGTGTGGTTTTCTAAAGCATAACCTAAAGCGATTCTAATTCCATCTAAATATATCTTCATTCAAGTGTTAAGTTCAGAAGAATATGTTGAAACTTCGTTCACATCTGGTTGGTTACGTGGATTTTACTAACTGATAGAATATTTTCGTTGAGTTCGTTAATGAATATTTACACTTTATAGCTAACGATGAAAATTTTCATGATAGTACGTAATCAACCCAAATCAGACATATATTATTATGAGGAAGAAAATGAACCACTTCCCATAACCTTGAAGGTAATATTGATCAATCACAGAGGAAATATGGTAAATATTGGTTGCTATTTCATAGATAAAATACACTTGTCCTAGTTTGTGTTTAATGTTTATATATCAATCATTCGTTGATGCCGTATATACAAAATTATTTACCCAGTTAATATTGATAACAATGCAGTTATTACGAAAGCGGCAGTAGAGCAAACACGTCACATTTCCTCCATGGCAAGTTTATATTATGTATCAAACAGTAGAAATGATAGCTGATATCAGCATTGCTCGACGACCCCAAACACAGGCTCGGAATTGTTTGACGGTATAGGAAACCGCCCAGGTAGTATTAAAAAGAAACTAATGATAAAAATTGGTTAGGAACCACAGTTTTATTAAGTAAATCAAATAGGGTAGGGGTACTAATTGTCACAGGCGGGTTTGCAAAACTTTTAAGCTATTGCATATAGCTTTTATCGCGGGCTTTGACCGCGGCGACCGAATCAAGAAATTCCGTAACGAAAAATAATGTAAGACCTAAACACCTAACATGTGTCAAATTAATTAATTAATTTGAAGTTTCTAAAAGTGAGAAATTTCGCTATTTTATACGAATGTTATAACACTCTAGCGCTTTAGACTCCGGGATTTTCACGTGGCCTATCGAAATTAGAAGGTTCGAATTATCTAAAAACATAATTGCATGAACTCCAGACGTCCTCTGTAATTAGCTACGAACGAAATCATTTTGACATATGCCTCTAGGAATTCACTACGCGTCAGTTAGAGTTTATACGTTAGACGCGCGTAGCAGAGACCTGAGAGTACCTGTTTCTATTAAGCTATTGCATATATTGCATATAGCTTTTATCGCGGGCTTTGAGCGCGGTGACCGAATCAAGAAATTCCGTAACGAAAAATAACAGGAACTCGTTTATGTTGCGCTCTCTCGGGTGACTTATATTGAAAAATTGTATATCACGACAAAAAACGATAATTCTACATTCAAGTTTTATAATAATCGAAGGGAAGCTGCATCGACTGCATCTTTGTTGCAAAAATTAAAAAAGGCGGCCTTTAAATAGTGTTCAGACGACAGCTCAAAGTGTCTTAGATTTCATTAGTAATAGAAAGTCTAAATAGTCACAAATACGATTTACAAGATTCAGTTATGAGACAAACAAATCTGTTACTTCTTACCGAAACTTGCATGGCGCATGATAATCCGATTGAAATACCTAATTTCAATTGTATTGTTCCATTCAAACGAGATACTGTTCCAAAAGGTGGGGTAGTTATTTACTAAAATAATAATAATGTTACTAATATTATGACTCCGAATATTGAAATACATATTGCACACGTTAACGATGTTAATGTCAGGCGCTCATTTGTTGGAGATATTTGTGCGTGCTTATGCAAACTTAGAAATGGCCTACACATAGTCATGGTGGCAATTTACATTTCTCCGAATCCAAAATTGGACGAGGTAGAGCATTTTATTCATCGCACTTTACTGGAGTACACTGAAGAAGGGTCGAAAATACTTGGTACAAATGGTAATAAATTTCCACTTATCTTGGCTGGCGATTTCAACATCAACTTCGCTGTAAAAAAATCAGAGCGGTTGACAACTTTTCTTTCGGAAAAATTGAATTTGAAAATGAATAATGATCCACAAGAATCCACAACAAAATATGGGACCACCATTGACGCGGTATTTTCCAGATATTAGAGGATATTAAGTCTCAAACTTATGTGTCTTATTTCAGTTATTCAGTTACCCTAAACCTATAGTTTCAATGATAACAAATTCCTGAATAACCTACATGTATTGTAAGATAATAAAAATATTTTGAACGATGTTAACTTCTCATTTATTCAATAAAAGAAAAAAAATTGTTTTCTTATCGGTCACCACGCTCAAAAGTAACTTGAATTAATATCAAAGAAAAAACTTGAATTAAAATATCAAAGAAAAAAAAATACTGCATAAATTAAAAAAAATAAATAATTATAATTGCATAAGTTGAGAAAAAATGCTATGCAATAGCTTTACCGCGGCAGTCCCCGAGTGCCACACGTATCTTTTTTTTATTACTAAAATTTTTAATCAATTTTCGTGTTTTTGTAATATATTTCGCTTGCACAAAAAATAGTTTATATATACCTCAGGAGAGAATGTCATTTTTTAACTCTATTCTTCGTATCCCTCAGGCATCAGCCTGGCCACAAACTGCATCTCGGGTAAAATCATGCATTCCCATAGACCTATTATCCTAAGGATAATAGGTCTATGTGCATTCCTCTCCCTCGATGTATTACTGCTGAGTTTGGGATACAAAAGATATACATTTTGTGATGATCAGAGTGATATTGTCTATGGACTAGATTAGAGTGAATAAAGCAAATCCAAAACTTCGTCACTCCTCTAACTCTATCTAGCCTTGTAATAGAAATAAAGATAAATACTAAATAGGTAACTATTCAAAATGAAGTCAAAAATGAAATCATTTCTACATGTGTCATTATCGTATATTTAACAAATCACCTCATTAATACCTGAGCTGAATCAACAACATACTATGAGTTGCAGCGCATCGACAATTACATTGCCCAATGTAACCTTGAATTAACAAAATCTGTATATTATGAGACAGGCATGTAATAACCGCTTCATCACCATCACTTGGAACAAGTCAACAATAACAGAATTATGAATAACCAAAATAAATTACGCAATTGCACCATATTTATAGGATGAATTATATAATTTTACTTGTGGTGAGTATATTCATTCGTCTAATATTTTATCGGATACGAAACACATCTGTGGCCTTTAATCTCTCGTTAGATGGTAATTATTCTTTATGAGAAAACGGTCTTGCGTGCAACACGGCATCCAGATATTTATTTGAAAGTACAAGACCCTAATTATTATCTTCTAGCACTTTACATAGTTTGCAATTTACAACACACGAAAGCAGCTGTTAATTACAAACAGGGATTGTTCGTTAATTTTGACATTTATTCTCCATATGAACAAAACAATGCATAAAAGAATCAACAACATATAATATACTCTTGCAACGTTTCAATTCGCTGTGTAGTTATCTCTGATGGTCTTCCTGAAAATAGAAAATCATCAGATTCAAATATCCTTCATTGAAACGAGAAAACTCCCATTAACGATACAAGTGGTGTGATTATCGAAATTACGTTCACGAAAATAAGGTTAGCTGACAAAATACTTAAGCTGAGCATTACAATATGTATGTTATATGAATTAGGGGGCACGGCAGTGCCCCCGCCAAGTCGAGCGCGAAGCAAACACTGCCGTACCATCCTTTACTGGAACCATTTCGCCGCATTTTCAGGCCCCTATTTGAGAACCTCTGGATAAGACCAGAACGCAGAAATTTGTCATCCAGTAAGCTATAAAATCACATACTTAAAATAAAAAATTTCAAGTCTGTAGGTCATTTAGTTCCGAAGTTAAGCGAAAGCAAAGTTTCGCATTTATGACACTCACCCACTCACTCATGATCATCAGAATAGAACTAGTACTTCCCATAAACTCAGAGAGCTGAAATTTGGTAGAGTTAGGATTAAATGGCCACATAAAGGGAAAACTATAAAAACTAGGATATTCGAAGATCTAGAGTACCTGGTGACCCGTATTTGAAAACACAAGAGCCCATTTGTGTCCTTAATAATATCTATGATATGAAACGGTCTGCCACGGACATTATATGTGACCACGGTCGTATATGTGTCTATCAATGTATCAGCTGTCTGTCATATAAACATAAACGTTACGTGTTTGATTTCGCAAGATAATATCGTAAGAAATGTCGATTATATTAAATGACGACGATGAACTTAGTGGCTTCCAAGTAGTTGGTATGCCCAAAGACGGGTCTTGTCTCTTCCATTCAATATCTTTCTTGGTGTATGGTAGAACTGACTCAACTTGCAGTATCAGATCTGCTATAGTTGCATACGTTGCTGAACATTGGGACGAAATGCAAGTGTGCACGTGTAATGCTGATGGTGACATATACACGAACGCGCAATCCTACACGAGCGATATGATGAAACCCACTACTTACGGCTCAATGAAATAAATCAATATGCCCACGTTTCTACAAAAAGAAGTGGAATCCCACCAAAAACATTCTGTAAAAAACTAGCCAGGTCTCGATGGAGCTGCTTGTTTATCTCTAAAAAGTAATGAAATCTAGACAAAGTCGTGCCAAGTCTAAGGTTCCTTACTGCGATTTCTTTATTATTATAGTTAATGTTGTGTGACTTGGCCGTTGAAGGGTACACAAGGGTACAAAACCAGGTGCTCCATGACACCATTGCACCAATCTGTCGCCAGAACCGCTACCCATTGACGATGGAAAATTGCTACTTGGAAAACGTTGATTCAATAACCAGTCAATTGTGGGCTTGATGAAGCTGCGTATTTCAATAAAACTTATGTGTAGGCGAGCATGAAACAAACAGTATAAAAAATTATTTCCAGTACAGCCGGACTTCTAATCACTGATAGAAGTCTGTCTGTACGTCTATTTTATGTTAGATCGGTGGTCGATTTGACGCTCCAAAAAGAAGAGAGCAGAAGTCAGCATTGTCAATGCTGAATGCATGTGTTGCACAATCAACAAGCTATTATCTCGCTTAACAAACAGGTAGTTACAACAGATAACATTACGTGTAAACAAAATTGACTTGTACCCACTAACGTATAAAGAATGTTCAACGGCCAAGTCACACAAAATTAACTATAATAATAAAGAAATCGTAGTAAGGAACCTTAGACTTGGCACGACTTTGTCTAGATTTCATTACTTTTTAGAGATAAACAAGCAGCTCCATCGAGACTTGGCTAGTTTTTTACAGAATGTTTTTGGTGGGATAAGATTGAATAGGTATAGAAATAAACAAAATGAGAGTGAATTTGCTAACTAAACTATATCAAAAGCAATATTGGGAGAGGGTCATATTCTTTTGTGACTAGTATATTTTAATATAGCAAATGCAGTTTTTATTATTATATTCATACTATAGACATTCATAAGAATAATGGAAAAGTGACATCGAGGGTTGAACGAAGGCAGTTATTGTTTATTACTTTGGAAAGTTGATACTATCACCATAAATTTGGTATTTATGAATTTCCCCCAACTGAATAAGAGCTATAAATAGTGAATAGATAACTTCTGTGCTATTGTAGATGAATATCACTATCAGCCTGATAGTATCAGGTATTATGACTCATCACAATAGAATGATTTAGAACTGACATTCCGATAGATCAGTGAAATTATGTTATTCATAAAGTTTTTTTTTACGAAATCACAATAATCACATGCACCATGCTTCATTCTTGAATGCTCCATGCACCCCGCACCTATAGCACAGAACAGCTACAACAGTTGTGCTTATGGTGATCATAGAAAATACAAAAAACAACAATTATATCAGAAATAGATAAGTTTAGAAGTCGAAACCACTGAGCACATTAGAACCAAAACTGACAACGATTCGTAATGCACAATTACACAATGTCGAACAATAATTGCTGAAATAAAACAATCCTGTTTCTTGAAGAGGAAATTAAGAAGGGGAAGCTGCATTATCTCGAACGGTGAATACTATTACTCTACAATTTCAATCAAGTTGGACAGTACGTTGTTGGAAATTAATTTCGAGGTAACATTTAGATTAAGGTTTGGTTTAATCGACTAACCTACAAAATACTCGAGTTTTCATTTCTCATTTCTTATATCCAATTTATTCGTTTCTGCATTTTTTTATCAATCAAACAATTCGTACGTATTGCTTAACAACTTAATTCGTTATCTCTGATATATAGTTGGATGTTGTTTCCCCAACCTGATTGGTGCGTTTTCTGATCGAAGAGCATTCTGCTGAGTCTAGAAACGATGTTAATAAATCATTAGTCGAGCAGTGTGCAGTGCTAACTTTTCACAATTCTTGCAATATCTAATACCAATTAAAGATGAGAAATAAGTATCGTCTAGATGAAACCCCGGAGGAAAAACATACATAGTTTCTTAATTAGTTTGTGTTAGACCTTAAGTGTATATTTAGATAAGTCAGGCGTGTCTAATGAAATGCATTACAGATGTTAAATAATTCAAGTTTTGTAGTTTCTTTGTTAAGTAATGTTACAAGCTTACTTTCCCATAGCTTGAAGCGTTTCATACCAGATTTGATATCTCCTCGCCCGCCTGCATCACTTTCCTGTATAACGGCAATACTACAACTCCAATCAATGTTGCCAACTTACAACACTAACATTTATAGAAAATGTCTAGGAATATCGTGGTATGTTGTGATCCGTTCGCAATTGCTTTTCAGTAAATCACAAAATATGACTAGCTACTTTTTACAGTTTAAAATAATTCGAAAATAACCCTCGTCTCTTATTCACACCGATGATCTACGCGTAGAAAGGAGTAGCTGTGACATTTACGCTCGCTTGAAGAACGATATTACTAGCAGGATTCGTGAAATAAAGCCGCAAATTATGCGAGGAAGTCATTGTTGGGTCTCGCATACGTATTACGCAACATTACTCTTTTTCTCCAAACATAGTGTCATTGGTTATATCGTTCAGGTAATTTATACATGATGAGATATGGACTTCTGCCAAAGTTCTGACAGTTTTGTCTCTAATAAGACATAGCTCGGACATAATATACGTGAGATATCGACGATTTTAATTTACCAGTTTCAAGTACATTTAATGTCATCAACAATGGAACACAGTATGGTCCAAATGGTCACCGCGGCGACGTCTGCAAGAGTAGATATTTCGAAATCAATTTTCCATGACTTTTCACACAAATCCGCTCGAATAATGCGAATGATGGCTTCAATGTTGGTTTTCAAGTAGCCAAAACTTGGATTCTTCGCATAAGCCAACGATTTAAAGCGGCCTTAGACAAAACATCCAAAGGTGTTGAATCACACGAACGAGATGGCCATTTCACAAGTCCATTTCTTTATGTAATAATTATTGATTAAATAAGTTAATAGTGTCTGTCTCAGGGTGATATGTGGCATCATTCTGCTGGAACCACATGTTCGTTACACTCATTACGGTCAATTGGTGCCAAATAAACCAGTCAACATGGCATGATAATATTCTCCATCAACTGTAAATTGTGCTGTTGCCTTCCTCGTTCAACAAGACATACCGACGAATGAAATCCACAGCAGTCAATTTATCAGGATGTAACAATTGTTCCAAAAGAGGTCTTGGCCTAAATTAGGCAATTTTGCATATTTAACAAATCCATTGAACCTAAAATGTGCTTCTTGGCTGAAGATGATTTTCTTGTGGAATTCAGGATCCATTTCGAGTTGCTCTAATGCCCAATCTGTGAATCGGCGATGCTGCAAATGGTTATTGGATTTTTGAGTTAGTTCCTTTCGCAAAATTCGCCAGTGTTGATTGAGAAATACCCAATTGCTGAACATGTCGCGGAATAGAATAGACACTATCACTTACAGTAGCTGCTCTCTCTCCTTGATATGGGAAAATGGCGCAAAGAAAATATTGACTATTGTGAATTTGTTGTTGTTGAAAATGATGGTAATATATTTGAATAAGTTGCGAACATTATTCGAACGTCGTGTGTATCTTTACATGATTGAATGGTAAAAGTGGACAAGTAAAATTGACATAACAGCAATCCATATACGTCACTGCATAAAGGTTTGACAGTTAACGGATTTATAGTGACCCTATTGGAAAACCATTATCAAACGGTCACAGCAATATACAAAATCAGTGAATCTCGTGATAAATTGTTTACTCTGGCAACACCGTCTCTAACCTCCAACTCCACCGGCGTTCAAGATGAGTGTGTAGTGTAGAGGTGTGGCAATAGTTGAACCTGACGTGCAATTTGACATTCAAACGATAAAAGCGACCCGTATGATTTCAGAAACGACGATTTATTGCCGCGAATTTTACTTTGAGATGTGGCAATTGATAATGGGATCTGCATAAATTTCTCGAATGCTCGAGGATGTTCTTTCGGCGGATGAGAATTCAAGTGAAATATGTGGTGGCAAATCGCGATGTTAAGAAAAAGCAACGTCGTACAAGTTCACATCCAATTACATTTACATAACAAGAAATCGATTGTTCGATGAGGTGTAGATATTCAAACATTTAAACTGCACTCAGCTATACTTTACAGAGGCAGCATTGCATAATATTATTTACATTGATTGAAAATTATGAATCTGATATATTCCTATAGAACAAGCTAAATCACAATGCGTCAACTTATTTATTAATAACTGAACAACAAACATTGGTACGGCTCACCACGTTTCTCTTTCAATTATTATAAATCAGAAAGGATCACCCTTTTCCAATAAAAATACTGTTAAAGTACTGACGACCTTTCAGCTGATATGCCCTCAGTACTTTAACAGTATTTTCAGTAGATACGGGTGGTTGATTTAGTGTTATAGTGTATCTACAGTGCTAAGAGATGGCCCATAATCCCTTGCACTGTCGTCAACGTCAACACGCCTACCAAGCTGCCCTCTCGACTGAAACGGCCTTGCATCATCTAGTCACACGAATAGATGATGCTATAACTCTTGAGGTACACTCCCGAGGAGTATTTGTGGACATTGAAGGGCCATTTGATAACACGTCCGTCGATTATATCTGCTCAGCCACTGAGAAACATGTAATCGGTCCAACAGTAGTCCGGTGGCCTGCGATAAAGGCGCAACATAACGGATACGTTGTACATACCACCGGTACAAAAGCTGCCCACAGGGAGGTGTTCTATCTCCGCTTCTGTGGTGTCTCGTAGGCGATAAACTCTTGTATCGGAAATTGTAGTTTACAAGGAAACGTAAGGTGGGCACATTGTTGAATACTATTTTCTCTGGCAAGGTTCTGCAATTCAAAGAGTCTGTGAAGTTTCTAGGAGTAATCCTAGACTCTAAACTGACTTGGCGCGAACACCTGGAATATCGAGTGCGAAAGGCTTCTGCGTCCTTTTGGGCGTACAGGAGAGTTTTCAACAGCACATGGGGATTACAGCCAAAGATCCTTTTTTTGGATCTATACCGTTATGATCAGGCCTATGGTCATCTATGCTGCGGTCGTGTGGTCGTCGCGGACAAGGGCTGGTATGTCCCAACGCCCCTTGGACCGACTGCAGCGGGTTGCATGCGTAGGAATATTGAGTGGTATGAAGTCGATTGCTCGAAGCTCAAGCCGGGTTACAACCTCTACACTTATATATAAAAGCAGTAGACAGTAGTATAGGTGAAGGAGCCTAGATCACTGGCTCAAAATTACTCTCGTGGACACTCGGCGATTTTGAGTGAGGCAATCTATCTCTAAATGTCCCATACTAGCAATGAGCCAAGATAGCATGATTCCAGCTATACGTCTTACTTCTCCCAAAATCCTCATCCCTGATAGAAGAGATAAGAGCAACGATACTATGGCCCTACTGCCACCAGATGGACTCGTATGGTTCTGGCGCGGGAGTGTACCTAAAAAGACCAAAGGTCACTATCTCAGTGACTCTAGTCGCTTACTGCACGGTTTTTCAGGCGGAGGTCAACGGAATATTAACTTGTGCCATGGAAAGCCTGCGAAGAAACTATGTTAATAAGCGCATATACATCTGCACAGACAGCCGGTGTGCTCTGGAACCTAGTCACCTAGTCACATCAAGACTTGTAAAAGAATGCAGAGGTACACTGACTGAACTAGTCAGAAGAAATAAAGTTCAACTCATCTGGGTCTCTCGAATGGAGTTGAAGAAAATGATATGGCCGACCCCCTGGCTAGGCGGGGGTCGTCGAGCGCCTCTGCCGGACTGGAGTCAATGGTCGCTTTATCAAATTGCTTGGGGAGTGTCGCCCTTCTGATCCAACTGAACAAAGAGTGATCTCACTTGTGAAGATTAGTTTAGTTCACTTTGTATTTAAATAAAAAAGATAATGTTTGTTGTCAAGTTTGACAGTTGAAAGAAAAAGATATAAAGTCAAGGAAATAAAAAGTTCTCCTTTATTTCTAAAACTAAGCTATTAATCTTGAAACTCCACTTCGTGATAAGTGTGGAGTTTACAATTGGTCCTCGAGGATTTGAATAAAGCGCCAAAGATATGTGGGAAGATAAAATTCCTCGCAGGAGTTCAAGGAACAATATTGGTGTACCTACTGCGAGACTTGGATTTGGGGCAGAAAAGGAAGTTGGAAAACAACCAGAAACAGTTGATGTGGAAGTTAGACCGATTCAGAATACAGAAAAGGCAGAAATGATGTCTAAAAGACAGTGTAAATGAAGATCATTTTTGGTCCTTGTGTCATAAGTGTGAACATCCTGCCTCCTATGTGCATTACCTATGTTTTTTATTGTGTATAATATTAATGAGTATATGTAAATAAAGGGATATGTTATTATGTTTAATGATCGGAAATGCTTTTTGCAATAATGAAATTGCTGTATCTTCATCATATTTCTGATAGTTTTTTTTTGCACTGGAAATACCGAAACTGCATCATGTGCCTGGCCCCAATATATAATGCAGTATGCTATGATGGACTGGAATAATCCAAAGTAAAGTAATTTTAGCACATATGTCATATAGTCGTCCCATGGATTATATTCTAGTATTCGGCAGTCATCAAGTAGGCGGCACGGGATCGAATCTAAATGAGGTCATACACAAAGAAGGCAGTTAGACACATAACGATTGAAAGAATTGGTGTTGAATTAAGTTTAATGCCGCTAGGCGGAACATCAATTTTGGTGAAACTAGCTTATTTGAGAAGTTTCGCCGTTTTTTGCACTATTTAACATATGCATTAGTATTATCGAAGATTGGTGGCATTAACAAATAGAAAGTGATGTGAATTGACACTTTTTAACAATAATCTTGTGTGAAATGATTTGTTTTTATTACCAGAAACACATATTTATGTAGATGAAAGTGAAAACAGTCATTAAGTTGGCAGCGATCTGTAGCTACGGGAATCGAAAGTGGTGCATACGTAGTACGTAATTTCCGATATTAGAAAGAAAGGAAGATAGTTTGAGGCAGCATATGGCAAATAGAGACATTTGCAGAAAGCCGATTATATATTCTAGGATATTATCATATTAACTTTAATGAGCGTCGAATAACTTGAACAGTATTGAGCTTGCAATGCTAATTTCACGTTCAACAATAATATCACAGACTTATCAATTTTGTTATCTATAGTACGATATTATGTTGAGGTACCTACGTTATCAAGTTTCTTGATTACTATACATTTGGTCGAGGTTTTCTTAATAATCAGCAATCAGGAAGATATCATGCTTTATTATACCAGATAGCGAAGTTTTTAATACTTTATTGTGTCATTAACTTGTTTCTCGTTATGAAATCATCAAAATAATGCGTCATCCGTTGAAATAAATCACGATTACTACTGATCATGGTCGTGCGTAGGATTGTTTGAACGGGGGTTACATCCGATCTCACAAAAAAAACTGTCTAAAGACCGTTTTACAGTTCGCAATTCTTGTTGCAATACGTGCAATTATGGGGGGACATTTTGAGGACTTTTTAGTTATAAACTGAACAAAAGTTCCCACAAGGACGCTTATTGACGTTGACGTTTATATCACAGAACAACAGAAAGATTTATTCTTGTCTTCCGTTTATTATTTTGCTTTCGATTTGGACTCTAGGTTTTGTTGTATTGTAGTTCAAAACCAGAAAAAGCGTTCCACATTGTTTCAAAGTTCCTAGTAATATCTAACCATTCTGCAGCTTCTGATGTTATTATTAGTGTGAGCAATTTTGGACAACAGTTTTTTAAATGTGTTTGTATGCATCCTTAGAAAATTTGAGAACTTTTCTATATCTGAAGCAATGAGCTCTTGAGTTAAACAATTTTCTTTTTATTTTGGTTTAACCAAGGCCTTTCTCCAGACTTTCTCGGCAAGAGAGCAACGGCAGCAATAATTACAGTAATTATAGCAGCAACGTTTTTCTTTTGTTTGCTTTTATTCATGTTTACATAAAACTAAATGAATTTAAAATATAGAACGAACAAATTATTAATTCTTAACTTTCCATTATTTTACTATATTTCTTAAGATTGGTAGAGCAAAGTATGCTATTTGAAACGGACGCTGAGCGTCAGTGAAACGGATCACTCTGTCCCTGAGGATCAGTAGTGATAAGTTGCCCCAACTAGCTCAAAAAGAATTATTTATTTTCAGGGCTCGTAGTGAAACGTGTCCTGTGATTCTAGACTTTATGGATTACCCTGAGCGCCAACTGCTTTAGAATAAACAAACTAAAAAAGAATTCACAGTCAAGAAGTAACGTTGAAAGCGTTACATATTGCAAGTAAAAATTGCCAAGTGTAAAACGTTTTGCCATAAAAAGTTCCAGGACAGCTCTTGCAAAGTCAGTGTATTGCTGCAATACTATTTCAACAAGAATTGTGAACTGTAAAACGATCTTAAGAATTAGATGTATGTAGAATGTAATGTATTATGGATTCTGTTAAATATTAACTCTAAGCCTCGAGCGAGTTAATCGTTATAAAATAGACTTCAAATTCTAAATCCAATTATTATTATTAGTGTGTCGAAGTTCGATACATCCGTTATTATAGAAGTTATCAAATAAAGTTATTTACGAAAATTGTAAACTTCACATTATGAAACAATTTTATTATTACTAGGGTTAACTAAACATACATTTTCTCAAATGGCACACCCTATATTATTTACAATTTAGATTATGCTCATCTCCCCATACTTGCAATATATGGTTTAATAAATTATATGGGGTATTTCGAAAGTTATGTTCATTTGTATATGAACATCATTCCGACTTCAATGTCCTGTATACTCCAAACTTTTTGACACGGTCCAGTTTTATGTCTTTTTTTCATGTTGCAACAACTGCTTAGAGTGCCAGTCAAAGGTCGATTGAATAACACTATTTTTTTAAAACCGGCCAGAAATTAGTACTTTCCGGTTTATTTTAAGGGCAGAAAATCTCATTTTGTCGGACCGAGCCAGAAAATTATTGTGATAGTCCGGTAAAAGCTTTTACCGGACTCATTTTTATTTACTTTCCGGCCTATCTTCAATGAAAAAAATAATAAAATAGTTAGTCTAAGATAGCGGGCAATTGGTTTCTATAGTAACCGAGTTTTGTATTAGTTAAAACTATAAAATAACTTGACATATTTTGTCGTTTAGTTGAAAACGTGACATTTATTATAAAATGGATATTCAAAATGATGCATTTGATTGTGAATTAATGGAAGATGAAATTATACCAGATGAAATTGTTAAGGCGGCCACCCAAGCAACGTTTGATTTATTACCGTCGAAGTCCCGGACACGATATGAACAAACATACCAGATTTTTGAATAGTTAATTAATAAAGAGTTCTTGTTATAAAAATGTAAACTAAATAATATGAAGTTTATGGTACAACAATGCCCGTTTTAAAAAAAAATATTGTACGTGATACGTCCCAAAAGTGCTTTAACTGGACTCGCAGGGTTGCAGGACTCGCCTGCAGCTCGCCCTGCAATTTGCCCACTCGTCCAGTAAAAGGCCACTTTCGGGACTTGTTACGAAAACTACTATTATTTCAAAAAGTAACACACATCATCATCATCATTTCAGGGAAGGAGGCTTAGTCCCCAAATGCACTTGGGCCACTTAGTTAGGTCCATTATGCGCCCTGTGGTCAGAAATGCTCAAGACCCGAAAATTTCCTGAATAATAAACTTCCCTTATACTACGTGTAGTGCTCTAAATGCTGACAAATTGTTTGCAATAATTAGAAATTGAATGTAAAGTTTTTGTGTAAGTTTGAGTTTTACTCTTCAACTTTAGAAAGTTTATAATGATTTGACACCGAAACCATAGATATATGACTACTATTTTTGATTATAGTTTTAATTTCCTTCTCAATAACTTTCTTTATAACAAGTAATACAAGATGGGTTTTGTATGAAACTGGTTAGGTATCATTGTATGTAACAAAACTAGTTTTGAATTCACGAATTGATTATTTTCTATATCTATTCATCGACATGACATTGACTGTGGACTGTGGCTAACAATGCATCTTTTAGCGTGTTGGTACTTGATTGACAAGGCACCACATATTTCTTGATGCTATCATTCTCAACCTATGACGGTTTATTTTATCTGATAAATAACTTATATAGGCTTGAAAATAAATCAATCGGTGAAACACTTAGCCTTGTGTCGACCTCCATGTTAAAAGATGCTCTACAAACCAACAGTTTTTATATATTTTGAAGCATAGCTCTATATTTTGCTTTCTTTCGACTTGTATGAACCCCTCCTCCATGTGTTTCTTCTTGCAAACCTTGAACCTTTGACCTTACGTTCCAACTGCAATATATGAATCAGAATTACACTTACGTCATCCATATCGTCTAGAAATGTCAAACTTAGAAGTGACTATAACCCGAAAACACAACACCGCCTGCATTAACAATCTGAAACATCGGTGGTGCCGGTGTAAGCTCGTTAAGAATCTTTGAGTGGAAAGTAAATAAATATCTAAAGAATGTTCTTCATGTCCTCCATATTCCGAGGTGTGAAACTGGTTACGAAAAATATCATATTTTTCACATTACGACAGAAAATTAATTACATATTCTGGGATGCTAGGTAATATTGGATGAACATGTGGCATCCACATATAAATCGTGATGCTTCATACTACTTTACTCTTTCATTTTGTAGACTAGTCACGATTTGTGTAGGTGCATACGAGATGTTGTGCCTACAACGCCTTTCCTTATTAATTTTAATCTAGCAGTATGTGATATTTGTAATTATAGAGTCATTATCCTTTGATTGCTATTGTTCATCTCACATCCCAATGAAAAGTTATTTCGTAACTATTTATCCTCATTCTCTGCATGCGTTTATGGAAGATTTGATTCAGTGTATTTTGTGGGTGGTTTTAAATTCACTACGGTGCTAAAAATACCAGAAGAATGAGTAAACATTATCGCGATGCTTGTTCGTCGCTTCTTCACTTTTCCTTATAGTATAACATAGAAGTAAATGGTAACCGGTTGGCGTTTTAAATGTATTTTATCTGTATGTTTATCTGTATCTGTGCATTTTCATGTTGAATACATATCGTGTATTCGTGGTCATTACATCTACTAAATACTCATACAACCCGATGTGGAACACATTTAAGCTAGAAACTATCTAGGTATATGAACCAAATTGGAGTGAACGTGAGTATTTAATCATAAACTTGAACTAAATTTATTTCGTTATTACCTTTGATGATGAACGAAATGAATTTTCCAGTTTAATATTATATTTCACACTAAAAATAGGAAGCATAATACGTTGAAGTTAATGACTAACAAAATAAGATTTTTTCCAACACTCTATCTCAATGATTAAAGATTAGATTGTAAAGTATATTATTCTGACAGACACTGTGTCAGAATGTATATTGTACCACTAGATAACTGCTAAACCGGTTCTGATTGGTCGAAAGCAGTGATAGAATATACATTCTGACACACTATGTCATTAATAATGAATTAGTAATATTTTGCCAAATAAAAATAAAGTTTTTTGTGAAATTTCTAAAATCTTGTTAGAGAAATTATAGTCTACTACTAATATGTTTGGAATGGCATATTCCACACGAGCGGAAGTTTGTAGTTCCGAACCATTTTGTTGTAGTATATTATATTATCGCATAAGAACTGTTCCTCGATAAATGAATCACTTCGCAATAAATTGAACATAAATGGAATATGCGCATCTACGTATTATAATATCGTCTTTATTTCAGAAACATATGACCTTGTATTGAAATCATGGAGTTGCCGCCTATCCTCTGCCTGGAAACTAGGTAAATAGATGCATAGTCTGGAATAGATTGGTACAGAATGAACTTAATGTTAGAACACTATTTGAAGCAAATGGCAAATTCTACGTAGACAAAATAAATCGTAATTCAATTAATATCAAATGAAAATAGGTCTAGTTGAATACAGTATACAAGCAGTATTTATGTTCAATAATATATAATCTATTCGATTAACCTTAAGACCTTAACTTATCTATCGTTTATTTGGTTGTTTATTTTCGTATTTAGGTTCAGTGGGAGTGCCTACTGATTGATAAATAATATTTATAATTCTATCATGTAATCACAAAAATCAAGCAACACTGATTTCATTTATTCATTGCTAGTACTACAGAGGATGTTGGTCGAGATATTGGTTGAAGTAGTATAGAATACAAATACGAACGCTTCTCGTTTTTTTTGGATTCTCTGTTCTTTCAAATATTACTTGTGCTAGACAGAAAACATAGATTGAGTAATATGAATAGATTTAAACAACTTGCTTAAATCTATTGTAATATGTTATTTAGATTGGTATAATTGAACAAAACAAAAGATTGTCTCTATTGTAATAAATTTGGAGGTAATGTATTCAATTAATTTGTTGAAAGTCGGGTAGAATGCAAAGTAAAATTTTGTAACGTATATCTACATGCAGTTTATTCTCTCAACCTGATACAGTTAATCCATCAAGATGGAGACTGGGAGATTATGCATACAAACCTGTTAGGGTGAGTCAAACAGGGACGAAAGTCGATTCTTAATACTCTAAGGGTAACGAAAAATGTCATTTGAATATATAAGCGTCGAATTTTTATTCTGCAACTAAATTCAACTTTCTGTAACTATAAATATTGTAGGTGTTGAGCTTGCATAACCTTTTCTTAAATATGTTTAAAATACCACCTGTATTTTATATGGAATTCTATCAAGATATCAACCAAAGAATAATTATAACATTTCGAATCTTTTATTAGTCAATGCAAATTTGGATGCCTGGTTGAAGGTAACATCTTTCATAGTTCTAGTTCTTCTGAAGCATTTGGAGTAGTATTGTAATCATTCAAAGCATCAAAGCTCTTTATACATCCTGTTTTATAAGAATCACCTTATTTGAATTAGCAATAGTAATCATGCAATTTCAGCCAATTACAGAGACAATGCAATGTTTGATGCACCACCTGTAAACAATTTCCTTCCTCATCATTAACAATGAGTTTTCTATTTGTATTTCATAGAAACAAAATAGAAATAGTTTGTGCGTTTATATTGTAACTTCGCATATGAAATAAAACATTGATTATGTAGGATATGAACTCAAAATTTAGTATTCCACATAAAAATGATGAATAGTTACAAAACGCGCAAAAAAAGGTCAACTTATTCTAGGTACCTACTACAAGTATAAAGTGACAATTCACTTTGACAACAGTTTTCGATAATTGCGTTTTAGCAAGCGTCTTTTGGAGAGTTTAGTAGGAAAGCAACAAGTAGGTACTCAACGATTTAAAAAATTGTTCTATCTTGGATAACTTTTGAAAAAGCAAGTACCACCGAAGAGTATAGTTGGTACTTCTTGGTCGTTTTAAATTTCTCCTCGTTGAATACACGTTAAATGACATGGTTGAATCGAAGAGCTGCAAAACAGCATGAAATTGGTGTTCAAGGAACGTGAAAATGTACGGTTTCAATGTAAGAACCTCAACTTCTTGAAATAGTATTTTTGGGTTCAAGTACTTAACCTAAAAATGTATAATATCGATGAAAACTCAATTTCAGTTATTTTTATAATTTTGTCCACAGATAAAGCAAAATAAATAGTTGGGGTATATTAAACTCCAGGGAATCCCAGAACGATAACGTATCAATCCGTCGAAAACACGAATAAATTTGTAGACTGCTTGTAGAATATTTTAATCTCCTTGATGAAAGAGGAAGTAAATATCTGGAAGATATTCTGCAGAACATTTCAGACTTTGATCATACAGGATTACATTCCCTTTGAACATCATAACTTTGTCAATCGAGTAAAACAGAATAATTTTACGAAAAAAACAAATCTAATTCTCAAAACATTCGGAAAGTAGGGCAGTTTCTGCCTGATCAATTGCAGTCAATAGTCGTGAAACAATAATTGATATCACGTCACTTTACCTGTTATGATAAGCAGCTATGTGTGGGTGATGAGTAAAATCCAAGAAATGAAATAAAATAAAAACACTGATCTCACGAACAAAACAAACTAAAATATTAAGCACAACAACCACATGAAGAAAAATAACCAAAAACACTGAAAACGTATCGGATTTATATGTCACTAGAACTTCAAAACGTCAATAAAAACGTAAACACATGTTACGAATGCCGCGACACACGTGAGTTTACACCGTGCTCCGTAAACGTTGAAATCGCACTACGGCCACGGCCAGCGCGGATTGTAGTAATTTTAATCGAACGTCGCGGTGGCCGTGTACGCAGCAGCGTTCATGTAAACGCTTGCGCTTGGCGTGAACTCTTCCCTCGATTTCGTCTTCTCTGGACCAGCAACATCTCTTCGTTCTCTTGCGAACGATGAGATGATTCCTTTCTTAAATGCCAATAAACTAAGTGAAATACAAGCTGAATGTGATGATACGAAGGTCAGCAATAATTTACACAAGTTACAACCAAAAGTAACTTTGATTGTTGAAATTTTACCTAAACAAATGTAGATCCGATTTACATTCGTAGACTATCTATAATTGTAGATTCTATCCACAATAATTCTAGGTTCGTTCTACTATTGTATAATCTACAATTATACATTCGATATACAACTTTGTAGGTTCGATCTATAATTGTAAGTTCGATCTACTATTGTATGTTCGATCTACAATTATTGTAGTTTCGATCCCGACGTAGAATAAATTGAATTTGCATGATTCGAATGCTGTCTGTGTGGCATTTTAACATGAGTTACAGACTTACGGCGACCAGCAATACTGTCTTCCAGCTGGAAATATCAATGCCAGAAATAAATAATGATTACTTACCTACCAAAATAAATGTATGAATACACAATTTTTTTTTCATTCATCATTACACGATGTATTTATAATGTAAACTTTCGGAAGTTGGACAAGTAAACTCAAGTTTAGACAAAACCTGTATCATTTAATTTTAAGAGTAATGCTGACAAATTGTTTCACCTCATTGTGGCATTCTCAAATTATGTCCTTAAATATTAAAATTAATCTGAATGTTGAGGGGTGGGGGTAGACAATGGCTTGGGTGGGAGTTTATTTACAAAACTATTGAGAAGTGGTGATCTATAGGTATCGATCATTCAATATTATGTTACTATTATTTGTTGTTATTTTTTTTGAATACATGAAATATTGGAATTGAGGGTAGAATTGTGATTTTGTTTCAATAAGTGATTGGCGTAATAATTAGTCCTATTGTTAGCATGTAACTGCTCAAATGTTCGTTGAACCTTACACTGAAACGTCCTGTTTGTCCCATGTACAAGGCATTGCTTTATCAAACTGCGTAGGAGGGTCTTACCAGCTGAACAAATAGTGGTCTGATTTCTGGCAAGCCAACCTCTTGATCAAAGACCCTGTGCATAGGCTCTCAAAGAAACTCCTCTCTCTAAACAGAAGGGACATTAGAGAGATGACTGGAATCGTCACGGGTCACTTTCATATCATGGGCGTCACAGATGACCCAATATGTAGGAAATGTCGAAAGGCGGAAGAAACTGCTTCACATATCAATATATGAATATAGGTTATTTGTTGTTTTAAAGGTTTTTATTCTGGTTTAAAAAAATTGAGATATTTTCAAAATAGAATGATTAATGCGTAATATTCTAAATATATATTTGGAATATTAACAGAACGGAAAGTATCTGCTTTCAAATTTCAGGTGAGCACGGACATTTTTTACCAATATTTCCAAATTCGCAAAATAAAACTTATTAATATTTTAAACAAAATGGCTACCCAAAAACGTTCTTCAATCCTATCATTAAAGAGAGAATAAACAAAATCTATAATAGTTCTTCATATAAAAATAACATAACAGGTAATACAGACAATTATATAACTTTACCATACATTCCGGAGACCTCAGAAAAAATTAAGAAATGTTTGAAAAAGTACGATATAAATGTTGCGCATAAACCTACTAACTGTGTTGGGAAATATTTCTCAAATCTAAAACCTGTAATACCTAAAGATAAACAAACCCACACAGTATATAAATTGAATTGTTTAGATTGTGATGGAACTTATACTGGAATCACTAAACAATATTTACAAAAAAGAATGTACGGCCCTAAGTATAACACAAGAAATAATAACTTTGAAAATTCCACCGCCCTTGCTAAACACTGCTTTGATTATAACCATCAATTTGATTACAAAAATGTTAATATTTTAACTAAAGAAACCAATTATTATAAAAGATATATCCTGGAGATGATTCACATAAAACGGGATTCCAATTCTGTGAACCATAGGAATGATATTCAGGGATTGAGTCAGATTTATACTAACTTGATTAATTAAAACTCTTGCAAATTCCTACATGCGTCTTTATAATGTTAAAAGTATGTTTTAGGAAGAACGCTTAAAGTAAATTCCAATGCAGGTCTAAAACCTTTTCAAGTACGTCATAAATCTACATCTGGTTCGAGTAAATATCAACAAATAGCTTCGAACTTCAGTTGCTTTGAGACCATAGCAATTTGCGTTTGTATATTATGAGAATTTTACTGAACAGTGGATTCTTGTTACAAAAAAATTATACTTTAATATTAACGATACAATTTTCGATTATTCGTGGTTCTGTTCATTTCGACGGCGTGGGCTTTTTGATTGAAAATTGTGCGATATGGACGCTTGTGCTAATTAGTTTTAATTAACCCCTTTTTACATAATACTTCTGATGAAGGTCGTGAGACCGAAACGTACGTAAAGACGAAAATTTAAAACAAAGTGTTATTGTGACCTATTTCCCGAGAATTTTTATATAAAATAATTATTTAAACAAATCAATAATTAAGCCAGCAGTATAGCATTGGGTTTATTTAATTCAAACCACATTTCGTTGCTGATGTTTGCTGTTTCATTTTTAAACCTTCCTCCTGATAGCAATATTTTGCTTCCCCTTGTAACTTCTGCTATTCTATTCTGCGACCATAGATAACTCTCTACCGGTAATAGAGTTATCTATGTCTGCGACATATTCCGGTATGTTGAAATCACGGTCGTACATACAGGTCTGGAAACTCGAGGTTGTTTCCTATGTGAGAAGTGAGTCCGCTAAGCGTCGACTTTCGCGTAGTACCAAAAGACGCCACGTAAGAGTTTTCTCTGACAACTGTCAGTTGACTTGTCAACCCAAGGAATACCTGCGTTTTTAGAAAGAAATTATGATGTGCCGAAATGCAAAACGGGGTACAAAAGTGTAAAGCAAGAAACTTATGTTTTTAAAGTGCCGAAAGATGCGGAAATGCGATTCCGGATAGAAATCGTTTTAACGAGGTCTTTTATGAAGTCATTTTTAAGGTGAGTTTGACAATAGTAACAGTTATATTCCTCTCTCAAATCAGAATAGTAAATATTGCGTTACGAGAAAAATTGGCAGTGTCAACATAGCCGAGGTTTCCGGACTCGTCGAGTGTACAGTATCGGAGGTTTTAGTGTATAATGTATATATTTTAAACATAATGAGAGACAACATACTAAGCTAGTATACATGTATTTTGATTGTAATCCTAATTTAATTTAAAAAATGTCTATATGCGATCGAATATTTTCATACATTTCCTTTTTAAATTACTACCAAAAAAAGCCTTAGATAATAAGTACATACTCCGGAAAGAATGTGTTTTAACGAGGTCTTTTATGTATGCGAAAAAGGGGAAGTTATTTTCAAGGTGAGTTATACATTTTGACAAGAGTAACAGTTCTATTCCTCTCTCAAATCAGAATACTCAGTAACACTGCTTGCGATTTCGGGAAGAAATCGTTTCACCACTTCGTGATCCGAGCGCTAGCTAGTGGCTGAGCGAGGGACTACGAGTTTGGCGACGCGTAGACTCATGTCAACCATAGAGTTTCCAGACCTGTATGTACGATCGTGGTTGAAATTTAGTAGCGTTACTTCGCCGCCTAAACTACATAATTGCTTGGTTTTTGTTTAAACATGCCACCATAGAATAGTATACGACCGTGGTGTATACGAGATGTCTAGTAGTCTAGTTTCTCTATTCTTTGCAGGTTATACGTTATAGGTCCTGTCACTTACATTATTGGATTATTGCAAGGCAGTTCAATTTTAAAATCGCGTTAGAGGATACTTTATTGCTGTTCTTTTAATAAAGTCAGCGCTTACTTCTAACTTGAAATAACTCCAATCACCCTTATCCACTAAAAATACTGTAAAGTACTGAATGCCTTTCAGCTACCAAGTAAGCATCATCAGAGAGTACAGTTTACTCCTCAATACTTTAACAGAATTTTTGGTGGATAAAGGTGATTGTTTTTTATTTATAGTGTTATAACATATTCACAGTGTGAACTCGCAAGTATAGTTTATTAATACTTTATTAGCTTGACACTAAATATCTTACTATATTATATTTGAACATAATATTGGTGAATAAATTCTTGCAAAAGGATAGCTGAAATTAACTCCTATTCATTCGATTACCCCACCCTCTCCTATGTTCATCCTTGAACTCATCATTTTGCCTTAACCCTTGAATATAATCCTCATCATCTTGTTCTAATTTGTTCTCTATCGCCACTGTTTCATGTTCAGTCTCATCGATTGTAAGTCCAGCTAAAGCTTTTTCTTGTAGACTCATCTGTCCAGATTTGGGTTTCGTTGGGTCCGGGAATATACCATCTTGAACCCTTTTATCATAAAATTCTTGAACCGTCATTGTTGGTAATGATGGATAACCGGCTCCATAAATTGCTTTTTGCAGTTGGTCTTTCGTAATTATCACAGGTTTCAAAGGCGGGGGTGGACGTTTTTTCACTTTTGGTTTATCATCTTTTTTCATTTTATCCATATAATCCAAAAGAGGTTTCTCCATATCCAAACTTCCCAATTCATCAATTGCTTCGTAAATATACAATTCGATCATGGTTAGAAAATATTTACGTTTAATTTCTTCATCCGCGTGATTGTTTACCATATTTTCCTTCAGTTCTCCCAATCTTTTCTTCAATTCCTGCTGTTCTCGGTACCTGCTTATTTTGAAGGCTCGTCTCTTAGCAATTGCAGTTATTTGTTCCACTTCGGTGAATTCTTTTGGAGGTTCTTTAGGCTCTTTGGAGTCATTTTCCGGTTGTTCTTTGAATTCGTAATTGCTTAGATTATATTCATTACAACGTCTCATGAAATCTTTAAAATAGATTTCAGTGACCTCTACAATGTTCCTCCTATCGCCAGATGTTAATTTCAAATTAAGTGTCCCCAATAAAGCAGGGAGCAAGAAATACTGTAGATCGGATGTGGCTATTTCTTCTATGCCTTCATTTCGACTAAATATACCGGCATAGGATACAAGCTTGGTCGCATTTTCAAATATTTTGATACACTTTTTAACATTACTCTGAAATGTCCATATTTCTATTAGTTATTCCTATTCAAATCAGTTTAAAATCAAAATAAATACCTGTACAGCAAAACTGTTAGTGTGTTCATCACTTCTACCTAAATTATTGAATAAATCCAATCCTTCATTGAAAATAATTGACAGATTTTTAACATCTTCCTCGAAATTATTTTCTTCAGCTGTTGCCATTGTTATATCACATTAATTTTTTTCAGATGCATGTGAAGGGGCTAACAAAAACATCCATTAAAGCAAATAATATTCAATTGATCAAACAAAAAATTCATTCACGAGTCTGAAAATTCATAATAAGTAGTTTCATTTATGTTCGGATATAAACATAACAGTAGTTGAGCTCAATTTGTTCATTTGTTTGACTTTTAGTTATGTTATGAATAATCAGCTGTGCTGAAGTTATTGTCAAATCATAAACATAGAATATATTAGTAGAACAATCATCTATTGAACTTGCAAAGACTACAAACTTTATTTTCGCTAGAATTAGGATGAAGCACGGTCGTATACACACGTCTGGAAACTCTATGGTTGACTTGAGTCTTACGTGCGCCTAACTCGTAGTCCCTCGCTCAGCCACCAGCTAGCGCTGGGGTAACGAAGTGGTAAAACGATTTCTATCCGGAATCGCAAGCATCCACTTTTTTCGCATTTCCGCATCTTTCGGCAGTTTAAAAACAGAAGTTTCTTGCTTTACACTTTTGTACCCCGTTTTGCATTTCGGCACAATGCACGGTTTCGTAATTTGTTTCAAAAAACGCAGGTATTCCTTGTGTTGACAAGTCAACTGACAGTTGTCAGAGAATATTCTTCATAGAGATCAAGATGATACTCTTACGTGACGCCTTTTATGATACTCTTACGTGACGTCTTTTGGTACTACGCGACAGTCGACGTTTTGCATTTCGGCACATCATAATTTGTTTCTAAAAACGCAGGTATTCCTTGTGTTGACACTGACAGTTGTCAGAAAATACTCCTACGTGACGACTTTTAGTACTACGGGCCAGTCGACGCTTAGCAGACTCACTGCTCACATAGGAAACAACCTCGAGTTTCCAGACCTGTGTATACGACCGTGGGATGAAGCTATATACGACCGTGGATGAAGCTCTTCATGTAATGTTTATTACAAATTCAAATGTTAATCTATGGCAACATTCCATTTATCAATGTACCACAGAATACGTACATTATTTTACAGTGTTTTTGTGTGAAATTGACATAGAGATCATAAATTATAGAGGAGTAAAGCCTCGTCGAAGGTTTCAAAAACTTATCCGCTGCCCACTCCGCGGACATTATAAGGTGCCGAGCGTTAAAATACCGCAGAGTGGTTACGGATAACTCATCGCGTAAGATCGAACATGGTACACATCGAATACATAGGCTATATAGTGACTTTACTCCTCTATACTATATAATCTCTATGGAAACTGATTGCGGACTTAGAGAATCGGCCACGGTCGTACATACAGGTCTGGGAACTCGTATGTTTGACATGGGTCTCTCATGCTTCGCCAAACTCGTAGTCCCTCGCTCAACCACTAGCTGGCGCTTGGATCGAAATGGTAAAACGATTTCTTTCCGAAATCGCAAGCAGTGTTACTAAGTATTCTGATTTGAGAGAGGAATAGAACTGTTACTCTTGTCAAAATGTATTACTCACCTTAAAAATAACTTCCCCTTTTTCGTACACATAAAAGACCTCGTTAAAACGATTTCTATCCGGAATCGCAAGCATCCACTTTTTCGCATTTCTTCATCTTTCGACACTTTTAGAACAGAATACACCGTTTTTTATTTCGGCACAATGCACGGTTTCGTAATTTGTTTGTAAAAACGCAAGTATTCCTTTTGCTTACAAGTCAAGAATGACAGTTGTCACAGAACACTTCGACTACTGCGCCACCCTTTTTGGTACTACGCGACAGTTGACGCTTAGCGGAGTCATTTCTCACATAGGAAACAGCCTCGAGTTCCCAGACCTGTATGTACGACCATGAAATCGGCTCATCTGTGTAATCCATATATTTCTATGATACAGGGCCCATATTTGTGTTCCGACGGGCGCCGGGTAATACGGTCTTGGTATATGTTATTCTCGAGTGGTCATAGATAACTCTACTATCTTAGTAGAGTTATCTATGCGTGTGGTGTTCCGGCTTATTTAAATCAAATCTGTTTCATGTCAAAAATCCAAATTAACGTATAGAATACTAGTAAATGTTCATTGACCTATTCTGAAATCTGAGTCATGGCTTCGGCATCGGTATTGCCTCAAGAAAACATATATGACGATATTGAAAATTTGCCTACACTTTTCAATCAAGGCTTGGACTTGTATACAAATTTAGGCAGAAGTGATGAACCTACAAATAGTTTGAATGTTCAAGTACATAATTATAAAATAGAACAAATTATTTCCATTAATGTGTTTTTTACAGAATAATATTAAGAAATGTATAAAGATCTTGGAACAGGCCACAACCCTGGTTACTTTCGCCGATATCTTTAGTCGAAATGAAGGAATAGATGAAGTTGCCACCTCCAACTTACAGTATCTACTTCTACCTGCTCTCCTAGGTTCCCTGAGCTTAAAATTGACATCTGGTGAGAGAAGAGACATAGTAGATGTTGCTGAGATATATTTTAAAGATTTCTTGAAGCGGTGTAATGAATACAGTTTGAGTAATTATAAATTCAGGGAAGAAGATGATGACGATTCTGATACAACATCTATTACAATGTCCAAAGGAACCGTAAGTGAATTAGATCAGTTAACTAAATCTGTAAATACCAGATCTAATAAAATCCAAAGATTTATAGAACAGAAAGAATTGAAGAAACGGCTGGAAGATTTGAAGTCTAATATGGAAAATGAGCATGTTGATGAAGAGATTAAAAGAAGGTATTTCATAACAATGATAAAATCTTATGTTTATGAAGCTGTAGATGAGTTACATAGTATAAATATGGAGAAACCTATTTTAGAACATATTGCTATCAATAAAAGGGATGATAAAATGGAACCTAAAAGACAAATCTCATCACCTTTGAAACCTGTTATAATCACGAGAAATGAATTACAGAAAGCCATTTATGGAGCTGGTTATCCATCGTTACCAACAATGACTGTGCAAGAATTCTATGACAAGCGGGTGAGTGATGGTATTTTTCCTGATCCTAACAAGGCTCGAACGGCAGATCCTAACAATTTACAAGAAGCAGCACTGGCAGGCTTATCTATCAATGATGATGAAGATGAAAAAGCAGCATTAGAAAATCAAATTGAAACAGATGATAATGAACAGTTAAAACAAATGAGGGATAGAGACGAGTTTAATGATAATCATAGGAGGGGATGGGGTAATAGAGCAAATAGAAGTTGAACATTATATCTTGGCCAATAAAATATTCTTGAGTAACTTATATTTCTTGATCCTGACTTAATATTAAAAGTTGGTACAAAATTGTTTAACAATATGGTGTATGAGAGAACAACTTTTAATAATGAAAAATGTGATGCAGCCGAGCTTGACTTTCTATTTCTAGTTTGTGAACAACCAATCTCTAGATTAAGCATTATCAAAAACATTAAGCTTTGTTGTTTGGTAGTAATTCATGAAATAGTTGCTCTCTTCATCATTTAACAAAATATGGTTCATTGTATTTACAGTTCTTTCATTTAATCCCATTTTGTTTCTGTCTTTGCCAACATTTAATTATGTTTTTGCCAACATTAAATGGTATACAGTGGTGTTAAATAATTATCACATTCTACCAGTATAAGCAACAAAAGTGATGAAACTGGTGGTTGATTATTTATTACAACATTAATAATAATCACTTAAATAAGACAACAGATAAAAAAATGCTGGTGACCTCTCCACACAGTAGGTTCCTTCCAGAACTGTGCTCTTATCAGGTCCTCCCAGGATTGGAATTGGAATAATTTCACTTGTTTTTACTTCACAGACACAAACCCATGTACATAGAAAAAACTGTTTTTACAGTTCTTTAAATAAATCCCATTTGAAACCCCCCAGGTTTTGTTTATGCCAACATTTAATTTCTTGGGGTTATAAAACATACAAAACGTTTGGTTTTGGAAAAACAATTCTTCATTTAAAATTGATAATTTCTGTAATTTCAGTTGAATGAATTTACAATCTAGATATCCACATAGTAATAATTGAAATAAGTGAATATTCTTGAACATTATTTTGGAAAACATTAAATGGTAGGTATATTGAAATAATTATCACATTCTACCAGCATAAGCAACAAAAGTGATGAAGCTGGTGGTTGATAATTTATTACAACATGAATAATAATCACTTAAATAAGACAGAACAGATAAAAAAAAACTGGTGACCTCTCCACAGTAAATTCCTTCCAGAACTGTGCTTTTATCAGGTCTTCCCAGGATTGGAATAATTTCACTTGTTTTTGTAAATCACAGACACAAATCCATGTACATAGAAAAAACTGTATTTACAGTTCTTTAAATAAATCCTATTTGGGACCCCCAGGTTCTGTTTTTGCCTACATTTAATTTCTTGGGGTTATAAAACATTTGGTTTTGGAAAACAATTCTTTATTTAAAATTAATAACAATTTCTGTAATTTCTGTTGAATGAATTTACAATCTAGATATCCACATAGTAACAATTGAAAGCAGTGAATATGCCTATTCTTGAACTTTATCTTGGAAAACCTTAAATGGTATACATTAGTGTTGAAATAATCATCACATTCCACCAGCATAAGCAACAAAAGTGATGACGCTGGTGGTTAACAATTTATTACAACATGAGTAATAATCACTTGAATAAGGCAGAACAGATAAAAAAATGCTGGTGACCTCTCCACAGAGCAGATTCCTTCCAGAACTGTGCTCTTATCAGGTTCTCCCAGGTTTGGAATAATATCACTTGTTTTTGCATATCACAGACACAAATCCATGTACATAGAAAAAACTGTTTTTACAGTTCTTTAAATAAATCCCATTTGGGACCCCCAGGTTGTTTTTGCCAACATTTAATTTCGTGGTGTTATAAAACATACAAAACATTTGGTTTTGGAAAAACAATTCTTTATTTAAAATTAATAACAATTTCTGTAATTTCAGTTGAATGAATTTACAATCTAGATATCCACATAGTAACAATTGAAAGAAGTGAATATGCCTACTCTTGAACATTATTTTGGGAAAATTTCACTTGTTTTTGCATATCACAGACACAAATCCATGTACATAGAAAAAACTGTTATGGGAATCCCAATCTCGAAGGGGCCTGAAATTGATGAATGGATTCTTTTGCAAATCAACAATTGATTTAATATTTTGCGATTGAAATCTGGCCAAGTCTTTTCTCATTTCTTCTTTTGTATATGCAGTTAATAGTAAAGGAGTCTGGTTGTAATGAACTAGAGAAGGAATGCTTTCTTTCCAAGTATCGCTTGTAGAGTTCCCTCTAAATTCATTCAACCCAGAGTTGAATGCAACAACAATATCTGGTACATCTATTTTATTCACTTTGTTATGATATAACTCTTTGTAACATTCAAATTCTACATGATTGGCTATACTATGTTTTGTAAAAAGACTGTCATCAATTTCAGGACCAATAAGGATAATTTTCAAGAAGTTCAAATTTTTGATCCACAAAAAGAAAAATTGTACTACCACTTCCCAATTTATAAGCCCTTCTTGCATTAGATTAGCTCCTACAATGTGAATAACTAAATCATTTTTGTGAAATGTACGTAATTTTAGTAGATTACTCTGTTCAAGGGCAAATAAAATTGTCGTGATATGTGAAAAATTATCCCATAAAGCTACTTCTTGGGGGAAGGTTTTCATATCTTTCTCAAAAATTAAACTCATGAATTTTTTCATATTTTCAGGTAATTTCTCGATGTCGTTATTGATTTTTTCGAGGATGGGATTCTGAAAAGTGTAACCTGACAACTCTCGATCTAAATTCAAACATAATTTTAGATCCTCGCAGTTCGGATGGTGTACCGATTCATCTAAATCCTTATGTTCATTACAACAATAAGCAACACTTAAACAATTAAGACAGTCTTTCAAGTTTTCTGAAGAGTAACAGACTGCACACACTCTAGGGTACATCCACATTTGGGATTCATATAGTTTTAGTTCTCTTCCCAGTTTCGAACTCCAGATATTATATAAACCAACTCTATAATTTCTATACTCTTCATATGTACAACCAATTTTCAGCTTTAAGATTGCCTTAGTTTTCGTTATAATCCTACATAATGCCTTATGCTTAATCCAGTCTTGCTGTTGATGTTCTTTTGAACAGTATGATATATGCTTACATGATGCACATCGCTTCAAATCTGGTGTGAAGTTTTTACATATGTGGCATATACTATTGTAATAAAAATCCATGAAGATTAGAAAGGGATAGCAGCAAATAACAAACTTCGACTGTCCAGAATTACCTCAGAACAATAACCCTAATGATCGAAGAATATTACAGTTACATAAAATTAGGTTAGATATTCTTAACCTACATACATTTTGAATTTAACACAGAATAGAGATGGGTAGTACTCGTATGATTCGTATCATTGATACGAATCCTTCCAGTGATTCGAATCGTGCGAATCCAACAAAGAATAAAGATTCGTATCTCGTATCATATATTTCGTATAAAGGGGTTAAGTCTCTGTGTAGGTGATACCGCGGTACCGGTATGAAGTCACAGATAATATATCTGTGGTGAAATGATATATTAGTGCGATACTAACATGCCATACTTCGACTTTATTAGTAAATTAAACGCTCTGCTTTTGACGTTAATAGTGGTACCATATTTTATACGAATACCGAACTTCGGAATCTATACTAAAGGTACGAATCTATTGAAATGATTCTTGGTCGACTGCGGTCGGACCGATACGATTGATACGAATATGGAACTTTGGTATTGCAATGTGATGGTGATGCGAGAGATAGCCGAGATAAACTAAACTATTTTTCAACCAAATTAGAAACATTTATTAGATTTTATTACAAAATAAATATTTAAATATAAAACAAAACAAGTGGAATATGACCAATAATTGTACCTAGGTAACATAAAATAAAATAAAGTAAATCTCTGATTCTTTGGTGTTGCATAAATAATTAGGTACTTTCACTCATTAACAAAAAGCAAAATGGAATAACAAAGAGTATATACAAAAAAATAATCAAATATTTAAAATTATTTAAAATTTATAAACAATAGTTGTGACACTTTATTTGATCAATCTTGAGCGTTTTTCTTCAATTATTGTTAGACCCCCTTTAGAGAAAATTCGCTCCGCTGGCACCGAAGTGGCTACAATGCACAACCTTCTTTTCATTACATGAAATAAACCGTTTATAGAGAAATAAGTTGAACAAAAATTACATTTTGCTTTTATAGGCGAAATTTTCTCAAAATGGTTCCAAATATAACTTCTAGTTTTATTCATATTTAGTCCGTTTCTGTAATATTTTATATTTTAATTCCATTTAATAAATTACTGAACATTTAAATGTTACCTCTAAGTCGTCTGGAAGCCTAAAGTCTAAACAATAACAACCAAAATAGCAACCAATTCATAAATTAAAACAACTAAACTGATAATGATACGAATCTGCTGAAAATAATACTACTCCACTAAATGAATAATGAATTGTACGGCGACCGACGCTGCCATCCGACAAACGGCAGAGTGATCGGTCCCGGTCGATGGTGGCGAATCGCCACTGGCGATACGACATGTACGGTGGTACGAATCTTTTAGTACGAATCTTTTCATGATACGGATTCGTTTGATACGAATCACTGAAAAGAGTCGAATCGCCCACCTCTAACACAGAAGAGCAGTGTTACGACATGGAAAATCAAAACACGTATGTCTATTACAAGAAGGTACATACTTAAGGGACCCTCAGATAATCAATCAGAAGATCAGTTTGCGCAGCTGTGTGAAGCTAGAGAGCCCTGTAAAGCTCTAAACCATCAGAAATTTTTTATTTTAGCTTTTACAGCTGGTCTCAGTATAATAATTTGTGCATACACGTTCAGTTACTTAGTACAGTATATTTCTATAATTTAGTATGTTGGCATATTGGGGTCCCAGTTTTGAAATGAATAAAAAATGTTTTTCCTACGTAACTGAAATAAACATCTTCAATAAACGAGTAATTCCCAAAGAGTACTATATATAGAGTAGACAAGTATTGTGTTAAGTATAGGAAGGCGCTGGTAACTAGTCGGACATTCTGTCTGTTAAGATAGCAGTGAAAGGCTTAGTTGTCTACTCTATATATAGAACTCTTTGGTAATTCCACAGAATTACGATAGTAGTTCTATGTAAGCTATGTGTAATTATACTATTCTATGTCGTAACTTTAATAATTTGTAAACAAAAATCAAATAATTGTTTAATCAGAACGCGTTACTATTAAGAGGAACGCTAAAAGCCAATTAGAAATGGTTAATTTAGGAGAAGAATTTCCCAATTTTACCGCAAAGACGACAATCGGAGAAATACTTTTTCATGACTGGTTAGGTAAATCGTAAGTGCTTATTTTAAAAATGATTGTAAATTTGTTAACAACAAATTTTTTTAGATGGGGAATACTATTTTCTCATCCAGCTGATTTCACTCCAGTTTGCACTACTGAATTAGCTAGGGTTGTGAAATTATCTCCAGAATTTGCTAAACGTAATGTAAAACCTATTGCACTTTCATGCGATTCCATTGATAAACACACGAAATGGATCGATGACATAAAGGTATTTGCTGAATGCACAGGTGATGAATTTCCTTATCCCATAATAAGTGATGACGGGCGTGATCTCGCCTGTCAGTTGCAAATGTTGGATCCGGATGAGATAGATGATGATGGTATTCCTCTCACCGCAAGAGCTGTTTTTATAATCGATCCAAATAAAAAAATGAGGCTCTCCATGCTTTATCCCGCTACAGTAGGACGAAATTTTGAGTAAGCATTCTATCCATATTATAAATCAAACAGGAATTTTAATTTATTAATTTGGGTATACATTTATAGTGAAATCTTGAGAACGATAGATGCACTGCAACTAACTGACAAGCATAGAGTAGCAACACCTGTTGATTGGAAGGTAAAATATTTATATCTGCCTGTGTCGTAAATTAGTAAATGTATCATTCTCAACAGCCTGGTCAGCAAGTGATGATTCAACCCAATGTTACTGATGAAGAAGCCAAGGCTTTGTTCCCAGTGTTGACAGTATTAGCTCTGCCTTCTGGTAATAAATATATCAGACAAACTCATATCGAAGAATTATGAAAATATATGTAAGCAAACTTAGTGTAATGTTAATTTTTTTTTCTAATTTTGGGTTAATAATTTGTTTTAAATAAATTTGTTCAAATACATAGTTGGTTTTATTACATTTTTCTAAAGGGATTTTGACAGATTTTGCAGTTATTTTCTTCTTGCAAAACATGCTTTTAGAATTTGATTTCATGCACTATATTGTTAACAGGATAATCTAATCAAGTCAGAAAATTGACAATGTGAAGACCTGTTCTGTTTGCAGTTTGCACTTTCTCTAAGTATTTTCATTCTGTAGTGTTCCATTTGCAATCAGCTGACTGAGACATCCAAACTGTTCTTTTTAGGCAGTGGCGGCTCGTGAGTTATGAAAGAGGGTGGACACAATAAAAAAACTTACCTATTTTTTATACATAAAATCTATTCTCCTATTTTTCATGCTGGAAAAAACGTCTATGACTTTGTTGTTAAAATCTGAGATAGATTGGACGAATTTCTTTTCTATTTAGTGTGATAGAATTACCAATAAATGTCGGTAATTTTTCCATAATTCTGAGTTCAGAGAAAAAAATTGTCTTAAGTAGATAATTATGATACAAATTAAAGGTACTGAAATCGAACACTTTTGATCGTCGCAAATGGTTCAAAAAAATGACCAAAACCGTTTTTTCGCGTCTGACATCGTTGGATCGAGTTTGAAAGAAAAAAACTTTTAATAAGCTTATGCGCCGTGAAAAGACGGAAAAAATGAGGTGCAGATGAAGCCGATTGGTCCAGCGGTGACCCCGCAAATTGCAAAAAAACCATCGATTTTGCTTGAAATTTCAAAAATTCATAACTCTTGTTCTTTTAAAGATTAAGAGCTGTCGTTTTTTGTCTTTTTCTAGCAGGTTCTTCATTAGTACGCTCTTGATTGTCACGTCTTCGAATTGAATTCACACACTGTACATTATGAAGGCAAGATGTTTACTGGAGATACGATTCTTTGTGCCCCAAACCGACGGTATAGGGGTGTATTGCGAAGATAACCGTAGTCAGACGAATCATACTTGAAATAGGTACCCTTCAGAACGTTTCCCGGAACATGGTTTTGAGCGTTAGTATTGTTTGCTCCTGACGTGTGGAATAAACTAATGCACTGAATTACATGCGAATTTGTTGTGTTGTTGGGTGGGCACGTGCCCTTTACTAACAACCGCCAGTGTTTTTAGGTATGGTTTAGGGATGATGGTGGACATTAATTTTTTACCGCATTCAGATTGAATTCTAATATTTGATATTTGACAATTTTACATTTAGTTTCAGTTAAAAACACCAAGCTTTGACAATGCCAGAGTGGCGATACAATTTGTCAGCATTAATTAGAAATGATATTCGGGATGTTAAGTGACTAGTACAGCCATCTAAGCGGTGCCGCCGCTAATTACCTCGTTCACCATCAAAGTGGCGCGCTAACGTATTCATTCTTTTTTGAATTCTCTGCTTTAGCGTATCGTGTTTATTGTGTATTATTTTGTTTTGATTGTGTTTAAAATTATTTGTATTGGTAATTGTAAATACAATTGTTAAATATGACTTCTACTGCTCGAGAATTATCTAACCAAATTTTTAATTTTGTTGATTTTTATTCGCATTTTGGTATATAGTATTATAAATTTATTAAATATTTATACATTATTATGAAATTAAAATATGAAATCTTGTATATTACTTAACATTGGCATCTCTTCCTTTATTGAAGTAATCATCAACTTTGAAATGTTTAATACACATAACAATGAAGTTGTTTATTTTGTTTATGTTTATATCACATTTACACACATCTAACCATTTTTTTCTTTCAATTGGATTTTCAGGGGAATTATGAAAATGAATATTAGATTCAGAAGAATCATTGTTGCAATTTGGCATATTTAATTTTTTTTCAGTCATTTAAAAAAAATAAGAATTGTTATTTGGACGAAAGTTTACGTATACGATTATAAGCATAGAGAAAGTATAATTCAAGCGGCGAACGTCGTAGTTGAGTGTTAAATCCGCATAGCGGCGACACTAGGCTTAACTACCTTTGCATATACCCACATACAGACCCAAAATAGTATTTTTTAGACCAATTACAATACATCCCTTGTACCATTCTTGTTAGGGAAGTAACAATACTTTTATAGCTACAAGTGTGAAATAGAAAAACATGAAGAAATTTACTGTATATTTAATTATGGCACAATAATAAATTACTATAAACTAATATTCATATTAATAAATTAATTACAAAACATTCACCCACCATTTCAAGCTGAATGATGTAATAGATATGGTCAAGCACAAACTTGACATTATTTTGATCACGCCGATTAATAAAAGGTATTTGAATATCACAACTCGTCAGGGAAATGAGGCATATTGTACAACAAATCACCATAATCTGTAGCTTCACTGCCCACAAAAGTGTCATAATGTATTAAAACTTCTTCAAAACTTAAAATATCGTCGTGATCGTCGTCACTTTCAGCAAACAAATGATCAACTTCTTCATCTGCTATCTCCCTGGAATAATGAAGGTATCAGAAATCAACGTTAAGAACAACTTTCATAGTGTGAAATTGCCAAAACATCTTTTCATTGTTTAAACAATGAAGCTCACGGATTTGGAAAAAAATCATAATTTTATATTCGGGGCATTTTTTTATGATCTCGATGCGGTTCTAAAAAAAAAATGTATTCCAAAAGTTACCCTAACTGGCCTATGTTTTGCCTGGAAATGGATATTGACAAAACAACCAGATTCGATTTCAGATCAATAATATATTTCCTTACAAAACGACCGAACCTCCTTAGAAAACACACATTTACTTACTCGTTACTAGGCACGATCCACGACAATATTTCGTTACCCACCAACTTTCCGTCTCCGTTTGCATCATATTCGTTGTCGAAAGTATCCTTTTGTTCGTTTATCCATTGTTTGTCGTGCTGTTGACCTCTTTCCCCTATAAACTCCTGAAAGTCGATGGCACCGTCTTTATTAGTGTCTTTGTCGCGTAACGTTTGTTCTAGAAATATGGGCAACATCTTCGGATGCTCTTCAGGATGACTGAAAACTTTCCATTCGTTCGAATCCAGATTGCCGTCATGATTTATATCGGCCGCTTTCCATATGATTTGGTCGTCAGATATAAACTACAATATCAAATTATGAATTGCTGGATATCAATAAATATAGTTGTTATGACATGTTAAAATTATGTTTAGCTTTCAGAATGCATTGTGAATAGTTTCAATCGACCTCCCTTGATCTAAGGAGTCCGAAAATATATGGGTTCGGCTACTTTGCAGTTGAGAAATATTATAATGAATGATACATATTAAAGCTTACATGTTCATTATCAAGTTCATCATCACTGCCATAAGCATCCACCTTATATTCACTCCATGTTACAATTCCATCGTTATTGTCATCCACAGATTCAAGTCTTTCAGCTGCTTCCTCCTCTGATAACATCCTACAAACAATACCCAAATTGAAGAGATCTTAAAACAGCAGAAATCCAATTTCCAGATATTTCGATTTGTACTATCAAATACAAGATTTATAAATGCTTTTGCCATGATTTGCAAATTAACATACCTAAACGATCGTAAAATCCAAGATTTCAATTCTTTTCTATCAATCTGGTGGTCCCCGTTTAGGTCCATCTTTTGTAATAAAATAGCTAGCCTCTCTTTAGCTTTTTCTGGTGGTAAATTATCAAAAGCCTCAGCTTCCGCATGACTCCCTACAATGGCTTCATGGTCGAATTCGACGCTATGTTCGCCACTTTTAGAATAATGTCCATGACTTCTGGGACTAAAGGCACCATCCTCTTCACGTTCTTTATGAATTTCATTTGTATGACTGTGCATCACTCCTGCATCTGTTGGTGAATTTAAATCGATACATATTAATAGGATGTAGGTACAAATTTTAAAATATGCTGTCATAACTAATACTGATATATGTTATTGCCAAGATATAAGTTCCTGGATTAAGCAGCTACGTAAGATGTCGAATTCATTGTTTACAATATGTAACGGCTGATGGCTGATTACGATATCAAATTGAAAACGATTATTGTCATTACTGTCATTGTCAAAATTGTCACTCATTGTCCCAGAACCAAAGAGTTCTATATATAGAGTAGACAAGGAGTGTGTCAAGCATAGGAAAGCGCTGGTAACTAGTCGGACATTCTGTCCTTCTTGCATTTAGTGCGCTCTCACTCGCACGGTCTCCCCTTCTACAACGAGACTCAACACCATTCATCGTATGATTCGATTACATAGATCACAATATTTACGTGCGACTGAGGGCGCAGTACATGTGCGAGAAGGACAGAACGTCCGTTAAAACACCAGTGAAAGGCTTAGTTGTCTACTCTATATACAGAACACAGAGCAATAAATAATCACCTATATTTTAAAATAATAGAATTTTATAGTATTTAAACCATGACGTGAGCAGTATTATTTGAGATCCATGACAAAAGAACAGTTCAAATATCTTCGAAGTCTTGAATATAATCATATTTCTGTTTTGAAAATATTAGAATGCTCTGTGACGAATAAAAAAAATCGAACAAGATCATATATGTTGCTATGGCACACGGCACAGAATAAGTTGTGATTACTGACTATGGTCAGTCACATAATATTCTTCTCTCTATGACTCTTTTAAGTTGACTTAAAGTTAGTAATAATGGTAAGGTTCTAAAAATTATTTAATCTGATATTATTAGTTTAATCCAACCAAAAATTATAATATTTAAACGCTTGAACTCTTTCTATTTTCAATAGTTATTCAATCGTTGCCCTATTTTCCAAGTTTAATAATGATGATTTCTTCCAAAAAATATATTCGAGGTTAAGTTGTTATATTTGTTGTAGGGTAAGGTAAAGTGCTCGGAGTTACGTACTAAGGACAAGAAGGACCTTACAAAACAGCTCGATGAACTCAAAACGGAACTTACCAGCCTCCGTGTGGCCAAAGTGACCGGAGGGGCACCATCAAAGCTTTCCAAGATGTAAGTACTAATATACCCCTAAGTTGAGAGTATTAATTAGTTCCTCCAGAATTTACATTTTGTTCGTTCTTCAGTCTCTAAATTTATCAATGTAGAAAAAATATGTATTAATTATTATTGTTTATGGTTGCAGTCGTGTGGTGCGAAAAGCTATTGCTCGTGTTTATATTGTTATGCACCAAAAGCAAAAGGAAAATTTGAGAAAATTGTACAAGAATAAGAAATACAAGCCTTTGGATTTACGACCAAAGAAGACTCGTGCACTTCGTCGTGCCCTTACACCTCATCAGCAGAAGCTTAAGACACCTAAAGAAATCAGAAAGCGATCAGCCTTCCCACCTAGGAAATTTGCCCTGAAAGCATGAGATGTAATTTAGGTTAATAAACATTTATAAAAGTTTTTTGTTTTATTGATTTATTTCAAGATAGTTTTATAACATGAACTTTTAGTTGAAAAGTTGTTTAGGCGTTACATTTGATAGTTTCTGACTTCGACAAAATTTGTTAGTCATATTCTAAATATGAAGAACATTTTGCTGATTAAACGAAAATATTAGTGAAAAATCATTAGCAGAACATGTTTTGAACAGCTGACATTTTGTAAAGAATTTTTTCACTTTTAAACTACTGACGAATGTCTAGGTAATTTAGAAGGGATGGAAATGTATTAGTATACAGGGTGCCCCAGGTTTTAGTAGCAGAACTTCAACAGTCAATAGAAAATTTGATTTTGAGAAAAAAGTTCCCATATAACCATAACATATATGCACAGAAGCTTAATTTTTGAGATCAGATTTTATAAAAATGTTTTTAATTTTGTTTGTATCCGAAGATAATCAAGATGTCACAATGAAATTCGGTACCGTGGATGCATAGATAGGTTACTTCTTCTTCTTCTTAGTAATATTTTGGCCTTTACACTTTGATAATTGGCCAGGAAATTTCTTTCAATTTAATTTCCTAATCCCAATTACAAGTAGAGACATATTAGTAAGACATCACAACAAAGGGATTTTAAAACTTTTCTCGCTTCGGAGCAACGGCGAAGCATTACACATCCCGAAGTGTTGCTTCGGAATGAACCCAGGAAGGGATAGGTATATCTGAAAGAGAAGGTTACAGATTTATATTGTTATAGTTTAAAAATGATAGAATTAATTTGGAAGCATCTAATGTTATTCTTCTTCTTAATAATATTTGGCCAGCAAAATTTCTTCCAATTTAATTTCCTAATCCCAATTACAAGTAGAGACATTAATATACATTTGCACATAATTTGAGACCGATATTACTTCCAGTGGCGTAGATATAGGTATTTGATAAAAATAAATTGACCCGAAAAGTGTCATCACCCGTAAATAAAGGTTACTTTTTAGCAAAAATTTCGATGCAGAATTTAATTCGAAACAAATAAAGTCTCATTATATTTCTTTGTACCTGGCACCGTTTCACGACAAATTTGATTTTTACGATTAATTACCACCACCATGAAAATAGGATCAAAATTGGAAAAAGGTTTTCGTTGAGGTTAGAAGATCTATTGTACGACGTTGTGAACTATGCATACGAGAAAACGGGAATCCTTTTGCATAATTTCTTCAAAATTAATGAACAAAATTTAGAAAATGGTGTCTTGTTAACTCTTGTTGGTGGACTTACTATAAAGTAAAGTACATAGTAGTTATCTGGTTTAACCATTTTTGGAAATAAAAATTTGTTATTCGGCCTTTCTTTGTAATGTATCACTGTAGATATTAAAAAAGACAGCTTATTTTATTTTTTTCAGTCGACGCTCTTTAATTTAAGGTTCCTCTTTTTCCAATTTTCATGGTGGTGGTAATTAATCACAAACATTAAATTTGCCGTGAAACGGTGCCAGGTACAAAGAAATATCAAGAGACTTTATTTGTTTAGATTTGAATTCTGCATAGAAGTTAAAAAAAGTAGTCTTTACAGGGTGATAACACTTTTCGGATCTATTTATTGTTATTAAATACCTATATCTACCCCACTGGAGGTAATACCGGTCTCAAATTATGTGCAAATGTGGTAACTTATCCACGCATCCACGGTACCAAATTTCATTCAGACATCTTAATTATTTTCGGAGATATAAACAAAATGAAGAATTTTTTTATAAAATTCAACATCCTGTATCTCAAAAAGTAAGCGTCTGTGCATATATGTTAATTGGGACTTTTTCCTCAAAATCAAATTTTCTATAGACTGTTGACATTCTGCAACTAAAACCTGGGAATCCTGTATACAGAATGGTCCAGTTTATATCATCAGGATTTCACCAGCCAATAGTTTATCGAAAAATAAAGGTAGTTTGTATAATAAACTATGGTCGAAGAAGGCTTCGTTTTCGAGATACAGGGTGTTGAAATTGAAAAAAAAAATTAGTTTTTTGGGAGTATCTCTGGAACCGTTTATCGCACAGAAAACAGCTTTTGTCGCATTTTCTACTCATAGTAAGCTATGTTCTGTGCGATACAAAATATTTTTTTTAGTCATAAAAGTTGATTTTTTCTCGAAAACGGTCAACTTCAGAACTTATAACCAAGAGTACCTTTTTTGTGTAGAAAACATTGGCGGTTCAAATGGTTGTCTCAAAACCGTACTTTTTCCAGTGGCGTAGAAGTTGTGGAGAAAAACACCCACTACCCCTTCAAAATCTTCACCAATTATGACTAAAAAGAAAAATTTGTATCGCACAGAACATAGCTTACTATAACAATAATAATAATAATAATAATCTTCATTTGAAATAGGTAGTCCTAATGTACATTCGCAAAAAAAAAAAAAGAAATAGAAATAATTTACATGAAGTATATGATAAATTATTTCCTAATAGTAACTCAAACTAATAAGTATTGTTATGCTACAGAGAAAAATAAATAATAAGGTATCAAATTAATTATAACATATTATATATATCTACAAATATATATTTACGTAAGTAATCCCCATATTCACATACAGTTTTAGAGAAGATACATATGACATTTATAACTTATTACACATGGCAAATACGGCTAATAAAACAATTTTGCTTTTGAAGTAGATAGTTTATCATTTTTGTTTTAAACTGTTGGAGGGTTTCTGAGCCCTTCATTTCATTTGGTAAATTGTTGTAGGCAATGAATCCCTTGAACATTAAGGTTTTAGTATTGTATGCTTTGGATTGGTTAGTCACATGTAAGTTATGTTTACTTCTGGTATCATGTTGATGGATTTGATTATTGAAAGTTATAAATTTATGAAAATATGATGGAAGATTATGCAGCATTTTAAAGATATAACTCATTGTTAGGTAAATGTGTCTATTTTCTATTGACATCCATAATAAAGATTCTTGACCCACGTATGAATTAATACACAATTCTCGGGAAATAGGTCACATTAACACATATATTTTTATTTTTACCCTCGTCTTTACGTACGTTTCGGTCTCACGACCATCATCAGAAGACTTATTAATACAATAACCTGATTACTTAGAAATACTGTAATAACACAAAGCGTCCTTATCGCACAAATTTCGTTTAAATGCCAACGTCGCGAAACGAACGGAGACATGAAATCGGAACTATAACACAGCAATGTTGCAGCGTAAAAATTAAAAATCCACTATTAAGTAGAATCATCAATAAATACGAACACATTTCATAAATGTCTGCGAGAGACTAACAGACAAAGAGTTCTATCCTCTTTGCTAACAGACGAGACCATCTCAAGTGTTCATTTAAGCGCCAGATGTCATAATTTATTAGGTGATAAAAGAAGGTCTCTGGCCTGTGAGAAATACTTTAGACAATTCTACCTAAAGTAAACTTTTACATTATAAGGACGTAAGTAGGAATTTGCAAGAATATTAATTAATTAAATTAGTATAAATATGACTTAGTGTTTGAACGTCACTCCTATGATTAACAGACTTGGAGTCACGTTTTATATGAATCATCTCCAGAATAGATCTTTTATAATAATTGGTTTCCTTAGTTAAAATATTAACATTCTTGTAATCAAATTGATGGTTATAATCAAAGCAATGTTTAGCAAGCGCGGTGGAATTTTCTAAGTTTTTGTTTCTTGTGCTATACTTATGGCCATACATTCTTTTTTGTAAATATTGTTTAGAGATACCAGTATAGGTCCCATCACAATCTAAACAATTTAATTTGTATACTGTGTGGGTTTGTTTATCTTTAGGAATTACAGGTTTTAGATTTGAGAAATATTTCCCAACACAGTTAGTAGGTTTATGCGCTACGTTTATATCATACTTTTTCAAACATTTCTTAATTTTCTCTGAGGTCTCCGGAATGTATGGTAAAGTTATATAATTGTCTGAATTACCTTTTACGTTATTTTTATATGACGCTCCATTATAAATTTTGTTTATTCTCTCTTTAATAATAGGATTGAAAAAAGTTTTTGGGTAGCCATTCAATTCCAGTGTATTACGAACAATTTTTAGATTTTTGGGACGGTCCTCTGGGTGGGACAATTTAACCGCGCGGTCTGTAAGACTGTTTATGACGCTTTTTTTTATAACAAGTTGGTGCAACGGAATTGAAGTGAAGATAGCGTTCAGACCAAACTTCTTTAGTAAACCACGAAGTTTTTATTTCTCCATCTGCATCATGCCTAATGTTCATATCTAAGAAATTTATGTTTTTGTTAACTTCTATTTCATAGGTAAATTGAAGTTTACAGTGGAAATTGTTAAATTTATTAATCACGTACTGAATTTTGTCATTGGGAACACACATAAGGCAATCATCTACATACCGTTTAAAAAATACGGGCCGAAAATCTAATGAACTTATAACAGATTCCTCCAGGCATTCCATAACGAGGTTAGCAATGGTAGCAGAAATAGGAGATCCCATTGCTGTGCCGAATATTTGTCCAAAATATTGTTCACCGTACTGAAAATGAGTGCATTCTAAACAAAACTTCACAGCATTTATAAATTCCGATTGATCTAGAGGTGTGTGGTTTTTAATCTCTGCCCAACGTTTTTTGATGCTATTCAATGCCAAATCGACTGGTATATTTGTAAATAAAGAAACAACGTCTAAGGAAATTAGTTGATGGTTTACGGGTACGGATTGATTTTTTATAAATTCATTAAAATGCCATGAGTCTTTCACATAAAATTCATTATTTCCTATTATATTATTGATCGATTTTGATAAAAATTTTGATAAATTGTAAGTAGGCGCTCCTATATTACTAATAATGGGTCTTAGAGGTATATCAATTTTATGTAGTTTTGGAAGCCCATAGATATAAGGTGCTAGCCCATTATGGCAATAGTGGATTTTTAATTTTTACGCTGCAACATTGCTGTGTTATAGTTCCGATTTCATGTCTCCGTTCGTTTCGCGACGTTGGCATTTAAACGAAATTTGTGCGATAAGGACGCTTTGTGTTATTACAGTATTTCTAAGTAATCAGGTTATTGTATTAATAAGTCTTCTGATGATGGTCGTGAGACCGAAACGTACGTAAAGACGAGGGTAAAAATAAAAATATATGTGTTAATGTGACCTATTTCCCGAGAATTGTGTATTAATTGACATCCATTGTAGTATGAGTAGAAGATGCTCTCAAAAGCTGTTTTCTGTACGATAAACGGTTCCGGAGATATTTGCAAAAAACTAAATTTTTTTTCAATTTCAACAAGAGCATCTCGAAAACGAAGCCTTCTTCGACCGTAGTTTATTATACAAACTACCTTTATTTTTCGATAAACTATTGGCTGGTGAAATCCTGATGATATAAACTGGACCACCTGTATAACATTTTTTCTACTTATCATTAAAATTAGGTTAGGTTCTTTATTTTCAGTACGAGGTTAAGGGAATAAATTACAAACAAATCCTACCTGTGTAATATTAAGTTTTATTTTGTTTACTAATTAAATTTTCGTTTGCTTTAAGTATGTATGTATTTCAAAACTATTTGTATACATTGCAAATCAATGAAGATTACTTCTTAATATGTTCCAACTTCTTTAAATCTCATTTTTATAGTATATCATAATACACAAATTGAACAAATGTTATTTATCTCTTCATAATGTGATAAATGTAACCTTTTGTATTAGGTACTTTATATCCTCAAAATTGCAACTATTTTTACACTTTTTATAATTGGAAAAGGTCTTATAGAATAAAAAAAACACATTGTAAAAATATTTTAATAAATAACATTAAATTTCACTTCAAACATTTGCTGAATAATGTTTCTGTTACACCTGAGATCACAATTTTGCAATTAAAAAGATAAATAAATGGTTCAACCATTTTTATTCAATTCTTCCTTTGCTTTTCTCCTGATTAGTCTATTGAATTTTCACCCAATACTGTTGAAATAATGTCATTATTTGACTCATTTTCTTTATAGGTATTTTTGGCTTCTTCTCTGGATTCAACTTCTACATTTGTGTTGTTTGAGGTAGGTTTCAATACAAACATATATACAGAATACAATCCTTTGGGGAAATTATTTTGTAGGACTTGCCGATAACATTCCAACTCGGCTTCTATGAATAATTTTCTTAGAAGTGCTAGTGGTCGCGTTACTGAAGAATCATTTTTATCCATGTCTATTTCATCTGAGGACGTTGTATTCTCTTTAATAACTATAACCCCATTTTGTTTTAATCCTATTCTGTACAAAAAGAACAATCAATTGTTGGTAACAAATGTAATTTGTATTTCTACTTCTACTATTACAGTTCAATCAACATTATAGTTTACTTACTGGCAATTTTTAAGGAATTTTATAACATCCGTGTTGGTCAAATGGCCCATCACCCATTGAACCCAAATAACATCATATTTTCCATTTTCAGGTACAAAATCTTGAAGTCCAACTGAAAAAAATTCGCCGACTTTATCTATCAATTTTGGTCCAAGGTATTTTCTTGCTTGATCTAAAAATGTGGGACTTTGTTCTACAAGATCAATTTTTTCAAAAAAATCTGACAGTAAATGTTTTGAAACTCTTCCTATCCCAGCTCCACAATCTAGGGCATATACCTTACCGGGCGGGCTTATCGAATTGAATAATTGTTTTAACAGTATCTTCGATCCCCGAACATCTGTTTGTGAGATATATCCGAAACCCCCCAGCATCCCGTCCAGAGTTGCCGGCACATCGGCCCAATATTGTACAGCGTTTGAATAAAAATTATATGAATTTTCATCTGTTACTTGGACAGCCATTGAATTTGTTTATTGATATTTTTGTCACAAACTAATAAATTGAAAAAATAAATCAACAACACAACAACCAATAGCTGTATTTAAGGTTAATATAAATACAGTATACTGGGAACTGGGACCATATAAAAATATGTTAGGTTAGGTTTGTTTCCCTACTGGAACCTAGGAATGAGTTCTTGTTCTTGCCGTAATACTAGAATTTATTATTAGTGGTACCTGAATTCTAGTAATCTTTAGTTGCCGGTGTTTATTCGCAAATTTGAATATAGTAGTATAGTATTCTGCTATTCTGTAAAGCTTAGTCACAGTATTCTATTTATACTGTGGCTTACTATTGAACAGAGAACAACTATAGTATCGAAGGTCTTAACCAATGCGAATAGAGGGCGATAAAGTCAAAAGATAATAATTAGACTACAAGGCTGTTGACTCGTGCCTGACGCTAGATGCCGCCCGAGATGCTTACATTATTTCAACACTGATTTCTATTGTGTCAGTACATTTTTTCACTTTAACTCAAAATAGTAAGGATGGGACATCGAATTAAAAAACTTGATATGACGAACCGGTAATGGTTAATGCTTATAGAGGTGGCATTTTATTACGATGTTCGATGTTTTTCAGCATTATGCCATCATCGATAAAATATCGTTAGTTCGAAATGATTAAAATCGATTCTAAAACATAGTACATCGGAAGAACAGCATCGATGTTCATTAACTATCAATGTTTATCGCACATCCCTAATTAATAACTAATATGGGTTTCAGCAACAAATCAATGACAACGACTATCCATTAATCAGGAATACTCTGGTCATAGATAACTCTACCACTGGTAGTAGAGTTTTATCTATGACTCTGGTCCGGTTGTCAATAATTTATCTCGTTCTGTGTAGTCAATAGACTAGGTATCCAGTGAATTAACTATACGCTTTTCATTTTATTATTCACAATTTAAGTTACCCGTAGAATTGCCCTCAACATAACCATAGAATTAATATACAACCACCAAGTCCAAGCAGGGGACACTGACGCCACTTCCATGCTAACCTCAATTTAAAAGGCATTAAATAGCCAAACGTTTTAGTATAAAGACGAGCCTACATAATTTAAACCGAATATTTGTAATATTCTCCATCTCAATATTAGCAATAATACCGATTTAATAACGTGTACAAACCCATTTTCAATCACTGATAGAGCACAGTCAATTAATCTCATTCTATTTGTAAACCAATAAAAACAAAATTCATTTATTGAGTTGTATATTTGATTACATTGATATCATATAAATCATTTTGACTTCAGGTAATGAATGATGATAACATCACTTAGCGAACCCATACTAATCTATCTTCATAAAATTTTATAACCACTTGAGGACATCTTTGATTAGCTTCTTCAGCGAAGACAAGATCTGTATCATTTGTATTTTCCCATTTTATGAGAAATAATAATTTTCCTTTGTGTATGTGTGCACCTAATATTTCTTGTGCTGTCAATCCTTTATCGAATCCATTAGGTCGCAGTCTGAATCTTCTCAGATTTGCAAGACGTTCCAGCGGATCTTCCTCTGAAATATACCCATCTGAAGACATAATAACTAACTTTCTCTGGAATGATAAATTATTGATACTATTTCAATAACAAATATTATTTATTGATAGGGATTGCTAAGAGCAAACGTCAACGTACAGCGTACACCATCAATCAAGTCAATAATAACATAGAGTGTAATCACACAATTTTAGGGTTCGATTGAGGCTTATGTCTCTATTTATATATTACCTCTATGGTTCAGCCTTAAGAATAAGAGTTTAAGAGTTTACTACTGTATGTTCTGTGGCGATGAAGTTGGTTTGACACATGGAGATTAAACAATAATTGATTGTTTAATGGCCTTGGCATCTTTTGCGAAGTGTTCAAGAATTATAGAATAGCAGGGATAGGTATGGCGGATCGTATCTATATGTTTGTAGACGGAGAAATTCATTATAAGAATGGGGAGTTTGATGAATTAAATGTTGAATTATTGTTAATGGATTCAATATTATACAGTATTGCAAAGTATAAATAAAAGAAAAAATGAACATTATGACATCTCAAGAAATCGTCTCATGTGAAAATCCTAAAATACCCTTTGTGTAATTTAGTAATTTACTCTATCTTAAAACATGGAATTCATCGAAATGATGATATTACAAACCACCTGAAATTTGTTAAAGTAGTCTACCTGTCAGTATTTCGTATGAAATTGTATGAATGAACATACATTATCTATTTTTGGCAAGACAAAGCACATAACAAATCGCGATGTCAATTCTAAATTAGGATAAGAGTCTGATTTATGTGAGCCTTGGAGCTGCTTACCCTATACAAAATATCTGATTGTGTCTTATCTTAGGTGTTTAAAAGGAATAAAGGGATCTAATTCGGCACACGTGTTTGTCCCTTCTCTACTGGATATGTGAAAAAGCAATACTCACTCAAGCTAAGCTACTATAAGACGATGGGCGATGGGTAGCTGGTTAGAGTGACGTTTGAATCAGGCTCCCGAGTGTGGTTTAACGGGATATACTTTAATGTAGCACGAATCCAGAGATGTATACGTAGCAGCTGCATCCGTTCTATGCAGTGTGAAGCACGTGCGATATGACCTGCCCTTTATTTTAACCCTATCTACTATTGCTGCTGGACTTTTTTCAGACAAAACAATTTTCCCCTTTTGTCGCTATAAACAGGAAAGTCCTGTTTGAAATACTTGTGCATATTTGTAGCCTGTAACTTACCATAGAATATGTTGATTATTCTTGTTAAAAAAGTAATTACACTCCATTATTGACTTCTGACGGATTGGGACAGGGAGTACTGGGACAGGGAGTACAGGGACAGTCGCAGTATTGTCAAACAGTCTGAGCGTTATCCCACCAAAACACTAAATTCACTAAATACGAACCAAATCAAGAATTTTTATCACTAAATCGAATTATAATCTTTTACCGTCATTAGTATAACAATAATTTTTACACGGTTTCTCCTGATAATAACTTAGTATTTCCTATCAAAAAAATGTTGAGAACCTAGTTATCTAGGGTTGAGAAGAACGAATGACAATACGTTATCATAGTATAATACATTTTATAGTTGTTCTGTGTAATACATAGACCTATTATATGGGATGATAGGTCTATGGTATAGTAAATACTACTTTAGAGACTAATGCATTCTAGAGACAGTCGGGCACCATAGCGACGTCGGCGTAGTCGTTTCTTTCTCTTTGACTTTAAACATCCGCCGAAGCCGCCGGTTGGTAGCACCAGTCACAGTATAGCTTTTCACCATACTGCAGCACTCATGATCGGGACTTGAAAACACAGACTTTTTTCTAGATTTCAAATAGGTTGCTCGTGCCGCATGAGCAAGATCGAGAGGGAACACGTGCGTTCCTAGAAAGGGATAGATAAAATAGTTACCCGTATCGTATACACCTTAGAATCATTTATTCTAAGGTATACAGACTTTGAGGTAACATTTCTTTGTGAATTGGAGAAAAATGTATATACCACTGGCCGAAATCTAAAAATATGTTTGTACATGTAAAAATCAACCCATAAAGTTTTCTACCGAACATTTTTGCTAGGCGAAATAAAATTCACTAATTTTAGTGGGAAGTCCACTAAACTGATAACATTGCAGGATTATGAGCACCTGTTTACGAACATTTTAAAAGGGACTTCGATTACGTTTAATGTTTAAATCAAAAGATTGATCGATTTAAGTGAAAATTTCATTATTATGCAGCTGGCATGTACAGTGTGGTTATTTAAACTGAAAGAATGAGTCATTCTGAGGGCGAGCAGTGCGCCCAGGGCCGCTCGGCTGTCAGTGCAGCATACTATACGCTTAATGATTAGCTGATCCCCATATAGATATTCTTTGAAATGTTTCTCATATTCCATAGTAGTATGCTATTGCATATCTGTAGAATAATTTAACTAATTTTAATTATTGAATATTTCTTTTTATTGCAGTATTATATTTTAACTATTTACCTGTTATCTGACGTATTCTACGCCACTTGAGGGCATATCTGTAAAATTTAACGAATAAACGATCTATCTATCTATCTATCTATTAACTTACGACGCAGACACGAGATTTTATGAGACTTTTAGAACGCCAAAATGAAGGTGTATCCGAGTTTCCAGCTTACTATTACTAGTGACTGGATTATATTTCGATTTACATTGGAGACAGAAGAAGATCCCTCCAGAAGGTAGGGTAGTGTTCAAAGCAGGGTATATAATACTTTGTTGCAATGTTTTATACACAAAAAAAGTACACATAGTCATAAGCTCTAAAGTTGACCGTTTTCGAGGAAAATCAACTTTTATGTAGAAAAACATGGTCAATTCTTACTAATTAAACAAAATTTATTCAAACGTTAGAACAAGTAACAAAACCAAAAAATTGACCATGTTTTTCAACATAAAAGTTGATTTTTCTCGAAAACGGTCAACTTTGGAGCTTATGACCAAGAGTACTTTTTTTGTGTAGAAAACATTGACGGTTCAAATGGTTATCTCATAAGCGTACTTTTTTCGGTGACGTAGAAGTTGGGGGGAAAAACACTCACTACCCCTTCAAAATCTTCACCAATTATGACTGAAAAAAAAATTTTCATTGCACAGAACATAGCTTTCTATGAGTAGACAATGTTCGCAAAAGCTGTTTTCTGTACAATGAACGGTTCCGGAGATATTTGCAAGAAACGAAATATTTTTTTCAATTTCAACACCCTGTATCTCAAAAACTAAGCGTCTGTGCATATATGTTAATGGGAACTTTTTTTCTCAAAATCAAATTTTCTATCGACTGTTGAAGTTCTGCTACTAAAATCTGGGACATCCTGTATATTTGTTCAAACCCATCAATAAAATAACTTGAAATTTATAGAATTATCAATTATTTTGTAGCATACAATTCAGTGAATTCGGTGCAATTAAATACCAGTGAACGAACGTTTACGTATCATTTAGTTCCGAATCCGGAATTTCGGTTAGTAGCAGCTTATTCTGGGTATCAACAGGGAATATAAGGATACGGTGGATAACAAAAGTCCATTATGACTGGGTTTCATCGAGAGTGCAAATTATCATTCTGAACGGTTTTCCTTGTGAGTTATCTCGAGAATTATTGTGGCGATCCGTTTTATGAATTGCCAGCCCCGAATGCAACGGGGTAGTTTTCACCCCATTACGATTTTATGGCGATTGTAGTTGCGGCTATTAAATCCTATTTTAATACCATGTTTAACGATCTTTTATTTTTTCTTAAAGGGCAGAAACTTAGTTTACGGATCGTAAAGCGACCTAATAAAGGTTTTAATTATGACGTGTTTCATTAGATTCACCTCATAATGGCTTTGTTGAACTCAATCCTTTCGATTTTATGCACATCTAACATAACATTTTATGTTGGTTTCTCAGCAGTGCCTAAAGTAAACTTTGAATCGTATCGGTTCTAACCGTTATTCGAGATTTGTTTTACATTATTTTGGAATCTTGATTTCGGTAATAACTTTGAATATCACAAAATCAGAAAAAATGAACGGTGCGATCATTGTTCTATTGTTTATCTGAAGCTGTGGTTCCCAACAGAAGTTACGTAAGTTTATCAAGCTTAATTAAGACTCTCTATCCTTAGCCCTCGCTATTAAATTTAAAAATGAGTTTATGTTGTTTTGTAGGTAGAAGTTTAAGTTTAAGTTTCAAGTTTAAGAAGTTAATTGGTAGATGAAAACAATTTTGGGTAGAGATCATGAACAACTGATCATGAAAATTTGGTTATTACAACTAAAAAAAACGTCATTAATAATCCTTTAATACCGGGAGATCTAAAATTATCTTGGTCAAGGGTGGTTGTGGAATCTAAAACGTGTGTCTTACTTTAAGTTTGAAATAATTATGTCACTGTCACACTGACATCAATAACCTACAAATTTCATACCTATTTATTTCAGTTGTAAAACAACAATGAACTACAAATTATGAAATAATTATGTGAACTTTGAACCTTTTCAGAGGTCGTGATAGCCACAATCCGGGTCAAAAACTGTTTTGAAATAGTTAATTTTCCGTAAATCGAATGACGTTCACATGAGAAGCCCGTAGTACGCGAGTTGGAAAAGTGCAAACTGGTTGTGCCTAATACGGCTTTACGACGACTTTTCGCGTGTCGTTTTCGCTCCATGTAGTCAGATTTAGTATCGGACCGTGCCCGACGGCCCTTCTTTTTTCGATAAATGTCCATTAAATAGGAAAATTTAATTAAAACAGATTGAGCTATTCTCAGATCTCAGCTACGCGCGTCTAACGTGCGACGTACCAAAGTGAATTTTCTAGCGACTAAAATATACACGAAGCGGGTAGAAGCTAGCGGCCCATAGCCAAAAACAGTTTATTACAACTGGCGCCGGTCGCACGGGGCAAGAAACGGCCCCAAGTTAACAAGACCGAGGTAAAATGTATAAACTCTAACTTACGCGCAGCGAGCTCCTCGAGGCATATGTCAAAATGATTCCGTTCGTAGCTAATTACATAGGACGTCTGACGTTCATGCAATTATGTTTTTAGATAATTCAAACCTTCTAATTTCGATAGGCCACGTGAAAATCCCGAAGTCCAAAGCGCTAAAGACTTCTGAGTGTTACAATATTCGGATAAAATTGCGAAATTTCGCACCTTTAGAAACTACAAATTAATTATGACATAATTATTTCAAACGTAAAGTAAGACACACGTTTTAGATTTCACAACCACCCTTGACCAAAATAATTTTTGATATCCCGGTATATTCGATTAATAAAAGATAAAGAAATGAAAATAATACGACTCACTGCAAATACAGTCCAACACAAGATGAACCCTGTCAATTTCCGTTTTCTGGTATCGCCTCTCATGGCGTGTTGCAAGACCTCTCTCAAGTTTCGCCCATTAATAAAATAATCGATTTGCGCCATTAAATCACAGATGTCAGTCACAGTCTCTTTCCAAGTTTAATTACCTATAATTCCGGAAACCATTATTAACATTATTCAAGCAATTAGGAACCAAGTAACGTATATAACGTTACAGAGTGCCCTATAACGTGACTGCCTTTTATTATTGTCAAGGATAGGGAGGCACATTTCCTTCATTTTTATTTTCTATCTGAAGATCTAAGTTCCCGAAACTCAACCATCGTGTAAATACTCAAACTTACAATATTATCTGGAATAAGTATTTATCAAAAAGTTAGTTTAAGGTAACTCAACGACTTTTCTTTGACAAATCAGCAACACCGCTTCAACGACCACCCTCCCCTCTCACTTACGATGCTTGTTTATTAAAACATCAGTTTGAAAATAGTTTGATAACAACAAAATTTAATATTATGACTTCTATCTTATAAAATGACATATATTATATTTCAAATGAGGCACAAAAATAGACTTCTACGTAATCTGTCCTGTCCAATTTACAGGCCAGTGACTGCCAGAAAAACTAGTGGTGTATAATAATTGAGACAACCATTATGCGAAATAAAATCAATAAGTTGGAATCTCCTTGTATAAACACAACATAACGTTGAATTACTGGAAGCAACATTCTATTACGTTTCCCCACAATATGTCTGCTTCAATAACGGTAATAAATTATATTTCGGCATGAAGGGAACTTTCCATTCCCCTTGTACGCCAGCATATTTTTCTTCCCTGCGTGCTTCTAATAACTAGCCAGTGAACGTAAAACTCACAAGTACTTGTACGGGAAGGTCTTGCCACAAATAGAAATTTCCGGTCGCATTTATGAATGTTGGTCTGAGAAATTGAATAAGGATTATGAGCACCTGTTCACGAACATTTTAAAAAGGACTTCGATTACGTTTAATGTTTAAATCAAAAGATTGATCGATTTAAGTGAGAAGTTCATTATTATGCAGCTGACGTGTACAGTGTGGTTATTTACTGAATGAAATTTATAAGAACGGAAGAATGAGATATGACATTTTTAATTAGGTTTGAACGTGAAAAAATATGTTGGATTTTTATGAAATTTGGGACCAGGTGTTTCAAATCAGAACGCCCCACTCAAAAATGCAATCAATGAAAAAGTTGTCAAATAGGAAAAAAATAGTGTAAGTTATAAATGTAACTTTTTTAAATTTAATGAAAAAATCAGATTTGAAGTATTTTGGCGCAAATGCAAAACTACACTTAGCTTACATGCATGTTAAGTATAAAGTATATTAAGACCAGGTTTACAAAATAAACATTACCTATCAATCCTGCAGAGGTGCCGTATAGGTACCTTTATGCACGATTGTTATAATTTTACAAGAAAAGAATAAAAGAAAAAAGTGAATAACAAATAAATAAATGAAGAACTATACTTATATATGAGAGAAATAATAAGAACATTGATAATTCATACTGAAACCAAAAAACGGCAAAGAAAAGAAAATATTAATAATAATTATTGTGGTAATTAATCAACCTAATGTGTAGTTTTTTTTAATATTTTTGTAGTTCTATCTTGTAATCACTCTTTTTAAATAATTTGAATTAAATTTCCGTCATATTTCTTGTAAATAATTGAAAAATCTTGTCTTCCGGATGGATTCCGCGTCACAATAGCTCGACTTGATGCCGACGTTTCGCCAACCATTACAGCTGTAGAAGCATCCCTACATAAAGTTCCCCATCTCGCAGCAGATGAAATTCGTTTCGAAACTGCTAAAATTGTTCGTCATTCCAAGATTCCTAAATCAAATTGCCCTAAACCTTTAATTCAAGCTCTCAATTCACTCAAATCAAATCCTGATTTGGCTATTTTGAGGGCTGTTAAAGGAAACTCCACTGTTGTCATGAATCGTTCAGATTATGATAACAAAATCCTGCAACATCTGCAAACTAATTCCTATAAGCTTCTACCAAAAAATCCCACCTCCTCTATAGAACGTTCAATTTCACAAATTATTCGTCATTCTTCCCTTCCTGATTCAGATAAGATCTTTCTTATCCCCCATTGTTCAAAATGTCCCCGTTTATATGGTTTGCCTAAAATTCATAAGCCCTCAGTTCCCCTAAGACCAATTGTCAGCACTATCGGATCTCCTACTTATAAACTCTCTCGATACCTGTCATCTATTCTCAAACCCCTTGTAGGTGATTCCAATAGTTTTATCCTAAATTCCTTTCATTTCGTTGAAAAACTTCAAACGTTGAAAGTTGACCCATGCGATTGGCTCGTCAGCTTCGACGTCGAATCACTGTTTACCAATGTTCCCATTTCAGACACCCTTTCCATAATTTCTCAATTGTTACCTGCCAAAAACATTTCAACGGACTTGCTACCATTAATTGATTTTTGTCTATCCTCCACATATTTTCTATATGATGGCAAGTTCTACGAGCAGTCCTCGGGAGCTGCCATGGGTTCCCCACTTTCCCCGATCATAGCTAATATCTTCATGGAAGCTTTTGAATAAGATGCCATTGACTCATCTGTTCTCAAGCCGAAATGTTGGTTTAGATATGTCGACGATACTTTCGTTATTTGGCAACATGGTCGCGAAAAGCTTGTTCCTTTCCTCAATCATTTAAATTCATTACATCCCAATATCCATTTCACCATGGAAGTCGAATCGCAAGGTTCACTCCCGTTCCTGGATGTATTGGTTAGTCGACAGACTGACGGTACTTTAGGACATTCTGTGTATCGGAAACCCACCCATACCGATAGATACCTCAATGGTCTTTCCCACCACCACCCTGCCCAAAAGCAATCTGTCATAAACTCCCTGGTCCACAGAGCTGTCAACCTATCTCAGCCTCAATCTTTAAAATCAGAATTAAAACATCTATCATCTGCCTTATTATCAAACAATTTCTCCCATTACAACATTCAAAAAGCCATAAAGAAATACAGTTCACCTAAAATTCCAAATCGACCTGAGCCAGAAACCCTCCCACCTGCTTTATCCACGGCCTATCTTCCATATATTCAAAATATAACAGATCGAATTTCCAAAATCCTCAAAAAACATAATATTTCTACCCGTTTTTCCACACTTCCAAAATTATCTCAGTTTTACAAACCTATCAAAGATCTCCTTCCTGCTCTCCACTTAGGAGGTGTTTATAGTATTCCCTGTTCTTGCGGTAAAGTCTACATTGGTGAAACAGGTCGTACAGTAGCTACTCGAGTGAAAGAACATGAGCGCTGTACAAGACTTCGTGACACCAGTAGATCTGCACTTGCGGAACACAAGTTTAACACAAATCATCAAATCCTTTTTGAAGATACTAAAATCCTAGTCCGAGCCCCAAACTTCTATCAGCGAAAAATCCTTGAAGCTATAGAAATCCTAAAACATCCGAATAATCTGAACCGTGACTCAGGATATTACCTTCCCAACATTTGGAAACCCATCCTCGAAAATTCCACTTCGCACATGATCGCACAACGGCAGGGTCAGGTGCCGGAACGAAGTTAACCACCGGAACAAAGGCAGTGAACTATGTAGCGTAAAGGATTTTCCCTACAATAAATACGGCTACAGAAACCAGTAGAACCAGTTTCAGTTCAAGCCTCAAGCCTGCCCTGAAGATGCCACCTGTAATGGTTGGCGAAACGTCGGCATCAAGTCGAGCTATTGTGACGCGGAATCCATCCTGAAAACAAGATTTTTCAAGATTAGCTGTCCGCGGAAGTCTACTATCCAAGATATTGTAAATAATTGTTCATAAAAAAGATTATAAACCAAAACTATTAATTTCTTACAACTAAGAATCTTCAAATATTTAAAAATATTTTCACAGCACTGCTTAGTCAATACACACTCCACACACAATGAAATAGTTAAACAAATAGATGAAAGTTGTTTCGAGTGTAAAGATTTAAAATTTTCAAAGATATTATGTTATAATGCGAGAGCATAATTGAATTGTTGGCTTCATAATGGCGGAAAAGAATGATCACCTATATAGAGCCTTAACACTAGTGACAGGATATTTGAATGTCATGAGTAGGTTGCCGTATAAAAACTATAGTATGTAACTTGCACACGAATGCAAATTTTGCTTATTGCATTGTAAACTATCTTCAATTTCCATGTAAGTGATTATAAGTGATTTTTTTAAGAACTTGGAACGTATTTATGGGAAACGGATATCCAGTCAGTTAGGATATACAAATCATTCACAACTTTCAACCCCCTTGTGACAGCTTTCACCTGATGTAAATTACACTCGACACAAGTCTTTTGGGATTTGGGTTGCTAGTTTACTAGTTTATTGATGTTACGTTTACGTTGTTTGATGTAGATGTTTCATATGAAATACATATATTCTAAATTATAATGATGTTTTGTTTTGCAGCAACAGAGGATGCCAATAAATTTACATTTTATCCTCATTTCACTATTGAGACTCCGATAGTGATGTCGTTTCACCCAAACCGCTCACTGTTATAGGAATTCCATTAAAATTGAAGGCTCTAATATTGACACCTATATGTGATCATAGCCGTTTTGCCAATAGGCTGGTAAGGTCATCGTAGATTAGTTTTTTTAAAACTTTTCACGAGTTTTGGGAATGCTATGTTAATAGGTTATTTTAAAGTTTGTTTCTTCTTTGCACACATGTATTAATAAAGTGTGAGGTACCGAGTCTTTCTATTAGCTTCTCGTGGTAAGTTGACTTGGTGACGTCAATAACATATGTTCAATTCGGGTCCATTGAACCGAAAACGGCTATGATTCAACATATTTTAGCCAGTGCGAATGAATTCGTTGATCAGTCGGTGAATCTATTCGAGTTACGTATTTATTTACAAGAAATACAGTAATAGAATGAAGACTTAATGTTTTATTTGAGCTGCAAACAATCAAGAAAAGTATAATTTAGAGACTGAGTGAAGTGTGGCAATAGAATAGTTTGTTCTTTGTTAGGTATCTAGTGTCTTAGAGGACCTTATGACTTCATTAGAACAGCATAGTGTCTTTTGTTGAAATAGTTTGTTTTTTCTATTGTTCGTAAGGTTTTATCGGTTTCCTTGAGGATATTCTGATCTTAATGGAGACATTTATTGTTTTTATTTTGTATCACTCTATATTAGAATGCCTGCCAAGTGTCCTGTAATCCAGATAATAGTCTAGGCTGTGAACCAGGAATTTACCTATAATAAAAAAAAAACGTGTAAGTTCGAATCGAAAAATTTTTTTTGCATTAGCTTCAGGAGATTCTCAGGATCATTCATACATCTTAAAACCTCTTGAGAACCCCAACCCCACACATAGAGGGCGAAAATGGCCCGAAATCTCCAAGTATATTGTATTTTCTACAAAAAAAGGTATTTTGGCATTTCGAGTGCACTAGGATGTTTTTTGGGTCACTGAACACGAATCTGTAGCCAGATTTACTTGCAATCCATCGTAGGGGTGGTAAAATCGACAAAATTGGCCAATTTTGCACCCCTAATATGTTATTTTGCAATTTACATGTTTTAGGCATTTCGAATGCACCAGGGAGTTTTTTTGGGTCGCTGAATATGATTCCGAAGCCAGATTTACTCGAATATCATCGTAGGGGTAGGAAATTTACAATAATGGCTAATTTGACACGCTTCTAAATTTTTATTATTTTTGCATTTTAAAATTATTTCGGAGTAAATTTGGCTTCGGATTCGTATTCAGCGACCCAAAAAACCCCCTAGGTGCATTCGAAATGCCAAAATACCTTTTTTTTTGTACAAAATACAATTCCAGACTTGGAGATTTCGGGCCATTTTCGCGCCCAATGGGTGGGGTTGGGGTTCCCAAGAGGTTTTAAGGTGTATGAATGATCCTGAGAACCTCCTGAAGCTAATGCAAAAAAAAATTTTTCATTCGAACTTGAATGTTCTTTTTTTTTATTTTCCGGTTCATAGCCTGAACTATATGACTTATTATTCAACATTTGCTTTTGCACGAGAGGAGAGTTTGAAGCAAAAATGGATTCTCTCGTTCCCAATGTACATTAATATTTATGTTTTAGCCTTTTTCCTGAGAGCGACATTATTAGAGAATTTTAAACTATTTATAATGACTTTATTTGAAAATTCAAGAACAAAAATTTAAGTGATGTGTTTATTAAATTACTGGAAACAACATTTCTTTTTTTTTAAGAGTAGCATCTATCAGTATAAATGTCTGCAAAGAAATCCAAAAATAAGTAAATTATAACTTGTTTTAATTTAAAGTAAATTGTGCAGTGGTTTAATAACACATATACACACACATGTAAGTGAAAGTAATACTTATTACACCTTATTCTAAAGAGTTATGTGCAGTTAATTCTACCGAATCAAAACATTGTTATCAAACCGATAAAAGATAACAAATATAGTAAGTTAAAGGTGTTCAGTGACTGCAACACCTAAACTAAACCTCATTTACGCGAATTCGGAAATTATGCCATCAGATTATCAATCTCTTAAGTCTAACAACGATATATTCGACGCAATTAAACAAAGTGAACAAGAATTAAAGGGATTAATAAATACTCTAATATCTAGACTAGAAGAATCAAACGGCAAAATTCAAGCTTTGGAAAAGGAAAATAAATTTCTAAAAAATAAAATAGAATATGTAGAACGAAAATCAAAAAAAAATAATTTAATTGTTTTCGGAATCAATAAAGAAGAATATAAAAATGCAGACTTGTCTGACTTTGTTGTGAATAAACTACGAGATTTAATAAAAGTAGAAATTAGTAATAATCATATAAGTGACGTATATACGTTAGGAAAGCAGCAAAATACAATAAAACCTATTATAATAGAACTTAACTCTAATATACAGAAGAGAAAAATTCTGGAAAATACCAAAGAATTAAAAGGATCAAATGTATATATCACTCATGATTTAACATATCAAGAGAGACAAGAATACGCGAAACTAAAAAAACATTTACATCTTGCTAGATCCAAAAATTATCACGCTTTCATAAAAAATAAAAAACTCTCTATAAACGATCGGACATATACTGCGCAACAATTGGAGGATTTGGATACTGACGAAGAAGAGGTCGAAGTTTTCCTCGAACAAAAATCAAACAGCGCACCGTCCACACCAAATATTAGGTTAATCAATACTGAATTAGATGAAGAACCGAGAGAAGATAGTGAAAAAGTGAACAAGGTTGATGTTAACAAAGGAGACAAAGTAAAAATATTAAGAAGTAATTCTGTTAAATCGAAAAACGTACCTACACCAGTTAAACCTACACAAAAGCCTACCATTGGCAAACATAAGGGAGGTTAAGAAAAATAAAACTAGTGGGTAGTTAGAATTCAAAGTATGTACCTTATTTATTTAGTTTTATTATTACTAGTATTCATATTCTAAACTTTAATGTAGATATTTTATCTCGTTCATTTATTAAATTGATTCTATTAATTTTGTATTTTGAATCTCTTATTTTATAAATGCCTACAAATTTATCATTTTAAATACTTGTTAGATAAGTTGTGATTTTTTAATACCAATACTGTTTAAGTTTGTTGATATTTTCATACTCTATCAACGTAACGTAAAATTCATAGATCCAAATAATTACATTCAATCAATATAATAGAAACATTTAACTCTTACAATAGTTACATTTCGTCTTTGATAAATAATAGTATTAAGATGTGCTGATATTTTTGATATTCATATTCTTACTGCAAATTTAAGAAAGTGTTAAGTTGTTTCTTGTTTGTTAAATACCTGATTATTTAATTTTAAAACCTTATTAAATCTAGTTTCACACTTACATTCTTAGTGAAATATTTTCTAATTTTGAAATATTGTATACAACTTCGTTGTAGATTAAATATAGAAATAAAATGGATCAGTATATAAGGGATTATGATATTGATAATATAAAAACAGAAATAATTAAAAATGCTCAAGAAGGAAATATAGTTTTGAATGTAAATAATAACTTCGAAAACTTTAAGATAATACACAGCAATATCCGTAGTATTTGTAAGAATATTAATGAAATGAAAATATTTATCAATCAATTTGATCACAAATTCGATTCCATTATTCTGACTGAGACTTGGCAAATTTCGGACATTAATATGTTTCATATAGATGGCTATAACTCAATATATAATAATGGTAGTCTAAATCAAAACGATGGTATCGTAATATATGTTAAAAAGGAACTAAATTATTCTTATGAGCTTGATAATATAGGTAATGTATCGGTGGTTAAACTTAATATTACATACCCTACAAACTGTATCAATTACATCGGTATATAGGTCACCCTCTATAGATCCCCATGAATTTAATTTGCAACTTGAAAACTTTTTGCGAAGAAATGTTTCTAATTTCGACTACGACATAATTGTGGGGGATTTAAATATTGATGTATTGAAATGTTCTGATATTTCTAACGAATATTTGAATATAATGTCTGAATACGGTTACAGATCACTTATAAATGAACCAACCAGAATACAAGGAAACTCTAAGACTTGTATTGACCACATGTTTATCAAAAGTAAAACTGAAGTTGACAATTACATTATACCTTTAATAGCACATACATGTATTTCTGACCACTTTCCTATTATAGTGCAGATAGTTATGCCAAATGATATAAAAAGTCAAAATAATAATATAGATTATATCAAACATATTGATTACAATATACTAAAAAAAGAAATGAATAATATATCTTGGAATGACTTTTACATACAAGATAATGTGGAACTTTTAACTAATAAATTTATTGATGTACTGAAACATAAAATAAATATCGCAACTAAATTCATTAAAATAAATAAACAAAATAAAAAACGTAAGATCTGGATCACCAAAGGAATAATTAAATCCATCCAAACAAGAGATAAAATGTTTACAAAAGTTCAACACACTGGAACACAATTAATGAAATACATAGAAACAAGATTAAAGACACTAATATTAATAAAATTAAAAATGATTTCAATGAAATTGTACAAAATAAAACAGAAATAACTAATCACTTTAATAAATACTTTACAAACATAGGTAAAAAACTAGCTAATCAAATAAAATTAAAAAGAAATTATATAACGACTAGAAAAAGAAATTTACATTCATTATTTCTTCAACCCACAGATCCAGCTGAAGTGAGAGAAGTAATAAATACATTAAAAAATAAAAAGTCACCTGGTGAAGATGGAATAAAATCTGAAACATTAAAACATATAGTCGATTACATAAAAGAACCATTATCTCATATAATAAACAAAACTTTTGAAACAGGAGAATGTCCAACTGCTTTTAAAACATCTATTGTAAAGCCTATCTTTAAAAATGGTGATAAAATTGAAATTTCGAACTATAGACCAATATCTATAATCACTAATTTGGCGAAAGTTTTCGAAAAGTTGTTAAAAAGCAGAATAACAAATTTCACAAAAAAGTATAAGATTCTTTCAGATAGGCAATTTGGTTTTCAAGAAGGCAAATCTACTAACAACGCAATTACATGTCTTACAAATAAAATATATAGTGCTATAGATAGAGGAGTGCCTTCATTATGTGTATTCATCGACTTAACGAAGGCATTCGACACAGTGAGCCATTCTCTTCTTTTAGAAAGCCTAGAAGACATAGGGATAAGAGGTTTAAGTCTAAAATTAGTAAAAAGTTATCTAACTGGAAGGAAACAATCTGTCCAAATAGAAAATGTAAATAGTGAAACAACAATCATAGAATACGGCGTGCCGCAAGGCACAGTTCTGGGTCCATTGTTTTTCATAATATACCTGAACAATATTTTTTCTCTCGACAGCAATGGATTTATACTGGCTTTTGCAGACGATACTGCCATATTTTATGAAGGAAAAACGTGGAAAGAATTGAAGAAAAATGTTGAAGTTGATTTAGTGAGAATAAAAGAATGGTTTGATCATAAGCTTCTAACAGTAAATTTCGATAAAACTAATTTCGTTCCTTTTACAAGCTACAAACCATTTTTACCGCAATACAATACTTTAGAAATTAAAACTGACTCCTGCAACAACATTGTCATAAAATCTGCACAAAGTACCAAATATTTAGGAATATATATAGATTCTCACCTAAAATGGGATGCTCATATGGACTATGTGACCAAAAAGTTAAGACGCCTTATATATATATGTTTAAATACTTGAGACAGTTTCTAGACTTTAAACAACTGAAAACAATATATTACGCGTTAATTGAGTCGCACCTAACTTACGGCATTATCGGTTGGGGTGGCGGTACAAATAGCCATTTATTCAGTTTACAAACTATTCAAAAACGAATTTTAAAAATAATGCTTGGTAGAATAACTTATCCCAGTGAAGATGTGTTTAGAGACTCTCAAATACTTGATATTCGACAATTATTCTTTCTAACAATGTCGATAACTCAGTTTTCTGAAAAAAAAACCTTATGTTAATCACAATTATAATATTAGAAACAAAGAGCATATACTACCTTTTACTAAGATGAATAAAACAGCTGGCCAAAGATCATTTGCCTATCTTGGCCCAAAAGTATACAACTCGTTACCTGAAAAATTGAAGAAGTCTGTAACAAATAAAACATTTAAAGTGAAATGTAGAAAGTATGTATTGAAATTGCCAAGACAAGTTGTTCATAATATAATTGATTTTAAGAATGCAAAATAATTATATTATAATAATATTATTATAATAAATAAACAAGTTTTTATATTAAAATAAGTAAATATTAAACTAACCTGAATATCCTACATCCTAGAACCATATTGATCCATAATTGTTTCTAATAAATTGTGCTTATTTTAAAATTAAGAGTAAATATTATAATAAATCACAAATATATTTTAAATGAATATGTAACTATAATAAGTTAAATTTATGTAATTTTAAAACTGTTGTTTCACAATCACACACAAGTGTCAAGTGCGACACTTAAGTGATCATTTATGTTTATTCTGTCCATTGTACATTTTTGTTTACTGTAAATTTGAAATTTTAATGAGAAATAAACATTATTATTATTATTATTATTATTATTAATTCCTTCTAGTGATAATATGATTGATGTTCAAAAGGTTGTTTCAGGTTTTAGTATCATCAGCCATTCGAAAATATTTTTTTTTACAGAAGATGCAACTAAATTATTATGGCTTGTAAGAACGACAGACTTTGTTCAAAGTGGTGCCAATTTGATTCTATAATGTCATATGTGAATTCAAATTCAATTTCATTTAACAAATTTGAACTATTTCGAATACGTGACAGAATTAAAATGCAACTAAATTATTATGGCTTGTAAGAACGACAGACTTTGTTCAAAGTGGTGCCAATTTGATTCTATAATGTCATATGTGAATTCAAATTCAATTTCATTTAACAAATTTGAACTATTTCGAATACGTGACAGAATTAAAATATCACAAATTATTTATTTATGTAATTTTAAATGTTATTCAAAGCGGCATACCAGTAGAATACAATGCGTTTCGGCTTGAGTTGGTGACCAAATTCTAGGTGATGGCCTTCCATTCTAGTAGGTTTTGATGGGATAATGCAAAGAACAATATTCAATCAAAGGCAGGATGAAACAATTCGATCGTTAAAGATTGTAAAGCAAGTTAACATACGGCTATGATTAAAATAGAAACGGCAGCTGGTTCTATAGTGGTCTTCCTTTCGGCATTCGAGGCGGTTGTTTTTTAATGACTTGACAATAGTAACAATCCTTACAATTAAGTGCTTCTCATCTCTTACGAAGAAGGTCTATTGGTCTATGATACGTATCATAATTTAAAAGAACTTGATCTAATTGGATCTATAAATTGGTCGAATTCAACGGATGTCGAGAAAAATAATAATTGATAGATGGCTTCTTCAAATTGGAGCAGTTGCTCTCATGATTATTGTATACGTGTGTCAAATAAGGGAAAGTAAAGAGATAATCAACTTTACAGTGTTTGAAAGTAGAATTCAGTGAGACTGGCGAGTTTCTCCAGATATTCCTTCACAAACAAAATTTGCTACCACGTATCCTTCAATACTGATTGTTGATTTGTTGGTAGATCTAATCTGAGATCATGGTTCATCTTTCTTTCAGCAAATTCTCACAGATAATAATAATACAGCTGTTTCCAACATACTGCCACGCTTCAGTTTTTTGGAGGAGTTGAATGATTTCGAATGAAGATTAGTTTGGGAGCGAGAGGCATGGCGTATCCCTGAGGATCCTTCTTTAGGATAAGTTAAATGTGATTAGAGAGAAGCATGATTGCTAAAATTAAAACTTAATACAATTTATTAGAAATAGCAAATAACAAAAAACATATGATGATAAATAATGTTAATTGTTAATAAAAATATTAAAATAAATATAGCACACAGAATTTAATAATATATGTGTGAAAATGAGTGAGAAATTGATAGTAGATCAATTAGTCCCCCATTTGATGTAAAAAAAAACATCACTCACATTATTCAGAACAATGTGTTCACACGCATTATTAATCCACCTGGAATAGGTATCCATAACCTTCTAAGATTCCTTAGAACAAGTTTTATTAGTTACATGAAGCTTTTGAAATTTTTGCACTTTTCCAAATTTCATAATACCTAGTGAATTTAGTCGATCTCATCGATTCATATATAATGGCGCTATAATACACTCTCAAGGATGAGAAATTCGATTCTACCATTAGTTTTCACCTCAGACGCGAGGGCAACCATATCGCAGCGTTTCGAGACCCTGAATGACGGCCTTTCCTTAGATAAATGCAATATAACATCACTCTGAACATGATTAATACACCCGGAATCCGGAATAGGTATCAACATTCGTCTAAGATCCCATAGAACTAGTTTTATCAGTTACATGAACCATTTGAAATGTTCGTATTTTAGCAAATTTCCTAAGCGTATGAAAAATAGTGGATAGGGATTCGAAAACTGACCGTTTTTAGAGGTGACCGGAAATGGAGGTTTTACTGTAATTGAATTTGATTAAAAATAGAATCGTGAATATACTTAACATCCAATTATGAGAAAACACGTAATATAAAGTGTAAACTAAAATAAAGTGTGGGAGTGAGGGAATTACATCATTGGTTTAATTGGCTTCGACTTTTGTGAATCCATAAGAAAATTAAAGGAAGTTTTTAAAATAATTAAACAGTTTTGTTAATTATAAAATAAAGCCAAGTGTGCATTTAATCAACGTATGTTGATTCGAAAATACTGGTAAAAAGACCTTCGTAATAAAAAGTCAGATATCTCGTGTGAAATCTTTTATCTGGATAGCTGTTAGCTGGGTTTAATTAATTACACACATTACCAAAGGGATATACAAATTAAAATGGCCTACATTCGTTAGCAAGATACGGTTTATCGCTTAACATTTATCATATCTAGGGCCGAAGCAAGTCCACCGTGTGTGTGTCCATTCATTACTAAACTAGATTACTTTTTTTAAATCAATCGCATGAAGAACCGGTCGTCAACAACTTTTTAATGAAAGCATTCGCAGCTACGTCTCCCTTTCTTAATATGTACAAGTTCATCCTTGTTATGATCCCTATCAGCAAAAGCACTTTGATTTGTAGAAGAAGCGATACATTTATAATTCCTAATGACTATAAATATAATATTGCCAATGATAATTCTATAAAACCATTTGCTAGAGTGCAATGAAATATGTTCTTGAACAAAAAAAAAATAAGGCGCGAGCACTGTTGACAGAAGTGAAAACTGACATTATGAAGTAACCAATTTATTTTGAGAATTTCATCCAAATTCGTATGATTTCACCAGTATCATCTCTTTCTACATGACACAATTTTCCTACAGTGCTATTGGAAATCCAACATCTATGTTATTAGTTATCATGTATGGTCGGTTAAGAACTAAAATTAACTAGTATGATAATCCACCCATATCATCGGTTCTCATTTTATGCAACTTCTGCCTGACGAAATTTTGTTGCTCAGCAATCAGCATTATGACAACCAACGAAGACATCCGATGCCACAGATACTATTGTCTACGGAGTTTAGTATGGAGTTGTTGTAGTCGTAGCATCCGAAATTACAATTTTATTATTTTTAACTGAAAATTAATATAATTAGTTTTTCTTTAGTTTTTACAACTGTCAGCATTTCAATCAACAATTATATACATTTTTATATAATAAGATTCTTGACCCAGTATGAATTATATAAAAAATTCTCGGGAATTAGGTCACATTAACACTCTGTTATAAATGTTCGTCTTTACGTACGTTTCGGTCTCACGACCATCATCAGAAGACTTATTTTGTTAAAGAGGGGTTAACTAAAACTAATTAGCACAAGCGTCCATATCGCACAATCTTCAATCAAAAAGCTCACGCCGTCGAAACGAACAGAACCACGAATAATCGAAAATTGTATCGTTAAGATTAAAGTATAGATTTTTTTGTAACAAGAAACCACTGTTAAGTAATATTCTCATAATGTACAAACGCATATTGCTATGGTCTCAAAGCAACTGAAGTTCTAAGCTATTTGTTTGTAATAACACGACCCAGATGTAGATTTATGACGTACTTGAAAAGGTTTTAGACCTGCACTGGAATTTAGTTTACTTTAAGCGTTCTTCCTAAAATATACTTTTAACATTATAAAGACGTATGTAGGAATTTGCAAGAGTTTTAATTAATCAAGTTAGTATAAATCTGACTCAATCCTTGAATATCATTCCTATGATTTACAGAATTTGAATCCCTTTTTATGTGAATCATCTCCAGGATAGATCTTTTATAATAATTGGTAAGATGTAGGAACTTGCAAGTTTTTCCAAATTTCATTATATCTAAATCAAAGGAGAATATGTTTAGCAAGGTGCAAAATAAGAAGGCGTACGCAATATTATTAAATTCTCTGCATAAAAATTGTTTGAACTTGTGCATTAAAGAAGCATGTGCAAATCTAGCAGAGGTTGAAAACAAAATTAAACTCGTTAAACAAACCTGTTACCAAAATTATGATAACAACTTTATATCGCAATTTTTTCAAAATCAGCAAAACAATTTCGAAAAAAATTTCAACAAAATCAAAGCCATTCAATCTAAAAAGATAAATAATTTGATGAAAGGTGTAGCTTATGAAAAACAAAATATCAATGAACAATGGTTGAAAAATCTAACTGACACAAAAATTCCGAATGAGGTACAGCACACGTTAAGCTTAGGTCCGAAGTTTGCATTGCCTAATAATAATAAAAAACTGCCTATTGACAATATTATTGCAAATTTAGAATGCGGAATCAGGAATAAAAATTTAGAAGAAAAAAATGAAATTAGAAACAAAGTTTGTAACATCTTGACAAACAAAAAGAACAAACAGAAAGCAGAAATTGGTATTGCAAAGAATCGTTTCAACTATCATACAAAAATAACAAAAGAGTTCTTAGATGCTAACCCTCAAATTTTAGTTTTGAACGCGGATAAATGTAATAAAACCGTCATAATGCATAAAAATGACTATGAAAACAAAATGGGAAACCTTTTAAATGATGAAACAACTTATAAAAAATTAAAATCTGACCCTACTTCATCAGTACAAAATAACATGAATAAATTGATAAATAAATGGCATAAAAATAAGATAATCCCTATTGAATTAAAAAATAAATTAATTTGCCATAATGGGCTTGCACCTTATATCTATGGACTTCCTAAATTACATAAAAATGATATACCCCTAAGACCCATTGTAAGTAATATTGGAGCGCCTACTTACAATTTATCAAAATTTCGATCAAAATCTATCAATAATATAATAGGAAAAAATTAATTTTATGTGAAAGACTCATGGCATTTTAATGAATTTATAAAAAATCAATCCGTACCAGTAAACCATCAACTAATTTCCTTGGATGTTGTTTCTTTATTTACAAATATACCTGTCGTTTTGGCATTAAATTGCATCAAAAAACGTTGGCCAGAGATTAAAAACCACACACCTCTTGATCAATCGGATTTTATTAATGCGGTAAAGTTTTGTTTAGAATGCACTTATTTCCAGTACGGTGAGCAATATTTTGGACAAATTTTCGGCACAGCAATGGGATCTCCTATTTCAGCTACCATTGCTAACCTCGTTATGGAATGCCTAGAGGAATCTGTTATAAATTCATTAGATTTTCAGCCTGTATTCTTTAAACGGTATGTAGATGATTGCCTTATGTGTGTTCCCAACGATAAAATTCAATATGTGATTAATAAATTTAACAATTTCCATTGTAAACTTCAATTCACTTGTGAAATAGAAATAAACAATAACATTAATTTTCTAGATATGACCATTAGGCATGATGCAGATGGAAAAATAAAAACTTCTTGGTTTACTAAAGAAGTCTGGTCTCAACGTTATCTTCATTTCAATTCCGTTGCACCAGCTTGTTATGAAAAAAGTGTCATAAACAGCCTCACAGACCGCGCGGTAAAATTATCCCACGCAGAGGACCGTCCCAAAAATTTAAAAATTGTTCGTAATGCATTGGAAATGAATGGCTACCCTAAAACTTTCTACAATCCTATCATTAAAGAGAGAATAAACAAAATCTATAATGGTTCTTCTTATAAAAATAACATAACAGGTAATACAGACAATTATATAACTTTACCATACATTCCGGAGACCTCAGAAAAAATTAAGAAATGTTTGAAAAAGTACGATATAAATGTTGCGCATAAACCTACTAACTGTGTTGGGAAATATTTCTCAAATCTAAAACCTGTAATACCTAAAGATAAACAAACCCACACAGTATATAAATTGAATTGTTTAGATTGTGATGGAACTTATACTGGAATCTCTAAACAATATTTACAAAAAAGAATGTACGGCCATAAGTATAGCACAAGAAATAATAACTTAGAAAATACCACCGCCCTTGCTAAGCACTGTTTTGATTATAACCATCAATTTGATTACAAAAATGTTAATATTTTAACTAAAGAAACCAATTATTATAAAAGATCTATCCTGGAGATGATTCACATAAAAAGGGATTCAAATTCTGTAAATCGTAGGAATGATATTCAAGGATTGAGTCAGATTTATACTAACTTGATTAATTAAAATTCTTGCAAATTCCTACATACGTCTTTATAATGTTAAAAGTATATTTTAGGAAGAACGCTTAAAGTAAACTAAATTCCAATGCAGGTCTAAAACCTTTTCAAGTACGTCATAAATCTACATCTGGGTCGTGTTATTACAAACAAATAGCTTAGAACTTCAGTTGCTTTGAGACCATAGCAATATGCGTTTGTACATTATGAGAATATTACTTAACAGTGGTTTCTTGTTACAAAAAAATCTATACTTTAATATTAACGATACAATTTTCGATTATTCGTGGTTCTGTTCGTTTCGACGGCGTGAGCTTTTTGATTGAAGATTGTGCGATATGGACGCTTGTGCTAATTAGTTTTAGTTAACCCCTTTTTAACAAAATAAGTCTTCTGATGATGGTCGTGAGACCGAAACGTACGTAAAGACAAACATTTATAACAGAGTGTTAATGTGACCTAATTCCCGAAAATTTTTTATATAATACATTTTTATGGTACTTTCATGGCAGTATTCAACAGTACAAAAAAAAATGTAAATTATGGATATGTAACTCAAAAGTAGAGATCCTCAAATTGTTTCTTTGAATCTAAAAGTTAATATAAATAAATAAATAAATAAATACATTTTCTTTTGTTTTTGGTATTAGACAGTCACACACTAGCACTCTTTTGTTGTGCTTCTTTGAATGTTTATTACAAAATATTTTTCAACATTTACGTTTATTATATTTTATTAATGTAAGTATTTTTATTGTAAATCAATAGGACAATAAAATTATTCTTATTCTTATTCTTCTTATTCTTATTCTTATTCTTCTTATTCTCATTCTTATATTTAATAATAAAAAACGTATCATGGGCGGTACAATCCCTGTAAGGAGTATGAATCGGTCCTCGTGCAGACGAAAGTTATATTTTTATTGAATTTATTAATTGTACATTGTGTACTTAGTATCGTACCTACGTGCAAGGTTTTAAATATTGTGAATATAATTCTTGTCATAAGAATATAACATTAGTGATGTGAGTAAAGTGAAGCATTTCTGAAATTTTCATATTTGGCATATTTTTCATATTATATGAAATTTTTCCGAATTTTTCATATTTTCAACTATTTTTTAATTTTTAGCATATCTGTAACAATTTTACAAACAATTCCTTCCTATACAATTTAACCAAAATATTTTATTATTATTGGGAGTAAAGTAAATTTAAAAGCTCTCAATTTGTGTTGCTTGACTGGTTTTGCATGTAGCAGGTATAATTTTAAGAAAAGGACAATTACTGGTACATCTCAATAATATTGTTGATGTTTAAAATATTCACTTAATCCGGAAGTAGGTACTAAGAATTAATTACCCGACACCGTTGGGGTCCATTTATTTGTTGCCAAACTAAGGGCACAAAGAGGGGCCTAATTATTAAAAGTTTTCTTTAAAGTTGTGTCGACAATTTTAGAGTTAATTTAAATTTTGAAGTGTTCCAGTATGTCTATTTAAAATGGCAAGTGGTATCAAAGCGTCTATGTGGATTAAACCATTTCCAGTACGAATTTATTATTTTCAAAGCTATACAGACTTTTAAACATAAAAAATGTTTCTAAAAAACAAGCTATACAAGGTGTGTCATGAAGAGGGTTTATTAAATATGAACAAGGTGTATTTTACGTAACTTTTTAAGATTTCAAATACTAGGATTTTCCGGTATAAAGAGTGTTCCTTGCCTCTGGCATACAGGGTGGGGCAAACTTTGAAAGTAGTCCCATAACTCCTTTGAAACAAAATAAACAATTTTTTTGAATGAAACCGGTCAATGGTGGACAAAAGCACATATTAAAAAAAAAAAAATCTCAGAATTCGGCTGGATAATTAAAAACGTATTTCAGAGTAACGTAGCGGTAATAATAAGGGCTCCAAAAAAATAAAAAAAGTTGGTCATTTAATAATTTATTTAAAAGTAGGTTATATTGGCATAATTTATTATTGGGTAATCCTGTATACATGAAAATAATTATAGAATACGTGTTTTTGTCCATCATTGACCAGTTTTATTTCAAAGGCGTTATAGAACTACGACCGAGGTTTACCCCACCCTGTAGTGCAATTTGATTTGAGAAGTTACAAACAAATTAAATTAAATCTCCATGTTTTAAAATATATAGGGGCTAGTATGATGTGGAAGGAAACTTAAGTTTTTCTAAAAGATGTTAGGTACCTATTTGAAAAATTTGCTCTACATATGGTATCTCGTCTTTGTAGATTACATCTGAGAAAAGGTTTCTTATGGAACAGCATGTTAAAACTACATCACATGTGGCTAAACGAAACAAAGTGACAGGAAAAAAGCAACCGTCGATATCAAAGTGCTTTCAATCTACTGTTTTTAAATAAATTTAAATTTTCATATTTAATTTTTTTTTTCATATTTCAACTAAATTTCTTTCATATATATGATCATATTTCCTACTTTTTTTTCTCCATATTTGCCTCACTTTAGTGATGTGTATAAGTGAGAACTTTTGCATGTGTACTACACATTGATGACGTTGTGTTATATCTAGTTTATTATTTTCATTGTTCGAATGTTGGATTTCAGCATAAAATATAATAGTGAGTATTGTCTTGATGTTTTTGAAGTGAAAACTTCTTTAGGCGCATTGAGCTATTTCAGATGGGGGGTAAAACCATGAGTCCGTCACGTCCCGGTCAACGTGCATCCGATTTTCAGGACATTCGCTAGCGATTTGGCAAAGGAATGACATTTCATTAATCCTTGAAGTAATTCTAATATTAATACTTGAATTATCTCCTTTCTTCTAATAACTGGAGGAGCTAGAGATTTGTGCCTACTAAAGGCAGAAAATCTTTCGATGCTCCAAGGTTATATAGTAAGAGATACACTGAACATTTCCTTAAGACGAGAGAGATTCGTGAGTGCTAAAAATTAATCGAAATTTACATGATCTCAAAAAACGAGATGTAAAATAATATCCTTCCGGGATTATACTTTAATGTAGAACTTTGAATGCAGCTGCGAGAATAATTAAAAAACCAGTTTCAGTAATTAATTAGAAGAATTATTGCAGACAGCTATGAAATGAAACACTGAAGAATAATTCAATAAAGATCTCTTAAACCTCTATTCAACGTAAATAAAATTGAAAAATACGAACAGGGTTGTTGGAAAATTATTTCATAATAAGACGGAAACGTTTTTTTCAACTCTACTTCAAGTCGCTGAATTCGTTCCAGGTAGATTAGTAAAGTTTTAATTTCCATTTGAAATTCTAATTAAGCCAAAGAATTTCATACAGTTCATGCATATTCATAATAATTTAGGAAGAATCGGGAAGTTGAAGATTTTCTTGTTCAAAAACGTTCAATGTGCAAATTAAAGCAATTCGAATGTACTCGAAGAGCGAGTCACTGGATGTTCTACTAATTGTTTTTACTCTAAACAAGTTAAGTGTTAAAGCTCGACGTTAATAAGGAATGTTCTTCCAACGAAGAGCAGGGACGTATCGAGCTACAATGGTATCTGCAACTATGAATCTTCCTTCCATTGAACAACTCGTTCAATGTTCATATTTCGGAATTTTCCGAATTCAAAGAATCAGTAACTATTCCATAGTGGGTTTGAAAATTTTACAAACAATATAAGTAATCAAGAGATACCTTGTGGAATTTTCTTATACTTATCCAAAGCCTTTGACTGTTAGATCACACAATTTTAATGAAAAAACTGAAAAATTACGGTATACGAGGGAAACAGTTGTCAATTATATTCAGCTACTTAAAAGATAGAAACCAAGTTGTAGAAATGAACTCAGGCCAGAACCAATACATATCAAAAAAAAAATATTGAAATGGGAGTGCCACAGGGCTCTATATTAGGGCCTCTTCTCTTTCTAATATTTATCAATGATTTGCCTATAATAATATCGGAAAGTGGTCATACCTCGATAAACTATGCGGACGACGAGAATTTTGCCATTAAAAGTAATAATATTGAGAATTTAAATCAGGAGTTGATCCTAGTGCTAACAGAGATTGAAGATTGGTGTCAAGTCAATAAACTTGTATTTAACAAGTCAAAAACAGAGAGTGTGATTTTTCAAACTAATAAGTCGAATATTGAAATTCCAAAAACTCTAACTTTGAATAATCAAATTATTGACGTAGATAATAGTACTAAATTTTTGGGACTTATTTTAGACAAAAATTTGAATTGGTATGAACAAATAACATCTCTTTCAAGACTTAAATCTAAACTATACGTATTAAGAACTTAAAAAAAATCAGTGGACAAGGAAACTCTAATGGTTGTCTATTACGCCATCTTTCAGCCTCTAATAACTTATGGGATTACTTTCTGGGGCAACAGCTCTCAATCTAAACAGATTTTGATTCTACAAAAAATGGTACTACGCATAATTTATGGCCTGAAGCATCGAAACTCCTGTAAAGGTACTCTTCGCAAATTCAATATTTTAACTGTTCCGGCACTTTATATCTCGGAATGTCTCATGTTTAACTTCAGAAACAAACACTATTCGGCTGAGTATGAAAACGGACAAGTATATGAAACTCGTAATATTTTATATCTTTACCCAGAGGTTGATTTAACATTATATCAAAAAAATATGGAATACATGAGCTTTAAGCTTTTTAACAAACTTCCAAATGAGATTAAAGAGATTAAGGAATTAAAAAAATTCAAAGCAGCTGTTACTAAATTGCTAATAACTTTAGAACCTTATACAGTTGCAGATTTTTTAGAACAATAAAGTCTGTATATTAGTGCTAACGTTTTACGGTGATAATGTTTCTATATTATTTATTATTTTATTTATATATGTATATATATGTATTGAAGTGTATATACATACAGTTATTATGACGTTTTTTAATATTGTATTGTTCATGTTTATTTTTTAAATGTAGACAAACCATGTTGAAATAAAGATTATTATTATTACAAGGTAATTTTTTGTAAGTTTGGTTTACCTAGTATCGATGTATCACTTCATTCAGGCTTATATATATTTTTTACAGGGTTGGGAACGTAAAATATGTCAGGTGCCCAGCTAACCCCAGCACTAGGTTAACTGGAATGCCTATTGGGGTTTACTATACTAGTGCAACACAAATTTTAAAATAAAGTATAAATTATTGAAAAAATATGTATTTTGATCATTGAACTCGATAGAAACGAATGAAACATATTAGCAAAACGTCCATGAAAAGTCACTGAAAAAAAAACAGATGGCGCCACAATCGAAAATCTCATGTGACATTTGTGATGTACCATCTTTTACTAGAATGCATTAAAATTTTCAGACTGAAATGTCATTCAATTCTGTTTTGACACCCATCGAAAGCAAGCAACCTTGAAGATATTTGTAAAAAAAATTTGTATATATATTTGTATATAGAATAAGATTGTTCTTGTGGTATGCCTACGGTTCATATTGCTCATTTTGTCACCAATCTTTGTTTTTTGCATTCGGTCAGTCAGATAACTTTCAAGTAGGTTAAGAGCATTTCCCCGAATTGCAATATTCTCTTAGTAATAATCCGTGATCAACAGTGTATCAAAGGCTTTTGCCAAATCGATGAATACGCATTTGACCTTTTTATTATTATTTTGAATTTTTCTAGAAATTTACTCAGCCTTTTTGATACAACTTTTTCTCGAGTATTGGGGGAACGGAAATTGGTTAAGTGTTTTTTATCCCCTCCCTTATAAATAGGTGTAGTGATAGCGCGTTTGAAGTTTTCCGGTACTTTCCCTATTTCCATACATTTGTTTATTGAATTCGATAGTGGTTCTACTATGAAGAGACATATTTCCGGAGTTATTCCGTCTACTCCTGCAGATTTTATTTACTTTCGAAGTTTTTATTAATTCCAAGATTTCTTTAGAGTTTGTTTGTTCTAGGAATATAGACTTTTGTAATCGGTTTGTGGCACACTTGAAGTTTTGCTTTTGTAGTGTTTTGGAAGCAAATGCCTTGCTTATACTGGCAGAGAGTTATTTGAAGATATTTGCGATATTTATGCTGTCCGTAATCACATCATTATTCAGATTCATTCGGCTAATTTTCTCGGCATCAATTATGCCACACTATTCACTTAAAATACTCCATACGTGCCTACAGTCTTTTGAGTTATGATTTATTTGGTTTTTATAGTACTTACCTTTGTTTTTTTTTTCGATTAGATTGGTGAGTTTATTGCAGTATGTATGTAGTAACATTATGTTTTGATAAGTTTGATTTCTCACGTAAGTAAGTCTGATATAGCTTATCTCGTTTTGCAATTGATGTTTATCAAGGTTTCCGTTTCTTGATGTTTTTTTTTGTTGGTAGGTATTTGTCGCTAATGCGATACCCGATAGTATATTACTCAATAGGACTTCAGAGCTGGTTTTCAGAAACTTTCAAAACCTTCAAGAAAAATTCGGATGCACATCTCACTTACACGATGTTCTTCGGGTAGTTAAAGTATAGAAAAAAAGCTTGTTTACGATTGTACGTAATCAGATAAAAAAGTTATTAATATCATTCTATCAGCAGTTGGATTCGACTTTGTGTTAGATTTATTCGTTGTTGCATTGTCCCATCTTGGTTTTAGAACAGTGAGAATAATGAAGAACAGCAACCTTACTGAGTCTACTGGTATACAACCAGAGCAAAGCTTGTGATCAATCAAGTTTATGCATATTACGATCAGCGACAGCGACAGTAAGATCAAATAATACGCACTCAAGCTCGTGCCTAAAAGGGGTGTACACCCTACAAGTAGCCCTTCATATCCCCATCACCGTCACTCTTGCAATCTCTGTTCGATCCAAGTTTAAAATAACCAACTCGCCAGTAGTGAGGATTTATCAAAAGTACGGTTTCTCCTTTCAGCCGTAGCTTGTTTACAAACAAAGAATGACAGATTCAATTTCCAACTCGACGGTAGTTTCGAAACAGAATCGGCGTGAGGAAAAGTAGTTACTCGGAAGCCGCAGTTTCACGCGAAATCATCAAGCGATTCCATTAGGAACGCTCCCGAAATTGGACGACTTATTTTTAAATTACTGTTCGGCCAATCTAACTGTAACCGGCTTTGATACATTTTTCCAAAACTCCGGCTAACTTCTTTCGTAATAAAAGGAAACGTTATATTTTTGAACTGTTGGAGATGCGAACGAGATAAGTTCCAATTTAAGTTACATCTTATTGAACGGAATTGTGGGTTTCATTGCGATTTTATTACGCTCAATATCAAAACAACAGCAAATGCTTAATAAATATATACTTGCTTGTGAACATTTGTTAATCAAGTCACATCCATAGGCGCCATCAGGCAAAACAAAATAGCAGAGCTATATAAGTATGCTCATAATTGCAGAGATACTCTTTCAGTGAGGATTTTCATGATTACAATACTCGTAATAAGAGAAACATTCGTACAGATTTTCTTAGAGTTAAAAAAATCTCAAAATGGCCCAAAATTTTCAGCTTACAATATTTTAATAAATTCCCCGAACCCATTAGAGAATTACCATTGAAAGAATTCAAACAATCTGTTAATCTCTTTTAAATAATATATTTTATTCCACAAAGGATGTTATTAAGATAAGTATTAAAATTTCACAGTTTCAAAATTCATAGTTCATGATACTCTGTCTCAAAGTTTAATATTGTGATCCTATGATGATTTTATGATGAAGAATGTACATATTATGTACATAACATGAATAAAATGATTTATAATAAAGATTCTTGACCCACGTATGAATTAATATAAAACTCTCGGGAAATAGGTCACATTACACATATACTTTTACTTTCGTCTTTACGTACGTTTCGGTCTCACGACCATCATCAGAAGACTTATTACTTCATAACCTGATTACTTAAAACTAATTGTATCAACACAAAGCGTCTTTATCGCACCAATTTCAATCAATATGCTAACGTCGCCGAAACGAACAGCAACACGAAATCGAAATTGTAACACCACAATGTCATAAGTATTACATATTAAGAATCCACTGTTTAGTAGATCTCTCAAAAAATACGCACGCATGTCATCAAGGTCTAATAAAGACCAACAACCGAGACGCTCAAGTATACTTACTTTCAAACCAGATGTCATGATTCATTGGTAATAAAAGAAGGTCTGGCCTCTGGAATATACTTTTGACATTCTACCTAAATACATTTTTAACATTATAAGGATGCATGTAGGAATTTGCAAGAATATTAATTAATTAGGTTAGTGTAAATATGACTTAGGGTCTGCACATCAGCCCTATGATTTACACACTTGGAGTCTTCTTTTATTACAAATAAATCATGACATCTGGTTTGAAAGTAAGTACTTGAGCGTCTCGGTTGTTGGTCTTTCTTAGACCTTGATGACATGCGTGCGTATTTTTTGAGAGATCTACTAAACAGTGGATTCTTAATATATAATACTTAAAACATTGTGGTGTTACAATTTCGATTTCGTGTTTCTGTTCGTTTCGGCGACGTTAGCATATTGATTGAAATTGGTGCGATAAAGACGCTTTGTGTTGATACAATTAGTTTTAAGTTATCAGGTTATGAAGTAATAAGTCTTCTGATGATGGTCGTGAAACCGAAACGTACGTAAAGACGAAAGTAAAAGTATATATGTAATGTGACCTATTTCCCGAGAGTTTTATATTAAAATGATTTATCTATCTATCTATCATCAATCAGATGAATAGCTCTCTTCTGGATATTATCCAATTGCTTCAGTGTAAGTTTGGAAGCTGAACTCTAGGGCGGGTCTAATCTGTGCTTGGCAGGGAACAGAAAACTAAGTTTTTGTGAAGAGATTTCCACAATGGACCTCATCATCCCATGAGAGGGTGCTGTTGGTGCTGATCTCGAGCATGGATATGGAAGACTCTGGCTGTATTGGATGGCATAGGGGCTCTAAATGAGAAAGCAGTATGAAGTGTACCATCACCAGCAAAGCTGCGCACGGAACATGTATTCCCGTTCCAATAGATCGTTGATATGGAGTAGAAACAAAGTTGGTGCCAAGACAGGTCCTTGTAGAACACCAGCGCTGATAGCTTACAGATAAATTGATTAAATCAATTATACGATAATAATTGCGAGTATGAAACGGAAGTAACAGAAGATGCGCATGTTTTCAACGTCCCGTATACTGATATATACTCCAGCTAGTCATCATTTCTTATAATGAACAATAAATCACATAGTGTCGTGATGAACATCGATATTTTATCCGCAATCGTTCGTACCACCTTTTCGTACACCCTTATAAACCATACAATCAAGTTTTAACTAGACAACCCTTAAACTTCCCCCGGGATAGCTCGGTAATCCGTCGACACGCACAGGGATGCAGATTACCGTGCCACCCTTCCTTAACAACGTGATTCGAAAAATGGAAACCGTGCATACTGTTGCTGGGCGCTGCAGTGTTTTTTTTACACTCCACGTATCGTCCCTCGAATTCTACTCGTACGTGCCGCCTCATGTTCAAACTGAAGAGATAATTCCCTTGTAAGTTTTATTATGGTGTTGCAGGGGCGGATCTGACAAAAATATATATATCGCTTTCAGTTAATTTTCAAATAAAACCAAGGTGAATTGATTTAACCAGTAGAACGCGTTACACAATTTAAAGTTGAAAAATTTTCTATAGAGTTGCAATTTATTGTAAAGGATTGTTTTAGCTGCATGTGCGTGGATAATTTTTTATTTGCAGCCCGGAATTGTTGGCAAGTTGGATTATTGTTAAATCCCCCCTGTTGCCGAATATTGCAAAACAGAAGCTCCAAATGATCTTGACTTATCCTGTACATAGGAAGGAGCTTAATACTTTTTTCCTTCAACAGTTTGGTGCCCATTTTTCTGTTAGTGTCAACTATTTTAACATTTTTTATCTAACAGAATGTTTAGTCTTCGGGTTGTATACGTAGGGAAGTTTTGGAGCTGTCAATAAACTAACAGATGTTCGCCCTTAGTGACTCGTTTTTATTCCATCTGTTTCTGGGAAGGTAATGTTGAAGGGAATATTGACTTTGGTAGTTGTGGGTATGATATCTGGAACATTCCGAGAATATTGTGATCTTCTTCCACCAGCCTATTCCGCTCCATAGTGCCTGCTTGTGGCCTGTGGTGTGGGCTTGTATGTTGCCCATCTGGTTTCTCTTTCCAAATAGATGTGAAGAGGAGGAAAGTGTAGAGCAGATGGCTCCAGTATTAGTCAGTATTGTCTTTGTGAGCTGGTGAGCTTAGCTATGGTCGTTCGCTGTAATATTTTCGACCACCAGACTATGGCACCATAAGTTAGCATAGCTTCAAGAGGGCGATCAACGTTTCCTTCCCAGATATGTTGATTTTGAATTTGTTCACAGAATATATTGTCTCGATTTGAAAGATGTTACTCATAAACATATTAGTAGTGAATATGAAACACATTCTGATTGGTGATGCATGTTGCAGGGAGTGCTAAAAGTTTGCATGTTTGGTCCACTGCTATTCTTCATTTATCTAATAAATCTGTACCTGTGCAATAACAAGTGAATTAAACAACTTTTGGGTTCTCTTTCAATACTTTGAAGAATTTCTCCTCCATATTCATATCGAAATGAAATAAATGTTCAAGTGTATTTTATAACAATATAGCTGATAAAGATGGGTTGTAAATCTGGGATTTCTCTTATCTATATGACGTTCATATATCATTGGAGTCAGAAGAAAGATCAGCTTCAAGGAGTTTGAAAATAAGCGTTCGATAGAAAAAAAGAAGATTGTGGATGTCCACTTGTTTTGTCATCAAATCTTCTCAGCAGCCTTCTCACAGAGTTTTCCTTTGTGATGTTAGAAAAAAGAAAAATATTGAGAATGGTCAATTTTATGATATAATCTCTTACTTAGATTTTGACTCGATGTTGGACGGGCTAGTCTCCTGATTTTGATGAATTTTTCGAAAGCGGTCATCCCTATTAGAGTTAAAGTTGAATCGATACCATCATATGTATTTTTTTCCGGATTCTTATTCATTACCGGCACAAAGTATGGAGGAACTTTTGTATAGCTTTTTCGGTATTTTCATACTGGGTGTACCAAAAGTCTGGAAACGGTTGAATATCTCGTAAACAAATCATCGGATCGCAAAGACAAAAAACACGCCTCTTTTTATTTTTAAAGATCTATTTAATGATGCTACTAAAAAACCACCCCCACCCCCGTAGGGGGTGATGAGAGGGGTAGTTTTAAAATTTTAAATGGAAACACCTACTTTTTATTGCATTGTTGCATTCTTCATGAAAAACTGTTAGGATGTGCAATCAACCCTTTTTTCAACCCTACTTAAGATGTGAAAAAAAGGGCAGTTTTGTATTTTTTGCGAAAAAAAATTTGTTTTCATACGGTGTTGCATTCACTATGAAAAATGTGTTTTCATGTGCAATCAACCCTTTTTTCAATCCCAATAAGGGGGTGCAAAAAGGGTAGTTTTAGTAATTTTGTAAAAAAAAAACTTCTCATACGCTGGTCATTTTCCATAAAGAAAACCATGTTTTGATGTGCAATCAACCCCTTTTTCAATCCCACGTAGGGGGTGAAAAAAAGGGTAGTCTGGTAATTATTGGAAACAATTTTTTTCGCAAAAAAATCAAAACTGCCCTTTTTTCACCCCTTAAGTAGGGTTTAAAAAAGGGTTGATTGCACATCCTAACACGGTTTTTCATGAAGAATGCAACAATGCAATAAAAAGTAGGTGTTTCCATTAAAAATTTTAAAACTACCCCTCTCATCATCCCTTATATGGGTGGGGGTGGTTTTCAGTAGCATCATTAAGTTGATCTTTAAAAATAAAAAGAGGAGTGTTTTTTGTCTTTGCGATCCGATGATTTGTTTACGAGATATTCAACCGTTTCCAGACTTTTGGGACACCCAGTATAGATTCCGCATCTCATATACCCCCCAAAAACTCGATTACATTGTTCACAGAATGGAATATTCTTCTCATCTCTATTTATAGAATTACGTTCTAAATCCGCCTCTGTGCATGGATGCATGAAGGACCACTTTAATCACAAATTGCCAATACCAATCGCTAAAACAAGAGAGGAGCAATCTCGGCATGCATCTCGCGTAGTCAATTTGTGCAGCGTAGAGTGTAATTTCCCATCGGATGAATGACGGTCCGGCAGTTCATAGTGGTAAACAGAAAACTGCGCGTCAGCGACGTACGCAAGCCGGTCGCGATCGAGCGGGCTTTGAAATGCGCGAGTCGAATGTCTTCCAGTCCGTGTACGATTCTACCCTGAGTAGTGGGTGATTTTTAAATTATAAGTGCACGTGGTTTGTGTTTACGTCCAGATAGACGTTCAGTGGATGTTTTCGATTATCGTGATAATTTTTTATGTAGGATAGACACAAGTTCCAGGTGAGAATTTCGACTTTTCAGCGAGAGCCATCTATTCTTTTCGAATTCGATGGGATGCTGTGCACGCAGAGTTCCTCTATATTATTGACCAGAGTTATACAGTAATGTATTCGGGGAGGTTAGATAAGGGAGGATGACATATATTTTTGAACCCGACAATTCATCATATTGTGTAAAATATGATCTATATTAGCTGTATTATGACAAATTAATACTACAAACATTATGGTAGTTTCAAATAAATTATTTAAATATCCACAGGGGAGAGAAAACATTTTTTTGATACAGAACTGAATTCTGTTTTCTAAATGTCAAATTTTCCTATCAGTCTAGCATTCGAAAGTTGGAGAATTAAACTCGTATTTACACAGAACACTTAATTTAAAAATAATGCTGACAAATTGGGCCCCCTCGTAGGATTAAGAGTAAAGCATTAATAGCGGCGCAGGCGAAAAACTTGGTGTCAGAAATAGAGCAAAAAAAACAATAATAATTTATTATACATTTATATCATTTTGTCAACATAAAATAGATGTAACACAAAATAAATAAAATAATAGAACTAACACAGAAAACAAATAATAAAATACTATAAAACGCTCTTAATATAGGAAAAAAAATCAACGTTCTTACTAGCCTAAAGCGCATTAAATTAGAATATTAAAATTTTTCTTTTTCGCATTTTTTTCCTCAAATTGGCTTATTATTTCATTAGAATCTATATTTTCTAGTATCTCATTTTCCACATTGAGAACGATGTTATGGTTAACCAAGATAAGATAACATATCAACGTTTCTGAATTTCTAAGATATGATTTTACCCTTTTTAGAGTGGAAAATGATCGTTCACTGACGCGTGACGCGTTCCTTATTGGTATTGACTAATATATCCGAAGTAATATTTCAACATTGGAAAATGTTGAGACAGTGTTAAGTACGATTAAAAACTCTAAAATTGTCTCAGGAGTTGAACCATGTTGCTAGATTTAGATTTACACACATTTCCTTAAATTGCATTAATTCATTTTATATATAATTCTATTCAATTTGAATTATATTCAAGGACCGTTCTGTCATACTAGGCTGACGGTAAGCAATGATTTGAAAATCTAGTAGTTATACTGATAACATTATAGCTCGAATACGAATGATAAATTATGGTCAAGAAACTAGAAAATACACACCTGTAATGGTTTAGAGTCAGGTGAAGCATGTACCTGCTTATAACAATGATATTGTTATAGCTACTATATGCACTATAAGTTAGTTATTCTTGAAGGGTATTTGCCGAATTTTACCTGTATTTCTGAGGAATTTCTTAATCCGAAGGATAGGATGAATAGAAACGGTCCAAGAATAGAACTAGTGAGAATTGGGATCTGAATGAATGTTGTTCTCTTTTCAATGTTCATTTCAATCGATAACTTATACTGAGTTGCTTCCTATAACTAGTACAAATTTTCTAAATTAACAAAATGATATACCTAATTTTCAATTTAAACTACTAAATGTCACTATAATAAGAAACAATTCACCCGTATTCACTGAAAATAATGTTAAAGTACTGAGAACCTTTCGGCTACGTTGTAGCCATCATCAGAGTAACTAAATATGTCTGTTTGAATAGTATTTGGAATTAATAGCTTATATAAGGGATTGATTATGATGATACGGAAGACATAACATATGTAATTGTAACAAATATGAATAAGATTAATTAATATAGTTTTTTTATTCGAAGAATTCACTTAGGAATTTTTTTAAAGTTCCTTAGGGATGGGTATCCTTTAAGGTATCGGGTATTTCACATTACAGTACAGGGCAGAGGTAGGTGAGGTATCTTCTATTTTTGGTTGTTGTAACTTTATGTATTTTTGTGTGGTCTTAGCTTAGAAGCGAGTCTGTTATTGGTGTTCAATCGGGTGAATTTATTAATTATGTATCATGACATATTCTGCGTGATAATTCCACCTTAAATGGTTGCCGATTGCAATTCCTGGGTATCTGATATGGTTTTTTGATTGGATTTTCATGTTTTGAGAGTTATTTTTCATTTGTTGGAAGTCGTAGGTAGGTAGGTGCTTACTTTGATTCGAGAAAGGTACAAACAAGGCTTTATCATAATTAATTGTGAGAAGTCTACTCCCAAAGTACTCTAGAATATCAATGAGATCTTGTTCTACTTTGCGTCTTAGGTTTGTTCAAGTATTGTCTTGGTAAAGTATGGCAGTGTCATTGGTGAAGCCTAAAATACTTCCTTGAGTAGTTGTTTTGAAGAGATACTCAATATATACATTGAACAATTAAGGTCCCAAGACAGTTACTTGTGGCACGCCGTATTCTATTACTTTTACGGAGCTTGTTTAATCATTGATTTTAACATATTGTCTTCTATTGAAGACATAGCTTTTCATGAAGTCTAGGGCAACTCCGCGGAAACCACTGTTTTCTAAGGTCTTGATGAGTTTTTGGTGGCTGACCGTATCAAAGGCTTTTGCCAAATCGATGAAGATACAAACGCCTAGTGGATGGTATATGTCTGTCATCAATTTGGACATGCATCTTTCGTCGATTTGGATTCCATAAATACAAACTGTTGCTCTGATAGTATTTTATATTTTCTTAAGTAGCTAGATAATCTTATTTTCAAAATGTTCTCAAAGATTTTGGCGATTGTAGTTATCAATGAAATTGATCTGTAGTTAATTGCTAGGGAAGGATTGCCAAATTTGACGAATTTGACAGATAGTTTCAAAAAGTTAGGTTAGGTTAGCTTGATGGTTCAGATAACAGATCTGCATTTTCTTTGAATATTTCTGATCTAAGGTTATCAATCCTAGGTGCTTTATTTAATTTGAGGGTACTAATAACTGCTTTAATCTCAGTTTTATTTGTATTTTTCAGAAATGTAGAATCCATTTTATGGAGTTATTTTATAGTCAACTGGTGTAACTAAATCCGCAGGAGTAAACAGATAATCAAATAGGGATACTTCTGCGGATTCAGTTGTACCAATTAATTTAAAAAGCCCCATTTGATAGTTTCGTTCATAGATTATAAAATGTCCCTTTGAGGTAGCGAAATTTTAACGACGAAGTTGAGAAACTTCAGGAAATAGCGTTGAACGATAGTTTGATCAATAAACTAATTTCTAAACAAATAAAGAACATGGAAAGCAACTAATTAAGCAAATCAGAGCCACTACCATCAAATGGTTCAATGAAATTCAAAAGTTTCCCTTATAATTCTTCAGAAATTAATAAATTTCATAATTTATTTCCAAAATTTGCGATATAATTCGATTATAGATGTAAAAATAAACTTAGGAACCGTTTATGCAACATCTTTGACGAAGTTTCCGAAAAATTCGAGATTTACAAAGTCAGTTCATAATTGTTCAAAATGTTATGTGATGCGAACTGGGAGGAACATTCTGTATAAAGAACATTTTGCCCAGATACAGAAAAATATATATATGAGGCAGACCCCTACATAAAATACGATAAGTTAGGCCTGAAGCTGGTTTATACATCTTCATTGTCCAATGTGTATCACTTCCCATTAGGTTCATATCTATACTCAGTTAAATAATATGACTTCTAGTTAATAGCAATGTAGTGAGTTATATTGGATTGCTCTCTAATTATAAAGGATTCTATGTGGGACATCTATCTATTCGTATCTACGGTATTTTATACAACAGATAGAACAGTCGATCGGTAGCATAACCACTTACTCGTTCTCTAGTTCTGCTGATGAACCTTAGGGGGGGGGGGGGGGAAACTACTGTCAGTGAAATGCTTTGAGCAATGGGAAAATAATTGTGAATATCGCATGGGCAAATTCTGAACTGGGTGGGAACTTTTTGATTTACTGCATTAGCTAGATAATCACACCATCATCTCGTTACTAATAAAAGAAAGAAATGAGTCCGTAGCTGATTCTGTAGTTAGTTGGAAACGAGATATACTTTTATCAAACCCTCAGTAAAAAACTGAATCGAGATCGCAATTTTGATGCAGAATATAAGTTGAAAGGAAATATATCTCTAAGAAGTGAAATTCGAATTAAATAAATAAAGTTATCATTGAGCTTACACCCAGTGAATTAGCTACAAATAAAGTTTTCAATGTTTACGCTGGAAAACATTCTAATAAACAAAAGTTCTGTGAAGTTTCAGTCATAAAGCTTTAATATTCGGTCTTGGAGTGAGATGTAAAAGATATTGAAACATCTCAAAATGAACTTGTTTGCATAGTGAGCAAAATCCATTCAAATATTGTCTATTGTTTATTGTAGCGTTTATAATGCAATCTCATCAAATTATTCCTTATTCGGTGAACACACGAAGAAAAGTTTTAATAAGTTTCTAATGGTGCAAATTGGTTTGAAAGATCAACAACGTTTCATTAAATCGAGTATGAATATTTTACATTCAATAGCCAGTTCAACTTCAACGGTTGTGAATACCGTGTACAAAATAAAGAATTCTAGAAATAAAAATAATCATTTAACATAATATACATTTTCATATATTTTATAGCCGAAAATGAATGAACATTTAAAACACATAAAAAACATAGTGCTCAGAATGAATAATTGAAATTTTTTTCTTCATTCTTCAGGAACTATTTATTCTATGATTAAAAATTAGATTGTAACGTATATCATTCCAACAGACTGTGTCAAAATATCTGCTGTCAACCAATCGGAAACGGTGTAGCTGCTTTCTTGAAATAATTAATTAATAATTAATTTTGGTCCACGCCTTGTTCGATAGCAGCGTTCATATGGTTACCTATTCTAATGTCTGGTAGGAAGAATTTCGGGATGTTTCGAGCTTGACAATGAAGAGGTAACCAGCTTCAGCTCGTCTAGTTCGCCTACCTGAAATTTGCTGTGAAACCTAGAGCATTGATTTATATTCGTAGTGAAAGAATGGCTTAACAGAAACGAGCAACGTCGTTAAATGTCTTTTCGTACCTAATTCAGAAAGTTGTGTTGTAGGCAAACTTACCCTCAACTCTGAACGGCATTTGTAATTTGTTTATAAATTAATCAAAAATTAACATTCCTGTATTTGTATTTCCCACCGTTCTTACGGCATTTGTGTCTTAGAAAGAGTTGAAGAATTTCTTATACTTACGTTGATTACCCGATTTCTTAACGAAATAAAAAATTCCATAAGGTCCTCAGAATGTCTAAACGACATGGCCCCATACGAAGACACATATATTTATAGGTCCTAATAGGGCTTTTAATAGATATGATAGACGAGAGCACTTCATCTGAAGAGCTATTGGGATCTATTTTTCAACTGTTCTAAATTTAACTAACCTATTCATAATGATATCTGGACCGAAGTTGAAGTATTAAATTATAGTCCAGTCAATGGGAGTTTTCACCTCTTATTCGAGTTGTACAAAATAAATCTCGATGAAACCTTGTGCAATTGTTTACTAATGACGTTAATAGAAAAGACAAAAACATTTGAATGCAGAAATGATCGGAACTTGTAGAATATATCCCTTTTATCCCGGCTTCCGTAACTTGTAGTATTTGTGTACAAATGAAAAAAAAATAACATACTTAGTTTTACCCCAAAATAAGATGTTTATACTCTTGTAAATTTTTCTGAAAAAACAACGTTTCCCGAGATATGGCCACTCGAAATTTCCTAAAAGTGGGGGAGATGAAAGTTTACTTGAACGTATGATAGAAAACATTTTTTTTTTCAATTCTTTTCTCAAGTGCGTTTGTTCCGGGTTTTGCCGAAAAAAAAAATGAAGAACCACTTCTTTCTTTGACATTGTAGCCCAAAAATATTCGACTGATAGAATTGAAAAAATTTAGACATACATTGAGGCCTTCTCAATTTTTTCTTAACATGCATATTTTCCGAGTTACATACAGTTTCGCGACGACTAAAGTACTAATTTTTCTAATCATCATACCGAAATAATGTATTGTCCATTGATAAAAGTGTGAGAAGTGATACAGACTTCTTCCCAAAAAATCATTTGTTACGGTATAATGATTAAAAAATTTAGCACTTTAGTCGTCGTGAAAAACTGTTTGTAAATATGTACCTACGTAAAACAAATAGGTATTTACGTGAAAAAAATTTCAAAAAAAAATGGATTTGGCTTCAATGTATACGTCTGAATTTTTTCAATTTCAAAGAAATGGATGTTTTTTCAAACAAAACGCATTTGAAAGAAAAGATAGAAATGAAAAAAGCTTGTATCTCGTTCATACACTCACATTTTTTCAGATTCAATCTCTACCTTTCATATTTCCCCTTCCTCACTATTAGGAATTTTGGAGTGGCTATATCTTCTTTTTTCAGAAAAAAAGAAAAATATTATTTGGGCCACAAACGGTAAGTATATATTTTTATCATTTTTATCCTAATTGTAAATGTTGCTGATCCTGCTATAAAAGGAATGTTCTCTGCCCCTTCCGATCATTTTTTTTCCTTTTCTATTTACACATTTATTGAAATTAATTTTGTAGAACTCAAATAATTGATTATGGTCATTTTAGTATTTCATTGACTGGACTTTAGCCGCAGGAGATTACTGTCTTAACATAATAATCTTATTGTGGTAGAGACTCGTTCGTTTATAGCTGGGCATAATTAATGCGAATTGAATGTAATGCTCTTATAGCAAATATAAATATCTGCCAGTCTGTCAACGTAATCAACTCAGAAGAACAAAACAATGCCATAGAAATCTGTGGCTTCCAAAAGCTTCTTTGTTCTCACTTCTACATGAACCGTATCTGTAACGTTGGTAAAATTGCATTCACTATTTAAAAGGGGGACGGTGCTCCCCCATTTATTTTACGCTGTAATTAGTATAAATTTAAAAAATGATGAACATACGCATATCCTCATTGTTTGTAAAGCATGTAATTACATAATATCATATAGTCGTACGAAAATATTCCATCGTAGAACTGTTTCACTATAGCTTTATTCAGTTTTTAAAAGCTATACCGTTGAATCAAAGGGGTAGACTCCCTTCCAAAATAAGAAACTTGATGAGGCAGAGCGTAGGATGTGGATAATTTGAACGTTGATGTTTTATGATTGAAAATCAACGTGATCGGGGATTTTCTTAAAGTACTGTTCTCAAAAGTTTTCGCCTTGTTGTAATATCTTTTACACACGCGGCTTATCAACATTTAACTCACAGAAGGGTCTGAAATCCAAAAATTGTGTTAGCGAAAGTGTTTACAAACATCTTCAAGATTGCTTGCTTTCGATGGGTGTCAAAACAGAACTGAATGACGTATCAGTCTGAAAATTTTAATGCGTTCTAGTTGAAGATGGTATATTACAAATGTCACATGGGATTTTCGATTGTGGCGCCATCTGTTTTATTTTTCAGGGACTTTTCACCTTGCCCTGTAATGAAAAACTATTCAACAGTACTCTAAGAATTTTGTGGTGCTTAAAATGGATGTGCTTATAATTATACAGGGTTCCCCATAATAGACTACCCATTTTAATATTTGAATTAAAATTTTTTTAGTTAACAAAACAAATTTTTTATTTTATTAAATTACAGCTAACTCTTTGGGATTTACGATCACGTATAAATATTTGTTTTTTTTTCTTCAGAAGTTGGAGAATAAAACTCAAATTTTACACAAAACTTTTAACATTTAATTTAAAAATGCTGACAAATTGTTTCACCACACTGTGGCATTATCAAAGCGAGGAGTTATCAACTAAAGCTAAATCTAAAAGTATGTCCTTAAATATCAGGGATCAGAATGTGGTGCAAATTGAGGGATGGGGGTGGATAATGGTGGGAGTGTGTTTACAAAATTGTTAACAAGCGGTGAATTATATGTGTCGATTTGATCATTTAATATTACATTATTATTGTTTTTTGCGTGTTTCAAAATTTCTATGGATTCTAATATATTAAGTTTATGTCCTTTTTCCTGAATATGTAGAATATCAGGTTTAAGGGTGAAATTGTGGTTATGTTCTAACAGGTGATTTGCGTAATTAGAGTCTTCTTTTTTGAGCCTGTAACTTCTCAAATGTTCATTGAACCTTACGCTGAAACTGCGTCCAGTTTGTCCTATGTACAAAGCACTACAGTCATCACATCTCAGTCTGTAAACTCCAGATTTCTTTAAGTTATCTTTTTTAGATTTCGAGTTATTAATATATTATTATTGTATTACCTTTGTCGGCTCCAAAATAAACTCAATAAAAAAGCCTTAAGCATAATTTATCCGCAAATTAATAATAATACAAAATCAAATTTCACATGTCTAACATATTTAGGTAAACATTCACTAAAAATATCTCAATTCCTTAAAAAACAGAATAAAAACGTCGCCTTTAAAACAACAAATAACCTATGCTCGTATATTAATAACTCGAAATCTAAAAAAGATAACTTAAAGAAATCTGGAGTTTACAGACTGAGATGTGATGACTGTAGTGCTTTCTACATAGGACAAACTGGACGCAGTTTCAGCGTAAGGTTCAATGAACATTTGAGAAGTTACAGGCTCAAAAAAGAAGACTCTAATTACGCAAATCACCTGTTAGAACATAACCACAATTTCACCCTTAAACCTGATATTCTACATATTCAGGAAAAAGGACATAAACTTAATATATTAGAATCCATAGAAATTTTGAAACACGCAAAAAACAATAATAATGTAATATTAAATGATCAAATCGACACATATAATTCACCGCTTGTTAACAATTTTGTAAACACACTCCCACCATTATCCACCCCCATCCCTCAATTTGCACCACATTCTGATCCCTGATATTTAAGGACATACTTTTAGATTTAGCTTTAGTTGATAACTCCTCGCTTTGATAATGCCACAGTGTGGTGAAACAATTTGTCAGCATTTTTAAATTAAATGTTAAAAGTTTTGTGTAAAATTTGAGTTTTATTCTCCAACTTCTGAAGTATTATGAATTTACACTACGTAAACTCCGAAACCATAGATATATAAATATTTGACTAATTTAATTCTAACTTTTAAAAATCACGTCTTCTGAATGACCTCCACCAACTTCAACACATTTTTCAATATTAGATAAAAAGTGGTTCATTACACGGCGTAGCAAACCTTCGTCTATTCCTTCAACTTTTTCACGAATTTCGACTTTCCTCAGTTCCTCGATTGTACCTGGACGACTCGCAAACACTTTGGCTTTTAATTATCCCCACAGGAAAAAATCGGATGCCGTGAAGTCGTGGGACCTCGAAGGCCAAGGAAAATCTCCGAATCGAGAAATGAGTCGGCCATTAAACATTTCTCGCAGGACCCTCATTGAGTTTCTGGCGGTATGAGCTGTTGCTCCATCTTGTTGGAATAGTAAGGCATTGTTTAGTAATCCTCGTCTATTTAATTCTGGAAATTTGGATTATGGAGGTTCTGTGTAAAGATTTCACGACGATTTCCATTTGACCAGTATCTAAAATTCTGTTTATTGACCATGCCGTTCAAATAAAAATTTGCTTCGTCGGTCATTAGGAGACTGTGAATTGCTCCTTGATGTAAATCCAAAAATTCTTGACAAAATGCTAACCTTGCTTTTTTATCTTGATTGCTAAGGTGCTGTGCCATTAGGTATTTATAGGGATGACATTTTAAATCTCTTTGAAGAATTCGATCTAAGCTTCCCTTCGATATTCCTAGGATAAGGGTTTGTCGATTAGCAGACCTTTTAGGACTTCTTGTAAACGCAATTCTAACTCGTTCAATATTTTCTGGTGTACGAACTGTTCTTCGACGTCCAGGCCTCTTCAAATTTTTTACAGAACCATTTTCACGCCAATGACGAACCCATAACTTAACAGTTTTACGTACCGTTTTACGATTTGGCGCGTGACCCCTATTGTTGTTATTAAACTGACGCCGGAATGCACGCCTAACTTCTTCTATCGAATTGCTTCTTATGTAAGTTTCTACACAAAATACACGTTTGTAATCCATGAAAGTTCAAACGGATGTTGAAATAATGTCTCAAAGCAAAAAAATTGAATAATTTTTGATGAAAACTAACAAACTTCTCTTAGAAAAATGGCGCTCCACGAAATTGTTAATTTAAAATTTATTTGTGGCAGGCGCCTACTTGATCAATAATTTACTTAAATCTCAAAGACTACAGAAGATAATCCCACAGAGAACAACCTATTTAGTTATCTCGTAGGGAATTTATTAATAATATAAAATGGGTAGTCCATTATGGGGAACCCAGTATATTCATGTTTATTGGTCAGATTCTAGGAGCCAATTACCAGAAACGTAGACTTTGTGAAGTTCATAATAGATGTTTAAATAAAAAACTAGGTAAATCTGGACTAAAACTGATTTAATATGCAAAACTGAGCATGGGTCCGAAAGGTCTTGACTTTTGTGGACGGTTGCTGATGCATTACCGTTTGAAGTATTCCCAAATTCGTGAACGGAAACTGCCTCTCTCGAATAAATATTTTAGAAGTATCATCAATAGAGAGCTTGTTAGCGAGCGATATAAATGTTTAAATAGAAATGTAGTTAACATGAAAATCGCAGCTTACGCTCACTTGAAAATTCACGTTTCTACGAATTAACACAATTGTTATAGATAATTTAAGCTTCCCGAGCACGCTATAACGTAAATTAATTTACATAATAAATGCTTTGCGTGCATTACAACACAGCTCAATTATGTTATATCCATTCACAACTCGAAAACTTCTTCCTTCGTAACACATTTTCATATCGTCTCTCGGATTCCAGTACAATTCATTATCATCTCGTCAGAAAACTCTAATTGAAACAATTCCATACGCCACATAATGAATTAAACTTGAAATTCAATGAAATAAAGTTTGGTAGAATGTTTAATTAGATTTCAAGACGAACCATACTTTCAACTTTCAATTCAACTTTCATAATAAATCCACAATTCATTAATGAATGATGTGTCATAATTTACTATTTGAATGTTCTTATTTACTTTCTCATGTGGAGATCTTGGTTTAACACCTTACAAAATACAACTCATATAAGAATAGAAGCCCACTAACCATCGTTTAGGGCGTGTGGGATTCGGGGTTGGTTAGAGGAACTTTTTGCAAAATACTGGGTTCCCGTTAAGTCAATATATTACGATCTTTGGAATACGTGAAACCCAAGGATCCTAGAAATGTCTGGAATATGTTTGAAAGGTCAAGTAGCAAATACGCGGGGGGATATTTTAATTATATCATTTCGTCTGGGACTTTAGAAGAACATAGCATTCCTGAAACATTGCTTACTACGTTTCAAATTTCATCAGGGGATACTTACAAAAAAATATTGGGGCTGTAGGTTAAAATGTGGTGTTTTTCATAAGAAAGCTATCAATGTTTCTTTTTCATATGAATGAAAACAATTTCGAGGTCAAAACCAATGTCGGGATGGACTGGTGGTAGTGAAAATGACCACAACTTGATTGAAAACCCACCTGGTGCCATACGTAAAGTCATGCCTCTGGCCTTGAACAGAATAATGTAATTATCAATACACGCTTATGAAGGGTCGGCAGTATCGAACCTTCTCATTTTCACTTGGGGGAATTATAAAGCTATATAGCACAGCTCAAATCAGTCTGCCAAGTCTTGTAAAAACGCTGAATGCTGATGGTTTAAAAAAATATGTTGGTACAAGTGTCGAATGCGATAAATGGTAGAGCGCTTGCAGTCGAGCGTCTGATAATATTCGCTTCGTATTCGAACAAAAGCAAAAATATTTCCGACAGCCTGCATTCAATTAGATAGTTAAAAAATCAAAATAGCGTGCAGGTAAAATCACATTCAGAAAGACCAGTCGCATGGCAGTTGCACGAGAACCCCAGCTACGCTGGAACATTCAACATCTGCTCGTTCAACCTCACAATAAAAGTTATAGCCATTCATACGTAAATTCAATGCGATGCAGGGCTTACGGAACCGTATTACATTTTACGTATTTATCAGTGACACTCCCAACTGAATAAATTCGCTTTCTGCAAATTTTGTAGCTTTTATCGACGATGTGACACTGCATAATACAAAATACATGGCTTCCAGCTATGTATTTTTAGCAATTCCAAACAACAACGTAGAGTTTACAATGTTTCACAAGGAAAATCTTGCTTGTTGGAGTATTTCAATTTCTACTTGTAAATCCATTGGACTTTCTATGCTCATTACAATGTATAATCAAACCAGGTTTATAAAGATTGGTCAGTAAACTAATTTAAAATCATATACGAGGGCAGCCTATTTTCCAATATGACTGCTCATAACCGGACGGTTTTGTACTTGGCTGATCGGTGGTTACAAACTTCTTTCATTGTGTTAACGACAGGGCATTGTCATATCATATAAAGAATGTGTACATAGATGTAATCCACCTAGACCTCACCAAGGCATTTAATCGAGTACTTACGATTAATCTTTTAGCGAAGCTTGAATACGCTGCAATAAAAGGAAAGTTATTACTCCGAATACAAGATTTTCTTGGTGATAGGTCATTCTGCGTTGAAGGTGGCAACAACATTTCAACTGATGAGTGTTATTAATAGTGTCCCACGAGGATCAGTCCTTGGTCCTCTGCTCTCTTGTAAAAATCATAGCTTCCAAAATAGTTACTTTTTCATTGTCCAGCTCAAGACCTGCCGACTCCATTTTTCTATCGAACTCTTAACCAATTGAGGTCTTTCCATACGTCATAACCTGCAAACCTTCAAGAAAAATTCGAATGCCTATCTCATCTCCCTCAACATTCCACCGCTGGCCCACAGGGTGTCCCTCGAACATGATAGGTTCCCCTCTCGTGTAGTGATAGTCAGTGGCGGCTCCTCGAAGGAGGCTAAGGAGGCTCAGCCTCCTCACCAATTTATCTTAATGATCATTCTCCATTTTATTTCCTGTTTCTCTGATAATTCTTTAAATTTTACAATTAATTCCCCGTTCTCAGTAGTTATTTTCAATCCGGCAACAGTGGTCAGAGGCTAGATTCTCTATATATCTCAAACGCCGAGCATGTGTTGTTCAACACAGTTGCCGTTTTTCCGACCAGTCAATCGCCAAATAGCGTGAAACGGCGAAAACGGCAACAGGGGAGGGAGGCTAGCTTTTCGTACCCATTCGTCGGTCGAATGAAATACGATTACTTGCGCTCCCGCCTACCGCTGCTAGAAGAATGCGGTTGGTTGTTGTTTTTATTCCACGAGGCGTAGTAAGGTTAAGTAGTTAGTTTTTAAGTTATAATTTATCTAATCGGAATCGGTGAACGTTAAAATTATGAGTGACTTAGTTGCAGAGTTCTTAGAAAATCCATTTAGTGGATTAACATATGATAGAAAAGTGTTCTTCAAAAACAAACGGCCTTTACCGGATTTGAAAGGATTAGTGATGGCAGGGAAGTATCAAAATCGATCGTTTAATACTGATAATTATAAAAATATGTATGGTTAACGGGATCTGATGTACACAATAAATTATATTGCTGGTATTGCTTGCTATTCACATCAGATACAACTTGATGTTGGGGGCACTTGGGTTATAATGATTTGAAAAATTTAGCTCGTGGCCTAGAAAGACATGAAAAATCGCAAGAACATATTACATCGTGTATTAAGTTTAAATTAACCGGTAAACAGAATATTGTTAATGCGATTGATTCTACACGAACACGCGAAATCGAAAATCATAATAATACAGTTAAAGAAAACCGCGAAGTTTTAAAAAAAATCATTGATTTCTTATTGTATTTATCATTTCAAGATTTGGTTTTAGAGGGCATGATGAAACTGAAAATTCAGTTAATAAAGGTAATTTTAGGGAATTGTTAGATTTGTTTTGTAAATACGACAGTAAGCTTCGCGATTTTATCACTAACGCGTCAGTATTTGCAGGCATTTGTTTTGTTTTATGCGGGTATAATGGTTGAGTGACACCACGCGAAATAAGGTTAGATTAGAATTCGTCTGTTCGGTAAATTATTAATTGTAAAAATGGACAACTAGTGGAAAGATTTTTAGGGTTCTACGATGTTAGTTCGGGAAGACCAGCGGTCAATTTATTCAATTTTTCAATGGAAACATTTCAACGATTCGACTTTGCGAATAAATCAGACTTACGACGGCATCTGTAATGGCGGGACATTTAAACGGTCTTCAAACAAACGTAAGTTTTAAATAACATAGTAGGAAACAGAATTCCCTGTAATGCTCGAACTCGATGGAATTTTACATCACATGCAATGTTTAGTTTACCATCCATAAAAATAAAGACAAATTAATTGAAATATTTGATTTTATATTAAACGTTGATGTCTTTTCAACAGATCAGGTTTCATTGAATGCTGCTGTTGGTTTAAAATCTTATCTAGAAAATGAAGAATTTTTGTTATTTCTTCATACTTTTAAATTAATATTTGAACAAACTGATCTTATTTTTCGAATTTTACAACATAAATTCACTAATATAATTCATTCAAGAGATCGTTTAACACATCTCATTGATAAAATTCAAGTTTCCGTTATACAGAATTTCATTTTAATATTTTATTTGGAAATTATTCAACTGATGAGGCTTCTCCCGTGAAAAGGAGGAAAACATATAATTTGGTAGACAAGAAACTACATTATAAACAATTTTTTTATGAAATTTTAGATACTATTAAAGGTCAAATATTGAGATTCGATTTTCCGATTTACATGAATTGAAGTTTTTCGATTTGACGAATAGAAGATTTTTCGAATCTTTTTCAAAAGAGTTTCTCAATACACTTTCAGATAACTTAGTTCTAAAATATAATTTTTTTGATAAAATAGCGCTGCACAATGAATTATGCGTTGTATACTGGGATAAAGATATTTTAGGCCAGTACGACAGTCAGATATGATAAAATATATGATAGATAATGATTTGCAACAAGTCTTACCTCAGTTTTATAAACTACTTTGTTTGACAGTCACCATTCCTGTCACGTCGGCATCGGTGGAGAGATCATTTTCTACTCTCAAACGAATTAAAACATACATGCGAAATACAATGAGCCAAAATCGTTTATACAATGTTAGTTTAATATCTATTGAAAAAGATTTAGTAAAACACTTAAAACATAATGATACATTTTATGATAATATTATTGATCATTTTTCGTAAATTAAAGACCGTAGAATTTCGTTAATATATAGAAAAGTTGATAAAATTAATAACAAAAAACAAAATATGAAAAATTCCAAAAAAAAAGAAAAAAAATTAAAAATCCAAAAAAAAATAAAAAACAAAAAACGAACGAAAAAAAAATTTGAGAAGAGAAACTCTATACCTCCACGTTGGTTCTTGCTGGGTAACAATCAATTTTGTCACTGAAGGTTAAATTAATTGGCTGAATAGAGTATATTTTTACAAAAACGTTTTATGTCCAGCCTCCTCTCTCAAAAAGTTCACGAGCCGCCACTGGTGATAGTATAAAAAAAGATATGTAGAAAACAACAACGTGCTATGCTTACTCCGTCTTTCACAAATAGCGAGCCGCACTTGTTTAGTCGCTCGGCGAACCGTAATCTACTTCGTTCGCTACGCTGACTCCGCTTTTCACATAAGCCGATTAAGAGCCAGAGCCGCAGCCTGTCTAGTGGCGCGAGCCCGATTCTTCGTACTATTTCGGTCTACGATTGACCATATAGTTAGCACAATAACTTATTACAGTTAGTAATATATTAAAGATTCCAATGAAACACTTATCAATTAAACAAAACTTAATTTTATTTAGAAGAATGTCACTGTATTATATATGAAAGCTCTGAATCATTCAATATATGCGACCAACATTTGGCTATGGCTAACGTATAATGCCCCTCGAACTTTCTTAGTACCACTGTTGCTATACCTTGCTACTACGTATCGAAGGAACTCCCCGGATTGACTGTGAGACTTCTCCGCACTGTTTCTAACAGAGCCGTACTCCTAACAAACTCGAAAAAACCATAAGGTATGACTTTGAATCTACAAACCAGTAAATTTAACGCTTCATATTTACATTCTGCGAAAATTTTGAAAATCGGAGTAACTGTTCGACCGCAATGTAAAAACCAACAACGTGCGCCTAAACCGATTTGAGGAGATACTTCGTTCGCTACGCTCACTCCATCTTAATGATAGTAATAAATAATAAGTGGCATATTATTATGTTTAAAGCTCGTAATTCCTCTATTCAATCGTGAAAAATACCATAAAAGTTCCTATGCCACTGTGCATTCTCACACAATATAATTATTCGTTCACAATGAAACGTGTGCTGATATCGACCAAAAGCATTCATCAATTCGAAAGGCTTTATTTGTGAATGTCGGGGTTAACTTTGTCAGTTGTAATGTATCCTGGTTGAAGGAAAAAGACGTAAAGATCGATTAATGTCTCCCGATACGAACATTAATCATCAAATTTCACTTACCATTTAAACTATTACGGCTTCTTTTGATCCGGTCTATGTTTCTTTATCTATACGATTTTGCATCGGCAGCTCTTTTAGAACGGTATTGACAATTCGTTAAAAAAACTGTGGGTCTAATTTTACTTATATTACGCTGGCGGATTGATTACTGCATGTTAGTATAACAGTTCCCATTTCAGTACCTCAGAAATGAACAAATCTATTTCCAACTTGAACTTCAATTCAATTAATTGATATCGTTTGCCATAAAAATATGAGTGATCACATAGATAGAATAGAGATAGTATAGTCGTTTATCATCACTAATACGCTCTTCCAAATAGTTTATGTTATGGGCTTTTCTTCAATTAACCGTAATCTCTGTTATGAAAGATGACTTGAATTTTAAATTGCGCGCCATTTCAGTCTAACGTTTAGCTGTCCTACTTACTCGTCTCCAAAGCTAAAAGAGTCTATACCGAAAAAATACATCACAATTATAGGCTTTTTATTGTGTCTAAAAAAAGCCTATAAATAGCCTATAATTATGACGAATTTTTTTTAAATTTTTTGAAATGGCTCTCTTAGCTTTGGGGACGTATATCTTACATTTGTTTTAGAGAATTCGAGCCATGCTCGTTTTCCGCTACGCATTTATTAAAAGCTCTCTGCCCATTTTTGGCGTTAATAACAAGGGCCGTTCTTGACTTCTTGTACTTTGGCTCCAACAGCGGGTCATATGCCGCTGCGCCTCTGATTGTGGGGTTTCTATGCGTTCCCTTCTTTCTGTATGTGTTTGTCGCCTGTTTTCGAATTATTTCTTCAATTTTAGGTATTCCTGTATCCCTATGGAGCAGGTCGTTTATATGGTGTATCTAGACAGGATCTGATTACTTTCTCCTGAATTATTTGCAAATTATTTAGTTGCGCGGGTTATGCTTGTAACCATATTTCGACGGCGTATGTTATTGTCGGTCTTAACACGGGAGTATATATCCTTAATTTACTGTTGGTAAATTAAGGATATATACTCCCGTGATAAGACCGACTTCTATTCGTCATTTGTTGAACCACTCTTCGAGGTCGGTGATGTATCTTCGAAGCTTTACTTGCACGTATTTCATTTGAATGTGTTTGCATAAGGCGCCTATGTCGTCTGCATATTACGCCAAGACTACTCCTATGTCTTAGATATATCTGCGGTATACAAGCTATGGAGTACCGGTCCGAGGATGGACCCTTGCGGCACACCTGCATTGGCTTGTCTTTCTTCTGACGTTATATCGTTCACCTTCGTTTTGAATCTGTGCCCCATGAGGTACGAACGAAGCTTCAGGTAGGCCAGCGTGCCATATCTTGTGAAATGCTTTGGCTATATCTAAGAACACTGCACCGGTAGGCATTTTCTTGTTGTGCCCTATTTATAGTAGACATATGAATAGAGGGAGCGTCTCGTGAAACTTCTTAGAAAAACTCTACTAACGAATGGGGGCCAGGACGTGTATAAATATTGTAATAATAAGATTTGCATTAAAGAAACTAAAATATTTATAGTAGTGCTTCAATCTTATTTTCTAGCTTTTTAAATTATTTAATTACCTTCTGAAAAATTAGGATACACTTGCAACGATTAAGATAGTTAGATATATTTTTGTTCAATTTTTATGATGAATATTTGAAAACTGAAATTCTACACAACTCGAAATATTTAACATTTTTTGTTATTTTATAACAATTTTGACATATAGATACATCACTTTTTCAGTCAGTAGTGAGTAAATTACTCAAAACTAGGAGTAGAAACCAAAACAGTTCAATAAAATTCAAAAGTTTCAGTTATCATCCTTCAAAATTAATAAATTCCATAATTTTGGATTAACAAAATTGATTGTAAGTGATGTTCAAAATGTTATGTGGGTCATATTAGAACGAACATTTTGATTTATAATTTAGTTTACTCTAATGATGGCTACTAGGTAGCCGAAAGGTCCTCAGTACTTCAACAGTATTTTTAGTGGATAAGGGTGATTATTTCTTGTTTATACCATATTATCAAAGTTGAAATTAGCTTTCATTTTATATTAAATGATTTCATATGCGCTTTAGTTCCATTACATTCAAGTCTAATCTAATATATTCTCTTAATTTTTGTGCGACCTCTGAAAAGCCCAATTACTGAAACGTTACGATGTGAATAATTCCCGTGTTTATTCTGATTAAACCTATTGCAGCTATTTTTGTGCCCACTAACCGCTCTCAGTGTGTCTTTCAAGGGCTTTGTAATGGTCTACATTTTTGGTTTTTACGAGTAGCAGGCCTAACTGAATTATACGCGCTTGCAATGTTCGCTTTATTTCCAACAGCTTATCTGTACTCGAGCGTTAAAAGTCCCCTTCGGAATAAGTTACCAACAGCTTTGTGAAGAATTGCAGTCATCAAGCGAGATGTACTCAAGAAAATTAAGTAAAACAATCACGTTGAATGGATCATAAATCTATAGTGTTCTTGTCTGGATTTTGGCAGCCTTCCCTTTCTGAAATAAAATTTGACGCATGCCATCAATTTTAAATATATTTATTAAGTTGCATTTGATTTCAATAAAAATTAATTTTGATTATAAATAAATATGAAAAACATTAAGATAGAATTCGTGTGTCACTATACAATATACACGAGTATACTAGAACTTTTAAATCGGCGTCTCCTGAAATAATAATGATAATAATAATAATAAAATATTTATTCAAAAATTAATTTCAATTTCACTGACAACATATTAATATAAATAAATACAAACAAGTTTGAAGTTTCTTTGTCTAATTGGCCACAATTCCAGTGAATACATTAAGAGATGTAGAATACATTTTCCAAATTATGAAGATAGCCTAGATAATATATAGAGAGATAGAGAGAGAGATTGGGAGATATAGAGAGAGATATATAAAGGTTGATAGAGAGATAGATAGAGGGATAGAGAGATAGAGAGATAGAGATAGATAGAGATAGGAAGAGATAGATAGAAATGGATAAAGATAGATAGAGATAGGTAGAGATTGATAGAGATAGATACAGATAGATAGAGAGATAGAGATAAAGATATGGAGAGAGATAGAAAGAAAGAGAGATACAGAGATTTAGAGATAGAAATCTGGAGAGATAGAGAGATAGAAGGATAGAGAGAGAGAAATGCTATAGAGATAGAGAAATGAGAGATTTAGAGATAGATAGGTGGAGAGATAGAGAGATAGATATATAGATAGATAGATAGATATAGAGAAAGAGAAGAGAGTAGAGAAAACAGCTAGATTTCCGACCAGTACCCAGATACCGGCCAAATTGAGTATTAATGAACACAGTCTTAGCCGTAAAAAAGTTGTGTGTTGGCAACTGTGGTATTTTTGCACAATTAGATAAACAAACAATACATAAAATGAAAAACAATCATAACCTTCTCTTAGTTGCGAAACATATACTACGCTTTCACTTAGGGGATAGGTCCTTTTAGTTTGATTAATAAAGGAAAACTGAAGATGTTAGTAAACTTTGTTTTATTATTCTATACGGTGAAATATTCCTATTAAGTCATTACTTTCCTCTTATACGCTGAAAGCGTATAGCAGAATAGTATTATTGGTCTGGTACCTCATTTGAATAGAATTATTATCATACTCAATCTGTTAATGAAGTTCTATAATTAAACGTAGTTTGACTTAACCTTTACTTGGAACTATGCTGTAGTTGATAAGTGTCAGCATGAGTTTTGGGTTATCATAAGCTCATGGGAATAATATCCATTAGGCACTACATATTGCTAATTCAATTGCGTACCGCATTGTGTGGCAACCTGGAAACGGTAGTTGATTTATTTATACGATACCCCTATAACCTAACATACTATTCTTTTAATCGTTAGGAAGTGTATGAAAATCGCGAAAAGTTTCCATGTGAAGTACTACTAATGAAGGATAGTTACAAAGTCAGAGAAGAGTGTTGATTAGTTGAGCAATTTGTAATGAAACCGGAATCAACATCCTCGACTCTCATATGGCAGCTATTCTGTCAAACTTATACTATAGCTAATGACTTGATTTTATGAAAAATAAATCTAGTAATTGTTGAAGTTGATAATACGGTATTTTTTCACAATATATTGAAAATTTTATACTACCAGTTTCGAGGTCTATAATTACATCATTCTCAGGTATACAGGGTGAGTCAGTTTTTTGTAGCCAAACTGCAACAGGAGATAGAACAAGTGTTTCTAAGAAGAAAAGTTCAATAAACATATGTCGTAGAAGGCTTCGTTTTCGAGATACAGGGTGTTGAAATTGAAAAAAAAATTCGTTTTTTGCGAATATCTCCGGAACCGTTTATCGTACAGAAAACAGCTTTTGTAAGCATTTGCTACTCATAGTAAGCTATGTTCTGTGTGATAAAAATTTTTTTTTTACTCATAATTGGTGAAGATTTTGAAGGGGTATTGTGTGTTTTTCTCCCCAACTTCTACGCCACTGAACCGCCAATGTTTTCTACACAAAAAAGGTACTCCTGGTCATAAGCTCTAAAGCTGACCGTTTTCGAGAAAAATCAACTTTTATGTTGAAAAACATGGTCAATTCTTACTAATTAGACGAAATATATTCAAACAAGTAGAATAAGTAACAAAATCAAAGGATTGACCATGTTTTTAAACATAAAAGTTGATTTTTCTCGAAAACGGTCAACTTTAGAGCTTATGACCAAAAGTACCTTTTTTGTGTAGAAAACATTGGTGGTTCTAACGGTTGTCTCAAAACCGTTTTTTTTCCCAGTGGCGTAGATGCCTTCAACTACGTAGATAAATCGGAAACGTATGCAATCACGACATATCCAGATCGGGAGGTCGTTTTTTTTTGGCAATAATCCATAAAACGTTTGTAAGCGTATTCATATTTTGCCTTGGATTTTTTGGCAATAAATTTAAGATGATATTTTCAGCTGGTGGTGTCCCGCACACCTAAACATCATCATCACTATTCATATTAAATATTTTTGAATATTTCTTACAGATAAGTAGGTATCAAACCGAAATAAGTAGTGAACCTCTCTGACTTTTGTCACAACAATAAACAAACAGTGAATGTCAAGGAAACGATTTCATAGGCAATAAGATGGTTATCAAAAATTGTTATGCATTTATAGAAATTTCTTAATTTATGATTGTGATTTCAGTAAAAATAGTATGTGTACCTCGTAGTGAAAGCACGTTCCCAGACTTCAATGCTTGTTGGCCTCGGCTTAACACCTCGGCCAACAATTTACATTGTCTACTAGATACACAATGTACTATTCCTAAACGTTCATGTTTGTTAGAATATATTTCTCATGTGTAAATAAATCATTGAAATCCTCTTTCATTTAATGATTTAGGAATTAATCTGTCTTGGCTGAGATGTAATAAGATTGTTGATTCGAATTATCGGCTTCGGGTCAGGGGCTGTTCACCTCAGAGCTCCGACAGAATCACCACCTGTCTGAAAGGTTTTAAAAATAGGAGCTTGTTTGTTTTCTTAATTAAAATGTATGCAAGGGTGGTGTACTTTATTGTATTAGTAGAAAGAAAAGTTGGATGGCCGAGAGTAATTTCCTGTATGGATGGCCAATATCGGTTACTATATTGCTTTTAAAATAATTACCGATAACGCCGATCGAACGACGAGCTATAAATTTGAGTAAGTACAGTGTAAAAATTGGAAATATGCCGGGAACTGCTATTTCCGACCTATCGTCACACCCAATTGGGCTGCACCAGACCGGATCAATCGATGAATAAAACCGTTCAAATACGACTGCCATTAGCTGAGTAAAGTTTGAAGCAAGTGTTCATTTGATGGGAGAGAAATAATTTATTTTCCGTGGCATCTCAATTATAAGTTTGATAAAATTAGTGTATTTCACAGTATTTACCGAAGGGATGGAATTAATCATAAATTACTGTTGATTGAAGTATATGCAACGTGGACCTTACGATTAGCTCTGAAGGCAACTTGATCAAATTTATCCAAACAGCGGAATAATTTATAAGCAGCTACTTCCCTTCAGTGACGTAGCAACAGCCTGAGCAATACCCCAGCACATTTTGAGGGGCCACGAAATGCATAAGGCCTGCATTTTTTTTCAATTTAATACATTACAAATTATTGATAATACTGAATCCATTGTTTGAAAACAATTATTTTAGGTAAATTAATTATTCAAACAAAAAAATTGGTAGAGTACAACAGGTTAAAATTGGTAATACCTACAGCGACGAAAGAGAAGTAAGTTTCGGAGTCCCTCAAGGGACAGTATTGGGACCTATACTGTCCAGTATTTATATAAATGATTTACTCCTATTAGACTCTCTTGGTAATATTATCTCATTTGCCGACGATACAGCGATATTTTATAAAGGACCCTCATGGAATGAACTAAAGAAGAAGGTGGAGCGAGATTTGAAAATTATAAAAAATTGGTTTGACACCAACATATCAACTTTAAATTTAGATAAGACTAAAATACTACTTTGCCCTTTATGAAAATTCATTACCAGATTTTGAAGAGATTAATATCGATGATATAATTATTAATACAACAAAATATGTAAAATATCTTGGTATCTATATTGATCAATTTCTTAGATGGGACGTTCATACTGATAATACGAGAAAGAAAATTCGGCGGCTAATATATAAATTTTATCAAATGAGAGAGATAGTTGGAACTAAACATTTAAAAATGATGTACCCATGCATTAGTTGAATCCATAATTGGGTACGGCATAATCGGAAAGGGCGGCGTTAAAAAGACAACTCGCAAGATTTTGGAAAGAGTACAAAAGCGGATTCTAAAAATTATTTATCGTAAACCGTTACGATTCACATCAAATTCTCTTTTCAAAATGTCCAATGTCTTGAATATCACCCAGTTATACTGTAAATCAATATACATGCACTATTATAGTTCTAAAGAAAAATTAACTCCAATTGAGTATAATTATTCTACGAGAACTAACATTTCCGGAAGGGTAGTTACAAATAGGTGTTAGAAAAGTATGACACAGAGAACATTTATATATTACCGACCACATTTTCACAATATACTCCCGCTGGAAATTAGAAATATAAATGTACTAGTCATGTTCAAAACAAAATTAAAACAATTCTTGTTGGAAAACGATACAAAAATCAAAGAGTTAGTAGATTTTAATAATTAAGGGATTTCTAATTCTACAATTTGTTAATACTATTTCATCAATAGAACATCAATTGTTTAATAATTTCATCGTTTCATCATTGTATATTTTAACTAAATTCACATAATTTTATCTGTATAAATACAATAATAAGTAAACATTATAACAATAATTAAAAATTAAATAGATTTAATAAATTAATAAATAAAAATAAAGAGGAATTATTAAAATCCCATACACAGGATCTTAAATAATCCTAAATGGGTAATTTTGAACCACTCACTTATATTTGGCTTTAATTGCGAACAATAATCCAATACTTTAAAAAATAATGTAATTAGTTTTTATTTGTTAAATGTTAAAAAACCTGATCAGATCATTTATTTGAAAACAAATATCATGCTTGATATTTATTATTATTATTATTAGACATAGTTATTACTGGTTATTTACATTATTATTTTATTATTTATTATTATTATATTTATAATTGTATTTCTTCTTATAGCCAATAAATTATTATTATTATTATTATTATTATTAAAAACAATGAAGCTATGACAACAAAACAACTTGAATTAATTAAAGTTTCAGAGCATACTTTATATACCAGTCTTTTTAAAATGTGGTAGCATATTATTAATTTGACAGGAGGTTACGCAGTGAATACAAACAAATATTTTCATAAACATTTCTCGACCTCCAGATGGATTCCGCGTCATAATAGCACGACTAGATGCAGACGTTTCGCCAACCATTACAGGTGGCATCTTCAGGGCAGGCTTGAAGTTTGAAGCTCAAGCCTGTCCTGAACATATCATCTGTAATGGCTGGCGAAACGTCGGTATCAAGTTATTGTGACACATATCCATCCGGAAGCCACGAATTTTCGGGATTAGCTATCCGCGGAAGTTTGCTATTCAAAATATTTTCATAGTTATTTGTGTATTAAAATATTATTTAATATATTTTTTGACAAAATTATGAGCATTTTTACTTTACTAATGTGGGATTAAATTCCCAATTTACAATTTTTTTCATTTCTGCCATTCCATTTTGTGGATGGATACGTAAATATTTTACACACTAGAAATGGAGGAAGTAGAAACCTTTCCATATTTTTGAAGAATACCAGTCTCTAAAAATTCCAACAAATTCCGGACATAACCACCCAAGAACAAATATTGAATGTAAATTATTATTTTATAAGACATTTTGTCAGGAATGCGATTCCTTTTATACAGGCCAAACAGGACGCTCATTTTCTATTAGGTTTACTGAAAATAAAATATGCTTCAGACTTTCAAAAACACGCCCCATTTGCAGATCATTGGAATTTATTCACCGTTATTTAAAGCTATTTAATATATTTATTCCACGAATTGTTGTCCTGTCTATACTCTGTTATCAACAATTGGTCATTACTAGAATGTGATAACCTTGTAATCCTATAGTAATGATCCTCTAAGTTCAAGAATGAACTCCTACAGCAATCCTTTGCTACCTATCGATGAATATTTATAGTTGAAGTAATTATGTTATTTGATTGTATTTGAATACAGTCTGAATATGGCATAATAACTTTGAAACTCGAGTAACGGAAGTTCCAAATGAAAGTAATATCTACTATATATAAAATTGTGGGTGAAACGATTCAATTTCTTTTTGGAAACTATTTGCATAATAACTTTACGCATATTCAATTCCAAATGCCAAGTAGTGCAATGTTGTTTATTTCGGAAATTGTGTTGAAATGTGCTGAACCACATGATAATGAAGGATATAAACTATTATTTGGAAGCGTTCGTGCTTAACTGTCATAATACGAGTTGTCTTTCTTCATCGCATCGCCAGATTCCTAACAATTTTGCAGTTTGCATTAAAATTGACGATTTCTTGTCGAGCATAAATGATGTAAACACAGCGTTCTTTCTCCTAAAAGATAATAATATAAATTGTCGGCGTTCGAGGAATAAAATGAAAGAGTGACATCAATTCTAATGTAACATGTCCCCGGCAGGAGAAAACACTATGTCTGCGAAATTGGACACTTACGTTGTAACGGGGTTGTTGATATTGTGTGTCGCTTTGCATCGTCCCGTTTTTGTTTATGAAAACAGATCAAAAGTGTGTATTTAATAAATTGCATCATAAAACATGTTAATAACTTACCATTAGGACGTAATGCATCGTCTTTATTATGACGATTTGAAACTGAAAATCGTGTCACAAATTGGACGAACTGTTGTGTTTGAATGATTGTTATTCTTATTTGTTTTTGTGGTTAAAAACATCATATATAAATCTTTCTACCGCCCGCACTATAGCAAGTGCTTCCATATCTGTTTGTGGATATTGTTGTTCAGTTGAGCTCATGGTTCGACTTGCATAGGCGATGGGGCGTTCTCGGCCATCCTTGAGCTGGTGTGACAAAACAGCACCGAGTTCCGTTCTGCTGGCGTCTGTTACCAGGATAAGAGGAAACGATGTGTCGTACGGCATAAGGACTTTGGGCGATATAAACGCATTTTTTATGTCCTCATAGGTCTTTTCTGCTTCCGGTGTCCACTTAAACTTGTGTGGGAGGAGCATATTTCGCAAAGGTCGATTTCTTTAATAATGTTGAAAAATCAGCCGAACATATATCGAATACAGGTCACACCATTTCTCAAGAAAGTTTATCACTGTTAAAACACAGTACAGATGAATATCTAGGTAATTCAGAACGGATGGAGATATATAAACGAAAAAGCAATTTAGTGAATTCCGATTTGCCTCCAGCTGATGGTAAACTATCGTTAACGTTACTATCCCCAAACAGTATTCAAGTAGGCACATCTTCATTTATAATTTAGTTCACTCTAATGATGGCTACTTGGTTGCTAAAAGGTCTTCAGTACTTCAATAGTAGTTTTAGTGGATAAGGGTGATTATTTCTCATCAGTAGTCTTGTCTACTAAATTGGTTCAACCGAACTTATTGAACATTATTGGAACGCTAAGCTTAAGGATACCTTACTTGAATGAGGAGAGTGAGATCTTAGCCGAGGTCAACAATACCTCCACCAAATAAATAATTGAAGCGGTTATGACTAGTCCCAATGAATTGAATGGGATGTTCACGAATTCGTAAGTGGTTATAACAGTGCATAGTAAAAAATACAAACACAGTTCGTGTGAGAAAGTCAATAGACAAAGTTTTTGGTTCACCAGGTTGAACAGAGACATCACGTCCTATAGAGACCATAGTGCGTGTTGTCACTGTTCAATCTGCAAACCAAAAACTTTGTCCATTGGTTATAACAGGTTCCAATGAATTGAGGTATGGATATATGTCCATGAAATTATTACCATATAGCAGATTCGGCAGATTCGTACAGGTGTTACCTCTTAGTTACTTTTTAATCTTTCCATGTAACGTGAGTTTTACTTGATGAATATTTGATGTACTTATTTATTTAACTTATTCAGATCCCCCTATAACAAAATAGCGCCCGGTACAATTCGCCAAGAATATTCTGTTAACATGTTTGTGTTTCACACTGTGCTTATAATCGGATTCGCTTTTACTTTTTTGTCGGTTTTACATGTAAAGTTTTAATGCGAATTAGTCTCCAGACAAATGTTGATAATTACACATAAGCGATATGAAATGCTTTCGGCTGGAAAATAATAATCCCAATGTGTTGTTAGGGGTTGTAAAAAACGGCTAAAACATAGCTACTGCTTCCACATTAAAACTCTGACGAATCGCGTATGTGATCATTAAATATGTAAAGCATGTCTAGATTAGCTAAATGTGTTCAGTCGTCATGTCTGTTCGAATACGGGTTGAATTGTTATGGTAGGCTATGGAAGGCTATAAATAAATGTTTTTTGATGCGATTTTGTCTATTTTTCTTTCATATGAATATTGCTTTGTATAAGGCTATAAACATGCGTAGGAAGTAGTAAATTCTACATTATATTACCCAATCTGGCCAACTTTTTCTGAGAAGTTATGAACCCTGGGTAAATAACTTCCTACTAGGTAAACATCATTCCACAAACATATCTTATATTATGTTATAGGTATAATACATCAAACATATTTCCGGTCGACTACTGTGTTGTTAGGAATGATACTGAACCATTCAAACAATTAAGGCTTGCTTCGGGTAATTCGTTACAGAGGAAATGACACAGTTATGTTGGAATTCACAACAGCAACGATGATCAGGTAATAATATGTGATGACATTTCGCTTTGATGGCTCTATAATATCAAATTAATTTGATTTGATCGAGTGTATTGTGCCTATAGAGATAGAAGACAGATATCGAGACTAGTCAGGATGATTTAGAAAGTGTTAGTAATTATCCTCTGAGGAACAATTAGGATATAAAGAAGGAGCAATTTATCGAGAAGAAAACAAAATTACTGATAAAGAACCTTTCTATAATTGAACGTTGTTTTGGCATATTGAAGCTAAGATTTACACAAATGTACCTTGATAAATTGAGACAAATTTAATAGAATCAGCCATTAGGTGATGCAAATCCATTTTAAACTTGAATAAAATAACTATTAAAAGTTCGATTTTCACAAGTATTACAAAGTATAAACTTACTACAAAAGAGCTACCCAATATAAAACTTCAATGGTGGAAGTTATTACTTTGTGATAATTTATCATATTGATATAATAAAATAAAACACTTTTACTTTGATATTAATGTTAATGTTTAATTCTTACAATTCATTTTTTTTTGTAGAGTCGTACTACCAGGTTTCGAGATCAATTATTACACCTCATTCTCAGGTGAATCAGCATGAATTCAATATATAAAGTTATTTATAATCATACAGCTTCATTTCCAGATAATTAATGCTAATTTCGAGATTTTTTCAAACAAAACCCATTATGTAAAAGACTTCTGATTGAGTGACAGAGGTGTGTCATACAGAAATTGTAGCACATTTAATAGGCTTTCTTAACTTATCTGAGCTATCTAGCGTAGTTTTTTTTATAACCGATTAAAATAGCAAATGCGGTTGAAAAAATGCGATTTTTGCGTTTTTTTTTGACAGAAAACTTGATTTTTATCAGGATTTCGTTCATCCTCGCCTGGTCCCAAGGACAGAGAAAAAATCAAATTTTGTCGGCTAGTGTAATAGTATAAAGCTCTCCTGATAATTCAGCATTTTCTTTATAATTTTTGGTACTTTAACCGATTGTCGTAATTTTGTATTCGATTAAACAAGCGCATAAAGAAGAAACAGTTGGGTAATCAAATCACTGAGGCAAAAACAACTAGATGAGCTTCCTACAATTGAGACATTCATTTTTCGGAGCAGAATTTGAAACGAGGATGAGATCGATGGCCTATTGAATGTATGGGTTCTAAAGAAACACATCTGAAATTTGATTCAAATTCAACCGAATATTCAACCTTTTCGCGAATTTATTACTTGTTCAGAGTGCCACATGAAATATACCGTAAAACGGGGCAACTTGGTCACTCTTTTCAGACTTTTTTCAAAATATCTTCATTATATTTTGACGCATGTGGACCAAATTTTTTCCCCAAACCGACTTCAAGTTAATGAAAGAGCTGAAGTTCGTAAAAAGTAATGTTTTTGTTTAATATAAGGAAAAAAAATATATATGTGGGGTGTCCAAGTTACCCCGGGTTTGGGGCAACTTGGTCACTTTTGCTAATTTCAATGAAATGAACGTTTTTAATGGTTCGCATGGCCAAGTTACCCCGAATTCGTTTGGAAATTGATAAAACGAACCCGTAGCTACTTATTTCAGTTCGAAAATTTCATAAATAACACAAAAATAACGACAAAAATTTCCCAAAAATATTTTATTTATAAAAATATCAAACTTAGAGATACAGAAACAACATAAAATGTAAAAGAAAATCTAAACTCGTAACTCCAACTAAATCTTAGCTCATTCACTGGGGTATAAAATCTTTGTCGGCGTCAGAATCGTCTTGATATTCCAACGGCTCTGCATCAGAATCGTCACAGTAATCGCATTTGAAATAAGGATCTTTACTTCCGTTGTTGCATAGGCCACATATCCATTTAAGGCACTGAATACATTTGATCCATTCTTGTCCGCCAAGAAAGTCTTTCCAGTTACAAAAACAAAGGCCACACTTTGCATCTGTTTCACTTTTCTTTTGTCTCTCACTTTTTTGCCTAGGCTGAATTGGACGAGATTTCTTCTTATTTTTGTTCTTTCCGGCTATACCAGACGATCCTGGGCCAGCTAATGGCTTCGATGCAGTTACAATTGGTTCATCTGTGGGAGCCAGGTTATCATCTTCATCTGTTGCCAAATTTTTACCAGGCTGAAGTTTCTTGCCCCTTTTTTTCTTCGGATTTGCTTCACTGCTAATTCCTCTGTGTTCTTTCAGAAGATCAATCAATGATGCATCAAGAGATCTTCCAATGGTGTCTCGATCGTCTGGTCTTAATCCATCTGGAATTCTTTTCAGAACCTCGTTTGCATTAGGTGGATAAAGCCCAGTGGCTCGAAATCCAGATATCAAATTTTGGCTGACACTCTCAGATATGGCTTTCCATAACCTAGAAAGCAAATTGGGAAACTGCTCTTTGGGAAGATTTCCTGGATATCGGCTTTCCTTTCTCCAGTTGTCTAAAATCTTTCTCCAGCACTTTTTCATGGGTCCAAATACAGCTACATCAAGTGGCTGCATTAGATGGGTGGCATTTGCAGGAAATGGAGTTATATAAATACCATGCTCCTTACAGGACTGAATAACTGCAGGTGAAAAGTGGCTGGCGAGATTATCACCTACAACAATAGTTGTAGCACCAGGTTTTCGTGTTTCCGTTATGTGCGGGAGGAGGATTTTGAAAAACCATGTCTCGAACAGGTTCATATCAAACCAACCGGAGGGGCTACTGGCATATTTCGTTCCAGGAGGGCCGCCTTCTGTCCAGTTTTCATATAAATTTCCAGATTTATAAACGACCATGGGAGGCAGTAGATCCCCCTTTGCATTTCCGCACACCATAATGCTAATAGAGGTGCGAGAGTGGTTCTGTACCCTTTCAACCCTTTTTGTGTTTCTGGGGACCACCACTTTTTTTGCTCCAGGATCATCTGTGACATTTGTCTCGTCATAATTGTAGATATTGAAATCATCTGCATCGTTCAGGGCTTCATTGATATTGGTGAAAAAATTTAAAATGTCTTCACGGTCGACGGATGATCTGGACCTTTTTATGTTCGAGGCTAGGCGAATGGACAACCTGTTTCTCTGGATGAATGCATCAAGAAAATCTTCTCCTGGAGTGTTGTTTTTGAAGATCGTGACTGTTTTCCCTTGTTTGTCTAGGTATTTTGCGATGACCGTCCTCACATCCAGCCTGGTTAACGGGAAACCCCAATCAGCCACAACTCCGAGGGTCTCAGATATACTGCGTTCTTCCTCGGATGAAAGGAATCTTGGGCGGCCCACTGTTCCAGAATTTTTGCCAAGAATCTTACGACCCAAAGTTGTCCGAGGTACCTGATACGTTTGCGCAGCTAATTTTTTCGACATCCCCTCCTTAACAGCTTGTACGGCTTTTTGCATGTTCTCTTCTGAGTAGTCTTGGTAGGGCTTTGCCCCGGGTGTTCTCTGGTAGTTTCTCACCATTTTTAGTTACTAGTTACCTGGAATAAAAGATGGGCACCTGAAAATCCAACTAAAAAAGAACAGGAGGAAAAGTATTAACCGAAACAAAAATTAAATCATAGGTGACCAAGTTACCCCGGGGTGGCCAAGTTACCCCATATTACGGTACCCGATTTTCTATATTATTATATAATGTTATGTTACACAAAAAATACATTGACAGTAAACGTTTATCAGTTTATTTCATGATTTATGAACTAAATGTTTAGTGGATGATTTATATTATGAGCTGTATCCTGGAGAACCGACAATGCGCTCCGGGTATCCCTTCATTCCCTTGCATCAATCACTAGACCGGAGTGCTCCGCTATAATTAAATATCTACAGGCAAGTGGCGCCTCCTCGCGGTGAAGGATATACATTCCGATGATAGATTTGTTGAGAAGTCTATCTTCTTGTTATTCCGCTACAGATTACTATGTACTGCATTTGCCGAAGTACATATCCTTCAATGTTTGAAGGCTGCCATCATAGTATTTCTTAAGAATTCACCCTTCGTAACATGTCTTGCTCTATAAATGGGCAGTGACCATGTTCTTGGACACGTTCGTCACTTGCTCAGTGCTTCAAGGTATACCCCGGCATGGTCAGCTACACCATTTAGATATTAAATTTAAATTGCTCCGTTTAATAGTCAAGTTCATAGATTTTTGAACGTCCCTTTGAGCCAGCAAAATTATAACAACGAAGTTGAGAAACTTCAGCAAATTGCGTTGGACAATGGTTATCACAAATCTTTGATGAATAATTCAATTTAAAAAGAAGGAAATTGGAACTGACAAAATTAGAGTCATTCCTTCAAATACTTCAATGAAAATCGAAAGTTTCACTTATCATCCTTCAGTAATTATTAAATTGCATAATTTGTTTTCTGAATTTGCAATCCAACCAGTTTAAAGGTCTACTGATAAGAAATAATCACCGTTATCCACTAAAAATACTATTAAATTACTGAGAACCTTTCGGCAATTAAATTATTGATCAAAGATTTATGACAACACTGTATCATATGCTGCTCTGACGTAATTTATTCCTTATCGTGAACAGGGTATAACTAGCATACGCGTATATGTATTCTTACATTATCTGAGCTGACCTGAGTTAACGGGTCTTCTCTGCAAGAGATATAAAGCGTATTTAGAACAGTTGTACTATTTTGCATATTTCGCTCACGAATTGTTCACTGTTCAAAATAAACATTCATGCAGAAGTTACGAAATATAATGGCATAAAATCATTCCGGACACATTTCGAAATAATTCACGAATTGCACGTATTCTAAATAAACGGAAACATTTATCACAGAATAATGTTTCCAACCATATTAAGTTTGAATTTACCTTCAAAAGGTCCGCGAATAGGGAGGAAAGTCGTTACTTCCTGTCGGCTCAATAATTTTTGGGCAACTCAAACACATTCACATACATAGTGGGAACTGGAAGTCATACGATCATACGTTCTCAGTAAACTCTGAAATAAATTAAGCTCATTTATTATTCCAGACTGATGCTTTTAAAGCTATCTGAAATTTAAAAATACTTACTCTAGCACATCCTATTTTCGCTGAGTATGTAGATTTTTCTCTGTGAATGTTTTATGGAACCAGGCACAAACGTATTTTATAATAAACAATTTGTTGCGGAATAGCTTCGGTTTTTATTCTTTTCAGATAGTGATTTTTCTTCCTTGAAAAACAAATCTTCCTACATACTACAGATTATTTGTTTTTCACCAGGACAAATGTCTGCTCAGGGTCCGATTCACCAACACATTTGTTTCTAGAGTGCAAACTAACGGATGCTGGCACGAAACTGATATTTCACATGTCGAAACGTTCAGTAACATCCGACAAATATCCAAAACTATCGAATTTCTCCGTTGAGGGTCATTATACTTTGAGTAAGCTCCTGATTTGTGAATTAGTAAGTAATATGTACTTAATATTTTGATTTTCTTAGACAAATGGCAAAAGACTATGACTATTGATTTCATATTAAGTACACAATGAACTATTGGCTGCTCTAATAAACTATAAAAGAGTCCACACTGTGGATAAACTATACGAGGACAAGGTGAAAAGTCCCTAAAAAATAATATAGATGGCGCCATAATCCAAAATCACATCTGACATCTGTGATATACCATCTTTAACTAGAACACTTTAAGATTTTCAGACTCATATCTCATTCAGTTCTGTTTTGACAACCATCTGAAGAAAGCAACCTTGGAGATTTTTGTAAATATGGAAGAAAGTGAATTTCGCTTCTTGATTAAAAATTATTTCTTGCGTGAAAAAAACATTATGGGGACTCTTCACCATCGATTGGAACGATTCACAAGTGGTTTACTGATTTTCGTTGTGATAGTATGACCACAAAGGACGCCAATATTACTGGTCGTCCAATTGAGGTTATAACGCCAGAACTCGTCGACAAAATCGATGGTATGATATTGGACGATCGGCGAGTTTGATGAGGCTATGGGCATCACACCCGAACAGGTATGGCACTTTTTGCAGACATTTTTGAATATGAAAAAGCTATCTACCAGATGGGTGCATTTGCTCTCTTTTGAAAACAAGCGCGACCATGTGATAACTTCAAAGGAGTGTTTGGCGATGATCAAGCGTGATGAGGAGGATTTTTTGCGCCGTTTTAACTGTAGACGAAACATGGGTCCATCATAATACACCAGAGACCAAATAAGAGTCGAAACAGTGGACTTGTCCTGGCCAAAGTGGGTTTATCGGCCAACAAAGCCATGGCGACATTTTTTTGGGACGCACACGGTATCGTCCATATCGATTACCTTGAAAAGGGCAAAACGATCACCGGCGTATATTATGCTGAGCTGTTGGATCGATTCGACGCCGATTTGAAGCGAAGTGCTCTTCCACCGAGAAGAGATTGGGCTCCAACGATGAGGTCATCGCTGATACGAACGCTTACTTTGAAGGATTACCAAAATTGTATTATTTGGAAGGGATCGAAAAAATAGAAAAAAGAAGTGTATTGGGCTACAAGGAGATTATGTTGGGTTCTGAGGGAATGATGCTTCCGATCGCTCAATGGATCTATGTGCACTCTTATGCTTCCCCATCGTAGTATTACAATACACTTTTAACTCGATTGTTTTCTTAGCTTCTTTATCCCACTTTTGATTTATTAGAGTTAGTAATATATTAGATTCCAATGAAACAATTATTAAACAAAAGCTACTGACATTCTTTTAAATATAATTAACTTTTGTTTGATGAGTGTTTCATTGGAAGCTTTAATATACTACTATCTCTAATAATAGTATTGGCTGCTCATCGAAATAAGGATATGACGTGACAGTTATTAATTTTGAGCAGCCAATTCATAATTTGAATAATTTTGTTAAATAAGAGCCGCGCTATCCACGTCAAACCAGGAATATCTGAGTTCACACTATGAATACACTATAACATTATTGATAAGATACAATCCATTATCCAGTAAGAATACTGTAGAGTACCTACTTAGGATCTTTCAGTTATCAATTAGCAATCATTTCATTAGAGTAAACTCAATTAGAAATCACAATGTACCGATTTAAATACTATTAGGGGATAATAATGCAAACAAGGGGCTGAAACTGGAGATAAATAGGAATTCAATAAATTGATTTTTCTCTTATACATTTCCATCCCTTCTAAATTACTCATATATTTGTCCATACTGAGTTTTAAAACTGAGAATGGTGTGACCTGTATTTAAAATATGTTCGACTAACGTGGATTTTTCACCATTCTTTTTCTGTATATGGGCAAAATGTTTTTTTTACCGAGTTAGAATATTCCTGAATGGTTTTTTAGCTTGTTATTACATCTATAAATTGGTTCTATTGCAAATTTAGAAAACAATTTATGCATTTTATTACTTACTGAAGAATGACGAGTGAAAATTTTGAATTAAATATAACTATTTGAATGGAGGGCCATATCTTTCTATCACTGCCGTTAGAGACAGAGTTGCTGCAGCTTAACGGCAATAGGTTGAAGTGTGACTGTATTCAAAAGGATTTAGCTCTAAATTGATGCGTGTTGCCAAAAATAAGAAATTTCGGTACTGATTCTAGGGACCATTGCTGATATAAATCTTATTTATATATAATATTCTTCTAGAATACTAGATTTTATTTAGGTCATACTTCTGGAGATGGTCTAAATTAAGGCCAAAGGCTATCAATGCTACAACGATTTATTGGAAGTCGGATGTGATAAATTATAGCTTCATATCTACCACAGGAACGTATCTTCAAAGGTACCTAATAAGAATAATTCATATTTTATGACTTATGCAAATGACCTATTTTATACTTTCAATATGTTCCAACATTGAAACGAATTTATATACGAACGACTTATAAAGCAGTTCCAAAACGAATCACTGAAACCGTATGTTTTATTTCCAACGAGATAACTGGAAGAATACAATTTTTAGAGGGTTCGAACATGATAAAGACGGATTAAATTTAATTCCATCTATTTAGTAACGATGAATATCGCTTTTTCCTCCAGTGCGCGTAACTGGATTAGAATTAGGTATGTATACAGTGCCATTTTACTTTAATGTGTGCCCATTATTTGCATTTTCATTTCTGAAACGAGCTTCAATTCGTGTGTCAGATTAATTGAGTTCTCTCATCAAGATACTACCCAAATAGGATTATTATTCCAGGCGTTGAGTTTCAATGAGAAATTAAATTCAGATAAAATAAATGGAGGCGAATATGATGAATTATATAAGCGATTATTTTCACAAGTAGTGAGTGGAGCTGCTTTTCCCACTAGAAAAATAAATTGGATAAGAGTTTCTCCTTTCATATTGAAAAAATTAATCAACTTTCATTTGATTTTTGAAATAATAATCCTAGGACGAGTTCTTGGGATTTGTGATTACTTGGATTCTACGTTGAGGAATAAAATCGATACAAATTAAATGTACAGTATTTATGGACAATACACCTTCTCAATATTTCATTCCAAATGGTCAGTGTGTTAGTAAATGATCGGTGAAAATAATGAGTGGTCGATAAGATAAGCAATTGTCAGTTAAATTTATAAATTATCAATAAGATTTATAATCGGCCAGTACGAAATAATAAACCAGTACGAATTAATAAATCGAATTCCATGTTCTTACTACTTCCGCGAGTACAGTCCAGGCGGTAAAACCCCGACTCAACATACTTTTGCTTGTAATAGCATAGTTCAGAAACTCCAAGCGGCAATGTTACCGCAGGTTAGTGCGTTAGATTTTTATACAGGGTGTCCTCGAACTGCGTGGCCAAAATAAAACCGAAGATTCTTTGATTCGAAAAAAAGTTGATGAACCTTTTTACTTTTGCCTCAAGTGTCTTGTTTACCCGGTAGAGGGCTTCAAAATTGCAAAAATAATTTTGGTTTTTCGGTATAACTTGAGAACGTGATGAAGAACTTTTACAATATTTAGCAGGTGAGTTACTGTCAATAATGGCCATTTTTGAGAGTGGAGCACAGAGCCTTAGAGACCATAGAAATGGCTCAAACTTAAGGATGTAACGGGAAAAGTGTCCAGAACTTTTTTGTGGTCAATGTAATTCACTCGATATTTTTTATGTAGATAGCTTATCTAATTTGAAAACTTTTCTTACTCTTAGAAAATTTTGATAAAATCAACGGATTAGCTTGAAAAAATTAATTTTCGAGTCTCTGCAATTTTGGCTTACTAATTTTACTTCATTAAAATACCTTAGTTGCCTTTGCTTTTCTAATGTCATTTTGGCATTTGAAGAATTTATTCTCAAAACTGTCAGTTTTTACTTTGCTTTCCGTAAGAATTTTATAAAATTATGGCTCAAAATTTCACTAACACTGAAATGGTTGATATGTTATTGATTTATGGACTTTGTCATTGCAATGGCCGGAGAAGGGAAAGATATCCGCATCGCAGAATTCCAAATCGGCAAACCTTCGCGAAACTGGCAAATATGAAGCAAATCGCAGAGAAACTGGACGCAGACGGACAAGAAGGACGTTAGAGCTCGAAGAAGCGATACTGGAAGCAGTTGAAACTGAACCTGGGATAAGCACACTACGTTTGGGACTTCGTATTGAAGCCTCAAAATCATTAGTTCATAATGTACTGAAAGAAGAACTGTTGTATCCCTATCATATTGAAACAGTTCAAGACTTATTGCCCATGGATCCAGGTCATCGGCTAGATTTCTGTCGGCTTATTGTCCAAAGACAAAACGCAAACCCCAATTTTTGTAGAAGAATTCTGTTCACGGACGAAGATACTTTCACGAGATGTGGTCTTTTTAACCTCCATAATGAACATTTCTATGCTGATGAAAATCCTCATGAAACGGAAGTTACATATTTTCAGAATCAAACTAAAATCAATGTTTGGGTTGGAATTGTGGATAACTTTATTATTGGCCCTACCGTTATACCCGATCGATTGAACGGGGAGAACTACTTTTTGGAACAAAGGCTACTTGAACTGTTGGAAGACTTGCCCTTACACATTCGTCGTGGCCTGGTTTATCCATGATGGTGCACCTCCTCATTTCACATTAGCTGTGAGGCGACATTTGAATGCGGAATATCCAGATCGCTGGATAGGTAGAGGACACGATGCACCAGTGAACTGGCCGGCCCGCTCCCCTGATTTGACGCCCTGCGACTTCTTTCTATGGGGCGCTTTGAAGTCGAAAGTTTATGCAGCTCCAGTAAACACACGAGAGGAATTGTTGCAACGAATTAATCATGAAGCGGATTTATTGAAGAATGATCCTGAAGTACTAGCCAAAGTTCAATCCAATTTCTTGAAATGAATTAATTTGAGTATTCAGGAAAATGGGCAACATTTCGAACAATTGATGCCTTAGCGATTTCCAAAAAAATTTTGTTGTTTCTTTTAATTTAGCATTTGTTTTTCCTAAATAATCACATCGTTTCCCCATTTCTATTGTTTTTATTATTCGTGTTTTACCGAGATATTAACCATTTCAGTGTTAGTGAAATTTTGAGCCATAATTTTATAAAATTTTTACGGAAAGCAAAGTAAAAACTGACAGTTTTGAGAATAAATTCTGTAAATGCCAAAATGACATTAGAAAAGCAAAGGCAACTAAGGTATTTTAATCAAGTAAAATTAGTAAGCCAAAATTGCAGAGACTCGAAAATTATTTTTTTCAAGCTGATCCGTTGATTTTATCAAAATTTTTTAAGAGTAAGAAAAGTTTTTAAATTAGATAAGCTATCTACATAAAAAATATCGAGTGAATTACATTGACCACAAAAAAGTTCTGGACACTTTTCCCGTTACATCCTCAAGTTTGAGCCATTTATATGGTCTCTAAGGCTCTATGCTCCGCTCTCAAAAACGGCTCTTATTGACAGTAACTCACCTGCCAAATATTGTAAAATACCTCCATCACGTTCTCAAGTTATACTGAAAAAACAAAATTATTTTTGCAACTTTGAAGCCCTCTACCGGCTAAACAAGACACTTGAGGCAAAAGTAAAAAGGCTCATCAAATTTTTTTCGAATCAAAGAATCTTTCATTCCTTCGTCATTGTTAATTTTTCTTTAATTCGTTCCTTTATTAGTGATCCAAACTTTCAAATTTCGAATTCTGTGAATTACGCCATTATTTTGAGGCGATCATATAGGAGTTTGTGTGTGTCTCGAATCTAAAACGATTCGATCGGCAACTTCCCAACTTCTATAATCCTTCTTTCAATGTAACATCCGCGAATGACCGAATGAAAATCGAACTCTTTTCTTAAGAGCTAATTAAATGTCTGGCTGGTTAGTGTAAAAGAGTTCACACCGACAGAACGTGAGCCACCTTCAGGCTCTGTTGAATTTCACGAACAAAAAAGTAGCTGGGGCTACGACATCCTTGAATTCTCACGACGAATTGGACTAAGATAATGTTACGCCGTTACTTCTATACATGAACACATAACGCAACCACATGTATCTGCCTTAGTTACAAAGCCTTTCATATTTATCAAGAAGTCTCATAATAATTTGGGGCTCAAGGTGCAGACAGGAGCAAACAGACATCAGAGAAATATTAACCTTGTAGAATGTGAATTGTTAAACACGATTTCCAGCCGTTAATCAATTTTGCTCGAATATTAATTTGACTTCAACAATTCTGTAATTTTTAGCTGAGAAGTCTGCAAAATTAATCAAGCAGGGACATTAGAAAAATATAACAAACGCGTCCGATGAGGTAAACTTCCCACTTTATCGAAAGACATGAGTGAAGTGATGATGATTACTACTACTACTACTACTACTACTAAAAAATGTGTAGATCCAGTGCAGAACCAGTGGTCGTAGACGCATGTGTATGCGAAGGCTCTCCTACATGCCCATTAGGATGCAACGGCCTTCTTTACCCGGATTTCCAGGTGCATTTTCCAGCTTAGCTTAGCATCGAGGATAACTCCCAGTTACTTCACTGAGCCTTTCATGTGCAGGCACCTCCCAAACAGACGAATGTCTGGTAGGGGTCCCAGTTTCCGTTTCTTCGTGGAAAGAACCACTTCGGTCTTTTCAGGATTCACCCTGAGTCCCTCGACTTGGCACCAGGGAGCAACGATGGCAAGTGCAGTGTTCTGCAGCTGGCCCAAGGTAGCCGGGTGTCTTCCGAGTCGTCTGCGTAGGCTTGGGCGTAAAACCCAGCCTCATTCAACTTGATCAACAAACTGTCCACCATCAGGCACCAAAGGAGCGGAGACAGTACTCCTTCCTGAGGGCACCCTCGGGTGACGTGTGTACATGCGACGCTGCCATTATGGTGCCCTGTTATCAGTCTCTGCGAGAGCATGGTCTTGATCCGCCTGACCAAGGTGTGATTGATGTCGCAAACATAATCTCCCATCCTATGAGTCACATTATACATCAAACCTTGCGCGTAAGTGCAACTTAAATTGCCAAAATAAAAGCTATTTTTAAAAAGCGAGAAAAAGGGAATACTAAAAATTACCGACCTGTAGGTGTACTTTCAAATATTAGTAAGATAGTAACTCTCTCTGTCTGTGTCTCTCTCATTCTCTTTATTACATAACACTACAACACACTGCTGCGTATTTATTTTTCCCAGAGTTTATACCAGTTTTTCTATTCATGTCTATTTTTTTCAGGTCTCCTGAACCAGAATACAGGTCAGATTAGTGCTTTTCTTACTTTGCTGACGAAAGCTACTTCTCAATTTAATTTGTCGGAAACTAAGAATATTCCAATTTTCCGCATAAGGAAATTGATAAAGGTCTGGATTTTTCGTCACTTCGTAATCAAGGTAACTTTGAAATGTACGTTGCCGTGATTTCCTATTAAGATTCGAGGAGATATTCAAATAAGCTCGCGGTATCGTCTCCTCTCCAACTTTCTAGATAGATCATCTTTATAGTTTTCATAATCGAATGGAACGAGGTTTGAAGCGTATAAATATCATATTCACGTGAAGCGGTAACTTTTGAAACTTTCATACCTCCGCCGCGTAAATTATTCAGCACCTTAAAACGCAAGCATTAAAGGGCAGATACGAAATTAACATAATTACCATATCGTAAAGTTTTAACTGGGGCTCCGAATTAAGTTAATGGGGGTAAATTGGTTGAGAGCCCGTTTAGAAAATGAAAAGCGTCAAACAATTATGGCCTTTCAAATTGGTGTCTGTCGACAGAACATATCTGCTTTTAAACAACTCGTTTTTCAATTAATTGTTCGGTAATTGACCTAATTGTGACAATTAACACTCCACAATTAACAATTGCTGAAGTTGAAGGTCGCTGATTTTACGCATGTTTATGTAAGTTGTAGCTAATATAAATATATAAATATATATGATTAAAAAGCGACGTATCTTTTAAAAAGATAACACATTCTTATATTCCATCCCGTGTAAAGATCGTGTAAAAGTATTCATCAGCCAACCTTCCCAATACCTTGATAATAGATTGAATGGGCATGAATATAAAAAAAAATCATCCACTACACTTAGTAAACATGTAAAAAAAACATTCAACAATACAAACATTTTGAATGTTGAAAAAAATAATGATAAACGTTTAATATTAGAAAGTATCCAAATTAAAAGAAATAATTGAAAAAATTGATTCTAACCTTCAAAACTTTATAATAATCTGGTTTAAACTTAACCAAATTCAGATATTTTGAATTACCACTTTCTATTGTCTATTTAATTCTATCTAAAAAGAATGTATTATCTGATATTGTTACATTGAGCTATCTTAGAATAAGTAATTCATACAATAATCATAGTTATATTTAGATTTGTGTATCATAGAATAGTATCTTAGATATTTAATTAGCTGGATTCAACCCATTTCAAGTAAATTAGTTCGATAATTAGCCATACACTACTCTTTCACATACAACCGATTCAATGTTTTATGCAGTTTTAATTGGATTAAAAAAAACACAAGTGGGCTGCAGACGCATTTCATCAATCTGAGCGATCTATTCTTTTCTAAATTACATGGGAACACTAATTAACATAATAATTTTTGATACAGATATAAATAAAATATCGGAATGTCAAAAAGAAAAAATATTATTAAAATTTTTAGTAGTATTAAAGAACCAAAATACCAAGTCCTATTATATTAATTTTGACAAAAAATTGTTTACTACTCGGTGACGATCTATTGATTTTCAGGGAAATCGTGTAATAAAAACAACCTTGTGCTTCACCAACTTTTAGATTTGCCAATACTTTTAAGGCAAAATGTATGATACATTCACGTTGGTGACCCTGACCATTTTAAATTATCTGTCCGGCAGTGGCTTATTCATAATTTCGAAGATCGTTGGATAGACTTAGGTCAAGACGGACAAATTGGTTGGCCAGCGAGGTCTCTTGACCTGAACCTGCTAGAATTTTTCATGAGCCGTATGTCGGATATTGTGTAAGTTACATAAATAAACTCATTAGAAGATCTACAACAAACGATTTCGAATGTTTCAAATGGAATTAAAAATACAAACGCTTCTTACATAGAGTAAATTTCAATTCGTCTCGAAGGTTGTAGATATGTGAACAGTATGAAAAGCATCATTTCATTCTGTATATGGGAATACTTAGCAGAGAGGTCCCAAATTATAAAATTTTATATAAAATTACTTTTCGAACACTCTGCTTAAAGGAACTCACATAATTCTGAAACATCCTGTATATTGTTTTAGATTCAGATTAAGGTCATTCAATATTCAGTCGTGTTTATACTGATGCTTATATCATCTCTTAATATATCATAATTATCATGAATTAACAGTTCGCATTACGCTGACGGCTAGAATGATTGCATTGTAGTTGATATTAATAATTAAAATTAAACGGCACCTAGCAATTGGATGAAAGCGTCTAACTGACACTTTGAATAAATTATTTGTAAGCGATTGTATTGTATTGTGTTAGGGATGTTTGTACACTGCAACCTGAAAGATATATTGTGTTCCCTTCAGGATATCTCAGCGGCTATAGTAGTTCCTCCAGCCTTGTGGTTTTAAGAAAGCTCATTATGTCAGATGGCTTCGCGTTAGGTCTATTTGGTATGCCCAAAGATATCATGTCTTCAGGTTTTGCAAGGTACTTCATTCTGCGAGGATGTGGATGGAAGCTTCGTTCTTCTTTTCACAGAACCTACACTGTTCTTCTTCTACTAATTCAAGCCATTTAAGGTATCCTTCCAACCGGAAATGCCCTGTCAGCATTTCCGTTAGTATTCTGAGTTTATTTTTACTTAGGTTGATGCAGTCATAAAATCGCTTTTGGTTTTAGTTTCCCAGAAGTATCGCTGCTTGTCTCACTCCTTCCAGACATATCCAGTGGTGGGATCTTTTGTTCTCAACTATTTTTCAAGTTCTTCCAGTATTGTGCTGGCGCTCATCCCGCAGAAGGGTTCAGTTCCCAAAAATGGTGTTTCGCCACTTTTTTTTTGCTAGATCGTCTGCTTTTTCGTTAACCTCCACCTCGGTGTGTCCCGGAACCCGTAAGAGGGTAACCGCGTTGTTCTTGCCTAGTTCATTAAATTTTTCTAAGCATTCCCACACCATCTTGGACCTCAGCGCGTTGATGGCTGTTTGACTATCCGACATGATGAGTGTTTCCTGTCTGCGGAGGTCTCGCTCTATATTGAACTGAACACATTTTTCTTTAGCGTGAATCTTCGCACAAAATGATCGAGGATTTGCCTAAGCTTCCAGAGTATTTGGTTCCAGGCCTACACACTCCTGTTCCAGTTCTTTCTGTTATTTTGGAGCCATCAGTGTACCATTTATTGAGCTTTCTTTCTACTGAGTATAGGGATTGTTTTCTCGTTCCATTCACGTTTGCGACTTAGTTTCGTTTCAAATTCTCCTGCGAAGCTATACCTTTTTCCCATCTTATGTTGGGGCATGTCCCAGGTCTGCTGATTTACAGAGAGGGTTCCAATACTTACAATCCCTGAGATGGTCTTGATTCTGAATAAGTGTAGATCGATGATTCCTCATTCTGAGGCAAACATTCAGACACACCAGACCAATGGAAATGGAATTCAAAAAAGCTCTAAGAATAAACCAATTTTGACATTGGAAGCTAATATCATGTGTTATTAGTTCTCGCGATGGCGTTGAAAATGAACCATTAATCTCCAGAAGCTTCTCGTCAATGCATTTCTGAGTTAGTGCACTAGCCAAAGCTGCCGTAGTTGAAAAAGATGGTAATGAACGTTTAATGCAAAATGACAAGGGTGCAGGAAACACTTTGCAAAGCTTTGATGCCAGTTTAGTGAAGGATAATTAGTGCTTTGACGTTAATTGAAATAGATGAATTACAAAGCTTTCCATAGTTTTCTCATAGATTATAATATAATTTTAAAAATAGTACTATAGAGTAGGGTATTAAAATTGTTAATTCAATCTAGAATGAACTCATTGGAGATATATAAATTTCAGTTAGGTACTTTCAACATTCCAACCCTATTGCATCCACCAATTTACTCTATTAAAACTTCGCTCTTTGTCAATTAGCAGGATGCATAGTTTCACACAATACAGTTTTTTGTGTTATTATCTGGGTGTTGTATTGATATTTGTGGAATATACTGTTTGCATTTCATTCCACGTTTTATGGACATCATAGATTAACCTATGATATGAAAGACATGAATACACAAAATTAATAGGAGAATATATGAAAAACAGTACCATGAATTGAATAAATAATACGAGTGCAATAATAATATTGTCATAGTGGTAACAAATATTGATGATGAATAGATCTTTGCGGATTATGATTTTATATACTTAATAGTATTATTACTTATCGTATCCTGGTTTGAATAAATGAATAATAAATAGACTGCAATTCTTGTATTAAACAATTTAACTTGTTGACCACTATTATGGGTGTAAGCGAACATTGATTAACACCTTGTTTCACATGAGGGCCAGCATCGAGCTGCTCGAAGATAGGTAAAATTTCCGAAAGTCATCTCCTAATTTCGAGACGAAGGCAGTCCTAGTTGTTCGACAAAAAACACACGAATGAGGGTGGGTAAGGTAATTAACACTATAGATGCCTATAGCTTTCATTATGGATGTAATAAGGAATTTCCTGATAAAATTTAGTTTAAATTATACCCCACAGCAGTATATTTCTGAAATGAGTAGCTTTGAGATGTACTTGATCAAAACCTTATAGTGGCGCCCAACGTGTGACCTCTTGCGTCAATCTTCTGTTTCTCCGGTGACCCGCCACAGCATTGACATAATTAGCTTGGGCTATCAAACTACAGAGTAATGTTTCCTTGGCAATATTAGAGCTTACATCACTATCCCAGCACTACCATTGATTAAAGTATTAACAAAAAATTGATTTCACTTAAGTGTTAGTTCATAATTGACATTAATATTTATTTTTAATTCTCACAATCCATTTTTTTGTAGATTCGTACTACCAGGTTTCGTGGTCAACTATTACACCTCATCTTCAGGTATATATATTGAATCCATGCTTTATATATACCTGAGGATGAGGAATAATAATTGATCTCGAAATCTGTTAGTACGAATCGACAAAAGAATGAATTGTGAGAATTAAACATTAATATTAATATAAAGTATTAACGTTAATCAATGGCACAAGTTGGGCGATGGGACAGTGCGCCCCTGGCTTCTAGGGCCGCGAAGAAACACGATCCGTCATTGACGTTACCTGATGAGTCTATGGCCAGCATTATTACATTGCTAGACGCAATTTAGCGAAATGGTTTGAAACGTATGATGGCGAGTTTGCGGTTCTCTCCAGTACGCTTGTTAAGTGAGTTTATTAATTAAACCGTTCATAAATATCCAGGATGGCACGGCTGAACTATCGGACGCGGTATGTGCTTACGGATGAAAGGACGAGCTTACCAGGACCGTACATTGCGGACCGTCGGTCCGCCACTAATTCGTCGGAATGATCTGATGAAATACACGTCTGCAAGTTATTGACCAATTATACCGAATCGAACACGGGTTACTTCTGATTCGAATAATCCCATATTCGGTGAACACGTTACAGGACTTTGGCATTAATCGTTCTTCATCTTCGTGACAATTATCGATATTGCTTACGAATGTGAACGTATTCTTTATTAAACTCGTGGTGATAAAAGCAGAATTGAAGGTCATATGCCCACCACTTAGTACGCCGCCTTCGGTGTCCAAATATGAAAGCCAGTGGCCGCCTTAGCCCAGCACTCACGGGGCATCTTTTCCAACAATTTGGAGCTCAGCTTCCTGCTTAGATGCTAGGCGTACAAGTATTCCCAGATGCTTTAAAATTGTCAAAAATTATTCCTATTCATTAAAAAAATTCCAAAGATAACATCCAAAACTACAGACCTTTTACAATTCTTAGTTAATTTCCTTAAGTAATTGAAAAATTGATGGTGAATAGATTGACTTGTTCATGAAAAAACTCAATTTACTGAATAAAATCATCATGGTTTAACAAAAAAACAAAAAACAAATCTACAGGTACTGCAATAACCGAATTTCTGGACGGAGTATACACTGCTCTAGACAAAAAAACAACTGCTTGGGGCTTTTCATAGATCTGAATAAAGCTTTTGACTTAGTCGACCACAGGAGATTGATGCTCACTAAATTACAAACTTTGGGAATACATGGAATTTCACTAAATTGGATGAGATCTTATTTATACAAAAGACCTCATTGTGTTCAAATAAAAAATTGCAAATCAACTATATTAAATATGCATAGAGGGGTGGCACAGGGTTTCGTTCTGGGTCTACTGCTGTATCTCATTTATGTCTCGGACTTTGACATTGATAACTCTATAATATTAATAGACTACATCTGAATTCTAACAGAACAGTGTTTTTAAAATTCAATGCCTTTCATAATAATGATAGAAGTTACCTAATCAAATCCGAAAAGAGTTCAATATAGCAGATGAACAGTACGAGATTAGGTATCACTCTAGACTCAAAGTTGAAATTGTCACAACACAAATATCCTGTGTAAGATATTGGCTACTGGTACTTATGTTATTGGAAGGTTATGAGAAGTTGTTCACAGTGATACTCTCATATTATACTATTTTGCGCACATACAGTTTCACTTGTCATACGGCATAGGGAGCATCCTCGAATTTACAGAGAGTTTTCATTTTGCAAAAAAATCTTTTCGAAGGATATTCCATCTAAGCTCACAGACCACTTGTAAACCTATCTTTATAGAACATATGATTCTGACGGTACCATCAATTCTCATATATCAACTGCTATTATATGCTCTTAAGAACATTCATAAATTCAAAAAACTCAGCGAACATGGAAACTACAAAACTAGAAATAGTAGCACTCATCAAATACCTCTACACAAAACTGAATTATTTAAAAAGAACCCACAATATCAATCTATACAACAACATAAGAGTTGATTTTTCTCGAAAACGGTCAACTTCAGAGCTTATGACCCAGAGTACCTTTTTTATGCAGAAGACATTGGCGATTCAAATGGTTGTCTCAAAATCGTACTTTTTCCAGTGGCGTAGAAGTTGAGGAGAAAAGCACCCACTTCCCCTTCAAAATCTTCACCAATTGTGACTAACAAAAAAATTTTTCATCGCAAAAAACATATCTTACTATGAGTAAAAAATTCTTGGAAAAGCTGTTTTCTGTACGATAGACGGTTCCAGAGATATTTGCAAAAAACAACATTTTTTTTCAATTTCAAAAACTAAAGCGTTTGTGCATATATGTTAATAGGAACTTTTTTTCTCAAAATCAAATTTTCTATCGACTGTGAAAGTTCTGCTACTAAAACCTGGGACACCCTGTATATTAAAATACATTTGCGATACAATATTTCACAATAAACATATAGTAAGAAAAGACAAGAAAATCATTATGATATATTATTATTTCTAATAAATGAATTAAAATGTGTGATTTAAATATTCCATTTCAGAATAATAAGATTTTACTGACGGTTTTTTTTAAACAACGTTCATTTAAAGCTTTAAACGATATAATGGCAACTTATTATGACTATAAATTTTTTTTTTATCCAATAGAACATAGCTTGCTATGAGTAGAAAATGCTTGCTTCTGTACGATAAACGGTTCCGGAGATATTTGCAAAAAACGAAATTTTTTTCAATTTCAACACCCTTTTTTTCTCAAAATCAAATTTTCTATCGACTGTTGAAGTTCTGGTACTAAAACCTGGGACACCCTGTATAATTGATTGTGATTTTAATAATTTTAGGACGATGTTTAATGTACTTATGTATCTAATGAATAATGAATAAACTAAACTAAACTCAGTAAATACAATGCAATTAAGTTTGAGTGAATCTTTACGATTTTCAGGAAGAAAAAGGCAATCAAATAGGACGAAAGTTATTTGGGCGCGGTTTAACGTTTGACTAAAGGTTTTCCAAATGTTATAAGAAGCATTTGTGTAGTTCCGAATGATTTTGGATCAAATCCAACCCAGTAATTGCAGACAAGCCGAGTTAAAATCAATAAAATAATGCACGGTTTAACGTTGGAATAAACGCCCAGGAGGTTATGTCCAGCCATGTTTATAATATTTAGTAGCTTTTTAGGGGGCGTCAAACAAAGTCTATTTTTCGACCCGAATAAGGGCCACCATAGTGTCCAATTTCTTTTGAGCAAATCAGTATCGCATCTTAGTCTTGTCAACAAGACAAATAAGTAATTTCGATATTCGTACGAAATCCTCAAAAAAAGCGGTGGGACAACGATGTTATACTTACCTCGCACCTCGGCTTTTCAACTTCTTACATAGAAGTATAAAGGATCTCATCATTCACACCAACTCTATCACTTTAATTAGGAAAAAGCTAAAATCGTACACATTAAATCTAGACAGAAAAGTAATTCACGATATATTATGAGTACAGAACAATTAATTGAAAATTGTTGAGTTATTACCCCCCTGTTGAATTCAATATTGAATATATGGTAAAATAACCCCACAATCTCATCATATCATCAAACAGCAAAATTTATGAATAAACAAGGAAAACCCCACGCACAACCTAGGTATCTGTGGGTCCACCTGTTTATTCGTGAAACTCATGCACTTATTGTATGGAATAATACAGGAACTTATATTTACAACAGTAAATATTATTACTATTGTATTATATTGTTAATATTATATTGTCTAACTTAGGAGTGTTCTTTGTATACATCATTATTATTATTATATTACATTTACTATTCTGCCCACGCACAAGTTTTACTTTTGTGGGTCTTCTTTTATTTATTCACCATTTATTGTATTATATATATTGTATACTTGATCTGGAATTTTTGGTAAATAAATATTATTATTATTATTATATAAGATGAAATATTTCAAGGAAATGTCGCCTACTTAGTAAAACTTGAGAGAATTTATGAAATTCGACATAAAAAGATTAGAAGGCGTTCTCATGCCAATCATAAGCATAGAAAAAAGTCCGCAGCTTCTACCCCTTGCCACTTTGGATATTATTAAGCTGATGTTGAGGCGTGGCATATTATAAAAGTGGACAAATTGGAATAACGGTGTCAATTAACCCTTGGTCCACTGTTACTACCACCAAACAATTGTGAGGTCAAATAAAGGTGTTGTACTTTTTATACCTACGGTCACGTAATTAGAATACATTTTGAATTACAAAAGCAGGTGAAAGGGCCTGGAAAGGTTAGGGCACTTTTTGCTTTTGTATTAAACTCGGATATGTAATTAAGTCACGGAATGTTCAATTTTCGTAGAAGCGGAGTCGCGCAATTAGCGGAATAACCGAACGCCATCTCGTTCGGCAAAAGCGCCACCAAATGTGTAATTATTGTTTTCTCAGCCTCATCTGCCATATGGCCCTGCGACACGACGCACCTACAGTGCGTTAGACAAGGATCCGGTTAAAATTCCAATTCGGAGCCCTTTTAATTCTATTTATAAAATCCAGCTACCTAATTAAATGAAATTTATTGCGCCAGGCTGCTTTTTATTGTTTTAAATAAACTGCCATTAAATGGTTCCGTTTTATAAGGCGGCAGATCCCTATTAAAATTCTTGAACTCGATTAATTAATTATAAATAAATGAACGACTAAAGATATTTGCCAAGCCAGCTTAACAAACAAACAACGATACGTCTCAATTAACTTACATATCTTTTTATAACACATACTAGGTCCCTTTTCTCTCTTCTGGAATATTATTTAAGTAAGTAGAAAATAAGTTTATTATGAAAATATTATACATTAATATAAATATACAAATATTCACATAAATGGATAGAGTTCGACTAGTCGATCTTCCACTCTGCCAAAAAAAATAAACAACATTAAAACAATGTAATCAACAATGATACCAGTTATATGTAGCATGATAAGTGATACGCAACTTAAATAATATTATTCTAAACATAAACTTAGGTTCTAAAGAATAATTAATTAAAGAGCATAAATAACTATTAATCTTATTAATCACTACTGATTAAAAATAAATGGTCTAATATTACGCTTAAATACTTATTCAGATACATTTAAGAAATTGTGAATAGTATTAAGCACTTTGGGGGCCATATAAAAGAAGCTTCCTTTAAAGTTAGTAGTGGTATGTTGCGGAATCGTAAGATTATTGACTCTGTTATTTGGTTGATCTTAAAATTAGTAGATCATATTAATAGAGAGGTTTTTTATATTTAATTAATTTCCATAAAAAATTACAAAACAAGTACGGGAATCTTTTTTCAATATTAAGCTCATTCTGATTGTATAAGTATGGTGTAACATGATGTCGATACGAAATACGACAAACAAAACGTAGGCAGGAATTTTGAATCCTTTGCAGTTTAATTTTATTATGTTAAGTTAAAAACGGATAGAATGCTGCATTGCAATAGTCTAGACTTGGGTATAGGTCCGTCCCAAAAGTATCCGACTTGCATTCATATCTTCGCGCCACAACACTCAGGCGACCTCTGTAGGCTACGAACGTTACCAGTAACCCCTAACCTTCTCCTCAGATGCCTTAGTTATCGATGAGACGCCTCAATTCCCACGCAGCCTGTTTTCGTTTACTACGTTTTTTTTGCGTTCGTCGGATTTTGTTCATTGCTAAAAAAGACGGAAAGAACTGAACAATAAATTTGCAAAAAAATTCATCTTAATCGTGGTAAAAGTTGTGCGGAAACTATTGAAATGTTACAAAAGGCCTTTGGAGACGAGTGTATGGGCAAAACACAAATAAAAGAGTGGTATAAGCGGTTTAAAAGTGGCCGGACATCTGTTGACAGCGATCCCCGATCTGGTCGACCTTCGACGGAAACAACATCGGATAATGTCGAGCGTGTGCGAGTTGCAATTGGACAAGATCGTCGTTTGACTGTGAGGGAACTAAAAGATGACCTTGGAATACCAAAAAGTACTGTTTGGAAAATTTTAACCGATAATTTGGGAATGACTCGTGTGTGTGTAAAATTCATCCCAAAACCGCTATCAGAACAGCAAAAAAACCTTCGATTAGAAATCGCTCAGGACAATCTGAAAATGATCAATGGTGATGGAAATTTTTAAAATATTGAAACATAGCTCCTTGTGACTTTTGGCTCTTTCCTCGATTGAAAATGCCAATTCGACGACAAAAGAGACTGCTGAAACTGTCTTTAGAAAGTGGAAGCATCGATATGAGCATGTTGTTCAATCAAATGGGGAGTACTTTGAAGGATGCCACCAACCGGATGACGAAGAATAAGTCAAGTGCCGAGAAATCAAGGTAGTCGGATACTTGTGACTTAACAAGTTGTAGCTTAACTTTTTCATTTGAAGAATTTTGTAATCTATATAGCATTTTAAGCGTCATAAATGGAACACCGTATATTATATTTACTTGTTCGTCGAAACATAAAGAATTATCGATAACTATACCCAAGACTTTTGTAATCGATACCCACTCGATAACATAATTATTTATGACTAAGTTTATTATCGATATAACTCTTTCAGTTCCTATGCACATTGCTACGGTTTTATTAGGATTAAGGTTCAAACCATTCTGAGTACACCAAGAAAAATGTTTTGCGAATCAACACTGATTTTGCGAAGTATTTCCTCTATGTCAGCTATCTTACAAGTAATGTATAGTTGGGAATCATCCGCGTATAAGTGACATAAGCAGTATTTGATGCAATTTGGTCAATCAGAGATAAAGATCGAAAACAATCTCTTTATAACGTCGTCGTAGCTTTGCCTGGAATGAATTTTTTTCTATGTTTGTTGATTTTGTATTTCAGTAGTGTGACATTGATAGGAAAATAGAGTTGCCAAAAAGTCTCAAATGAAAACAGTCCTTATTTTACATTCTTGTTGACAAGTAGAACATATTATATTATGGCACTAGGCTCTAGGAGATACAATACAAAGTTTTATCTCATTTAGTATCGTGTGGAGATATTGCTTTTTGGTTTCATCAAGAAGACTCTCTTCACATAAGTAGTGATCGATCGATACATATTTTTTTGTCGATATTTTAGTTGCCTATACCGATATAACATCGGTACTGTTTTAAAACCTAAATTATGCTACTAAATATAAAAGACGTCAGGGTTTTATCAAAAAAAGTCATAAATTTTAATAACATTTATAATTTTCAGTAAAATTATTCATAAATAAATTTTAAAATTAGGAACTTTATTTCAATTAGATAAAAGAATAAACATAATTTTTTAAATAAATATTCCAAAGCGGATCAGCCTAACGTTTTTTTATTGATGTTTTCAACAAAATTGAAAGAAAAATATTAAAAAAAATCAAATAACTCAAAAATTCTCTAGAAGTATTTGAAGAATAATTACATAAAATTAATTACCTACAAACTGATGAATTTAACTAAATATTTTCATAATGAATAATTTATTTATACTTTTTATTCATTTAATTAATAAAAAAAATTAATAATAATTCCCTACAAATTATTTAAAATTTAATTCTCAGTTAAAAATATAAATAAATTTATTATATCCAAAATTCGATATCCTCGAATGTACGGAAATTTTGGAAAATCCAAAAAATAAAAGTAACGTAATATAAAATGACGTAATCGATGCCTATTTTTCACCATTGAACAATTTTGAAAATAAACTCCCACCCAAACTATTGTCTGCCTCCCATTTCTCAATTTGCACTACATTGAGATTGATGTCTAATATCTAAGAATATAATTTTATATTTAGCTTTAGTTGATAAGTTTTGAAATGAATCTCTCAATTTGTAACACATTCATATTGATTTCTAATATCTAAGGATATGAATTTATATTTATTTTTTTTAGTTTTAGTTGATAAGCTTTCAGAATGTCACATTGTCGTGTAAATTTGAGTTCAATAATTCTCCATTTGTCGAAACTTAAAAAATAAGTAGGTACATGAAGCATTTCGTAATACGTACCTACAAAAGGCCCACTTCAGCCCGTCGCGTCGCAACTCGAACTCGAAATGATGGAAGAGTTGAAATTTCTCAACTACCTCCTTTGTTACAAACGGAACAGAAGCTGTAACTGCATGAAAATGATAAATGGCTCACAGCCAGACATTAATTGTTCGACTGTGAGAGATTACTGAATCTCTTTTAATTATTTTCGAATTATTTGATTGATAATCCTTGTGAAAGCAAAACAACCAGTAGTCCGAAAAGGATCTCGTACTGTTACGTTTAACCTCACGGAACAGTGGGTAGCTGTCACGGTCGTAATATTTTACAATCTGGGTTCACACGATATTTTACACACACCCACGTTTATTATAAGGGCCACCCTACACCGAAAGAGGGTGGCGCGGTCCTCTTCGACTGTTTTGTTATTCTAGTCGTTTCTAAACTCATTCTCACACTTGTTAATGGCCTTAAACGCCGGTTATCACATAAGTATCTGCTCCCTTTTATCCTGTCAATCTGGTATTGACACCTTTTTACGTCAATTGTATTTTCCCAAGCGAATTCACATTTTGTACGCTATTTTTACATTCACTTATAATAAATGTGCTCCTTTTTATTTATTTAACATCTTTTATTGTGGTTTACAATGAAATGTAGCCAATAAGAAATAAGCCAGGCGTTAAATATGGTTGGCTAAATCGAGTCCGGCATCTATTAATTGCCTTTCTATGTAGGTAACTTCAGTTCCGGGTGATTTTGACGTCCACGTAAGCTGAGTCTTAGGTATGTACCTGGTTGTGGATAACTAACATGTAGTAGGTACCTGGTGCCTTGGCCAACCACCCTCTTGTACGCAAGTTTCTGCACAATAACCAATAATGATTTATTGAATGCACAATATTTGCAATCGCGCTAATACTTGACAGAAATATGTTGAGAATTATGATAAAGATTCTTGACCCAGTATGAATTATATATAAAAATTCTCGGGAAATAGGTCACATTAACACTTTGTTTTATATTTTCGTCTTTACGTACGTTTCGGTCTCACGGCCATCATCAGTAGACTTATTATGTCGAAAAGGGGTTTTTTAAAACTAAAATATAAAACAAAGTGTTAATGTGACCTATTTCCCGAGAATTTTAAATACAGTTGAGAATTATGGAAAGGGTGTCTGGAATGGGAACAGTGGTAAAGAGTGATTCGACGTCGAAGCTGACGAGCAAATCGTCTGGGTCAACTTTGAGTGTTTGTAGTTTTTCAACGAAATGAAAGGTATTTAGGATAAAACTGTTGGAATTATCTACAAGAGGTATGAGATTAGATGACAGATATTGAGAAAGTTTATAAGAAGGGGATCCGATGTTGCTGACAATTGGTCTTAGGGGAACTGAGGGTTTATGAATTTTAGGAAAACCATATAATCGAGGGCTTCTTGAACAATAAGGGATAAATGTCTTATCTGGTTCAGGAAGGGAAGAATGACGGATGATTTGTGAAACTGAACAGGGGGGTTTATAGGAATTAGTTTGGAGATGTTGCAGGATTTTGTTATCATAATCTGAACGATTCATGACAACAGTGGAGTGTCCTTTATCAGGTTTTAAAATAGCAGCTGAAATAGCATTCGATTTGAGAGAATTAAGATTTGGATTAAAGGTTTAAGACAATTTGATTTGCAGTTCCGAAACGAATTTTGACGTTCATTTAATCGTAATGACTTTTCTTTGCCATTTAGTTTTAATTTTGTTCTTGTCTGTTATAGATGTGAGACAGGTTTTATACTTCTTTTATGTTTGAAAAAATACTTAAACAATTCCAATACATAAAGTTCTTTCAGTAGTTGAGAACATGGAATTCTTTGAATACTTGAGAAGATGAGTTCCTTATTGGTTTAGATACACATTGTTTTATTACATATTTCTATGTAACTTCCAATTTATTTAACGTTGATTTCTCCCATACAAACAAGCCATACAATACGTGGGCAACGTGAAAAGTCCCTGGAACAAGAATTAACATGTGAGACAGGTTTTATACTTCTTTTAAGGTTGCAAAAATACTTAAACAATTCCAATACCTAAAGTTCTTTCAGTAGGTTGAAAACATGGAATTCTTTGAATACTTGAGAAGATGAGTTCCTTATTGGTTTAGATACACATTGTTTCATCACATATTTTTGTCAACTTCCAATTTATTTAACGTTGATTCCTCCCATACAAACTAGCCATACAAAACAAAGGCAACGTGAAAAGTCCCTGGAACAAGAAATAAGATATAATTGAATTTCTCGATCCCTTCCAAATAATAAGATTTCTGCAATCCTTCAAAATAGGCTTTTATCTCTTACCGCCAAGCCATTTCTACAAGTTTGGGAATAGATAAATATCGCAGGGGGCCAAATCTGGAGAATATGGTGGACGACGAAACAATTCGTAGCACAATTCATGCAATTTTACCATTGCTACTGCGGATCTGTGCGTTGTCCTTGTGGAAGATCCAACAGCTCTGCATAATATACGCCTGTGATCGTTTTACCCTTTGCAAGGTTATTGATATGGGCGATACCATGTGTATCGCCATGACTTTGTTGGCCAATAAACCCACTCTGTTCTTTTTAGTCAGAGACTAAATGCGGCAGCTTTCTCACATTCAAAAGTTTATGCAAAATGTTCCAAATCCGTTCGGTTGAGATGCCCATAGCCTCAGCAATCTCGCAGATCGTCCAATATCGTACATGCTTGCTTTCGATGGGTGTCAAAACAGAACTGAATGAATGCATTTTAGTTAAAGATGTTACACAAATGTCACATAGTATTTTCGATTGTGTGCCATCCGTTTTATTTTTCAGGGACTTTTCACCTTGCCCTAGTAGAATTGATTGTGCCAGTGCAAAATACGTGCTATTTATCATTTGTAAGGTCGTTATATGCTTTCCTAAAGTAGCCAGACTGTCAAAATTAACACTGTATATTCGATTTGTTATTTATCATATTTTTTTATTGAATTTTGATTGAGAAAAACATTCTTCTAATCGTGTAACATTCATCTGCAGTTTATACAAGTCCTTAATGACAAAATTTATTTCTGTCGGATTTGATCACTTTATGAGTTATCAAAGTTTTCCCAAGAACAACAAACTAATTCACTTTGAATGATTATGTATTTCGCTTCAAACTAATGACACATTTATGTTGTCATTATTTAACAGCTGAACAATAATAACTTAAGACAAGAGATTCGTTAAATTCTGAACTGACTTCTTTGTTTGCGAAATAAAAGGAGAATGATTACAGTCGTGAATTATACACATTCGGTAACTTCTGTGCCATTATACAAGAATCTGAGCAAATTTCATGTCTTGTCGCCAATTTACAGACCAAGTGATGCATTTTCTTCACTTATCAAATGAAACATAATTGGTGTTCCTGTTCCCTTTGTTTGTTTGTATTTCTCTGTCCGCGTCTTCATCTCGCCAGACGTTATCTTTCAGTCAGCGTTGCGTTATAAATGCTTATTCGAGAATATAATATAATATTCTTATACTCATCACTAATGAAAGCTCTTTAAATATTTACAAACACGAAATGAATTGATTATATTGCGTCCGTCTGCACTTAATAATGGAGTTATTTGTTTGGAGACGTTTTTAATTAAACACCAGCTTTGAAGGACCCGCTGTTGTGAAAAAAATTAGTTGTCATTAATAAACTTGTCTAGATTGCGAAATCTTAATTGCGAAAAGAAGCCATTCTGGATTGTCTTTCTCTCTCTCTCCTGAGTCAGGTCTGGACTAGTCGATATTTCTAGAAATATATGTTACAGAGCAGATTATCTTGATAGTTATCAAAACTGTAGGTGCAATAAAATCAACATTCTGTATATACGATGGTGGTGCCAAAAACAATAGACAAATATTCAGGGCCAGCGTTGCGTTGCTCCAAGGAAGGTAGACGTTTCAAAAGGTCATGTCCGAATTGCAAGACCAAAAGCACTCTAATGAGGGTGAGTGACCCAACTAACATTATAGGAACCTCCTCCTACTTTGGATGAATGAGGAATCTTTGTTTCTTGATAAAATAGTTTGAATAATACCCTACAGCAGTTTATTTATAAAAAGAGTAGTTTTAAGATGTACAATGAAAAAGGCAAAAAAAATGCTTGTTCTGCAAAATAACAATTTCCAACCTGATCAAATCAGAGGTTTCATCAAAACCTTATAGTGGCGCCCAACGTGTGACCTCTTGCGTCAATCTTCTGTTCCTCCGGTGATCCGCCACCACATTGACATAATTAGCTTCGGCTATTAAACTACAGAGGTCGAGGTTGCCTCTTTCTAAAATTAAATATCTCGCAACATCAATCGGGATAATAAATGACCACTAAATAAAAATTTTAACGTCCCAAACGTTACAAAATGTGGGAAAAAGTGTAAGACGAAATTGTACACAATGGGGAGTGACGAAGTGAACCTTTTTCCAAGCACAACCAGTCTATCGAAGAAGATAAATTGCTAACAGCGATAGTTAGCAATACATGCAAAAAGAAAGCTGCTTACAATTTATGTGCTAAGCCTTACAAATTAATGAGGTTCGATTTAAATCAATTGGGCGAAGATACATTTGACAAGTTATTAAACAGTCATATTAAGAAAATAAGAACGAATTTTCGCTACTGGATCATCAACTCTATAGCAATAATGATGATAATATAGCAGTGTGTTCATGCTCAACCAATCAAATTTCTATGCGACTTGGAAACTGTATTTATATAATATAATATAAATTATCCAATGCATGCGTATAATACACGAAATAAATTGAATTTGACAATGAAACCAAAATCGTTAAAAACCATAGGGCAAAAAAATCATACTTATCTTGTTAGTGTTCTTATTGATATGCTTCCTGCTGGTATTAAATTGTTGAATAATATTAAACATTGTAAATGCAAAATTAAACTTTGAAATAACACCATCTTGGTATAGACACTTAGGTACTTATCTCTGGTGATTGATTTATTTAAGTAAAATAGATTATTATTTACCTAATAAAAAGAATATATATTTTATTTTTGTATTGTCTATGTTAAAAGTATTATGCAATATGTTTTCAATTTTTTATGTTTTGTTTATTATTCTAAAAATGACATTATTAATTTTGAGATGTATTTTATCTCAAGAGTTATTATTTATTTGAATTAAAATTTTATTTTTCACAAATAAAGTTCATATATGTTTTACATATATGAACTTTCGTGAATTAATTATCTAGTTTATTATAACTATTTTTGTAAATTGTACTGCCGAAAAAAAAGCCAGTTTATGTATAATAAACGTTATTATTATTATTATTATTATTATTATATGGTACATTTCAATGTAGCACTAATCTTTTTCACAATTCTTTATAATACATTTCGCCTGTGTATTGTCTCCTGCTAAATAAGCAAAAAACTACTTACAAACATTTTTTTCAAATTATAATTATTATTTGTGAGAAAACGGGATTTGGTTTCAAGCCGAAAACTGTAGCTATAGATTTTGAACTAGCTATACACATTGCTACCTGTGAAGTGTTGGAAGATTTAATGAAACGTGGCTGCAGATTTCATCTCGGTCAATTTTGGTGGCGAAAAATTCAAAAATTTCAAATTTTAAGTAATAATGTTATATAAATTACTTATGTAAGGATGAACGTGAGAAGTATAAATTATAGTTTCTTTGAATTATTCAAATTGGTGAGCTATTTTCCAAATTGGTGTGACAAAAAGGAGTGTAGAATGAGTGTTTCGATCTTGATGGATAATATTTGATATTAAATTGTAATTTATTAAGAATGTAACCACAGTCAATATGATTAATATATTAAATAATTTAATGAAGAAAAAGTTACGTAAAATGTTATTCTTCTTGATGAGAGTTTAAGAAGTTCATAATTGTGCTCAAAATCAGCATAGTGTAGGTGTCTGTAATAACGGAAATTAATTCGGTTGTTAAATTTTTTCTACTCCATTGGTATATTTGCTATATTGTGGATCCCAGACCACGTTAGCAAACTGCAGGTGGCTTCGAACCAAGGAAGTAGTTCTTAGGTTTCCTTCTCGTGTAATCAAAGTATAAAAAAATTTTAACCGGTCTTTGATGCTTTGAAGAAAAACACCTTCTCCAGTGAGAACTTTGTCAACAGCTTGATACTCAATAATATATCAGGGCGGGAATTTTTCGCCTCCTCCCTATTTGTTATTAATAAACAATAGCCTTATCGGTTTTCTGTGTCTTAATAAATAGAAATTATTTCTCACAGTATATAATGGTCCAATAGTGCGTTTTAAAACAAATAATACCAAATAATTCCGTTCATTGTGAAGCGAACAGTGTATAGGAATGTTATTTCTATAAAATACCGAATTTTCTGATGATACATACCAGGAGATACGCTCTAACGATTCAACCATACCTAGTAGTTTTAAATTACAAGAGATCGGAAATCTAGTGAATCTAGTGTGGGTTTATAATAACTTCCATTAGTAGGGAATGTAAAAGTGGTGCGTGTTCTGTAGTGGTTTGTTGTTCTATATTTTAATACCTTCGGCTATACGAGTTTAAGGATTCATGAAGCATGATTTATAAGCATATAGCGTGTTCCGTTAACAGTAAGTGCTTAATTATGTTTCTTATAATTGCGAGACAAGTGCAAGATGATTGGATAGGTACAGCAAAATTTTGAGAAGTTACTGTAAAACTGAATTGGCATTTCAACTTTCCAGCACTTTTCGTGAGCTTAGCGGAGATGAATTGAATATAAATAATTGAACTACAATCATCGTTTACTGTAATTTCGAACTTATTACATGTTTCAGCAAAAGAATTATAAACTTCGAGTGCCAATCTATTATTCAATAAATATATAATCGAAAATAGAATCAGTCATTACGTGATGGGAGGTCATTCTAAACTTAAATAAATGAGGTAGCAATCTGGGTCTACTGCTTTTTGCCATTTTTATTAATTAATCTAACTGCATCAAGTACTCAAAAAGCTCAATATTTGCAGATGATTTCAAGGTATTTAGACTGATAACCGAAATTGCTGATTGTGTAAGATGGCAGGAGGGCCTAGATACTGTCACTCGTTGGTTTCTAGACCATAAGTTGCATCTCAATATAGTCGAGGAATTAAAGCATTCCACCTTCCAAAACTGGCGCAGTAAGATGGATTGAGTTGCGGTTTTCTGCATTCGATTAAGAATTTGATTTAGAAATTTTGTGCCGCGTTTGTTTTTGTGCAAACTCTTTATTGCATTTCTACAGCGAAAAAATTCATTTTTACTAGTGCACTTTTTGAGGTGGATAAGAAAAAATTAATTACTCGGTGAATAATGCGTTAAACGGGCCTGTGTTGATTTTTCGGGGGTTAACGGGGTCGCTGATCACGAATATGATGTCAAAAAATTCCTTGAGGTCACCTTGGATCATTCCCGGTGCATCCGGGGGTCCTGACGCCCAGGATATCGATTAATGTCATAAAAATATATTTTTTTATGCTTGTCAACTGATTGAGCGAGGATATAAAGGTCACTGATGATAATTAAGACAAGCGAAAACTCTCCTGATACACCTGGAGATAACCTGAGCCCGGATATCTACGTCATCTTCTAGGAATTCGTTAATTTTTCTTCATAATATACAAAAAATTCTGGCTCTCGAAAGTTTTCGGGGTCGCTGTTACGAATATGATGTCCAAAAAATTCCCTGAGGTCACCTTGGACCATCCATGGGCTATCCGGGGGTTCTGGAGCCCTGGATATTGATTAATTTCATTCAAAATTATTTTTTATACTTGTCAACTGATGATTATGATCCAGAGAACGAAAGACTACGGTTTTTAATTTCAGGAAAGTTTTTGCATGTCGTAATCATCATCAGCAACCTTTATATCCTTGCTCTATCGGTAGACAAGCATGAAAAAATATTTTTTAATGAGATTAATCGATATCCAGGGTTTCAGGACCACCGGATACCCCGGGGATGGTTCAAGGTAACCTCAGAGAATTTTTTGGACATCATACTCGTGATCAACCACCTCGGAAACTTCTGAGAAATCAACTCGTGCCCGTTTGACTCATTATTCACCGAGTAATTAATTTTTTTTATTCACCTCAAAAACTGCACTCATGAAAATAAATTTTTTCGCTGTAGAAATGCAATAAAGGGTTTGACCAAAAAACAAACGCGGCACAAAATTTCTAAATTACGTTCTGAATCGAATGCAGAAAACCGCAAATCAATCTATTTAACTGCGCCAGTTTGGGAAGGTTAGACCTATTTTAGTGCTTTATTTCCTCGACTAATATAGATAAGTGTATAACCATAACGTATACTCGTAGAATTGATTACATAAATGATACATACACAATAAATAACAAACCATTGCAATGAAGAGACAAATGTAGAGACCTTGGTGTTAACTTTCAAACTAACGGGAAATTTAATGACCATTATCATTAAGTTATCAATAAAGCTTATTGAGCATTGGGTTTTATTGTAAGAAACACAAAACTTTGTAAAAATATGGACATAACAGTAAAGTTATATAATTCTCTGGTCAAATCCCACCTTGAATACACGTCTGTGATCTGGTTTCATGACACTAAAAGTAACATTAATCTTCTGGAGAAGGTCCAAAAGCGGTTTCTGAGATATCTGTACTACAAAAAGAACAATATTTACCCATACCTTATATCTTACAAGTTTCAATGTTCAGTTTTTCAGAGTAGAGGTTTTAAATGAAACACACTAGAATCAATAGAATGATGGCAATACAATTTTTAACAATCAATCAGACGTGTACTACAGCATTCTGTTTGATGTCTTAATAATCTAAAATTTCTCATAATCCTCCTGTGCCTTCCTAGTATCCCTCCGCATTAAAATTGCCTTATCACAATGTTAACTCTACCTCATTATCCAATTTCAATTACACTCTTCCTGCAATGTATTTCCCCATCCGGAACCTCGCTTGTTAACTATGTCTTATATTGTTTCATATATAGCCAACATCATTCATGTTTTCATACATTAGTATCGTTTGAAGATGACACGTTAGTGTCGAAACTATAGTCACGAGTTGTTTCTATAACATATGTGATAAGAAACAAATTAATAGTAATTTACGTAACATGTCCCGAAAGTGGACTTTTACTGGACGAGTGGGCAAATTGCAGGGCGAGGCGCAGGCGAGTCCTGCAAGCCTGCGAGTCCAGTAAAAGCACTTTTGGGACGTATTACGTACAATATTTTTTTTAAAACGGGCATTGTTGTACCATAAACTTCATATTATTCAGTTTACATTTTTATAACAAGAACTCTTTATTAACTAATTTTAACAATTTTTTTTAACAATCGTTCATTTTTGATTTACAAATATAAACATTATTTTTTAAACGTACGTATTATTAGCATTACTCTGTAAGCACGGTATTCCAAAATTATTCGTTGACGTGAGATTTTTTGAACTGCTTACATTATAATGAGTTTTTGAGACAATTTCTGTGTTTGAGTTACCTGCTTTTTGAATTTTGTTAGCTATATCAATCTTATTCTGAACTGAATCCTCAATGTAACCTTCGGCAACTTGAGATGAACTCCAACCACCATGTCGTTTTAAGTTTATGATGTCAGCACCTCCGTTAGCTATCCTTTATAATAAATGTCACGTTTTCAACTAAACGTCAAAATATGTCAAGTTATTTTATAGTTTTAAATAATACAAAACTCGGTTACTATAGAAACCAATTGACCGCTATCTTAGACTAACTATTTTATTATTTTTTCCCATTAAAGATAGGCCGGAAAGTAAATAAAAATGAGTCCGGTAAAAGCTTTTACCGGACTATCACAATAATTTTCTGGCTCGGTCCGACAAAATGAGATTTTCTGACCTAAAAACTAAACCGGAAAGTACTAATTTCTGGCTGGTTTTAAAAAAAAGTATTTTATTTTATTATATCAATGTGACAAATTATCTCAAAGTATCCATCATAAAATTATCACTAGAAAAATGTTTTCATTCAAAAGTTTCTTACATTTTTGTAATTGGAAAAAAACGTTCTTGATTCAAGATAGGATACTCAACGATACGTTTTAGCTGTCAACGCAGTGTTTCCTACAATAAAACAAAACTAATCTTATGTTGGTATCACACAAAAAACGATTCAGATTGGGACCATCGAAGATATAATCGATTTTTTCTGTGAATGCTTGGTTTGAGTCGATGGATCCTTCTGATTATATAGACTAAACAATAATGCTTCATTTCTCAACAGGTAGAACCCAAATACCTACAGAAAAGATTGGTAACATTATTGTTCTACAAATATGAATTTAGTTAATATCTAACAATCTTTGAAGCAATGTATCAACAACTGCACATCGCGCTGAAAAAATAAAAACGGAATTGAATCAAAAATCAAAGTATATGTTACATAGTTCCGTACTGGCCTCGTAGTTTCCTAATTCGAAATTGGCTTTATCCTAACAATAATAGTGAGCGGTACGTTCTCTCATATTCTATATTTTATATAGGATTTGCGATGAATCAAAATAAGTCTCAATTTTTGTGCGTTGCTGTTACCAATACGATTACTGCGAAATTGTACTCATAAATTCACTCTTGGAGTATTTGGAAGATTCGAAAGCAAGTAAAAGTGTAGATCTTGGAGCTGGAATTGTTGTATTTCTGTGAAAATGGATGATAAATGACGGTGCTCACAACAAATCGCTTCTTTTATACGCATTTGCTGCCGAAATTGTATTATCTTACCAGGTATAGTAGCTACTGACGATAAGCCACCTGATTATTGACACTTCCACTTTCGTCCTGGCTAAATAATGATAGCAATATTTTCAAAATGACCTCACCTCATCGATTGTCACTTTATATTGTGATACATCCAGGGATGGATTCAAACTATCTCCGGGAAATTGCTCTATGTTTTAAAAGGCATTAACGTAATGTAAAGGCGGTTCAAATGGAATAGTTAGGATGATTGAGCTTATCGCAATTCTCTTTATTCATAGTACAGTCAACCTTACTTCCCTGATACCATCACATAGTAATTAATTTAATGTTACCTTATTAGAAAGCATCGAGTTAGAATGCACTAAAGAATATTCGATGGGACTTAACGTCAATCCAACAAAACCACCATATCTTAAGAGTATAAAGTTATATTAAGTGTTATTCTTAGAATTCATGACACTAGCATGGAATGACCCTTGAAACGATCTCTACCAAATAACCGTGTGTCAGTTTTTGGGAGTCAAACCAATGATTAAACTCTCCAAAAATTAATTTTCATTTGAATGAGTGCCTCACACATTGGGCTACATACCTCAGTCCACCCCTGACTATGTCCAAGATTTTAATTAAACGCCATTAAGCAGATTGGATTCAGTTTAAACTGTATGCGAATTACCGCTCGAGGGTCGAATCGCATGAAACACAGCGCTTTAATAAATAGTTCATAAAATGCTATATGGATACTATAAAATGGGATGCTGATGCTGAAATTTATGTCACTTGATTTTCCCGATTTACAGTTTTATTGCGTCCGTTTCCGAGCGAACTAATCCTCCATAATTAACTCTAAAACAGCTGAAATCGAGCGAATGTGGCAACGGTTTCCGTCCATTTAACCGCATCCTTTGCTAATAATTGATTTCGATTCGAAGGCATTTGGCCATTTAGAGTGACCGCCCGTTCATATATATGACTTGGACGACTTTTCTCATCGTCAAGGTATCTCGCGATTTCTTTAGAGGGCGATTTGTGAGCAATAATTGAAAATTCGTGCCTGTTCAACATTTTTCGCTCATAGTGGGTCATATATAACATCATTCTACATTATTGCTAAAAATTAAGAGAGCATTGTTCTGTACAAGTAATTTGCCCTTTTCATAAACCTGTTAAGTGCATTATTGCATTGGTGTAACATAAGTTTCTTAAAAAAATCTTGTCTTCCGGATGGTTTCCGCGTCACAATAGCTCGACTTGATGCCGACGTTTCGCCAACCATTACAGGTGGCATCTTCAGGGCAGGCTTGAGGCTTGAACTGAAACTGGTTCTACTGGTTTCTGTAGCCGTATTTATTGTAGGAGAAATCCTTCACGCTACATAGTTCACTGCCTTTGTTCCTGTGCTTAACTTCGTTCCGGCACCTGACCCTGCCGTTGTGCGATCATGTGCGAAGTGGAATTTTTGAGGGCTGATAAAGGAAACTCTACTGGTGTCATGAATCGTTCAGATTATGATAACAAAATCCTGCAACATCTGCAAACTAATTCCTATAAGCTTTTACCAAAAGATCCCACCTCCTCTATAGAACGTTCAATTTCACAAATTATTCGTCATTCTCCCCTTTCTGATTCAGATAAGAAATTTCTTTTCCCCCATTGTTCAAATTGTCCCCGTTTATATGGTTTGCCTAAAATTCATAAGCCCTCAGTTCCCCTGAGACCAATTGTCAGCACTATCGGATCTCCTACTTATAAACTCTTTCGATACCTGTCATCTATTCTCAAACCCCTTGTAGGTGATTCCAATAGTTTTATCCTAAATTCCTTTCATTTCGCTGAAAAACTTCAAACGTTGAAAGTTGACCCATGCGATTTGCTCGTCAGCTTCGACGTCGAATCACTGTTTACCAATGTTCCCATTCCAGACATCCTTTCCATAATTTCTCAATTGTTACCTGCCAAAAACATTTCAACGGACTTGCTACCGTTAATTGACTTTTGTCTATCCTCCACATATTTTCTATACGATGGCAAGTTCTACGAGCAGTCCTCGGGAGCTGCCATGGGTTCCCCACTTTCTCCGATCATAGCTAATATCTTCATGGAAGCTTTTGAACAAGATACCATTGACTCATCAGTTTTGAAGCCGAAATGTTGGTTTAGATATGTCGACGATACTTTCGTTATTTGGCAACATGGTCGCGAAAAGCTTGTTCCCTTCCTCAATCATTCAAATTCATTACATCCCAATATCCGTTTCACCATGGAAGTCGAATCGCAAGGTTCACTCCCGTTCCTGGATGTATTGGTTAGTCGACAGACTGACGGTACTTTAGGACATTCTGTGTATCGGAAACCCACCCATACCGATAGATACCTCAATGGTCTTTCCCACCACCACCCTGCCCAAAAGCAATCTGTCATAAACTCCCTGGTCCACAGAGCTGTCAACCTATCTCAGCCTCAATCCTTAAAATCAGAATTAAAACATCTATCATCTGCCTTATTATCAAACAATTTCTCCCATTACAACATTCAAAAAGCCATAAAGAGATACACTTCACCTAAAATTCCAAATCGACCTGAGCTAGAAACCCTCCCACCTGCTTTATCCAAGGTCTATCTTCCATATATTCAAAATATAAGAGATCGAATTTCCAAAATCCTCAAAAAACATAATATTTCTACCCGTTTTTCCACACTTCCAAAATTATCTCAGTTTTACAAACCTATCAAAGATCCCCTTCCTCCTCTCCACTTAGAAGGTGTTTACAGTATTCCCTGTTCTTGCGGTAAAGTCTACATTGGTGAAACAGGTCGTACAGTAGCTACTCGTGTGAAAGAACATGAGCGCTGTACAAGACTTCGTGACACCAGTAGATCTGCACTTGCGGAACACAAGTTTAACACAAATCATCAAATCCTTTTTGAAGATACTAAAATCCGAGCCCCAAACTTCTATCAGCGAAAAAACCTTGAAGCTATAGAAATCCTAAAACATCAGAATAATCTGAACCGTGACTCAGGATATTACCTTCCTAACATTTGGAAACCCATCCTCGAAAATTCCACTTCGCACATGATCGCACAACGGCAGGGTCAGGTGCCGGAACGAAGTTAACCACCGGAACAAAGGCAGTGAACTATGTAGCGTGAAGGATTTTTCCTACAATAAATACGGCTACAGAAACCTGTAGAACCAGTTTCAGTTCAAGCCTCAAGCCTGCCCTGAAGATGCCACCTGTAATGGTTGGCGAAACGTCGGCATCAAGTCGAGCTATTGTGACGCGGAATCCATCCGGAAGACAAGATTTTTCAAGATTAGCTGTCCGCGGAAGTCTACTATCCAAGATAAGTTTCTTAGCCCATTCTAACTTTCCCCCATACCCTAGAGCGACTGAAATATTTAGCTAAAAATTTGTGAGAATTACAACAAAATTAAAATTAGTAAAAACTAGAAAACAAAAATCTATAGATCAGAACTTCTTTCGCTTGTAGAAACCGAGAACTTTATTGCAAATGGTTAGGAACAGATAAAGTTGTCGAAAGACGTCAAATTATGATTTGCCATTATATTGAAAGTTTATTCGTATTGACAAGATAAATTGTTTCATGAGAGTCGATATTAGGACCTCTATCGTGTTATTGTATGTACTACTCCTAGCGTTACCTCCTTCAGCTAAAAATGTGGCAAGATCTGAAATTATATACTATGTTACTGAAAATTCATTCGCAACGATAACAATTGTATTTTACAACTCGTTTTATACTTACAATCAGTGGAGCAATATTTTGGAAGGCAAGCTTGATTTCTTGTACATATCAACTCGATATCTCTTCTTCAAGATGGCGAACACAGTTATTATAAAACTGAAGTGTAACAGTGCTTAAAGATTCCTTCGACACGTTTATAAGCAGTGATTGATATGTTTCCATCCCTTCCGATGTGGTGGTTTTGATATTGCACTCCAAACCTATGTTACACGAAACGATTCAATGCAAAGAAATTGGTTTCATGTAATTCTCTGCAGTCTGCAGCGGTATGAGTTTTGGCTAAGATTCAGAAATTGCCATCTGATAATCTAGTAGAGCTTAGTGCATCTAAATACTCAAGCTTCCGTCTTCTCCAGGAAAGCGGATCTTACAATCCCTTATATGATGATGTCAGGTTCAACTATTCCTATGAAGTCTTCCATATTCAGGTCCGGGATCAGCACCAGCAGCTGATGATTATGTGAGGTCCATTGTGAAAACTGCTTCACAAAAATATGGTTTTATATTCCATGCCAGGAGCTACTTTACATCTCAGCAGCTTCTCATAATCTACGAAGCACAGATTTGACCTCTTCTCGAGTACTTTTTACATGTTTGAAATTCACCTCCGAAACATACGCTGAATCTAGTCAAACATTCATTGTCAAGCCCATTCCGCCCACACAAAAAAATGTCCATATAATGCTTACTTAAATGACGATAGCTCCAACATTAAACATGTTACGAGGCTTTGTTGCTCGAGGATGCTCGGTCGATTTTTTTCTAGCGCGAATATTATTTATATAGATACGCTAGAATGTCCAATTTAGTTCACCCTGTACAACATAAAGTACCTACAAAATACAATGTGCCACGAGCTTTTATTGTTTTCATAGTTTTAGTGCTAAAATCTGCCAGGATTTTCAGGGACCGATAGTACCATCTTCAAAGATCCATGTTTCGTCGAGATAAGCTTACATTTTTCGTTATTATATAGGTACTGATGTACACGTTTCGCTGCACGAAGAATTGCAGTTCTGAGAAGTATAATTGTTGTTTCCTGCACTTCTGAAGTATGATTTTAGCAAAAGTACATTATATTTTGCTCATATGAACTGTCAAAATAATTGACAAACATTCAAACTTACTGTATAGAACATTGACTGACAACCCACAGTCTATGTAATTCTTCTTGAAAAGTCTACAGCTTTGTGTTCATCTATGACAACACTTGGATGACCTTATGTGAACGTCATCTCAAAAATAGCCTGTATGGATTCAGAAAGATCAAAACAGATTTTTCCGCAAAGAATTGTTAGATTACTATACTATAGTGAGGGAAGTAATAAAAAGAATTTATGGGCATTTATGTTGAGGTTTAAGGTCACACTGAATCGCATACAACGAGAATGATATTTCTCTCTGATATTTTGTCTATTTGATAAAAGAAAAATAGCAACAGAAACTTGTAGATAAAATAGAAATGTTCCAAGGAGAGTTACCGTGATGATACAATTCAAGATATATATGCATTGTTCTTGAGGTTTCAAGCGGATTTGTGTTATGTAATATTCTAATATGTGTACTTTCATTTTCAGGTGAGTTTGTGTCAATTTGTACAACCTAATTGAGATAATCCACGTTCAACGCCCGTCGTCGGCCGCTGTACAGGAAACTAATTAAGGTAAAATAGAGCAAAATCAATAATACTTGTCATTCCCTCATTCTATTCAGTAATGTTACATAATTAATTAGCGTAACCCGTAGCATTTTCCTGTCACCGTACATTCCATCATCGACACATTTGTACAATTGGAGCGTATCTTATGGGTGTCCAATTGTCTATTGTTCGAATTCAATATGTAGATTAGAGTAAGCATTAAGAATCGTTCCAAATCGGGGTAGCTTATGAAATATTTTCGATTTGCAATTTATAATGCTATACGTCATGCAGGTTATGTCAAATGTCACAAAACATAACCTAACATTTATAGTCTTCAGTCGAACTTACGATGTTGCCAGAGTTATAGAGTTCATATGATTTTGGTAAATTGATTTTCGACTTAATAACGTTAGTACATATGAAACGAATTTTGTATAAAATTGTGAATCATGGCCTCATTAGCATTGAAGCAATCGCGAAATTACGATTTCTACAATATGGCCGATTGCAGCACAGTGGCGGCTCGTGAACTTTTCAAGAGAGGAGGCTGGACATAAAACGTTTTTGTAAAAATATACTCTATTCAGCCAATTAATTTAACCTTTGCACAGCGACCGTACCAGCTACTTCAGTGACAAAATTAATTGTTGCCCAGCAAGAACCAAAGTGGAGGTGTAGAGTTTCTCTTGCCAAACAATTTTTTTGTTCGTTTGTTTCATTTTTGTTCTAAGTGTTTTACTAAATCTTTTTCAATAGATATCAAACTAACATTGTATAAACGATTTTGGCCCATTGTATATAACGCATAATTCATTGTGCAGTGTTATTTTATCAAAAAATTTATATTTTAGAACTAAGTTATCTAAAAGTGTATTGGGAAACTCTTTTGGAAAAGATTCGGAAAATCTTCTATTCGTCAAGTCGAAAAACTTCAATTCATGTAAATAGGTAAATCGAATCTCAATTTGACCTTTAATAGTATCTATAATTTCATAAAAAAATTGTTCATAATGTAGTTTCTTGTCTACCAAATTATATGTTTTCCTCCTTTAACAATATTCTGTTTACCGGTTAATTTAAACTTAATACTCGATGTAATATGTTCCTGCGATTTTTCATGTCTGTCTATACCACGAGCTAAATTTTTCAAATCATCATAACCCGAGTGCCCCCAACATGAAGTTGTATCAGATGTAAATAGCAAGCAATACCAGCAATAAAATTCATTGTGTACCTCAGATCCCGTTAACCATAAATAATTTTTATAATTATCAGTATTAAATGATCGATTTTGAAACTCACCTGTCATTAGTAATCCTTTCAAATCGGGTAATCCGTTTATTTAAAAAAAACACTTTTCTTTCATATGTTAATCCACTAAATGGATTTTCTAAAAAGCCAGCAACCAAATTACTACTACGACTACCACTCATTTTAACGTTTAATAATTAAGTAATCTAACCTTACTTCGCGTCTCGTGGCATGACTCAATAAGAAGCACTGACACAGCACGTATCCCAGAAAGTCTCGTATTTCATACGACTGACCGACGGCGAACGAGAGGCTAGCCTACAGAGAACGTTGCAATTCTAGTGTTTTACTTGATGTAGAGCAATTGGATTGGTTGGAAAAACGGCAACTGCGTTGAACAACACATGCTCAGCGTTTGAGATATATAGAGAATATAGCCTCTGGGCATTGTTGCCAGATTGAAAATAACTACTGAGAACGGGGAATTAATTGTAAAATTCAAAGAATTATCAGAGAAACAGGAAATAAAATGGAGATTGATAAATTGGTGAGGAGGCTGAGCCTCCTTAGCCTCCTTCGAGGAGCCGCCACTGTTGCAGCAGCACCCCTTGCAAATATCATGAAAATAATAAACGCATATTGAAGTGCTTAAAAAATATCATCGATTCATATGAAAAATAACATGATAGAGAGTGAATTCGTCGATTTAATTACAATTAACCAAACATTTGATTTTCATTAAAAAAATGGCCCTGTATTGGGGCTATTAGTTTCGGAAAACCTCGAACCGGCGTCACTTCGCTTCAAATAATGCCCAACAACATTTCCCGTTTCATAGTTGCCCATTGAGTTATTTATTTCTTTATATATCGGAAAAACGTCAACTGGGATGATTTTGGACATCTAAAATTGGCGAATAACTTCAAGCGCGTCACTCCTATGTGAATTCTGACCCCATATTCGTGTTCAGCACACTCGAAAACATAAGTGTAACCATACAATTTAGGTTCATATATTTAAATAATTGCAGAGCGACTGAACTATCATATATTTATTTGTTTCTAATTCTCTTGCAACAATAATGTTAGTATTAACGAATTTTCTGAAAATATTATGATAAAGAGAGCTGGTATTTATGAGATTGACATAGTTTTAGAGCCATCAGATAATTCAGCCTGGCAAACATCATGCACAGCAGAACATCAATCAAAAATCATCTCGAATAACTAAGTGTGCTCAAACGATTTTGTTTCATTCATATCAACTGTTTAATCTCAGTGAACCGACTATGAAATTGACTGCCCATCAAACATAAGATAAATCACATTGTAGTTTCTAAATCAAACTGACATATTTACAATACTCTCTTGTAACTGCTATAGTGACGATGTGTGTGCATTTTGTGGCTTTGGAAAACAACCATTTGATAGTCATGTGAAGATATTACTTTACATCACAATGTCAATATTATAGATGTGGGTAACTTGTTTACAGTTTACAGTGCGACGGTATCGAATAGACCACTGAACGTGTCCCTGGTTGCAAAATATCAACAGATCGAATATCATACGAAAAACTAAGTATGTCTGGGAAAAGTTTCTTAATTACTACTTTGTTTTGAACTATGAGGGTTGGCCAACTCACCACAACAGGGATTTTTGTTTCGGAATAAAAGGTCCCTACATCACACCCTGCAACAAACAATTTTACCTCTGAAGTTTATACACTGCTTATTAATTTTTTGATAAATTTACAAAAATAACTAGTTTCAAATGCAATCGAAGGTGAACTATGGGTACATGTTGAGTTAAGTAGTCGAAATAACTAAAAACCGTGTTTTTATTCTAACTTCTATTCCAATCTGTTCTTCGGCAACATTGAAATGCATTCATGACCAATTTGGATGCACCTGTATAGTTAGGGTACAGACAGGGTGGAAATCATATCTAGAAAGCATTAAGATATGCGGCAAGTGGGGCACATGCGAAAATAATTAAGCCTAAAGTGCGTTGACACAGTTCCAAACGCGTTAGAGGTAAAATAAACTGATTGTTTTGTCTAAGTCCTCATTAGCATAATCTGCTGTAGACAGGCCGAAAGTGGTTTGGACAAATACTCTAAAATATGCGAGCGAAAGCCCCGCTTCCATTAGCATTTGAACTGGGGTAGAGCGACTTCGTAGAATAGGTTGTTACCCCCGACAATATCTATAAAGGTACCGCATAATAGAATTTCGGTCCGTTTGAAATCTGCTAATCTTCCCTTCTCAAGACCCGTCACTAAGATGTCCCAGTCGATGAACCAAACCAATTATTTTATTCTTCTTGAATTGAATACTCTCGTTTCTATATCCCGACAAAAAATGCTATTTTCGAGGCGAATTTTTATACAACTAAATCTCAAAGTAGATCCTAAGGGCAGATAATCTCAGTCTTTTTATTGACAAATTCTTTCCTTCACAATACGCATTCCACTGATATTAGGCATTTTCTAAATACGTATGTTTTATTTATACATTTCTTTTTCTGAATAGAATTACAAAATGCTGAAGATTAACTGTGATCCATAAAATACTTACTTTCTGCAGTATAGAAATCATATTTTCATATACTTAATCTTCTTAATTTTCATAAAAAAAGTACTCCTTATTTTTTTTCATTCCAATCACTGTAGTAAAAATGTATTATACTGGGTTCCCCATAATAGACTACCCATTTTATATTATTAATAAATTCCCTACGAGATAACTAAATAGGTTGTTTTCTGTGGGATTATCTTCTATAGTCTTTGGGATTTAAGTTAATTATTAATCAAGTAGGCGCCTGTCACAAATAAATTTTAAATTAATAATTCCGTGGAACGCCATTTTTCTACGAGAAGTTTGTTAGTTTTCATCAATAATTATTTAATTTTTTTGCTTTGAGACATTATTTCAACATCCGTTTGAACTTTCATGGATTACTCAGTCCAACAACGTGTGTTTTGTGTAGAAACTTACATAAGAAGCAATTCGATAGAAGAAGTTAGGCGGGCATTCCGGCGTCAGTTTAATAACAACAATAGGGGTTACGCGCCATATCGTAAAACTGTTAAGTTATGGTTTCGTCATTGGCGTGAAAATGGTTTTGTACAACATTTGAAGAAGCCTGGACGTCGAAGAACAGTTCGTACACCAGAAAATATTGAACGAGTTAGAATTGCGTTTACGAGAAGTCCTAAAAGGTCTGCTAGTCGACAAACCCTTGTTCTAGGAATATCGAAGGGAAGCTTAGCTCGAATTCTTCAAAGAGATTTAAAATTTTATCCCTATAAATACCAAATGGCACAGCACCTTAGCAATCAAGATAAAGAAGCAAGGTTAGCATTTTGTCAAGAATTTTTGGATTTACATCAAGGAGCAATTCACAGTCTCCTAATGACCGACGAAGCAAATTTTTATTTGAACGGCATGGTCAATAAACAGAATTTTAGATACTGGTCAAATGAAAATCCTCTTGAAATCTTTACACAGTATGCTAGAGACATTTCTCATTCCAGAATTAAATAGACGAGGATTACTAAACAATGCCTTACTATTCCAACAAGATGGGGCAACAGCTCATACCGCCAGAAACTCAATGAGGGTCCTGCGAGAAATGTTTAATGGCCGACTCATTTCTCGATTCGGAGATTTGCCTTGGCCTTTGAGGTCCCCCGACTTAACGGCACCCGATTTTTACTTGTGGGGATATTTAAAAGCCAAAGTGTTTGCGAGTCGTCCAGGTACAATCGAGGAACTGAAAGTCAAAATTCGTGAAGAAGTTGAAGGAATAGACGAAGGTTTGCTACGCCGTGTAATGAACCACTTTTCATCTAATATTGAAAAATGTGTTGAAGTTGGTGGAGGTCATTTAGAAGACGTGATTTTTAAAAGTTAGAATTAAATTAACCAAATATTCATAAATTATCATAAATCCCAAAGAGTTAGCTGTAATTTAGTAAAATAAAAAGTTTGTTTTGTTACCAAAAAAATCTTAATTCAAATATTAAAATGGGTAGTCTATTATGGGGAAGCCAGTATAAAGATACGTGAACTAATGTGCCGACTTTCTCAAGGTTATAATCCATTGTCGGTCATTGTTCATGTACTGGTGAATCCTTGCTTCTATGATATTAGAAAGTTTCCAAATTAAAAAAAAACCATTGTGTTAATGATAAAATTGATTATAATTTTTATATAAAAAATTCTCGGGAATTAGGTCACATTAACACTCTGTTATAAATGTTCGTCTTTACGTACGTTTCGGTCTCACGACCATCATCAGAAGACTTATTTTGTTAAAAAGGCGTTAACTAAAACTAATTAGCACAAGCGTCCATATCGCACAATCTTCAATCAAAAAGCTCACGCCCTCGAAACGAACAGAACCACGAATAATCGAAAATTGTATCGTTAATATTAAAGTATAGATTTTTTCGTAACAAGAAACCACTGTTAAGTAATATTCTCATAATGTACAAACGCATATTGATATGGTCTCAAAGCAACTGAAGTTCTAAGTTATTTGTTTGTAATAACACGACCCAGATGTAGATTTATGACGTACTTGAAAAGGTTTTAGACTTGCATTGGAATTTAGTTTACTTTAAGCGTTCTTCCTAAAATATACTTTTAACATTATAAAGACGTATGTAGGAATTTGCAAGAGTTTTAATTAATCAAGTCAGTATAAATCTGACTCAATCCTTGAATATCATTCCTATGATTTACAGAATTTGAATCCCTTTTTACGTGAATCATCTCCAGGATAGATCTTTTATAATAATTGGTTTCTTTAGTTAAAATATTAACATTTTTGTAATCAAATTGATGGTTATAATCAAAACAGTGCTTAGCAAGGGCGGTGGAATTTTCTAAGTTATTATTTCTTCTGCTATACTTATGGCCGTACATTCTTTTTTGTAAATATTGCTTAGAGCTCTTGCTACGCACTGTTTTGATTATAACCATCAATTTGATTACAAAAACGTTAATATTTTAACTAAAGAAACCAATTATCATAAAAGATCTATCCTGGAGATGATTCATATAAAAAGGGATTCAAATTCTGTAAATCATAGGAATGATATTCAAGGATTGAGTCAGATTTATACTGACTTGATTAATTAAAACTCTTGCAAATTCCTACATACGTCTTTATAATGTTAAAAGTATATTTTAGGAAGAACGCTTAAAGTAAACTAAATTCCAATGCAAGTCTAAAACCTTTTCAAGTACGTCATAAATCTACATCTGGGTCGTGTTATTACAAACAAATAACTTAGAACTTCAGTTGCTTTGAGACCATATCAATATGCGTTTGTACATTATGAGAATATTACTTAACAGTGGTTTCTTGTTACGAAAAAATCTATACTTTAATATTAACGATACAATTTTCGATTATTCGTGGTTCTGTTCGTTTCGAGGGCGTGAGCTTTTTGATTGAAGATTGTGCGATATGGACGCTTGTGCTAATTAGTTTTAGTTAACGCCTTTTTAACAAAATAAGTCTTCTGATGATGGTCGTGAGACCGAAACGTACGTAAAGACGAACATTTATAACAGAGTGTTAATGTGACCTAATTCCCGAGAATTTTTTATATAATTCATACTGGGTCAAGAATCTTATTATATTATTATAATTTTTCAAAACTTCATAATAATCTGATTCAAACTTACAAAAGTGTACAGTATCATTAAAGATACATCACTTTTTCTAATCATGTGTGTGTGATTCTCCTTGACGATCCCGGACCCAGTTTCTCCAAAGATAATGCTATTTGACCAAATCTACAACCAAACCATTGAACGAACCTCAATAATCATCTGCAGATCTTTGAGTCACTGTTTCATTATCACATGGCGAACTGTTGTTTTTGATTATCACACGGATAAAGACGTCAAATTATAATCTAGGTTAATGCATTAAAATTAATTCGAATAGACAACATATGTGTTTTACAAGGGTCGATATTAGGACCTTCATTGTACTATTATTATATACCAATGATGCTTCTGCGGGGTCAAGATTGTCTTATAGACTTGAAATTCTATAGATCGGTTTAAAGGGGTGCTAAGAGGAACTGCATTATTTTTGGGCGCGGTAGCCCCATTTCTAGGGGTATTCATCTTTATTTTTTTAAATTGAACTATGGTATTCTATTGAACCGTAAAGACAACCGTGTTTTCTGGTTATCAATATATATCACACGTATATATTCAACCTGTAGAAGTATTCGAAATTCTCATTTTAAATTTCAAGTGACGTCATCGATGTGACGTCATGATCTATTTTATGACGTTATGTGCAAGGAGTCTAGACTTCTTCGTTCTGTGGTGCTTTTTTATAGTTCATGTCAAAGCAAGTGGCATTATAAAAGAAGGTTATATCATTAAACAGACAGCTGGTCTCAACACGAGTTGTGTAGACAATTTGGCTAAAATAAATTTCAATGCAACATAAAGTATAATAACATCTTTCATAAGCGGTTTTTAAATCTTTTTCTGTTCCTACAACCATTTACATATGACCAGCAGGAGTGTCTGAAATCTATTCTGCTAACATAAGTAAGGGAACTGACATGATCAATTGATCACAGGTTTTTATAATGTCGTGAAGATCCAACAATAAAATAATTATGTGAAAAAAAATTGCGACGTTACCTAAGCCAATTGGAAAAGTTAAAATTTTTATTTTTGAACAAGTATGATATGTGTCAGTTGTGATGTTTTTAGAGATAATATATTGCATACTATTCCAAAGCCTTTTTGATCTATTACCTCTTTATGCGCAGCGGCATATGTCGAAATACGAAGCAAGTGTCAGAGTTTAAAGTTTATATTGACATCCATAATAAATAATGCCTGTATATATCTAGTAGGAATCGATATCTCTTCAAGAAGTTCACATATACTCAATATAATTCAAGCAAATGTAGACATACATCTCTTTCATTCTCGATCTGGAATATCTTATTCACAATAACGTTATAATAAACAGAATGTTTTGAGTATTGTCTAAGAATAATTTGTGAGTATCGAGAAAAAAGCCAAATGATGAGGAAATCTCTAAGTATAATTGAAAAGTATTTATTGAAAAATATATACAGTGTGTAAGTTACAACATTATAACAGGCCTCGTTTCAGATAAATACAAAAATGTTCACTGAAGTGCGAGCACTTGTGTGTGAAGTTTACAATATAATATAAATATATAAATATAATAAAATAATAATAACATAAGTAATACTTGACAATATAATATAATAATAATAATAATAAGTTTATTAATAGATAATGTACATTACATACAGATTTACTCTTAATAAGTAAATAAATAAATAAATAAATTTATATGAATAAAACAGGTGATTGACATAAGTGATAAACACTTGTGTGTGAAAAACATAATATAATACAAAATAATGAAATTGCATTTGAGACACTAAACAAACAAAAGTCACCTAAGCTAAAGCTTGTTGGTGAATAAAAAAATACATATATAATATACGATACTAAAATATAATTATAAAACATAATCTAATCCAAAGAACAAGGATAACCTACACATTCTATCACATCATATAGTGTAATACATAATACATTGATTTGAGTAGTGATGTATGCAAAAAAATAAATTATTTGGTATTTTCAATAAGTTTATGTATATCTAATCTAGCCATACATACTTTTTAACTTTATTTTTAAATCCATATAAGTATTGCTGCTGCTTTATCTCGCTAGGAATGGTATTATATAGTTTAGGTCCTAAGTATGAAAAACTTCTCTGGCCAACTGATTTTGAAAATTTTAAAGTTTGAACCTTATCATTGATTTTGAGTCTGGTAGAGTGATCGTGAATAATATGTGATAATAATGATTTGTTTTTGAATTGGTGTACGACAGTTAGTAGGAAATATAATTGTCTAATATCTAGTACATTTGATTCATCAAACAGGTCATGTGTAGGGTAAGTCTTTTTTTTTCTGTATATTAATTTTAATACCCGGTTTTGTATTATCCCGAGGGGGTCTAGATGTGTCTTTATCAAACTTCCCCAAGCTACTAAGCCATATGTTAAATGAGATTCGAATAAGCTATGATAGATGATTTTCGTTTCCCAAAAACGAAAAGTTGTAGATTATAAACCTTAATTTTTTTATTAAAGTTTCTACATGTGCGGTCCATTTTAGATTAGAATCAAAAACTATTCCTAAGTATTTAAAGCTTTGTACCGAATGTATGTGTCCTAGAGTGTTATTGCAATTCACAGTCAATGTATTGAAAGTTGGTTTATTGACTTCACTAAGAAAGAATGGCAAGTAACAAGTTTTGCTAATATTAATGGTGAGTTTTTTGAAATCCAGCCAATTTTTTATAATCTTCAAATCAGATTCCACGCTTTGCTTGACCGCATCCCAATTATTGCCCGAGCAGAATAAGACGGTATCATGGGCGTAGCTTAGCACTTCACTTGATGTAAGTATGCTAAATAACTCATTCACATATATTAGGAATAGTATGGGGCTACTTCGTTCTCACAATCATCCAGCAATTAAAATGGTGCAATTTTTCTAACCAAATTCTGATTCTCGCCTTATGAAGTTGAGTAAGTCATATTTGTCCTTGAAGTCTTCTCCTATAGATTGCCTATCAACAGGTGTTCCACAGAGATCTGTCTCGGCATCAACTTCGTTACTGCTCCAATTGGAATGGAAGTAACCTCCTGTCCCCTCCACAACTGCAGATTATGATACACGACATATGGCTTATTCCTTTAGAGCCTCTACATCATCCATTGAAGCCAGAGGTGATTTCGAAATTGGGATCTGGTAATCCAGTACAGCGTAATCCAATAGAAAATCGAGCTTGTATTGTCTCCAGGGAGGTGGAAAAACTGTTCTTATGACATCCCCAATATCCCTGCTCATTATCACCACCAACAGCATCTTCTCATGGCGATCACAAGAGGTCCATTTCGAAACCTGCTTCACAAATTATTTTGGGCCAAGAGAGCTACGTGTACTACTGTTTTTTGATTTTTACCCAAATTCTACAAGTCAATTTTTTTTACCTTTTCTGTTGACGTCATTACCAACCCCATTGCTCAAGGTGTCATCGACAGATTTTGGTCATTTTAGCCCTTCGTTGACTGGACTATTACTCCATTCGCCAGCATTAGCCTGATCTATTGAACGATCCGCCTAATTTCTTAATTTTCATAGCTTATTGTTGTTTTAGAACTCCTTTATTCCTAGTATATTGTTATGTTCTTCATAAGAAAATTTTATGCATTTCAGTGCATTGACCCTGAATTTTGAACGTCCCTGTATATTATATCATGTTTTCAGTACCACGAAACAATTTATAATATCAAATTAGTCCTAGGTGCCAAATTCCGTGATTATAGTATCGATTGTATGAAAAATAATGGAATTAAACTGCATTTAAGAACCTAACTTCGAAAAGCTGTAGCGCCTATAGGAAGCATTGGATTGAATCATTTTTTCATATTTGGAACTATAGAATCGGTTCCCAGAGTATGCTCTCATGCAGAGATTCTATAGATCTCATCTTGTGGAAATGGTGTTTTCATGGATACGAGCACTTTGCCTCCCGGAGCTGAGGAGCTGAGCGAGGTTCGAAGAAGGATTGTTTGACTGCCACCCTAATGTGTATATATATAGATCTGACTGAGGCTTCCGATTGCGTCGAAAACGAAATATTACTAAACAAATTATACAACGTGGGTTTTAGAGGTACTACCTTTAACTTGATATCTTCATATTTACAGAATCGACAACAAAGAGTTAGAATAAAAGATACATTGAGCTCGCAACAATATATCAAGTGTGGGGTACCCCAAGGTACTGTTTTGGAGCCTCTCCTGTTTAATTTATACATTAATGATCTAATGCTTCTTCCTTTACAGTCTGAAATAATCTGTTTTGCAGACGACACTGCTGCTTTCATAACTCATTCTGATTGGTTTAAGTTAAAATTATTAACTGAAAATGAAGTAATAAAAAGTAAAAATTGACTTGATAATAATTTATTAACTATGAATTCAAATAAAACAAAGTACCTTCCCTTCACATCTTATACCAAGATTTAATTCTCTGACAATAAAAACCCAAAGATACCACTTCGAAATAACTACAGCCATATCTGTAAAGTATCTTGGAGTAAAATTTGATTCACATATGAGATGGGATGCGCAAATAAGTAACATAATAAGGAAACTTAGACCCCTATTAGCAAAATTTCGGTACCTCAAAGAAATATTGGATATAAAACATCTAAAAATCCTATATTACTAACTCATTCAGTCTCAAATTGGTTATGGCATAATAGGATGGGGAGGTTACTCTGTTAATGCCTCAAAAAACTTAGAAACTGTTCAAAAATCATTCTTGGCAAAAAAAAATTACTTATCATACAGTAGCACTATTTGCTGAAGCTAAAATTCTAGATCTTAGAAGACTACTTTCTAGAGTGTACATCATATATATACAAAAATAGAAATGAAATGACTTGTATAGATCATATTTACAATACAAGACATAAGACACATCTAAAAATCCTATATTACTAACTCATTCAGTCTCAAATTGGTTATGGCATAATAGGATGGGGAGGTTACTCTGTTAATGCCTCAAAAAACTTAGAAACTGTTCAAAAATCATTCTTGGCAAAAAAAAATTACTTATCATACAGTAGCACTATTTGCTGAAGCTAAAATTCTAGATCTTAGAAGACTACTTTCTAGAGTGTACATCATATATATACAAAAATAGAAATGAAATGACTTGTATAGATCATATTTACAATACAAGACATAAGACAAATACCACAGAAAAGCATTTGTAAAAAATCAATAGGGCAGAGATGTTGGCTTCATCAAGGTAAGATGTATTATGATAAATTACCACCACAAGTGAAGTCCGCGAGAACCATAAAACTATTTAAAAGCAATATAACTACATGGTTAACAACACTTCCAAATTTAAATGCAATCTTGAATAATTAAGGATCTAAAAAATGAAATGTCCAATATAGATGAAAAAAGAAAAATAGAAACTGCTCTAAAATATTATTGGTGAATGAATTGTTTTCTGGTTTTCAATTGAATTCCTGTTTTAGAATAATTTTGGATGAATTTATTTTAATATATAATTTAAGCAATATTCACATACAAGATTTCTCTGAAATCTTCGTGAAGAATCTTATAATTTATTTGCTCCTGAAGAACTGTAATATAACTACATCAATTGATCAATTGACTATTGTGAACACAATGTATATTCAAAGGAAATACATTTTTCTCCAAATGACATTAAAAGCGGCCTTTCAATGACACTTGGCAGGCTTAGAAGTTGTACTTTTATTGCCTAGGCAGAAAAAGTCCACTTTTACTGCCTAGGCAGAAAAAGTTCGTTGCTAGGCAACCTTCCAAGTAATAATTTAAATCAAACTGGTTATTAAAATTGACAATGACATTAAGAAAACTCAAAATGATGCTGATGATAATAAACTGGTTTTATTGCATTAAAACTACAAACTACAACACGAAATTTTTATTTATTAGATATATTTATGGTCAATTGTGAACAATTATTTAATACAATTGAACTCTGTCCACTTCCCTCCTTTCCAGTAAAATTAACAACTTTAGTATCCACACTTGATACTCCGGAAACGCCAGAAAATATTTTATTGCCGATGTTCGACTTATTGGCTAGCGAGTCCTCAATATAGCCCTCCGCGACAGCGGAAGACTTCCATCCTCCATGTTGCTTCAACATTGTTATGTCCCCACCAGAATGCACCAGCAACGTGGCCGAAGTTCTGCGAAAGCAGTGCCCGGTATACTCTTTCGCATGGGATAGTCCCAGAAAAGTAGCAATTTCTTCTGGCATTTTACCGAATTTGTGAATGCCAATGAATTGATGATGTGCTTTACCGTTCGCATATTTATAGAAGACACGCCGATTATTTAAATTCGAGGGTCTGGAGACTGCATATTTTCTGTAAACGCTTAAATATTCCGTTACTACAAAAGATCTTGATCTTTTGGTCTTAGTATTTGGTAGCATAATTAGCAATTTGTCGCCCATATCATTTATATCATCTATTTTCATTTGCAAAAGCTCATCACATCTACAAGCCCCAGCGACTGCAACAATAATTACAACCTAAAATATAAATTGAAAATTAGTTCTTTAATCCATAATAGATCATTTTCAATATATTCCTACCTTCGTACACAAATACAGTTCATCTGGGGCATCTGATAAAAATTTCTCGATTTCTTCTCTTTGAAAAACTCGGGATTTTTTTGCATGGAAACCGTCTGACTGGCGTTTCAAAAAAGCCCGTAACTTCTGGTATTTTGCCAAATCAATGTTATTTATTATGTTCAGGGTAGCTTTCAACATCGAATAGGTAGACCATAACGTTGAAGGCTTCATTTTCTTTGAAAGATCGGAAAAATAGACAATCAGCACATTTTCAGAGAAAGATCCTATATTTTTTTATATTCCATGAATCTGCTGTATGTGAGTTCATATACAGTTCTTGATTTTTCCGGTAAAAGGTTAAATTCCACATCTCGCGCCTGGTCTCTTATCTCAGGTGGTGTTAATTGCATCAATTCATCCTCACTTTGCAGTAAATCCATTTCTAACATTACAACTTTTCAAAATTGACAATGACAAAGTAAACAGTAAACAAACATATTCAACAAACGTCATCAGCGGTAAACATAGTAACGCAGGGCCCAGTTACCTTTAATAAAATAATTTAGTTATTTGGATATTGATAATGAAACGCAATTTAAATATGAAAAAGTCGATTTTGCGTGGAATTGGAACAAATTTGAAGAAAAAATTATATGTTTCACACGGCAGAAAAGCAGATTTAATGCCGCGGCATTAAATCTTGTGCTTTTATGCCTAGTGAAACAAATAACTATTATTATTATTATATAGGGGTTCTAAACAATATGTGGAAGTTTCTCGTCATACCGATAACTGTCTTCTAGCTTTGATTCGAAAGATCTGTCAAACGTCTTCGGTGACTGGTCCGGGTTTCAGGGTAATTAGAATTGGGCCACACCTAGAGGTGTAATTGAAAGCGATCGATATTAGTGTCGATCCTTTAGTTTTACTGGCTGAAATGATTATTTTCGAAGTCGTTGAGGTGAATAGTGATGATCAGATGCCGTTTAAGTAACACATTCAACCCTATGGGTATTGTGCATAAGGTAAGAAGGAGGTAGAAAAATAATGGTAACCGACCGAGGTTAGTGTTGATTCCATAGGTTTAGGTGTCGCTGAGATGACTAGTGACAAATAAAGGTTTTCTTCGATTCTGTCGACCAGGCGACTGGGTAATCAGTTATTAAATAATTAATGCTTGCGAAAAAGGATCAAAATGTTCTCAGGGTACTAGTGTTCCATTCTCAGTTAGAAAGTAGTACAAGGTCCGCTCCGCCATTGCCATAAGACAACATGTCCGTCACTTCTGGTGGTGTGGAGTGTGTAATCAAATTACTAAAATTTAGCTAGTATCTGGTTACTGTGATCATAACCGAAATATTCTTGAGTATAAATTAGATTGTCTCAATGTTTCCTAATTGATGTCAAGGTCTGGAGTATCGTGTAATATAATATGCACTTGCGATTATGAACATCTACATGTGTCAAGACAGCCGCTATTGTTTTAGTTGGAATGAAATAAAACCTGTCGGCGAAAACAAAATCAAACAACATGGCAGTATTTCAGAGTACGATCCAGGATCATCTCGTATTTCACACAAACGTCACGACTGTCATCGGGGACCGCCAGCTTCTCACAGCATTATCTATTAATGTTCATGCGTTCCATTAATTCCTCTTTTGACTAGTAATTTGTGATAATTGAGTAACATTCAGTTGTATTAGGTTCATCAATTTCATAACAGACACATATTTTGTTTTGAAAGTTTTATATAAGTCTCAAAGTCCCAATTGGAACGTTCAAGAGGAAACAATCGACTAGGAGTAGATCATTTAAAATACTTGAAATCTGGATTGAGTTAAGCTAAAATATCGCCTAAGCCGAAGCGTTACTATGGAGGTTTGAATAAAATTTTTATGACACTTTTTAGGCCTAAAGTTTATCGTTTCTGGGAATTTTTTTTTCGGATATGCATTTCATTCGGGTCAGGAAAACTTAATACGGGGCTTAATATGGTAAATGAGATGTCACTTAGGGAAAGTGGCCCCCTGTCGAATTGGCTGAATTTTTGATATGTTATAGTCCAAGTCATTCCGAACAAAAAGTTCAATTGACACAACTTTTTCTATAGGCTGGTTTTGGTGCTAGAGGCCCATGAAAACTTTCATTTGTTCTTCATTGTTAAACAACACTAAACGTTATCCTGGATAATAATCACTTTTCTGAATAATCAAGATCTAAACAGTCATTACTATGACATACTGTTGAAAGTATTTTTTTTTGGTGTTGTTACATTTGGTCAATTATACAGTGTGTTCCAGCTACTTACAATTTTTAAAGTGCAATAATTCGAAAATGGTTGCAAATCGTCTTAGGGATCTACAATGAAAAAATGTTTATGAATCCTATTCTACACCGTATTCTACATCACATAGTCGCAAAATATAAGGAGTGTTCCTTTCAAAAGGAATCGAAAGTTATATTCGAAAAGTTCCGTACCTACTGAAAAATATTGTTTGACCATCCTGAATAATTTTAGGCCATGAAAAAGAATGAGAAATATTACAAGTCTGTCTAGAAAATGGCCTTAGAAAGATTTTCTTTCTAAATCTATCATCTTAACGTCAGTCATATTAATGACTGTTTAGATCTTGATTATTCAGAAAAGTGATTATTATCCAGGATAACGTTTCGTGTTGTTTAACAATGAAGAACAAATGAAAGTTTTCATTGGCCTCTAGCGCCAAAACCAGCCTATAGAAAAAGTTGTGCCCATTGAACTTTTTGTTCGGAATGACTTGGACTATAACATATCCAAAATTCAGCCAATTCGACAGTGGGCCACTTTCCATACTAAAGTGTGCGGTATCCTTTAAACTTGTAAACTTTTGAAATATGAATGAACTATATATAAATTCTCGGCAAATAGGTCACACTGACACATATACTTATTTTGTTCGTCTTTACGTACGTTTCGGTCTCACGACCATTATCAGAAGATGTATCAATATCTAAAACGAGATTTCTTAAAACTAATTGTATCAAGCACAAAGCGTTAAAATGCCCACGTCGCCGATGCGAACAGATGCACGAGTATTCGAAATTGTAGCACATTAATCATTCAAGTATATGAATATGTATCAAGAAGCCATTGCATAGCAATTTTCTTATTATATTCAATGTCATTCCAAGGAATGTTTGAATAAGAGTGAAACCAAAGTATAACGCTCATGAGGTGAAAGTAATATCGAGTGAGGAAGGCCTCTGCGTCATTTTGGGAGTGCAGAAAAACTTCCAACAGAATATGGGGATACAGCCAAAGATTCTTCATTGGATCTATACCACTGTGATCAGGCCTATGGTTACCTATGCTGCGGTAGTGTGGTGGTCGGGGACGACTGGTATGTTCCAGCGCCCCCTGGACCGACTGCAGCGACTTGCCTGCTTTGGCATATTGAGCGGTATGAGGTCAGCTCTAAAGGAAGCCCTTGAAGTTCTCACCGGATTTCCAACTCCACACTTATACATAAGAACTGAGGCCTAGGCCAATGGACTAAAACGCACTACTCTCGTGAACATTTAGTGATTTTAAGTGAGGCGATCTCTAAATGCCCCATACTGCAAGGTTATTCAGGCGAAGGTCTATGCAATATTGACTTGCACCATGAAAAACATGCGGAAAAACTATGTAAATAGGCGTATATATATTTGCAAAGGCAGTTGGTTGGCTCTGGGAGCTCTCAAATCACCCAGAGTCACATCAAGGCTTGTGTCAAAGAATGCAGAGATACACTAGCTGAACTAACCAGAAGAAATAAAGTTCAACTCATCTGGGTGGGTCCCTTGAAACAGTGAAGTTGGAGGAAACGAATTCGCCGACTCCCTGGCCAGGCGAGGCTCTCAAAAAAACTCTTTCCTCTGAATAGAAGGGACATCAGAGAGATGACTGGAAATTTAACCAATCACTGTCGTCTTAACAAACACCTTCCATTTATGGGCATCGCAGATGACCTTATATGTGGGAAATGCAGAGAGGTGGAAGATACTGCCTCTCACATCCTGTTTGAATGCCCAGAATTAGCATCGCTCAGGCATCGACACTTCGGAGAAACAAAACTGCTCCCAGCACTGGCAATATTCTGGTTTTCTGGCGGGCCACAAACCTGCTAGAATAGAATAGGCTTCTGACCATGGGGCTCATTTGGACGCTTGGCCTCCCCTCTCAAACAATGATGATGATGATGATGAATATAGAAATATTTCTATTTCAGCATTCTACCTAAAATATACTTTTAACATTATAAAGACGCATCTAGGAATTTGCAAGCATTTTAATTAATGAAATTATCAACAATCTGACTTAAGGATTGAACGTCTGCTCCATGATTTATTGACTTGGAGTCACGTTTTATGTGAATCATCTCCAAAATAAATCTTTTATAATAATTGGTTTCTTTAGTTAAAATATTAACATTTTTGTGATCGAATTGATGGTTTTAATCAAAACAATGTTGGGCAAGGGCAGTGGACAACTGCTCAGTTAGTAGAACACTGACCAGCAAGAGGGAGGTCGCAGGTTCGAATCCTGCTCGAGGATAAACTTTTTCTGGAATTTGAATGACTTAACAACTGCACGCTACGAATTTTCTTCATTAAAACATATCAGACACGACTTATCCTTCTTAAGTATATTGCAATGTTAGACAAATAGACAGCAAACACTATTAATATTCTCTCTGAGAATTTAATACATTTGGCGGTTGAAGCATCCAAGATTTATTGTTTTGTTCCAGAGAATATCCTGTAAACTTGACAATAGGATTTTTACTTGTAGCAAGGTATTCTAGGAATGTTACTTCAATGCACAACGGACAAAGCAACTAAAAACGAAAGCTCTCAAGACCCAGGCGCTTGTATAACGTTTATGTCACTACTTATAAAGTATCGTACAATAACAGTTCGTTCTCCGTTGACCATTTGTTATTTTCCAAATGGACGTTCGTTTCAGACGAGATATTATTATTTTTCTTCGTCGCTTTTCTCTACGCCATAACGCAATAAAAGGGCCAGCGGAGTGGATTGTACATAATTCATCCGGTCAATACGGCGGTTTAAGTTGTAATAAATACTGTCTTAACTCGCTCAGCGTTCCGGTCAAGTTATTATCCTCCGACCGGAACAACCAGCCACCTTTAACACCCTGCAGGAAATGCAACGCGCCACGTCTCGTTAAATCGTTCTGGGGACTGCCGAGATAATTATTAAATTTATAGCTGTCGTTTTAATTGTTTGATTATAGTTAGAACTGCCAATGCTTGTTAATTCGAACAGTTCGTGTTGCTCATTGAAAAACTCGTAGTAATTTGTACACAACTAGTTTAGAATTCGATCACAGCAACTTCCATTTGGACAATATTCTGGTCATTGTAGTTTTCATTAGTCTATCATCAGTATACATACATAATGGAGTCCCACTCCTTCATATCATGTGAATGCAGCCTCGCAAATATATATCATTAACGAACTAGGAACAATTTATCTATCGTTCCTCAAGTAAAATAAAGCATAGCTATCTCTACTACAAGCCAACACCTTGACCACGTGACGCTCCTGTCACATGATCAACTTAGGCCTATAGAGCGGGAGTGCGTAGACACATCGTTGGCTCACTTTTAAACTTCTCAAGTCTCTTGGAGCCACTATTTCAGGAGACAATGAAAATGTTTTATTCTACTGAGAACATTCAAAATTCTATGTTTTCAATTATATTGTTATTTGGAAATGATGTTTAATCGATGAAAAATGAGATGCGAAAAAATATTACATATTCCCTCTAAAATAATAGACATAGGAGGTTTTAGAAATAGAATTATACTTTATTAGAAATACTAGCTAGCTTCCAGTAGATATTTTTCGACGTATGCCAACTTACTATGGTACAAAAGCAGCTAGAAAAAATAGTGTTCGGGATGATTTGGATTTACGGTGTCTTTAGAGTCAGTGCAGAATCAGTTTCTCGATCTAAAAGCGTATAAACTCCAAATTCCTCGAAAAGACTCACAAGGTTTTGATATCCAGTGTAGATTTCTATGCTGTCAGTTAGATTCTGTGTTTCTTCTTTATTTTTTACGAGTTTTTTTCGGATACTCCGTCAACCAACACATGGAGTGATTTATTTGAGAGAAAACTGGATAGTATGCGGCAAAATTGAGATGGCAGACGATATGATGAAAGTTTCCCAAGAAGGCTTTGGTGCTTTGGAGATATCCAATGCAATGTAGCCATGCCAGTAATATAATGTCATGATACTATACAGTGTTGCCAGCTGTATCATAGTTCCAGCCTAGTATAGAGTCGGCTGTGGCCATTGATAGTTGTGTTAGAGTACAGCCCTGTTCAGACGTATTATTGACGTAATATTAATTATAAATAGTCATTCTTAAAACTGTCATTCTTTTAGAATATTATTAACTTTTATTTGATAAGTGTTTCTTTAAAAACTCTAATAGTTGAAACTTCACAAATTATTTATTGATGTAATTTTAGATATTATTCAACGCCGAATACAATTTGAATTCAATGTGCATCGAGACAATACACACACTAGCGTAACTCTCCAGTTATAGTGTGGGATTGAAAATTGTCCACAAACCATAAATAAATTTCACAGAAAAACACAGACTTACCAATTGGCAATTATTATCAAACTGTACATATAAATTAATAACATTTTACATTATTTATCACTTCGTACCGCTTAACTATATTATTGTTTATATATATATTAGTATTTTTAAATACTTCCTAGCATGATGCGTCAACACTGAACATTTCAATCTGTCATTTTAATTTCAATGTTTATTATTCAAGCTTGGAACAGTGACCCCGAGAATCTGAGAATATCTTACTCATGCATAAAATAAGTCGATAGTAGAACGAATTCGAATTAAATTACGGAATCTGGAATTTGGTTCTTTTGATATACATATTCGTTGACATTTCACATTCAAATTGTCCTCTCTTTCGTTTTGTGCATCATCCATCAGAAATGGAAAATTGAGGTTACATGGGGGAGGGTTGCCGCATGCGACTACGTATAAAGGGATGTTTTCTGTTACTTAACTAACCGTGAAAGCGAAGAACCCACATCCCTTTTCATGAAAAATATCGACCATAATGCAAATTGTGTTTTTATATTTATTATGATACAGGTTGTAGATAATAAATTGTAGTCGAATTCGAAATATTTGATATTGCTCTTGTTCCTCAATGTCTCATCAATAATGATCCAATCTCATTGAAATACGTTCATTATAGGTGAAGTACGTCAAAATTTTGTAGAAACACGGTTGATGAAAGTCATGTTTCTTTCGAAACATGGGGAATCTTTAGCTGTATCGTTGGATATCTCCAAAGCATTTGACCAAGTCTGGCACCAAAGCTTTCGGGAAACTTCCATCATATGGTTTGTCGCCTCAACTTTGTCTCTTACTTCCGAGTTTTTATTAGTATTATAGGATAGGAAGATGTGAAATAACACCCAGTATGTACTTCACTGTATTTTATTATTGAAAATTAGGAATGCATAGAGTCTGTTACATCCGTTACAGTCAATAGTTCGTATATTACTAATTGAGTATATTATACATATACAAAACAAACTTGAGTCTTTCTATAAATAGAAAGGGTCGGTACCTGCTGTGAGGGTTGGATATGTTTAGTTGACCAAACGATTAAGTTCTGCGTAATATTCTAAGAATCCAACAGTTTTCTCTCAGATAGATCATTCTATATAATGGCTATCAATGCTGGTGTTCCATAGGGATCTGTCTTGGCACCGAAAGCTCCATATCAACGATCTGCTGGTAGGTCGGTTGTTCCATCACGAGAAATTCTAGTTAGGCGGTCTAAACGAGCTCAAACTATTCTTGAAAATTCTTGGCTTCTGGATGAATTCCGCGTCACAATAGCACGACTTGATGTCAACGTTTCGCCAACCATTACAAGTGGCATCTTCGGGGCAAGCTTGATGCTCGAACTGAAACTGATTGTTCTGGTTTCTGTAGCGGTATTTATTGTGAGAAAAAATCACGCTACACAATTCACTGCCTTTATTCCGGTGGTTAACTCCATTCTGGCAACTTAACTCTGCCGTTGTGGGATGTGGAAAGTAGAATTTTTGAGCATAGGCTTCCAAATGTTTGGAAGGTATTATCCTGAGTTACGGCTTAGATTATTTGGATGTTCTAGGATTTCTATCACTTAAAGGATTTTCCGCTAATAGAAGTTTGGAACTCGGGCTAGGATTTTAGTATTTTCGAAAGGGATTTGATAGTGTCAAACTTATGTTCTGCTAGTGCAGATCTACTGGTGTCACGAAGCCCTGTACAGCGCTCATGAGTACCTACTGCACGACCTGTTTCACCAATGTAGACTTTATTGCAAGAACATGGAATGCTATAAACACCTTCCAAATGAAGAGGAGGAAGAGGATCTTTGATAGGTTTGTAAAACTGATATAGTTTTGGAAGTGTGGGAAACCGAGTAGAAATATTATGTGTGTTAAGGATTTTGGAAATTCGATGTGTTATATTTTCAATATATGGAAGAAGGCAGTGGATAAAGCAGGCAAAGGCTTGTGGCTCAGGCTGCTTTGAATTTTTAGGAGAAGTGTATTTCTTAATGGCATTTTGAATGTCATAATGAGAGAAATTATTTCATAATAAGACAGACTTGCTCTGTGGACCAAGACGTTTTTGACAGATTGCTTTTGTGCGGAGTGGTGGCTCAAAATAGTCACCCTTCACTGTCAAGCTCGCGACATGCCGAACAGCGAAGTTGTGGAACTCTTCACCTAATGAGGTCTTTCCCTATGCCTATAACCTCCAAATCTTCATGAAAATACGAATGCCTATCTCCTCCCCCTACATTCCACTGCTGGCTCACACGATGTTCTTCGAACATTATAGATTACCCTCTCTTGTAGTCAAAATATATAAAAACAGTTGGTATTAGCTATCATCTAAAGAGTCGGATAACGACGTTTTGTTCATCGGAAACCCCCTTCATTACTACATTCTAAAATTTTGATCACACGAATGCATGTGCATGTGTGAAAAGGCGTTATTTTGGATGTTTCAATAATCCAAAGGGATTCACCCACATTGGTTCCTTACAGCTTCACAGTAATTCTTCATCAAATTGAATTAAGTGAGAAAAATCCATTGTAAACTTAAATAAAATAAGTACTAGAAGTTTGATTTTCACTATTTTAAAACACTTAATGTGACTAGTTTTAACACTGTGTATTAAATTAGTGAGCATCAAACTCCTAATACTTATCTTATTGAAGTTCATTCTTTATTCATTCAAATTTAGGCTATGGGAACTCCACTCATATTTTTAAGACAAATGCTACACTTCATCTTATCCTGTCTGCATTAATATTGAATACCATTGAAGGAGTACAAACTATACACACATACACAATGAGTCCTCTAAGTTCTGAAATACAAGAAATGCGAAACCATCCACATTCCAGACTTGTAAACAAACAATGAATAATGAACACGATAGCTGAAACACCGAACTGATCACCAGTGGGATCTAGTATAGAGCCGAGATAATCAGCCCTATTGCGGTGGCCATTGACAATTTGTCAATATTGTTTAACATTCAATCAGAATTAGCAATATTGGAATGCATTGGTATCAAGGTGGGTTACGATTGTACAGATTGAATAATTCTTTTTAATATTCAATTTGTAACCAATATGGACAAAGCAACTTCACGAGTAAGAGCTACCAACAGTGAAATTGACTGGGATCTTAGGAAAGTTGATAATTAATAGTCAAAGAAAAGTATTTTCGAGCCACTGATATGAATGTTCTTTTGGTTTCAATCAATCAATCAAACAAAACGGGGGCGGACAAGTATGGAGCACTCAGACCGCTTGATTGGGTCCATTGTGCGCCCCTTGATACAATCAGTCCAGCAGGCCTAAGGCAGTGTCGAAGGCTAAGATTTTGCATGGACTGATACCTCTTATGGCTTCAAGCGGCATATGTGTGGTACCGAGGTGTTGCAGTCTATTAGAAGTCAGTGCTGGACATTCTGCTAGGATGTGAGAGGCAGTTTCCTCCACCTCTCCACATCTACTGCAAGCTGGGTCCAATAATGCTCATTGTGTGTAGATGTTTATTCAGATGACGTGTTTCGTGAGGAGTCTTGTCACCAGTTTTGGGTCTCTCCTGCTCATAATACATCAGCATTATGTCCACCTGGCTTAAAAAAAGACCAAAAGCGTTCAAAAATTTGAGCATCAAACACGTATCGAATAATAGCAACCATTTCCTGATGATTAGAGGTGTCTGTAGTTTCATCGGCCCCCAAAGCCATGGAATTTGCAGATTTAATTCCTTTTAATATTTCCTGCTTGTAAATTTGTAACATTGCATCTGGCAATTCGTTCTAGATAATTTTTGAGACGCCTCTAAATACTAAATACCTGAACCTTCTATATGTATTGCAAGCACAGCATCCAATTCAGCTGCAAAGTTGATTAAGCCTACATAAATACCTGGATTTTCCGATGTCAATGTCTCATCAAGGCAATCAAAGGCTCCGCAAAATTTTATAAACATAATTAACCGGCGCAAAATATGACACAACTTCGTTGTATTTTTTGTGGCAAATAAGCACTGTCTAACTGTTCACGTATGTCCACTTTGCCTAGAACACTAAAATTCAAGCATGTGAGAAACGGAATTTTCGTGTTTCTTTTCCCTCTCTGCAATGTGTCTTAAATCAGTCAACCCTTGTTTATTCCACGCACTAACCTCTTTCTTAAAAATTGAGCACATTAAACAAAACAGTTTATTTGTTACTGGGCATCCATACATTCACTCGTATTTTTCATAGATATTCGTCTTGAATACTCTATTTAAAGTTCGGGTTTTACTTGTGGAAGTTTAGTTTATTTGAAGAACAGGAATACAGGCCTCCCATTATTTTTAATTAAATGATGTCGGGTCTTTTAAAAGATTTTGTACACAATTAACTTTCATCATTGATAATAGACACACTTCATACTTCACGTATTCGAATTGAATTCACACGCTGTACACTATGAAGGCAAGACGTTTAGTGGAGATACGATGCTTTGTGCCCAGAACCGACGGTATAAGCGCATATGGCGAAGATAACCGTAGTCAGTCGAATCATACTTCAAATAGGTACACTTCAGAACATTCCCCGGACATAGTTTTGAGCGTTACATGCGAATTTGTTTCTGTGTTTATCTTGATGGTTGTGTGGGCACGTCTCACGTCAGTGGTTGGGTGGGCAAGTGCGCTTGTGCCCCATAGTACCAGCCGCCACTGAGGATGTGACGATATTCATCATCATTGTACATTGTAGTTGGATACATCGTTATTTGATAATGATCAATTTTATGGTTCATGATGATAACCAGCAACATACTCGTAGTATGGGAATGTGAATTATTGTCAGTGTTGTTAATATCCTGATGTGTGAACACATATCTATATCTACCATAGTTTCTCTGACATGTTATTGGTGTATGCTGACCAGAGATTTTAGATACCAGAAACACGCTAGAAGGAATGACGATATCCAGCCGATTTTATAAACGATGGACGACCTTTAATCTCAGAAACAATGTCACACTTGTACGAGATAAAGTTATCTCGTAAAACATGTACATGAAAGCTAATGGCGAGACGCAGAGAGTGTTACAATGTTGAACTTGCTGAAAAATATGTTTGCTGTTGTAATAATTTATCCTTCATTTTGAACAGACTTGCCAAAGTTTGCTTTCCCGTTGTTGCGGACTAACGTCTCTTCCCCGAGCCATAAGCTTAGAAGAAATTGTACGCTTTATATATTTCCAAAGTTTTCACACACTGTGTACTTATAACTGGCGCTGGTGCCAAACGCGAATTTCATACAGTGTAGCTCGGTAAACGTGCAACAAACAGGGAAATATTACAAGGTGCTGGTAATTTTTTGAACGTAATGTATACCTATTTGATGTTCTTTGTAATGGACTGTTCAAACTATTCCGGTACATAATTCCGGAGTAAAACCTAGATTGACATGCCAAAATAATTGTCAGTGTATACGAGAAACTAGAGTATGTAAAGCTTGATATTACAAGTTATATGGTACAACTGTTTCCACTAAATAGTACAATGTATGAAGCTTTCAGATATTCATAAAAGTCAGAATTTTCAGCGGGTTTGTTGATTAACTCCTATACATATTCAAATTCTAAAATGTCTTTCTATAAAATATAAATTCGTGAAGTATAATGAAAAGATTTTCTGAAATCAGAGATAGAAAAACTACGGAACATTGATACATTTCTGTGCATCCGTTGGTAATAATTTATATCCAGAAGATATCTATTTGTCCGACTGATGATGTCACACTTACAAGCTTATTGACCTCTCTAGAACTTTGTAGAAATATGTGAGATCTCTCCCTTTTCTATAGATATTTCCATGGTCGGTGCTCATCAGAAATCTCGTCTGTCATTCCACCACGAAAGATTCTATGTAGGCGAACCAGACGAGCTCAAACTAGTCACTCCTTCATTGTCAAGCTCGAGACATGCCGAATTTATTCCTACCACACTAGTGAGTTCTTCTTCTGTGCCTACAACCTCCAAGCCTTCTGGAAAAAATCGAATGCCTATCTCCCCTTCCACCATTCCATCGCTGGTTCACACGATGCTCTTCGAACATTATAGATTTCCCTCTGGTGTAGTCATAGTATAAGACAAATAGAAAAAAAAATCCCTCTCTATGCGTAGTATGTATCAGGGAAGTTTTTTTATAGTTGATATATTAATTTATATAATCTAAATTAGCTAAATATTAAATTTACTCTGTACTGTAAACTTAACTTCTTTCATGATGCATAGTGGATAGAAACACATTTCGTGTTCAATGTTTATCAGTTCCTGAGAGCTGTTTCGCTCTCTCACGAACCAGAAGATGATGTCACTGTTCAACCATCTCCGACAGAGATATAAATACCCCGTTAGGAAATGTTTGGAGAACCAAACTGTTCTAACAACATATATTGGGAAAAGTAGTTTCTCTCACGATACTATTTCAAGTGATTTAAGGCTGTGTTGGCTTCGTTCACTCGAAGAATACGTAGAAAACATTTTGCGATACGGCCTAATGCTTATTTAAAAATGCTTAATAATAACGATGGGATTAATCGAGATATGAAACTCGATTGAGTAGATATCTCGATACGATCAATAGTGCTTTCAGAAATTACTAATTCTGCTAAGTTATTCGTTGAATCACTACTTACTATTACTAGTCGACGAAATAAAGCAGAAAAGATCGAAATAAAAATCGGATGAACCGATTTTGATAATTTTTGGAAAAAATGTTACCATTCTTTATTTTTCTGATGTGCATTTTAGCATTTCTACAGAGGAAAAGGCATCTTTTTGAATGCATTTTTGAGCGATAATATTAAAAATGTTGAAAAAATGGCTAAATATGGTCAAAATAGGCCACAATTTCTTACTCGGGGGTTTCTGGGGTTGCTGATCATGATTCCGGTGTAAGATTTAAGCTACGACGCACCTGGGTCTCAGGTCATCCTGGTGCTATCGTCGTCTCTAGGGAATTCGCGGAAATACTTTCTGTAAAGGAATGAAACCTGTTAGGGAGGTTCTCTTGAGCATACTGGTCATGACCATGACACTCAATAGTCACCTGGTGGTCAGGACATCCTGATGGATTGTTTGTTAATATGTTTTGAAATGCAATCAAATTCGTATCTCGAGGGTTTTTGGGGCCGCCGAACACGATTTCGGTACCAGATTCAAACAGCGACGCACCTGGGGCTCAAAGCATCCTGGTACTATTGTCATCTCCAGGGAATTCGTTAAATTATCTTTGGAATGGGATAAAACTTTTGAGGGAGGATGCCAGTTGTGACCATGAACCTAAATAGTCGCCTGGTGGTCAAGATACCCTGATGACCTAGGTCATTTTCATGGATTGTTTTTAATATGTTCCGAAATGCAACCAAATCCGTCTCCCGGAGTTTTTTTGGGGCCGCTGAATACGATTCCGATGTAAATTCATTCAAAATTCTTTTCCCGTTTCCGACTTCCTTTAATTGACCAATTTAATTAAAAAGATTAGAGCTTTACGATATGGTTCCTGTTTTTTCTCTTTAAAACTTACCTTTTTTTTGCATAACTAGTAATAAGAACATTGTTATTAAAAATTTCAACATTTATGCCATTGAAATAGAAAATATTTCACCATTAGTTTTTACGGATTAGAAAATTCCAATCAAGTTTCGTTGTAGTGCAAACGGTATTTTTTGAATTCTTAGTCGTCGATATCACAGATCTGTTTACCAGATGCTTCGATGATTGGTCCGAACCCCAGAAAAGTTATCAGCGATCCGGAAAAACCCTGGAGAGACAAATTTGGTTTTATCTCAGAGCATATTATAAAAACTACCACGAGAAGACCTAGATGATCAGGATATTCTGACCACTAGGTGACTATTGAGTATCATGGTCATGACCCGTACGTTCAAGAGAACTTCTCTAACAGGTTCCAGGCGAATTACCTGGAGACGACGTTAGTACCAGGATGTCCTGAGCCCCACGTCCTTCGTAGTTCAAATGTGGCACCGGAATCGTGTTTAGCGGCCCCAAAAACTCCCAAGATACCAATTTGATCGCATTTCAGAGCATATTAAAAACCAATCCATGGAGATGACCTAGGTCATCAGGGTATCTTGTCCACCAGGTTAGTATTGAGTGTCATGGTTCACTCCATTGCAAAAGAAATTTTTCACGAATCCCCTGACGACGAGCTAGATAAAATATTTATTCATGAAAATACGTGTTTTCAAAGTATTTGATTATATTAAAAAATAAATAATTATGGAAATAATATCAAATATAGTAAATCTATTCAATTTATTTATACATTTGATCGCCCTTCTTTAGTGGCTCAATGCACACCATTTGCTTCTGGATCTCCCCCTGGAAGGCTATTTCGCTCCCATTGAAAATGTATCATCTACAGAGACCAATATAATAATAGTTCTGAATAAAAAGCTCGTTCAACTGTCGATTATGAAGTGATAAAACACGCGTACGTTTTTTGGAAATCAATAATAGTATGTGGTGATGAATGATGTGTTTGGATATATCACGTTACGATTTTGGTATTCGAATATGTTTTGCATTGTGAATTCAAGTGGTAATTGAAGGGCTAAATTCATAACAGTAATATGATAGAGCAACAAATATTTTAAACTTTCAATAAACACAATTATTCAAAAACGAATTTCAAATACCATCGTGCTGACCGGAAATGTATAAATTAGTATTTCGAATGTGGCTTTTCATGCGACGTACTACCGGAGTTTTCAATAAAATAAATACGGCTTATTGAATCATAGCGCTTCATCGAGTGACAGACGACGTTAAAAGGTCAATAAAATCGTTGATTAATTCAAGTAATACTCGTTTTAAATGCTATTTACTATAGATGGCACGTATTTATAATTTATGTCTGACAAAGAACCGTTAATGCACTGGGTTGAAATGTGCTTTTTCGTTCGGCCTCAGTTGTACAGCTGAAAATTTTAAACAAGAAATGTCAGCAGAAGCATGCAGCTTCACCGCACATGATGTAGGTACGTACATGTGACATTCTAAAGGATTTATTTATTTTCTCAACATATGTTTCATGAACATACCTAACGGTACAAACTATATTTATGTAAAATGACAAAAGTGTTATGTATCATCCTTTCGTTAGCGTTGATTGATATGGAACAGTCTCAGCTGAAGATCACTGGCACTGGCAATCCAAGGCCACGGTAGTAAACGCTGTTCACTTTGAAAAAGAAATGACGTCATACTTGGTTACTTTTACAACCAATTCACATCAACAATTTCCCTAGTCTTCGTCAAACCAGGTATACAGGATGTTCCATCTCAGACGAGCCACGCCGTATATCCCATAGTGAGTGGAAAAATCTCGCGGAACACGTCGAATGATTTTGTTTAAGGGACATCTTTTGACGTATATTTGAGGCTTGAACGAGCAACCCCCTAATAGGGGGCGCTTCAACCTTTCAAAATTGAATAGGGGAGAGGGGTTGAGTGATACGTCATTTGAAAGGTCTTGGAAGCCTCTTTATAACGGTGTATGAAAAACGTAAATTTGATGAACCGTTTTCTTTCGGCAAAAATTAATTTTGTTGCTCGAATGCGCCACCTTGAATATTTTGGTTATTTGTACAATGTACAAGCTCATTTTTATTAAGCCTTTTTAACAAACTTAAACAATCTTCAAAAAATCACATTCGTGAAAAAATTGAATTGTGTTGGCATGCTAACAATGAAAAAAATTAATTCTGCTTGTAAAAATCAAATGTTCAAATTGTCCTCCATTGACTTCCATACAATAATACAATCTTGACTGAAAACCGTCTCTAACATGGTTCAGCATAATTGGAGTTATTTGACGACACTCATTTACAATTCGTTGGCGTAGTTCGTCCAAATTTTCAGGCTGAGTCACAAAAATCTTGGACTCAAGATGTCCCCACAAGAAGAAGTCCAGAGGGTTCAGGTCAGGAGATCGGGCAGGCCACTCCATAGGAACTCTTCTTCCAATCCAACGACCGGGGTATTGCAAATGGAGGTATTGGCGAACTGGTGCGGCGTAGTGAGGACGAGCTCCGTCTTGTTGGAAATGCAATTGTTGTTCAAGTAGTAGAGGATTGTTTCTTAATTGTTCATTTATTAACGGATCAATCGCATTATCCAACATTTCAAGATAAATTTCGCCATTTAAATTACCAGAAATAAACAGAGGTCCAATTAGGTGGTCTCCCAAAATTCCTACCCAAACGTTTAGCTTTTCCCGATGTTGAGTGTGAGCTTCTCGAAATACATGAGGATTTGTATCGCTCCAAATTCTACAGTTATGCCTAAACACCTTCTAAGAACTAAAAATGAAGGCAACATAGGGAAATGTTTTGCTGTTTTTTCATTTATTAGTTTGAGAGAATGTATTATTGTATGGAAGTCAATGGAGGATAATTTGAACATTTGATTTGAACACGCAGATTTAATTTTTTTCATTGTAAGCATGACAACACAATTCAATTTTTTTACGAATGTGATTTTTTGAAGATTGTTCAAGTTTGTTAAAAAGGCTTAATAAAAATGAGCTTGTACATTGTACAAATAACCAAAATATTCAAGGTGGCGCATTCGAGCAACAAAATTAATTTTTGCGAAAACGGTTCATCAAATTTACGTTTTTCATACATCGTTGTAAAGAGGCTTCCAAGACCTTTCAAATGACGTATCACTCAACCCCTCTCCCCTATTCAATTTTGAGGCGTTGAAGCGCCCCCTATTAGGGGGTTGCTCGTTCAAACCCCAAATATACGTCAAAAGATGTCCCCCAAACAAAATCATTCGATGTGTTTCGGGAGATTTTTCCACTCACTATGGGATAAAAAAATATACGGGGTGGCTCGTCTGTTATGGAACATCCTGTATTTCATTCTTACAGAGTTGCCAATGTAGTATCGTCATTTTAGACGAGAGAACGGCAACTATTGGAATATCTTTGTACAGTTGATCTTTGTCTGAAACTTGTTGCAAAATATTTTTGATGTCCTAAGAATCATTGGTTACCCAGTCTCACCATGGGAAATTGGTACAACAATTGTTTTATTAACATATGACCGTTTATAAACAATTTAAATTAACAAATTTAAAATACAGACAGAAATACCCACTCGGGGGTTTTTGGGGTCTCGTATTACGATTCCGAAGTCAAAAATAACATAATTATTCATCATCACCTGGAAATTGGCCAATTGGCACCGGAAGTTGATGATTTTTAACATAATTTATATCTTTTTCTTGCAAAAAATGGACTCAATTGATTTTTTTGAGCTAGCAGTCGCTAAACCGAATGAATGTAAATAATTGTAATAAGTAACTAAAACTTTTTATTCATTTATTGCCCTCAAATGGTGTATGTTATCATTAAAATATGATTATTAGTGATTTTTTAATATGTTTAATATGAAACAGCATCAAATCTTATGCACTTCATCAACTTCCGGTTCCAATTTGTCAATTTTCGGACCGTTATAGATCGATATTTTATCTTTGAATTTGGTATAATGAATGTCAGTTCAAAAAAATCAATCGAATCCATTTTTTGTAAAAAAACGGTCTATAAATTATAATTATTTACAAAATTTACAGGATTGCTTGTAAAATGAATAGCAAAATCGCAATTATGTTTTAAAATATAGGCTCGTTCTGCGCAAAAGCTCAGCAAGTCGGAATGGGAGAGGAGGGTTTCCCGTTTGGGTTGATATTAGTCAACGCTTGAATTAGGACCAAATCAATAAATAAATTAACATTTTCCGCCCATTTGAATATAAATACACTGTAATTTTATTAGTTATTTTTGAAACAAAGTCTACATGAAACATTGTTTATGGAATGCTCTGATTTTTGTGAATATATAATAACAATGAATATATGAATAGATAATAACAATATCTCACAGCTTCCTGGTTGATGTATTCGGGTGTATCATGTTACAATTTGAGTATTTAAATATTTCTATGCTTGAACACAAGTTTAAATTTTATGGTGATTCAAAAACCGAATGAAAATATTCTCTCATCTTTCTACCTCGATATCTGATAAAGAGTTTTTTGATTAAATCAAATATGCAACAGTGTGTGTTTTCCATATTGGCTGGGCTTTGAAATAAAAGCACGTAGGTACAATTAAAAAAGGAAAGCTTTTAGTTAATTTCCAGGCAACGTTGAGGACTACGAGCCATCGAGAAATTATCTCGATATTCCGATGATAACTTTTGAAATTCCAGAGTTCGTTCGTGGCGAGCGCGTTATTAAATGAAATGGAAGACAGGTCTCGAAGTTAAAGCGGACAATAAATAAAAATTGACTACCGCGAAAAATTAAATGCCGCAAAAACTACCGTTCCGTAAAACATTTATAAATTATTAATTCGATGGCATTGCAATTAGTACAGCAAATACGCCGCCAGACAGCGCTCATTCAATCGGGTTGTTTGATGAGCATTGTTGTCGTAGTTCGAGTATACATGCTGATTGTTTAATAAATAGTTCGAGTATTGTATATTGTAGTAGAACGAACGTCTGGCTTTCTGTGGTATGTTAGCAGAGGTGGTTATGTGACAAAACAGCTGAGCAGAGCGGATCCCTGGTGATTGCATTGACCCTAGGCTAAGTTGATTTCACAACATTTCAAAACTCCTTGTACCCTGTTCCCTTGAATTTAAGTTAAAAGGAACTGCGGCTGCTTCGGAATTTTATTGGGTCCGTCTAGTATTATTATAACCAGTAAGGACAAGAGCCGTTATGATGGGCTTGACCTACTAAGTACGTAAAGAGTATAACAAAAAAATACACCTCCTTTGATACAACATGAACTTTATGAAAATCTTGAAAATGTATCAAATATTTTATCATAATATGTATTGCATTCTAGTAGATTTTCATATATTTCAGTCATTAATGTGTTACAATTTCAATTATTCGTGTTTTGTTTATTTTTGCGCCGTAGATAGTTTTAATCGAAAATAGTCTAGATTTAGATAGATCGAAAATAGTGCTAACTACTATCAGTTCAAGAAAACTCGGGCTATAATTGATTATGTGTTGCATTCTCTTCTGATGATGGTCATGAGACCGAAACGTGCGTAATACCAAAAATATAATAGGCACAAGTGTTAATGATACCCGTTTACAAGAATTTACATATCATTTATTCTAGGTCAACAATCAGTATTATATTCCTGCAAATATATTATGTAAGAACAGTTGATTATCACGGAGAGTAAGACTTTTTTGGAATTTTGAATATTATTGCATGGTAACGTCCTGGAGTAAATTCCGAAAGGATGGTAATTTACGAGGTCACAATTGATTTTAATCCTTTTAACAAACCCAAGAAATAGCCCAGACAATGAAACCGGAAAGAAGTAAAAACGTATGAATTTTTTTCTAGTAAATGGATTCTTATCACATTTCAAAACTCCTCAATAATCTTAGTAAACTGTTCCAACCTATAAAAAGTCTTCAAATAGTAAAAAATAGTGTAGTACACGGATTTTTGGGTCCACAATGCAACTTTCTCATTCCCATGATAAAAACTAGTGTACATGGATTTTTCGATCCACAATGCAACATTTCAGCCCTCATAATTTTTTTGTGGAAAAATGCACATTTTCCGAGTTTTAATCCTTTTAGAGCAAAAGGAGTGGGGGTTAACAAACTATATAAAAAGGCAAATATGCAAAAATCATATTTAAAAAAATTATACATGATTAGTTGTCGGAATGTTGTCTTTTGTTTTCATAACTTTTCCTGAATCTGTCAAGTTGAGTTTGAGTGGGGGTACGGAAGGAAAGGTGAATCCTGGACCCTTGAGAATGCCTGGAATATCTAGCTTAATACCAAATAAAATTTGACTAGCCTCAAACTTTGTTAAAATGGGAAAACATGAATTTTTGCCCTCAAAATGAACACGTTTTATTCTTGTGATTTTTTGAAAAAATGCATCTTTTGAGTCGCACCCGTCTTAAAACTCAATTTAAATTAATTTTTCTTCATATTTATTCAAAAATAATTGAAGAAACATTATTGATTTTTTAACAATTAACACAACCTCCAATTATTTCAAAATATGTTTCAGGTTCCTCGCTATTCCTGATTTTTAAGAGGGCGTAGACTCAGAAGAAGTATTTGTCGAAAAAGTTATGAAGGTGTAAAAGTTGCATTATGGACACAAAAATCCATGTTTACCTTTTTTCCTATTTAAAATGCTCCAGCCTATAGACAGTTCTCAAGTAGAAAAAAAAATAGTGTACTTGGATTTTTGGGTCAACATGACAACTTTTTCAACCTCATAATTTTTTTTGGAAAAATGCATCCCTTCCGAGTTATAGCTCATTGAGAGCGAAAGGAGTGGGGGTTAAAAAACTATATAAAAGAGCAAACATGCAAACATCATATTTAAAAAAATTATACATCATTTGTTGTCGAAAAATAAACATTTTTTGTTTCCATAACTTCTCCTAAAAAAACAGTAAACCTGTCAAACTGTGTTCGAGTGGGTGTTAAGAAGGAAGAGTGAATCCTGGGCCTTTGAAAATGCCTGCAACATCTAGCTTAATGCCAAATAAAATTCGACTAGCCTCAAACTTTGTCAAAATGAGAAAATATGGATTTTGCCCTCAAAATAAACACGTTTTATTCTTGTAATTTTTCAAAAAAATGCATGCCTCTCGAGTCACATCCCTTCTAAAACCCAATTTGAATTGATTGTCCTTCATATTTCTTGCAGAATAATTGAGAAAAAGAGTATAAGCCAAAAGTATTGATTTTTTAACAGCTAACAACCTCCAATCATCTTAAAATATGTTAACGGCACTTAGGGTTCCTCGTCACCCCTGATTTTTAAGGGGGCGTTAATTCGGGAGAAGTGTATTTTGCCGAAAAAATTATAGAGGTGAAAAAGTTGCATTATGAACACAAAATTCCATGTATACCTTTATTCTCCTATTTAAGCTGCTCCAACTCCTGAAATTTTTGGGTGAGGTTTCTGATACGCAACACATACTATCCTGAACCCTTCAGGACCCCACACCCCAAATTTCGTAAAAATTGATAGTAAAAATGCTTCATTGCCTCGACTAAAACGTGATTTCACAGTATAAAAATGTAAAATATCAGAACAATGCAGTAGCCAGGAGGGACATTTCTGGACAATCATTCCTTAGCCGAATTCTCTGTGATAAAAATTAGTATTCCTTTCCTGCTCGGTTATATTTACATATTAAGCTGGTAAACTATAACTTGCGACAATTGTCTCGGCTTTTTAAGCGTCATAATGTCCTTTTAAGTAACCACTACACAATTTCCTAGAGTACATTATTCAGTATCAACAGTCTTTTATTGTTCATCTCATAAGACTCACTCAAGAAATACAAGTAAGGTACGATATCTAGAATTATGTCCTATAAAAAAAAACACAAAGCTCTCCGTAGATGGAACTTTTTACCAAAGCCCTGTCTTTACGTCCTTTCATTTCTTTGATGCGGCCACGTTCAATTTATCATGGAAATGTTATTTTTGAGATGTAACTTAGGAAATTGACTGTCCGACGTATCCTTCGAAGAAATCATTACCTAAATCGAGACGAAAGACCTTTCGGACGGCATTAGCGACATCGTCCAGGTAATGTTGCATCATTTACGGTAATCCGGCTTCTCTTTTCTATTTCCATATATCGAAAAGAGAATCTCTTTCTACCGCTTTTTTTCTATCAAAAGAAATCTGGAATGAAGCTATGTAATCTTCGACATGACGAACTATGAGGTTCTTTGTGTTTTCGATTGTTTTTATCGATCATCTCAATGAATAAATGAATAAGTAATTGTTGTTATTTCTTCATAAATTTGGTAAGAACAACAGACCTTTCTTATATGTCTCGCTCTAATAAACAAAGAATAAGAACCTAGATATGTGGTCTCAAAATAAACCAGTTTATCAATAAATTTTTCGCTAAAGCTCAATAATTATGTTACGTCAATACAAAGTTGAATGAATTATCATCAGTTTCTATGATTCTACGGATTCAAGCATTCAAGCATTCAAGCATCATAGGTATCATAAAATAGAATGATAGAATAATATAATTAGGTATTTAAATCATAGAAAACATATTGAAATAGTATGTAGAGAATTAGCATAGAAAAGCAAATTGCATTTTTTTTTGATTCTAAAATAATTGACCACTCATAATATTTTTTATAAAAACACGTTCCCTCACTATCGATTCAAATATTTCTGTAGCTATTATTGCATTTTAAATACACAATCTCGTATTAATGTCTATTATTTTTCGTTTCAGTAAAACTAAATTATAATAACTACTACTAGTATAATTTAAAAAGCAATTATCAATAATTTTTGAAATTTTTTAATATTAAACAAATAAAGAAACCCGAAGAAATTGTGAATGAAGATTTGGTTCTGCGAATGATAATAAAAAAATCAATGAATGATTCCCTCACTGGTATTTGAAACTCACTTGACCTCAGGGCCCAGTCTACCCTCCATCCCCTTGGATCCGATCCATTCAATGTTCTAAGTAGGAAAATTTAATTTCGAAAAATACCAAATTCTTCCATCAGAATTTTCTGAAGCAAGTTACATTTAGCAAAAAGGTTCCACTATTAGTAATAAAAAAGGTACTCATATGGAACCAATATAAATTTATTATTATTTTTATTCATAAGTTGGTAAGAACATATATCAATTCGTCATCAGAATATCAAAATAATTCTTAATGTAGATTATTCCGATTGGGTTTTATGCTGAAAGCCAAGTCCGACTACAATATAAGCTGGCGTAGTTTGATAAATTAATGTTTCAAGGTATCGCAAGAAACTAGGGTGGAGCGCCAAGTATAACCAAGTAAGTATAATGGATCCATTTAAATTTAAATTACCCCTTGATGAAAACCAGATAACAATTTTATATCGTAAGACTTCATCTAATAGCAATTTCGGGCAGAATTAAAGCAGCTCAGCGTTAATTCACACACCATCAACCATTATCTATTTAAGGATTTAAACTAGTGTTAACTTGAAGTCAGACATTATCAAACGAAATTTACCAATCTGTACTTAACCAATTCCAACATTTTCATTCTATGTTAGAACGAAAATATTGGAGACTGGATACTGTCTGGCATATGACTTACTTAGAAAAGATCTATTAGATGATTTTTAAGAGACGTATCTACCTACGAGGGCAAGGCGGAAAGTCTCCTAAAAATAAAACAGATGGCACCACAATCGAAAATCTCATGTGACATCTTTAACTAGAGCGCATTCAAATTTTCAGTTCTGTTTTGACACCCATCGAAAGCAAGCAACCTCGAAGTTTTTGTAAACATGGAAAAAAGGGAATTTCGCGTCTTGATTAAACGTTTTTTTGCGTGGAAATAACATTACGCAAACCAAAGCATCGCTTGTTTAACATTATGGGAACTCTTCACCATAGATTGGATCGATTCGTGAGTGGTTTACTTATTTTCGCTGTGGTATGACCACAAAGGACGCCGAACGTTTTGGACGTCCAATTGAGGCTTATCACGGGTCGAAATGACACTAAGAGTCATTACCTGATTTCGTCAGTTCGTTTCAAACTTTACGTAATACTTCAATCATCTCTGTATGTTGGTTCACTGCAATTTTACTGATTGAGGAAGCGTTGGTTATAGTTACTAATTTGTTACAATAATAACATCAACTTGTTTCATTTAACTGTATATTACATAGAATCTCATACTATAGTGTACCATAGTTTAGTTTGTATAACATATACTGTGTAACCATAATCTTATGTTTCAGCAATGCACTGTCAGAGAATTCAATTCGCTCCTCCTATTTTCAATGTATTGGTTCACTGAAAGATTAGGTTAAGTTCATTGTTCATCTTCTTTTCCTCTCTGGCAATTCTAACTTCTGTTAGTCACACAGTATTTCCAATTATATCCCACACAACGTGGTTCTCGTAAATATCATAATTAATTCATATACAAACGAAACTATATCCCAATGATAAATTACGATTTAATTCAGTGAAAATGCTTTCAATCCGATATAAAATAGAAGGATTGAACAATTAAATCCAGATGCAAATTTACTGCGTAATAACTTATGACCGACACACCAACATACAGAGATAATTGAAATATTACGTAAATTTTGAAACAAACTGACGAAATCGGGTAATGACTCCAAAGCGTACCTTACACGGTCAATATGATTGAAGCAATATCGATATTGATCAATATATGCAACGTGTAAGGAGTATATTGAAAAAATAATATCGATGGCAATAATATTGAAGAAAATAAAATCAGTTCCATTTTTATTGAAAGCCCGTAAATATATTCAGGCGGCGTCAATATTATTGACACATGTGAGGAGTATATTGCCATACAAAGAGTTCTATATATAGAGATGACAAGTCGGATTTATACCGTACTTTGGGAGTCTCCCTTTTTTCGTTCTTTACGCATGATCGAGGCAGACGACTATTTATTTATGACGCTATTGCAGCAGAATAAAGTTATTTTTGTTATTTCGTTTTGTTTAAATTATTGTTTTTGAGCGATTTAACCTCAATTTGTTTGTTATTTATGTATTGTTATCTATTTATTTTACAACTTTCCTGAAAATCTTGAACGACGGAAATTGCGGTGTGAAACAATGTTGCTTCACCCAAGTTCACTTGCAAAAACTAGTCGACTCGATCGCTTGGGACGCGGAGAGAGGGTAACCGCGCTGGACTCCCAAAATACGTTCTCTTTATATGCAAACGATACAACTTGTCATCTCTATATATAGAACTCTTTGTTGCCATATTGTGCAATAAAACGTCAGTCATGCTCAAGACGCGGTATGGGTTGTTTCTATTTCTTGTACTATTAGGAGTGTTTTATTCATTTAAGAGTTGTTTGTGTGTTTTTCATTTTGAGAAACTGATAAAAGTACAGGTGGTGAAAAGAGTAATAAGCGAAAGAAGTCGCAAGACAAAGAAGAAGAGATGCATAGAGGTAGGTACTGTATTTACATTGCGTTTGAAAATAAATAATAAAATAACAATAAAAGTGGTTATTTTATCATTTCAAAAGCGGTAATAATTTTTATTAATGCTTGTTTTAGTTATATCAGTCCATGCCGGTTCTATAGAAAATGCGACGACAGAATGTTAAACAAAATTCAACTCCCTCCGGACCAACTTTAGGGAGGAATTGAAAAAAATTGAGGATCCAAAAAATCAGGGGCAGGAGTAGAGGAGATATACGAATCTACGTTGTGGTATTTTGATGCTATGAGCTTCCTCGTCGACCAAGAAACTCCAAGCGATTCAATAAACACTATTGATGATGAACATGAGGTAGATTGCAATTTCATTAAAACATTTATACAGTTGTAAAACTTTTATTATGAACTTTTATTTTCTATTTATTAAATAAATTACTAAAGTTGTATAATTCAAATAAATACTAATACTAACGTTGTATAATTCAAATACATTTTGTTTCAACGAAAGTTTATTGTTTCCCTACCTTAATATAATCCTTGAGACTCAAACACAGTGCATCACAGGTCTCTTCAACTATTTCACTTATGGTTGTTGCAGCTATGTAAGACGAAAATTTCAAATCTTCAAAGCTGTTGCCTGTTGCTAGAAATCTTAATGTGACTGCAAGTCGATCCACCGGTGAAATGGCCTTTCTCATAATCGTATCCTGCTTTATTATAAATGGCGGAACCAATGCAACTAGGTGTTGAAACAGTTGTTCATCCATTCTTAAAAAATTCTTGTAGTCATCTGACTCACTGTTGAGTCCTCGAAGCAATTCCCCATATCCATGACTCGTACGTCTATTTAACCAGCTTTTTGTCCACACTGTTCTTTGCCTTCTTCTTTTCCTCTTCTTGAGGACCAAAGCAAACGCGATTAGAACTGATAGATCCATCCTCCCTGACTTCACAATTGAAACTGACACTTTATTGATCAATATTATTGAATCGTGTGAGGGCTACCGTTTTTTTACCAATATTGCGTCAATAATATTGCTTCAATAATATTGACCGTGTAAGGTACGCTTTAGTGTCATTTCGACCCGTGACAGGTTACAACGCCAGAAATCGTCGATAAAATCCATGGCATGATATTGGACGATCGGCAAGTAAAAAAAGAAGTAAGAAGTACTTTGTTCGTCGTTTCGTAACCGTTGACGAACCATGGAGCCATCGCAACACACCAGAGGCCAAAAAACCGTCGATAGTGTACACTAAGTGTTCTCCCAACAAGACAACGCACAGGCACACAAGTCTGGGCAAGGAGATTATGTTGAGAAATGAAAATAATTTTTGACCAAATAAATCATTTCTTGTTTCATTTTTCAGGGACTTTTCACCTTGTCCTCGTATTATAGACTCCGATTAGTGTAGCGGATGGGTTTACCATACACATCAATACAAACATAATTTTCTTTGTATATATTTAGTATAATTCTAACTACAATATATCAAGTCACCCTAAATTTACATAGATTTTGAATTAGCAAAACATATTTAATTACAACCACCATCCATCAAAATTGAAATGTTTCGTTAACTAGGAAGTAGGAAATTAGGCGCAACTGGCTTGTTATTCCGTACATGGATCATATAATTGTTCCGATATTCACCGTTATGAGCATAACAAAATAATCGGTTTGCTGAAAATATTCGGAATCTGTTGAAGTTTTAGCTGATTTGCACATTCGCTTACTGTGCAATCACAGCTACTCAAAAGGCGAATTTTAATATACTATTAACCTAGTATTTACAAACATTTTGAAAACGAACAGAATGCTCATTTGCCGAAAATCATTTAAGTACGTAATTTACCTTACACAAATACCGAAATGTAACATTTCCCGGGAACAATTAGTTGACTTTGCTCATATCGAGATGAGTATTTAATTATTTATATTTATATATCCCCAACATAATGATCTAAAATATGAATTTGAATGTACTACATTGAAGGTTGTGGTTGTGACATCACACTACTTAATTGACGTATAGTTAAGTCGTACGGTGTATGGACCGCTTTAGTTGAACCCGTAACTCTTGTGAAGTATTGTGATCGTGCCAGGCATTTATCCTAGATGATAATTAACGTGACATCAACAGCCGATAATATACTCAGACCGTATGAACGGAAGGCATGTACAATGACCACGTGACAAATTGCCGGATATAACACTTTGTTCTTAATCTTTTAATTCACTGCACTCTTCCATCATGGAAATCGATCTTCATTATTATTATTATTAAAAGTCAAATATTCGGACACACTTCGAAGTTCGAGGAGCAGAGAATATTCCATGATTTATATGGTTCCAGAAAGTAGAGAATCGTTACGTTGCTAAAGTTGATCACCGACGGTGAGATCCAAACTCTGTTTTATCATGAACGTAAGGTTGATTGTGTCAATGAGTTTGAGAGTTATTTTATACATGCGTATAAAATATAGATTTGTGAAGTTCAATGTTGTCAACTAGCATCATAGACTATAATTAGGAAACAAACGCCCCTATCCTCTGAACATATTGTTAAACTACTGAGGATCTTTCAGCTACTAAATGAACATAATCAGAGTAAACTAAATTAGAAAACAAAATGAACCTGTTTAAATACTATGTGATGGGGTTACCCTCAGCTGGAAATAAATCGAAATTCATTAAATTGCTTTTTCAGTTAGTTAGTTTGGTTTCCAGTCACATTCAAACATTGGATGGGATGACTTCGAATATTAGAAGTAGATTGCTATGCAGTGGCTTCTTTATACATATTTTTGTAATTTGCCTCCATTTTGATTTTCTAATTGACCCATTAACGAACGCAACGTCATCACTCGCCGTGTCTTAATATCCAAAAAAGCACGGAACTTTTTACGAAAATTTTTAGGTTGGCGAGCTTGATGCGGAATTATCTTGTCATCATTATGTCAGTTTAAATGACAGTGTCGAGCGTCAACAACTCAAAAAGCGATCACAGAACCACTAAATCAAATTTTCACTCCCAAAATTAAGATGTTACCAACCACCATAAAAACCCCTAAATGGACAAAATTAAACATTTTTGTTTAAAAACAGCATAAAAAGGGCAAATTACAAAAAATAGTATAAATAACTCGTTTCCTAAGACCTTGAAGCACTCATTCTTTAAAAAAACTCATGGCTTCGCCACTCGTTTCTTAAACTTGAATTCGTGCTTAAAGACGAGTCTTAGGAAACTCGTTCTTTAATATACTATTATCTACTTGAAAAATTAATGTATTAGAATTTCGTGTTTCTGTTCGTTTCGGCGACGTGGACATTTCTAAATGAAATTAATGAGATAAGGACGCTTTGTGCTTGATATAATTAGTTTTGAGAAATCCCGTTTCCAATATTGTTACGTCCTCTGATGATGGTCGTGAAACCAGAACATACGTAAAGACGAAATAATAAGCATATGTGTTAATGTGACCTATTTCCCTAGAATTTATATATAGTTCACTCATATTTCAAAGTTGACAACCTTGAATTTGACATTCCCCATATTAAGCATAAGTTTTACGTGCCCCGAATGAAATGCATATTCGAAAAAAAATTGTTGGAAACGATAAAGCGTAAAAATTCAAAAAAAATTCATCAAAAACTTCTCAGTAACGTTTCGGCTCTGGCGATATTTAGTTTTAATGAATCTAGATTTCAAGTAATTTAAATGATCTTTATATATAATTGATACCTGGGTCTGGGTGCAGAATCATTATTAATTGATTCGTATAATATAATCATACAATAAAGGTTCTAGTTTTGTTCTTTGTAAAACACAAGAGAGAAATTACTGAACTATGGAAATCGAGTGTTGACACGAAACGAATCGTACCCTTATGGAATTCATATTCCTAGTTACTCTTATAGTCTAGGAGCCAGACCGATATTGATGGTCTGAACATTAACCCGATGGCACTATGGTTTATCGTTAGAGGAAGGTTCAATGATCAATCCATCTCACAGACCGAATTTTCCCTGGCTGCTAGATCTCGAGATACAGCATCCGCATGTTTTTTTTGACTGGAGGTTAACCCTTTCCAAGTTGTGGTTACTTCAAAGGCATGCCATTCTTATACACTTCCACCATGTTAAAATTGAACCGAAAATGGACTGCAAGTTAACCCCCCCAAAACTGGTGGAAAATGTTCATTGGTGTTGACAATCGTTAACATACCCTATGCCATCGAAAGTTATCGGTCCATTTCCGCGTAATTGGCCATTATTTGGACCAAAAATGTTTCTTTTTTTCATTTTGTTTCTAAAACTTGCGGGTTACAAGTTAACATGATGGCATCATTTCAAATAACTTTATTGGAGGTCAAATAAAGATTTAAAATTATTGCCATCACTCCTTGCCTAATCCAACTCCACAAAATCCTCTGAAACCACCCCCCAAAAAAAAATATGAATCATATTATAATATGAGCAATTTTATGATAAATTAGTCAATTATTGAGACTCTGGCTGGGTTTAAATTCGGAACGGCTTTTTTTATTTTTTATTTTATTTTGCCGGATGATTTTAGGGAGTTTTAGAGGGTTGAAATAGGCAAGGAGTGATGGAAATAATCTTAAATCTTTATTTGACCTCCGATAAAGTTATTTAACATGGTGCCATCATGTTACCTTGTAACCCGCAAGTTTTATCCACAAAATGAAAAAAAGAAACATTTTTGGTCCAAATAATGGCCAATTACTCGGAAATGGAACGATAACTTTTGATGGCATATGGTATGTTAACAATTGCCAATACCAGTGAACATTTTCCACCAAGTTTGGGGGGGGGGGGGGTTAACTTGCAGTCCATTTTCGGTTCAATTTTAACTGGCCGGCCTGATAAACGGACACGATACAAAATGATGGCACATGGTGGAAGTGTATAAGGATGGCATGCTTTTCAAGTAACCACAACTCGAAAAGGGTTAACCTCCAGTCAAAAAGAAAAAAAAATGCGGATGCTGTATCTCCAGATCTAGCAGCCGGGGAAAATTCGGTCTTTGAGATGAATTGGTCATTGAACCTTCTTCTAACGATAAACCATAGTGCCATCGGGTTAATGTTCAGACCATCAATATATGACTCCTAGACTATTATTTGTAGAGATTAAGTACTGTACCGTTGGATATTTAGCAACCTCTCTTATCGTCTGAAAGTTATACATCTTTTCAGATTATTCCTATCTTACAAAATTATTTCATTTAGAGCACATCCTTTCTCAAATGAATATTATGATAACCATAGATCTATATGATATTGTCGTGGCGGTTAAAAGTCATACAAATTCATATAAAATATGCTGGAATTCATTTTAGTATGATGAATATATAGTCTTGTGTATTGTTAGGATGCGTATTCGCGATGTCAAGCATCAAAAGTAATATACTAATAGTAACAATTGGACTGGCCGTACTTTCCATTCGTTTATTTCCTTGAAGAATAAGGAGTACCTTCAATTAATTTTTAACCTTATCGCTAGCAGTCAGTGCGAAATTGCTTCCTGTAAAACTGCAATTCAGTGACAAACCGATTTCAATTAAATAACGGAGAATAAAGCAAAGCAGGCGCTGTTATTATTAAGCTGTCAGCACATAAAAGATATGGAAATAAGAAGGCAGCTATTGTGTTCGTGCTTTGCTTCCAACAAGACTATTTGCTATAGAGATCCTTTAGAAAAGTGAAACTGCGAGAGGATATCTGCACCTGGTTACATAAATTTAGGGCTTTGTAAGATAATAGTGTGCTTGAAAAAGATTAAGCACTTAATTTATGTGCGTATCTGGGACTAGAAACTAACAATTTTAATTTATTATCTCGTGAAATGTAAGGGTTCATAAATATAACATCTAACTTGAGAACCTCCGAAACGCCAATTACGTGATAATTCATCCAAGAACGTTAAATTCATATTTAGATGTTTGATGTTTTATTCAACCTTCAGATCTTCAATAATTATGAGGTTAATTTATTCAAATTCTAGACGTTACAAAGAAGGAATTTTAAGATTTGTCATGGTTAGGATTGATTGTAACTTAGATAAGTAGGAAAAACGATATAAAGAAATTAAATTCAGACCTACTTTATATTCTTTTAAATTTCAATATTTAACAAATTTCATAACAAATTTACAAATAAAATATTGTTACTATAGTTTACTGAAAGATTTCAATTTAAAAACTTTTTCTTATAGCCACTTATAAATACTTGAGTGCAAGAAAAGTTATATTTTATGGAAGAGAACAGTTGAAATAAAAAAAATATAAAATGTTTGAAATCAACAATTATGAATATCGAGTAATCTCTGCGCACCGTACTATACTGTGATTCAAGAAAGCAGTTGCGGAATATTTTATTAAATGCATGGTAAAGTATTGAAATTTGGACTAAAGTAAAATTTCCATGGCACGAATATAAAATTCTGCATAAAAATGATATAGGCGCCATAAAAATAACAGACGCTCGATAAAAACAAACAGTGCATAATGAAATCTATCGGACGTTCGATAAAACTTATTCACATGAAAGTGAATGATCAACAAAAAAATATATGTTGTAGCATGTTCACGATATGAAACTTTATTCCCATTCCAGAAAAATTTAGTTAAATTAATTGTTCTTCTCTCAATGAAATACAAGCGAATATTTCAGGCGACCTCTGAACAAAAATTATACTTTTGCCCCAACTGGGTTGGCTCTTTTTTTTAATTAAGTTGTTACTCATAACTCTAAACTCTCTCAGGCTTCCTAAACTTGTTGCTAACATTCAACCGTTATTATATTTCAACGAAAGAATTATAAAATTCCTTTACAATTTGATCCACTCTGCTTTTTTATGGATAATGATTAACAAAATCACTTGCTGTTAACCAGAATAGAATTTTTTTTGACAACTGAGCAATGAATATACCCTCACTTTCTTTTGTTTATGGCGATGTATTATGTAAAATAATGTTAATCTCATTTTAAGACTGCGTATTGAATAATTTATAACAGGTGGTTTTTTTATTCTACCAAAAATCATGTAAATTCTGTTTATTATTATGTTTATATTACGATAGCTAGGTGTAAATAATTGTACATGTCGAGTATCTATAAATTCAAATTTTTATTGTAAATAATTAAGAAAAATATTTTTCTTATTTAGTCACCTTTCTAACTATTCTAACAAGCTATTTATTGGTATTTTTTATTTGTGCAATGTATTATTTTAAATTTAATGTTGAAACAACATTTGTTAGAAAATAGATAAGTTATTATTGAGCAACTGCCATGAAGATAATAAAAATTTGTAATTTCTAATTTGTTTTTTTGTTAACGACTTTACAACCTCAATCAGGTTTTGACCTATTCTTGGAATACACCTATTAAGAACACCCATTTCATATAACAATTTGAATCTAACGAAAACGAGCCAGAAAAGCCACGATTCTACTCTTCAGCCTTTAACAATATACTCAATAGGCATATACTAAGTCAAAACTTAATAGAAAATGCGAAATTATAAAATAGTCAAACAAAACCTTTATTCATGTGACAAGAACCGCTGGAAAAAAATGGTTCGAATTGAGTCGACGCAAGACATAAATCCAAATTCGACATGCTTTTGATGCGAAAATCATTTTAACAACAGTATTGAGTAGTTTACTCTGATGACTACTTGGTAGCTGAAAGGTCTTCAGTTCTTTAATAGTATTTTTAGTGGATAAGGGTGATTATTTCTCATTGATAGTGTTATAGTATCCACAGTGTGAACTCTTTTTTTAAAGTTTATTAGTGACGATGACTTCAGGATCAGGTGAGTTCAACCAATTTACCAATTTTCTATTTAAAAGAAGATTCAGGTTTCCTTAAAGATAGTTTGTCAAATAACGTTTTCTTAGAAAACATTAAAATATACCAAAATCCTAAAATCCACCAGTGCACCTCGAATGGATGGAATAACATCATCGCTAGTAAAAAAATGTCACAAACACCTTCTAAAACCCCTGGTTCATATTATAAATTTAATATTCCTGACTGGAAGAATTCCTGAGCACTTTAAACTATCGGTGGTTACACCTATATTTTATTCAACCTTCAGATCTTCAATAATAGTACTGAGTACAAACAAGTAGAGTTGGAAAGCAGTAACCAGCTTCATTTTCTTGACATTAACATTATCAAAGATGGTTGCCATTTGGAATTCGATATACTAAGGAGGTACAATACTCATTATTGGTTATAATGAGAGTGTTAAGATTTGCGCGATTAAAATATTGGCATTCTATATCAACAAAGTTAGGTCAGGTCAGGTCAGGTCAGGTCAGGTCAGGTTAGGTTAGGTTAGGTTAGGTTAGGTTAGGTTAGGTTAGGTTAGGTTAGGTTAGGTTAGATTGGGTTAGAAACAAAGGGGGTACAAAAAATCATTATTGGTTATTATGAGAGTGTTAAGATTAATTCCACTACAATATTTGCATTCTATATCAACGAAGTTGGGTTAGTAGGTTAGGTTGGGTCAGGTTAGGTTAGGTTGGATTAGGATAGGTTAGGTTACCAACAAATGGCGTACAATAAATCATTATTGCTTATTATGAGAGTGTTAAGATTAGCGATTATAATATTTGCGTTCTATATCAACCAAGTTAGGTTAGTAGGTAAGGTTAGGTTAGATTAGAAACAAGGGGGGTACAATAAACAAACAGTATTGCTTATTATGAGCAGGCACGGATCCAGACTTTTGTTTGGGGGGGGGGTCACTCTCAGACATGCATACATTAAAATTGACAAAAGCTTGTCTTAATCACATACGATATTGTTTAAATTGAAATCCTTGTTATAATCAAAATAAATTGGCTCACAGATGTAGTGCTGACTTTACAATTTTTTGTCGTTTACCATATCAGTTTATTCTCCTAAATTTTTTTATTTTTTTCATCATTGGGGGGGGGGGGTCATGACCCCCGTGACCCCCCCTGGATCCGCCACTGATGATGAGAGTGTTATGAGCAGCGCGATTACAATATTTTGCATTCTATGGCATTGATGAATGTTGGAATAACCAATGTTTATTATAACTATCAATTAATGTTATATATTCTTCCTATAATAATGTCAATCACTATCAACATTATAAATAAGAAACAATCACCCTTATACACTAAAAATACTTTTAAAGGGCTGAAAACCTTTCAGCTACCAAGTAGCCAATATTAAAGTAAACTTAATTAGTTTAAATACTTTTTGTAATTAATAGGGTATATAAGACATTAACCGTAGTTGGCGATAAATCTGAATTCATTAAATTGCTTTTTCCCTTATACATTTCCATCCCTTCTAAATTACCTAGATATTCAAAATTGATAAACTTCTTGAGATATGGTGTGACCTGTACGAGTATTTAAAATATGTTCGGGTAACGCCGATGTTGCACTATTATTTTTCTTTATATGGGCAAAATTTTCTTTATACTGAGTTAGAATATACCTTCTAGTTTGGCAAGTTCCAACTTTGTCAAATTGTACGTATATTCTTTGTATGAAAGGAAACTTTGAAACTTCCTAATGACTTGAAATGCCATGTAATATGCCCACTTCCGAATAGTCGGAGTTAATGGTACGATTTCTTGTAGAAACCGTTAAACATCTAGTTTTCTTTTTGGAATACGTACGGTCTAGGTGACAAATATGCACACTCGAAACAGAAACGTTTTCGCTCATCCTTCCAGCTAAAGTTTCCTTTTATTCATGAAGTTAGCTATTATTATAACATTTTATGATGACACGCGATTCAAATATCCTGTTTCTTAGATCTTTTTCATTCTGGACTGGAATTTTGTACGCTAGTGACGTCAAGTAATCCAGAAGATTCAAATCAGGTGATCTGGGAGGCCAGGCTTGCGGTCCCACTCTTCCTATCCAACTGTTACGGTAATTCTCATCCAGAAATCGGCACGCAACCAAACTAAAGTGCAGTCTAAAATAAGCAGGATCTAAGAAATAGGATATTTGCTTAGTGTGTCATCATTAATTAGACGTAAGGTATATTCGAAAGAGTTTGTCAATCGATGTTAAGGCGAATTGATACATGCGTTGGAGTAGGCGGTGGTCATTTTCAGCAATTATTGTGAATATTATTAACTCATTTGTTGAAGTAGCTTAGTCTTAATCTTGTAAATGATTTAAGCTAGTCACATCACAATACAATCAATAAAAGACACATTTTATCACAAATTCAACTTACAACATTCCAACGCAGGTTTAACTTTAACCCGGCTGCTTTCAGCGACAAATACTAGGAGTACCTTTTGTATGTAAAATTAGATGTAGAATAATTCTGTTCAGTCAAAAATTATATTCAGTATGACACAAAAAAGTTATGGTTATTTCAATCCAGGTACAACATTGTATGTGGTGCCCTCTAACAATAAACAAAAAACCAAGTAAATATTTGAGTTTCTCATTATTAATACTCCCAGTATCCCGAATTGCGTCAAATTGCCATGTTATTGAACAAAAACATAATCAAAAAATTAGATAAAACTTTTTTTTTGGACGCCCTGTATATCAAGAACCAAGCCGTTACGTACGGACCCATGTTTTTATGATCTTCTGATATTGAAATTAGCTTCGCCCTTCAAATTTTGTACTTAATAAGTACTTAATAAACATTCTGTATAGTGCTATAGTACAGGCTGTCCTCGAACTGCGTGGCTAAAATAAAACCAAAGATTCTTTGATTCGAAAAAAATTTGATGAGCCTTTTTACTTTTGCCTCAAGTGTCTTGTTTAGCCGGTAGAGGGCTTCAAAGTTGCAAAAATAATTTTGTTCTTTCGGTATAACTTGAGAACGTGATGGAGGACTTTTACAATATTTGGCAGGTGAGTTACTGTCAATAATAGCCGTTTTTGAGAGCGGAGCATAAAGCCTTAGAGATCATAGAAATGGCTCAAACTTGAGGATGTTACGGGAAAAGTGTCCAGAACTTTTTTGTGGTCAAATGTATTTCACTCTATATTTTTTATGTAGATAGCTTATCTAATTTGAAAACTTTTTTTACTCTTAAAAAATTTTGATAAAATCAACGGATTAGCTTGAAAAAAATAATTTTCGAGTCTGCAATTTTGGCTTACTAATACCTTAGTTGCCTTTGCTTTTCTAATGTCATTTTGGCATTTGGAGAATTTATCCCCAAAACTGTCAGTTTTTACTTTGCATTCCGTAAAAATTTTATAAAATTATGGCTCAAAATTTCACTAGCACTGAAATGGTTAATATCTCGGTAAAACACGAATAATAAAAACAATAGAAATGGGGAAACGATGTGATTATTTAGGAAAAACAAATGCTAAATTAAAAGAAACAACAAAACTTTTTGGGAAATCGCTAAGGCATCAATTGTTCGAAATGTTGCCCATTTTCCTGAATACACAAATTAATTCGTTTCAAGAAATTGGATTGAACTCTGGCTAGTACTTCAGGATCATTCTTCAATAAATCCGCTTCATGATTAATTCGTTGCAACAATTCCTCTCGTGTGTTCACTGGAGCTGCATAAACTTTCGACTTCAAAGCGCCCCATAGAAAGAAGTCGCAGGGCGTCAAATCAGGGGAGCGGGCCGGCCAGTTCACTGGTGCATCGTGTCCTCTACCTATCCAGCGATCTGGATATTCCGCATTCAAATGTCGCCTCACAGCTAATGTGAAATGAGGAGGTGCACCATCATGGATAAACCAGGCCACGACGAATGTGTAAGGGCAAGTCCTCCAACAGTTCAAGTAGCCTTTGTTACAAAAAGTTCAAGTAGTTCTCCCCGTTCAATCGATGGGGTATAACGGTAGGGCCAATAATAAAGTTATCCACAATTCCAACCCAAACATTGATTTTAGTTTGATTCTGAAAATATGTAACTTCCGTTTCATAAGGATTTTCATCAGCATAGAAATGTTCATTATGGAGGTTAAAAAGACCACATCTCGTGAAAGTATCTTCGTCCGTGAACAGAATTCTTCTACAAAAATTGGGGTTTGCGTTTTGTCTTTGGACAATAAGCCGACAGAAATCTAGCCGATGACCTGGATCCATGGGCAATAAGTCTTGAACTGTTTCAATATGATAGGGATACAACAGTTCTTCTTTCAGTACATTATGAACTAATGATTTTGAGGCTTCAATACGAAGTCCCAAACGTAGTGTGCTTATCCCAGGTTCAGTTTCAACTGCTTCCAGTATCGCTTCTTCGAGCTCTAACGTCCTTCTTGTCCGTCTGCGTCCAGTTTCTCTGCGATTTGCTTCAAATTTGCCAGTTTCGCGAAGGTTTGCCGATTTGGAATTCTGCGATGCGGATATCTTTCCCTTCTCCGGCCATTGCAACGACAAAGTCCATAAATCAATAACATATCAACCATTTCAGTGTTAGTGAAATTTTAAGCCATAGTTTTATAAAATTTTTTCGGAAAGCAAAGTAAAAACTGACAGTTTTGAGAATAAATTCTTCAAATGCCAAAATGACATTAGAAAAGCAAAGGCAACTAAGGTATTTTAATCAAGTAAAATTAGTAAGCCAAAATTGCAGAGACTCGAAAATTAATTTTTTCAAGCTAATTCGTTGATTTTATCAAAATTTTCTAAGAGTAAGAAAAGTTTTCAAACTAGATGAGCTATCTAAATAAAAAATATCGAGTGAATTACATTGACCACAAAAAAGTTCTGGACACTTTTCCCGTTACATCCTCAAGTTTGAGCCAATTCTATGGTCTCTAAGGCTCTGTGCTCCACTCTCAAAAATGGATATTGTTGACAGTAACTCACCTGCTAAATATTGTAAAAGTTCTTAATCACGTTCTCAAGTTATACTGAAAAAACAAAATTATTTTTGCAATTTTGAAGCCCTCTACCGGGTAAACAAGACACTTGAGGCAAAAGTAAAAAGGCTCATCAACTTTTTTTCGAATCAAAGAATCTTCGGCTTCATTTTTGCCACGCAGTTCGAGGACACCCTGTATATTCACAGTGTGAACTCTTTTATGGTTTATTACCTTATCATTGTTATAGTAAAACATTCATTCATTGCCGCTTAAATCCTCTAAGCAGTTACCAACGTAATATAGTTAACAAACATAAATGCGGTTATTTGAGTCTGTCTGGACAGGATAGGTCTATGTATTCACTCAAAACAATAACTATAACATATCCGCAGTATGCATTTGTACTTTATACTTCCGTATAAACTACACTGCATGTATACCTAATAAGATTCTCAACACTTATAGTTACTTATTTGTGTGAAGAACGTGAGTGACATGGTAATATTAATTAATATTATGCTCATGATTGAAGAATAAATAGTTTATATCATTTTAAAATAACGTAATGAATGGACGTTGAAACGCTTCAGAGATATTAATTGTTCATAATGTTATACCTATATTCAATTTTATACTGTGTAGCTTCCAGGTCCGGTCTCAGCGAACGTTAAGTCTAATTCACAATTTTGACTAATATCATCTACGAGATTATTATTCTCAATCTTGAAGTTTTATTCTCTACTACGATTAAATTCGTGACGAATTGATTAATAGATAATTGTAAATGAACACACATGAACATTTGAATTTTGAGATATCGTGCTTATGCTGCGTCTACATTGAACAGTTAATTGTTTTAGCTCGCGACATCTATTTTGAGAATTACTAGATTCAGATGGCACTTCATCAACTGGTTACTCACCAAGAGTCTCATAGTCTTGGGCGTTTTGCTCTGAGCGTATTCTTGGGCATCAACATTTGGGCAACACCTTCTTCGATTCCATGTGCCATGCTACGGAGAGACAGGAAATTGGGCACACCTTGGTTAGGTAGATCAGGACCATATTTTTACAGTATGGTCTTGTACACGCTCCTCTGGTGCCTGGTGGTGACCAGATTGAAAACTAATTTGAACGGAAATAGGTTACATGCCCAAACTTATGCAGATGGCTCAATGAGAATCCTGAAAACACCAAAGTAGTTCTTCAACCAGAAAAAGACAAAGACCAGCGATAGTCAGGAAAGTCATTCTATCCCACAGACACCGTGAAATAGCTAAGAGTTGTCCTCGATACTGAACTGAACTGGAAGATGCACCTGGAAATGTGGATGTAGAAGGTCGTTGCTTCGAAACTTCTTGAGCATGGGGTCTACGACCGTGGGACCTATACTGGATCTATACAGCCATGATCTGCCCAAACCTACGGGGATAACCGACTGGGAAAACCAGGACTCCGACCTACTTCCGTCTGATGAACTCGTGTTTATAGCACGTCTTCTAGGCTTGTTTTGGGGTGGAGTGAGGCCCTGGTTGAATCAGTCAGAATGAACAAAACTTCGCTTACTGTGGGTAATCACTCACTCTGGCTCAAAAGGAGATGAAGTGATTGAAATGTCATCCATAAACTCAGTGCGTGCCATCAGCGAGCTACTGGATAGGCAGTGGCTCCCTCTACGGCGCGGTGCTCATGATATTTGGCAGGTGGAGCTGCACTTTGCGGAGTTTTCGGCCAAACCCTCAGAAACCCTTCCCACCACGAGCAGAAGAGGTATACAATTTATAGGCCACTGTCTCCTGAACAGACAGCTGTACTCACTGAGTATTGCTGATGCCACCAGAACGTATGGTCATAAGTATAGTACTAGAAACAAAATTTTCCACCTCCCTTATTTAACGCTGTTTTGTATATAATCATCAATCAGATTATAAAAATTTTAATATTTTGACTAAAGAAACCAATTATTATGAAAGATCTATCCTGAAGAAACGTTACTCTAAGTATGTAAATGATAGCACATACGGTCAATCATTAAGTCAAATTTAATATAATTTAATTAGTTAAAAACTTGCGAATTCCTACATGCTATAGAGTTAACATTATATTTTACGTGGGAGGCTGAAATAGTAATATTTCTAGTTAGTTCTGATTACCTTTTCCTATTACTATGCAGTAGCTTCTTGATACATATTCATATACTTGCAAAGTGACTATAAATTCTGAAGAAGCTTGAGGTGCATCAATATTTGCGAGAACAACCTTAATGTAAAGGGAATGCGATGGAATTCCAGAAACGTTGTTCCCATCTTGAGGATGAAATATATCAAATACCTCGGTATTTAAATTTCGCCAGCCTAATGGCGTTTCAATTATTGAATAAGCTCTGCGGGCAACAGGCGAAGTTGGCCAAGTCAAATTGATTTAAACGAGTTTAGACGGGTTGACTTAGATCAATATTTGAGTTGTAATAAGATGATAAGTTTCTCTTCAAATGTACGTGCTTCCAGTCGTATCAATTGACTACTCAAGTCAATTAGCTTCTTCATACAACAATTTTAATCGGCTTAATATATCTCAGAGATCCTTTCGGATGAAGACAAATTCCATTACCTGGAAAGACATGAGACAGATTTGAAACTCTAGATTTATGAGGGAAAGAAAAACTGACTATTTAACGTTGGAAGTTTGTCTTTTTAGAGTTGGTATCGAAAGACATGACAAATTTATAATTTCGCCCTAGCTGATTTTTACAAAGTACTCGTTGACCGATGAAGCTCATTGAATCAAAAGGCCAGAATGAGGAAAGTTGCTGAAAAATGAAACAGATGGCGCCACAATCGGAAATCCCATGTGACATTTGTGATGTACGATCTTTAAGGTATTATGATGATGGACAAAGAGGGAGTTAGCGGGGAAGGGGATTTTAAGTTGGTAAACTCGCTTGTGACGGTCACTCACAAGTAAACACGCCGCCGGTGACTGTTTTGTATTCTATTATCTACGTTACGTTAAAAAAATTTATTTTTTATAATAAAAGTTCATTTATTATAAAATTTTGAAGTCTTATTTCATATAAAAAACGCAAAGTATAATAAATGTCATGAAAAAAGCATTTTCAGTGTGTAGAATAAAATGACTTTTTGAATTTGCCGCATTCTTTCGACAGTTCGCCAACATCGCGAAGCAAAATAATATAACGAAGAATTGCATTAAATATTCACTAATTTATCGATTTTTAACGTGAAAAGCTGGAACACGAGCTCCTACATTATTCTTGTCATCAATTTCTCTTCTCGACCAATAAAAATAACTCGAAAGCATTCCTTCCAACATTTATTTCTAAAAAAAATAGTCAAAATTCAACATTTGCCATAAGGTTATGTGTTAAAACGTCGTTTTTTAAATGGAAATTTTTCTAAATTTTTTCTGGAAAAACAAAGCTCTAAAATTCGTAGTTTAGTCTAAAGAATATATTTTGATTATTTTTAGGCATCAAAAGCTTTTCCGAGATTTTGCATCATAAGACCTTAAATAGAACGCATTAAAATTTTCAGACTGATATGTTATTCAATTCTGTTTTGACACCCATCGAAAGCAATGCCTTGAATACTTTTGTAAACATGGAAGAAAGTGAATTTCGCATTTCGATTAAACGTTATTACTTGCTTAGAAAAAACATTACACAAACCAAAGCATCGCCTGTTAAACATTATGAGGATTTTTCACCATCAATTGAAACGATTCACAAGTGGCTTACTGATTTTCGTTGTGGTAGTATGACCACGAAAGACCCCGAACTTTCTGGTCGTCCAATTGAGGTTGCAACGCCAGAAATCGTCGATAAAATCCATCGTAAGACATTGGACGATCGGCGAGTTAAGGGCACGAGATTGCTGAGACTATGGGCATACCAACCTGACGAGTACGAAACATTTTGTATAAATTCATGAATATGATATAGCCATTTGCCAGATGGATGCCACATTTGCCCTCTATTGCAAAAAGCGCGACCTTATGAAAAATTCAAAGGAGTGTTTGGCGCGATAAGGACTTTTTGCGCCATTCCGTAATCGTGGACGAAACATGGATCCAACACAACACACAAAAAAACAAAGAACAGGTCGAAACAGTGGTCCAGGCGAATCGAAGCCGAAAAAGGCAAAGTCACGGCGACAGTTTTTTGGGATGCACACGGTATCGTCCATATCGATTGCCTTGAAAAGGGCAAAATGATCACCGGCTTATATTATGAAGAGATGTTGCATCTGTTCCATGCGATTTGAAGCGACAGCGGCCTCATTTGGCAAAGAAGAGGTTTTCCACCAGGACAACTCACCGGCGCACAGGTCCCCGCAGTCGTTATGTCAAAATTGCAGGAATTGCACTACGAATTGGTTCGTCATCCACCATATTCTCCAGATTTGGCCCCCTGCGATTTTGATCTATTTCCAAACTTGAAGAAATGGCTTGGCGGAAAGAGATTTGGCTTCAACGATGAGGTCATCGCTGAACCAAACGCCTATTTCGAATGATTGCCAAAAGCGTATTGTTACACTTTTACTAATTTAACCTTCTTTATTAATTCCAATTCAACTATTACAATATTTTCACATTGCACGGAGTCGACTTGGTTTTGGACCTTTTGCTAGTCTACAAGAAATATAGAGGGCATAGAATGACAATAGAAGTTAGAAGACACGCCTACGTTCAACAGGCATTCGCAGATATCTATATACGAGAAATGGAATCTAAATCAATGGCAGTGGCAACCTCACCAAAGACTGAAATAATTGATGTTCACCAGCAACTAGTGAGCAAACTATTATCAATAAAAGTTTAACCTTCTTTATTAAATTCCTATTCACTCTTCCTCTTTGTTTCGAAAATGAATTCGTAATTTCCATTACCTCTCGAATTATATCGATTAGACCTTCTTTGATTGAGGAACAAATTCTTTTCTTCGGATTGAGGTCTCTATGAGAAAACAATTTGGGGCCGTTTCTTGCCCCGTGCGACCTGCGCTAGTTGTAATAAAGTGTTTTTGGCTATGCGGGCCGCTAGCTTTCACCCGCTTCGTTCCGGAACACTGAACCTCCGTTCTAATTATTACAGGATGCCCTACTATGTTCAGTGCTCCGGATACTTTTCTTTATCGACGTAACAGTATCGAAAAATTAGAAAAACGTTGAACGAAGTATATCGGGCTACAATGAGATTAAGTTGTGAAATAAAATAGGCTATGTCTAAATAAATCATTTCTTGTTTCGTTTTTCAGGGACTTGCCTTACGTCTTTCTAGTAATTTGATCATATTTGAAAGTGCAAAGAAACCATTTTTGTTTGTAGCAGTATTCATCGAAAAGTCAAGAGTCTCTAAACTCAATATAATTGAGCGATTCTGAGCTATGAAATTTAATTGGGGGAAACCGACTTGGAGTGTTTGTTAATTAAAACCAAAAACAAAAGTTCGTCTACTCCAACATCCCGGCCTTTGTTATTACATGCGAAATTACGTAAACATTTTATGAAAGATAATAAGCGCTTCACGGAAGACGGGCTCGGCTTGGAGATACTGCTATATCTGAAGTTAAGGATCACGCTAATATTATTAATTATGCACTTGTTAATTTCCGATTGAGTTTGGCAGAATGCTTCAAGTATCGGCGCTTTGATGTCGCGAACGCTTTCAACCGCCATTAATTGATTGGTGCAGAAACCTTTGTACCTGTAGAAACTTATGCAAATACGCTAATGTAATATACGTTGATTTTTCTAGCAAAATTTATTATAATTAAATACACTCCAATCATTCGCATTATTTAATAATAGGGATGAGTGGTGATGGAATGATTGCTTGAGGATAGACTTATAGGAATAATATGAATTTATTTCCAACGTGGCGTAATATTCAGGTACTTCAGTTTGTAAGCATTCTCTATGGATTGACGTAAATTGAGTCCGGCATCTATTGATTGCCTTTTTTTCTATGTAAACGTGAACGGAGTCCTAGGTATGTACCTGGTTGTAAGATCAGATAATTAGCATGTGGTACCTGCTGCCTAGGCCAACTACCCTTCTGTATGCAACTATTTGCACAATAACCTAACCTTACCTAACCTAACCTTTTTTTTTCTATGGAGAGGAAATGCTTTATGCACACCAGGAGCTTTGGATCTATCACACCTGGTAGTTCAGGACACTCTAAAAACGGGCATACTAAACTGCTAAAACCTCTCCTATCTTCACCCTTTGGGTCGGAACCGCGTGAGCATTACTTCAGATCCAAAGGGCAGTCTATCCTTCAAGGACTCGATTGTCTATTTTTGTCTGTTTAGCGCTAATTGTCCCTTTTAGTGAACCGAATTTCGGTGTATTGTACCATAATATGGTTGATGGCCATATTTATAGAATCTGTGTCGTAGTAAATTATCTGTGATGGAATAACTTACTACATATAATCGGAACATATGGATCATCCGTATCAATCACATCTATCCATCACTATCTATGCAGCGTCTAGGTGCCTGTTGGTTTGCGGGAGCTATTTTTAGTTTCACTCCTACCCTAAACCCTGCGGGCAACATGGATGCGGGTTCAGGCTCCCCATAAGAGAAGAAGGCGCCTGCTTTCCAGGAACCTAACCTAACATAAAAGTAACCTTATCTAACCTTATCTAACCTTTTTTTGTGGAGAGGAAATGCATAATGCACACCAGGAGCTTTAATCTGTCACTACTGGGAGTGCAGGACTCACTCTATTTTACAACATACCTGCTAAAACCTCTCCTATCTTCATCCATACCCCGGAACCGCTTATCGCATTACTTCAGGATATGAACTGCGTCTCTGTTGTGTTTCTTGATTCTGTATCACTTCCTGTTTACGTTGATGTTAACGTTTGCTAGTTTGTGTTGCGGTTGTATGTGTATAGCGCTATTTGTCTATCTTTGTGTCGAGTTTCGTATGTTTATGCCATAATATGGTTGATGCCTAATTTTATAGTTTTTGAGTCTTAGATTGGATAACTTCCTATGTTGATTCGGTTTGTACCATAATATTGTTGATTCCCAATTGTATGGTTCCTGGGTCTTTGTAATTTATCTCGATTGGATAACTTCCTACGTTGTTTCAGTAAGTTATCTTTGATAGGATAACTTACTCTACTGGAACATATGGATCGTCCGTGTCAATCACAATCTATCCATCACCTTCTTCTCAGGAACTTGTGATTTGGAGTCCATAATTTATCCAAAGAGTAGGTGCCTATTGGTCCGCGGGAGCATTTCGCTCCTACCCTCGACCCTGCTAGGAACAGGGTCTTGACTTCTTGAGCATTCCCCAACCGCCACCTGCTCTGCATAAAAAAAGAGGCTCCTGTTTTCCAGGAACCTTACATAACATAACATAACCTAACCTAACACACTAACCTAACTTAGTTGATACAGAATGCAAATATTTTAATCGCGCTGATCTTAACACTTCCTTAATCCAATAATGATTGTTTATTGTACTTCCTTTGCTTCTAACCTAACGTAACCTAACCTAATCTAACCTATCCTCAGCTAACCTACTAACTAGCTCAACTTTACTAACATTCTTCTTTTATACACGAGAGGGAAACTTATAATGTTCGAAGAATATCGTGTGAGCCAGTGGTGAAATGTTGGTAGAGCAGATAGAAGTTTTCTTGAATGGGTGACTAGTTTGAGCTCGTATAGTCCACCTATCTGGAATCTCTCGTGGCGGAACAGCAGTTCTGATGAACATGGAAATATCTATAGAAAAGGGAGAGATCACCTACCTTTCTACGATGTTCTAGAGAGATCTATGTATTTTATATCCTTTAATAATTTGAAATTATACAGAATATACAATTCTGAGAACGGATATTTTCTTTAGAGATCGATTTAAGAGCGCAGGGAACAGTAAAATGAACAGAACTAAAATGAAATTAAGAGTTTGATTTTCACTAATTCAGTTGAGACGGAGTGAGCATGGCTCCGTCTTAACCCTTTGAGCATATGCGCAGTGTACTGACCTACCTCCTGGTAAATACCAAAGTGGCATAGATTGAGGTATAAAAGTGCTAATCCAGGAATTGAATAAACAAACATTTTGTATATTCTTATGAAAGAGAATTAAAGAATGCGAACAAACTGTTTACTAGATTCAGTTGGTCATTAGGTAAATCGGAGATCTTGTTCTTGAAAAATGCTATAGAATTCTATTTATGCTAATATATTGAGTTTTCCATCTTCACTAGTCATTGTAATATACCTAAAAGTGGTTAGCGAAATCTGTATTTGACAAAATGAATTATTTATCTTTTTGATCGATATAAGCCACGGTCGTTCATACAGGTCTAGGAACTCTATTGTTTGACATGAGTTTCTTACATGTCTCCAAACTCGTAGTCCCTCGCTCATCCACCAGCTAGCGCTTGGATCGAAGTATGGCAAGAATCACATTATTAAGTAAAATAATTTTTCTCGTAACGCAATATTTACTGTTCTGATTTGAGAGAGGAATAGAACTGTTACTCTTGTCAAAATGTATTACTCACCTTAAAAATAACTTCCCCTTTTTCGCACACATAAAAGACCTCGTTAAAACGATTTCTATCCGGAATAGCAAGCATCCACTTTTTTCGCATTTCCGCATCTTTCAGCACTTTAAAAACAGAAGTTTCTTGCTTTACACTTTTGTACCCCGTTTTGCATTTCGACACAATGCACGGTTTCGTAATTTTTTTTCTAAAAACGCCGGTATTCCTTGTGTTTACAAGTCAACAATGACAGTTGCCAGAGAACACTGTCGTATACGTGCCAGAGATCATTCATCAACTCATGCGCCACCCTTTTGGTACTATGCAACAGATGACGCTTAGCAGAGTCACTTCTCACATAGGAAACAGAGCCACGAGTTCCCAGACCTGTATATACGACCGTGATATAAGCTATTACATCGTTCATAGATTCATAGACGTTTTTTTAGCATACACGATATCTATGTTCTCGTATATTATATATTTAATCGAAAACCTGTATTACTTTCGTATTCTTTACCATTCAAAGGTGAATAGAAAGAATGGTATTGGATGTATATTTTCAACATGTAATATAATTCCAGTTGTCGATCAAAAACGTTTTTATAATAACTCTGTATATGTATTCTTTTATTTTAGACGACAGAGGAAACTTTGAACATTAAAACTAGTTATACCTTCTCCAAATCTGGTTCTGTCGCTCATTCCTACAGTATTTAGGAAACACGTCAGAACTTTTTAGATGTTTTAAGAGCCTCATTCTGAGAGGAATTTTTTCATATATACCTGGATGGTTTACGGAAGTTTTGTGATGTTACCGACATCCACTTCATTCGTTCCATGATTACATTTTTTTTTCGAGCAACTTGTACATTTTCAATTTAACTGCATAAAAATCCGTCCACTACAACACATCTAAAGATAATACCTTTTGTTTCAGAATGAATATGAAATTATTTCTGCTACTGTACCTCCTGCGAGCGGTGAACGCTGGCTGCATGACGAATTGCACTTGTTACTTGGACAACAAAGGGAGGAAGTCGGTTCTGTGTAAGGACGGAGGCGATGTCAGACCGTTAACGTTGGACGGTCTGAGCAAAACTACGGAAGTTCTCAAAATCACGGCCCCCGAAGACAATATGAACGTATTTACCATGGTGCCGGTGTTTAGCGAGTTCAAGCAGCTCGAAGAAATTCACATCACTAGGTCGAACATACCGCAACTCGGCGTGCACTTCTTCTGGGGTCTCACCAAGCTGGAAGTTCTCAATCTATCGCAGAATAACATAACGCAGCCTCTGGAGAGCAATTTCCGCGGTTTGCAGCGATTAAAAGAACTATATTTGGACGATAATCGTATCATTTCGTTACCGAGCAGCACGTTCAGATATTTGCACGAGTTGAAAGTTTTGTCGGTACAAAGAAACAGAATAAAAGAGCTGACGCCTAGCGTATTTTTGGGTATTGGGAAGTTGAAGGTGTTGAAATTGAGCGGAAACAGCTTAGGGGAACTGCACCCGGAAGTATTCAAAGACGTTCAGGTATGTGGAACTTTTTAGAAGTATAGATTATACTTAAGACGTATACAAATACATATATATTAATTTTATGACTTTTCAACGAAAAATTCAATCTCGCCGCGAAACGGTGCATTTTAGCGAAAAAAGTTTCAAACAACAGTTGTTCAGCATTCAATTTTCCATAAAATGATCATATTAGAGTTTCCAATTTTCCACAATTCCAATTAAAAAATCGGATTTAGTATGCCCAAAAACATATAATTTGATATACTTTAGTCTATTATATTTAAAAAAAATTCGATTTCCCCACAATTTTACACTTTTCCTGAGAGATATTTGAAAAAAGTAATGAAAAAATCAAATTCATCATCCCCAAAAACATGAGTTGACATGTTTGAAGCTATTATAATATTGAAAAAACAACAGTTTCGACCAATTTTCCACTTTTTCGTTCAATATCAATTTTTTCCTTGATAGTTATTGATCGTGAACTAATATTTTTATTAAAAAGATGAAATTTTCAATTTCTTTGATTTTTTACAATGTATAATATGGTTTTGCCTTTCTACGTGGAAAGTGTGTGGAAAATTGGAAACTCTAATCGCACCAAAAACATTCTGTAAAAAACTAGCCAAGTCTCGATGGAGCTGCTTGTTTATCTCTAAAAAGTAATGAAATCTAGACAAAGTCGTGCCAAGTCTAAGGTTCCTTACTGCTATTTCTTAATTATTATGGTTAATGTTGTGTGACTTTGCCGTTGAACATTCTTTATACGTTAGTGGGTACAAGTCAATTTTGTTTACACGTAATGTTATCTGTTGTATCTACCTATGTTTGTTAAGCGAGATAATAGCCCATACTGGTATTGGTAATTGGACGCTAGTGTCTCATTTTAGGCTGTTGTTGATTGTGCAACACATGCATTCAGCATTGACAATGCTGACTTCTGCTCTCTTCTTTTTGGGGCGTCAAATCGACCACCGATCTAACATAAAATAGACGTACAGACAGACTTCTATCAATGATTAGAAGTCCGTCTGTACTGGAAATAATTTTGTATACTGTTTGTTTCAGGCTCGCCTACACATAAGTATTATTGAAATACGCAGCTTTATCAAGCCTACAATTGACTGGTTATTGAATCAACGTTTTCCAAGTGGCAATTTTCCATCGTCAATGGGTAGCGGTTCTGGCGACAGATTGGTGCAATGGTGTCATGGAGCACCTGGTTTTGTACCCTTGTGTACCCTTCAACGGCCAAGTCACACAACATTAACTATGATAATAAAGAAATCGCAGTAAGGAACCTTAGACTTGGCACGACTTTGTCTAGATTTCATTACTTTTTAGAGATAAACAAGCAGCTCCATCGATACTTGGCTAGTTTTTTACAGAATATTTTTGGTGGGATTTCACTTCTTTTTGTAGAAACGTGGGCATATTGATTTATTTCATTGAACCGTAAGTAGTGGGTTTCATCATATCGCTCGTGTAGGATTGCGCGTTCTTGTATATGTCACCATCAGCATTACACGTGTACACTTGCATTTCGTCCCAATGTTCAGCAACGTATGCAACTATAGCAGATCTGATACTGCAAGTTGAGTCAGTTCTACCATACACCAAGAAAGATATTGAATGGAAGAGACAAGACCCGTCTTTGGGCATACCAACTACTTGGTAGCCACTAAGTTCATCGTCGTCTTTTGATATTATCGTCATTTTTTACGATACTATCTTGCGAGATCAAACACGTAACGTTTATGTTTATATGACAGACAGCTGATACATTGATAGACACATATACGACCGTGGTCACATATAATGTCCATGGCAGACCATTTCATATCATAGATATTATTAAGGACACAAATGGGCTCTTGTGTTTTCAAATAAGGGTCACCAGGTACTCCAGATCTTCGATTATCCTAGTTTCTATAGTTTTCTCTTTATGTGGCCATTAAACTCTAACTCTGTACCAAATTTCAGCTCTCTGAGTTTATGGGAAGTACTAGTTCTATTCTGATGATCATGAGTGAGTGAGTGAGTGTCATAAATGCGAAACTTTGCTTTCGCTTAACTTCGGAACTAAATGACCTACAGACTTGAAATTTTTTATTTTAAGTATGTGATTTTATAGCTTACTGGAGGACAAATTTCTGCGTTCTGGTCTTATCCAGAGGTTCTCAAATAGGGGCCTGAAAATGCGGCGAAATGGTTCCAGTAAAGGATGGTATGGCAGTGTTTGATTCGCGCTCGACTTGGCGGGGGCACTGCCGCTGACCATTTTATGGAAAATTGAACAACTTTTGTCTGAAACTGTTTTCGCTAAAATGCAGCGTATAATTTCAGAACTATTGGAGGATTGGAAGTATATTCTTAATATTGTTCTTGGTATCATTTTTAAATTTTCTTTTTGTATTTTTTAATTTGATTCTTTTCATTTCATCAGCATTTAAAAACATAAGTTTTATGCGCAAGCCCATACAGCAACACTATGTGAATGATGAAAATAATTTCAAATCGTGCAAAATGTAACGATTAAAAAAAAAGCGTTAGTTCATATCTGAAAGACCAACGGAGTTATGATGGGTCCTCGTACCTATGTAACAGCCTGTATATCTGTATCTAGCTTAGCTTTGCATGAAAATACGCAAGGTAGCTTATAAGCTAGTTAAATTTATCCTTTCTGTAAGGTAGTCAACAGTTTAACGGAAAGTGAAAACACCGCCGAGTGTAAAACGTGGTATTTCCAAGATTATTCCCACATTTGTTCATTATATCCATTAATAATCAATTCGTATTATGAGGAATCCTCCTTATTTATACTCACGTAGCACTGCTTTAATTAACATTTCCACAAATCTGAATGGTCTTATGTTTCCATTTCAGGAACTGCGGACCCTGGATTGCCGAGGATGTGCCTTTCGACGCGTGAACAACGATATCTACTCCCTCTTGCCGAGTCTAACCCACCTGGATCTAGGCGAGAACGAACTGGAGAGCATATCAGCGGACGAATTAGCGAACTTGAAAATCCTTCGTCACCTTAAGCTGGACGGGAATCAAATCGCGAGCATTGACGCGAACACGTTTGTACACCAGACCGAGCTGAAGAGACTGAATTTAGCTCGAAACGCCATTTCGGTTATCTCGCCTGACGCCTTTACTAATCTGAATAATCTGACAGACATCGATTTGAGCTACAACAAATTGGAATGGCTGGCGGCCGACGTGTTCGAACCGGTTGCCGCTAATTTAAACGTGCTCGTGTTGAGCGGCAATCATTTGCATCTCGACGACTTGAAGAAAGTACTGGAAAATCTTCAAATTACCGAGTTGCGTTTGAGCGACAGTGGTATTTTTGAAATAACTGCCCCTGTATTTCCCAGTTCTTTGGTCTCTTTGGATCTTTCTGGGAATCATTTGTCTTCGTTGAGATGCGACGTCCTACCTGATTTACAAAATTTGGACATATCGCGTAACAAGTTCCGCGGATTGGATGATAATATCTTGAATAAAATCGATGACATTCAAGTGATCAAACTAGACGCCAATCCATGGTCTTGTGACTTATGTCACATTATACCAATTATTGATAGGGTGAATAGAAGTGCCTACTACCAAAATATAATATGCGCTCGTCCCTTCATAGTTGAAGGTAAACGCCTTGAAACGCTACAAAGAAATCAACTCACCTGGTGTACAACTTCATACTCGAACGGAGACGCTAACTTTTTCTTATTGGGCGATAGCAGTCACATCGGTATAGTCGCAGCAGGAATGTCCGTATGTCTTCTCCTATTAACCGTATTCGTAATAATAGGAGCCATATGCTATTCTAGGAGACACGCCGCTAAGTATTACACGCACGAAGAAAAATTCGCTATGGAAGGTGAATCGATTTTCGAAAGTCCCAGTCCGTTGTTCGGCGAAGATCGTGAGTTGAGTTTTAAATTTCCGCTGGACACTAACAGCGAAAAAAAAATGTCCATCGCGACTATAGACGAAATAAAGAAAGAACATAAAATTACGGCGAACGAAACTTGAGGGACGTAGTAGGTGGCGGCTGAGATAAAAACAGAAGAGGATCGACAGAACTAGTCGCGAGATATCGAGCACCCTTTTCAATCAGACAGTTGTTCCTTGAAAGACTGAAGTTATGTTTTTTTCTACATTACATTCGTGGCCTACAAACGTTCTAGCAACAAAGAACTTACATGTTATTTTGTTGCGTTTTTTTTACAGACAAACAGTTGAATCCTTGGAGAGGAAGTTGAATCACTTTGAGTTTGAAAGGGTCGTGTTAGAAGTGTATACTGGGAGCATGTTACATTCCACCTGTAAACACTCTTTATATAGTTAGAAGTTTTTTATTTTCATTTGCAACACTGTATTAAAATGGAAATGTTCTATCTAGATGTAAGTGATGATGTCTGGAATGTATCCTATTCCATTTTTGTTGGATGCAAGACGAATAGCATATCACGACACAAATTGGAAGAAAACAATACCTAACGCTTTTTCTCATCATCAGTTTTACAATTATTCTCCACTGGTTGTAGCAATAACTGGCAACTCTGTATCTTTGATTTTTTTTATCAGGAACGAACAAAAATAATGACACATAAACCTCTATTGAAACTTTATTCGGACAATTAGTATGATTTATGTCTGACCTCGTTAGTAGGATGGCAATGCATAATAGATTCAATAGTTCAAGCAACAAAGGCCTAAAATGGGTATGAAAATAACATGAAAATATATAGTTCTCAAAATTGGTATACATGAACATACTAAAAGTGCTAAATTTCTTGATGAATGATGGTCCCTATGAACAAACCAGGAATCCTTTATCTAGATGCATTAAATTAGTAAATCATTCATTAAAATCGTGTACTGTTGTAAGCTCCGATGCTCTTACTAAACTACAAACTTAGATTTTCGAACCCTCATTTTCCTAAACTGTATTGCTTAGCTAAAATTCATAAACGGGGTAATTCGATGAGACCGATCATTTCAAACATTAGTTGTCCCACGTATAACATAGCAAAATGGTTATAGTCAAAGAATTTATCAACTTCCAAGCTGCACCAAGTTAGGAACTGCGGAACTAATTGCAAAATTGAAAGAATTCGAACTTGAACTTGGTGATACTCTCGTTACATTAGATGTTGTTCCACTACCAATCCCTGAGTCGATGAACCTTCTGAAGAAATGGCTTTCAAATATTAATATCCCCGATACAAACTGTTCAGAATACGTGATCCTTAAGTCTTCACGTACGGAGCGAAATTATTTCACACTTTTAACAACATAACAAGAGGATGTACAATGGGCAATATACTGTCTCCTGTTTTGGCCAACATTTTTCTGAGCGAACTTGAAACCTTCTTAAAATCATAATTAAATCAGTTCCGGAAAGTTTGGTATAGATATGTTCATGATATTTTCGCGATTATAATTGCAAGTAAACATTTTGATTTACATGGTTTTTTCAACACGTTTAATACATCGGCATATAGAATGGACTGCGCGTGGCAATGCTAAGCGTGGATACTGTAGGCGAGAGAGAGGGAAAACTAAGAGGCCTACTCTAGCTTTATCTATCAAGTTTCTATTGGTGGCTGCGTTGCTATAGAAATGCAGCATGACTGTACATGACTCTGTAGCTAGTTTTGCCAACATAATATACAGCCCTCCGCGCAACAAAGCTAGAATTAGGCCTCTTTGTTTCACCTATCTCGGGCCTGCAGTATCCGCTCTTAGCATTACCACGCGCAGTCCAATCTATATGTCTATGGTTTAATAGCAAAAAAACGTTTTCATCTTGTGAAGTCATGGCTATTAGCAACACAAGAACATCAATGTATTCACCTATAATTAGGATATGAGTTCATGATTTTTCTGAAGCTATGTTAATTTTTCACATTGCCACCATCACCATCACTTTGGCAAAAATCTATAACAGCTTTTACGAAGTTTTGCCAACATAATATACAGCCCTGCGCGCAACAAAGCTAGATTTAGCCGTATTCGTTTCCCCTCTCTCTCCCCTGCAGTATCCGCGCTTAGCATTACCACGCGCAGTCCTTTCTATATGTCTATGGCTCAATAGCAAGAAAACGTTTTCATTTTGTGAAGTCATGGCTATTAGCAATACAAGAACATCAATGTATTCACCTACGATTAGGATTCCAGATTGATTTTTTTAGTTTTCGCATTCCTATACTCGTCATAAAGGGCCATATGGGATATAGAGCTAATTATTACTGGAAGCAATCTACCAAGTCTGACTCATTCTTTTTGACGATAGCGAGTCTTCGAGTAATTGACAGAGGCTCACTTGCGGCTTTCGGGTGTGAACTGTTCACATAACATCATGACAACACTTTCTTCCCCCACCAATCCAAAAATGAATAAGAAATGTTTGTTGGAAATTTTGTGTTCTCTAATAACAAAAATATTATCCTAAAACTTACTGGTCACCATAAACAAAGGACCTTCGGTATGTTCAACAGGAGCTCTTCATGTACATGTATACCGATTTCCAAAATTATCCGTTTCAATGTTATTTTCAAACCGTCCGTTCCGTTCCGCTGATTCACACGTCAGTTTTCACTTCAATTGTGTTCAAGCCTTTGTTATTATAGTGTTACAGCTCTCATTCATGAGGGAAAAACCCGATGCCATGTTTGAACTAAATTAGTTTATAATAATTTTGGACCAAGCCACTATTGAGTAAATTAATAACATCACAATGTTCTGCTTTCAATGTAACATAGATTATGATATGCGGTTTCTAAATTATTTTCAATATATTTTCTATTTCTACAATCAGTTACATTCGACCCGCAGGAGTGTCCGAAAGCTAGTTTGCTAAGAAAAGTGAAGTAAGTCACGTGATCAATTTATTACAGTTCATTTCATAAAAAGAAACTTGTCGTATGTCTCGCTCCTTACTGGCTCACCATAAAATTATTCATTATACGGTCTTCTGATAGATTGACGATTTTCGAAAATTCCTTTTTGTATTTAGTTACCTCTAAATATGAAAAATCGGTTGCGGAACCCAAAAATTACTCCAAATATTATTAAAAAATACATGTCATTGATTCCTGGTTGAAAATTTTGAGTTTAAAGGTTAGATTCGTATGGATTAAATCATAAGAACGTTAAAATCTGATTTGACGCCAAAAATCGCGGTGTCCAATTCGGTAGATCGGGTGTCCAATTCAGTAGATCGGTGGATGAGGCTCGAAATCGGTAGAGGTGGCAGCACTGCTTACAACTATGAGTAGGTACCACGGTCGTACATACATGTCTGGGAACTCTATTGTTTGACATGAGTTTCTTCCATGTCTTCAAACTCGTAGTCCCTCGCTCAGCCACCAGCTAGCGCTTGGATCGAAGTATGGTAACAATCACATTACGAAGTAAAAGAATTTTTCTCGTAACGCAATATTTACTATTCTGATTTGTCAAAATGTATTACTCACCTTAAAAATAACTTCCCCTTTTTCGTTATACATGTTCGCACACATAAAAGACCTCGTTAAAACGATTTCTATCCGGAATCGCAAGCATCCACTTTTTCCGCATTTCCGCATCTTTCGGCACTTTAAAAACAGAAGTTTCTTGCTTTACACTTTTGTACACCGTTTTGCATTTTGGCACAATGCACGGTTTCTCAATTTTTTTCTAAAAACGCCGGTATTCTTTGTGTTTACAAGTCAACATGACAGTTGTCAGAGAACACGGTCGTATACGTGCCAGAGATCATTCCTCGACTGATGCGCCACCCTTTTGGTACTATGCAACAGATGACGCTTAGGGAACTCACTTCTCACATAGGAAACAGCCTCGAGTTCCCAGACCTGTATCTACGATCGTGGTAGGTTCTCAATATGTAACTAATAATACTAAAACCCATCAAAACTCGCAACATCGAAATCAAAACACTAATTGGCAATACACCATAGATTCGCTTTTCACATAGTTGTCGCTCACAGAAAAATCCGCGGTTGTTTCTAACCTATTTCTTATGATATTTTTCAGTGTCAAAACAAGGTGAACATGTGGGCCACCGGTAAATTTGTGGGCCTCCGGGACCCTAGTTAACACATGATTCTACAACTGGCGCTAAATGAATTTTTCACAATTTATCATTTGCATCGACATCAACATCACTTATGTAGATAGAATGCTTTCCTAGACTTAAATAACCGAAAATATTGAAGTTTACAAGGTTGGAACGTATAAGCTGTATAAAATAAATCTTAATATATGTCGCTTGTACATTTATATCTAATACCGTTTGCCATAAATTCAAGGGAGTAATCATAATTTGGCTTGCTACAAGAGATATAGGTTGAATTTCGTAACTCTATTTTAAAACTGTTGGAATCGGCAATGTATCGAATTTGAGATCTTTTTGTGCTAGTCTTCTATTTTTATACTACCAAGTTCCATCAATATATTGTCCAAAATGCTATTGGTCGCAATCTAGAGACCTCTTTCATTCATTATACATTTTTATGTGTACAAATGGTTACATAATTAACCACTTGTAAGCCCAACATGTTTATTCTTTTCATATTATATTATGAATTTCGATAGCTATATTTATATTTTAATTACTCTACCATATTATTAGCAATATGCCACCCAGGGCGGCATTTGTTTATACAAATTGAATACTCGAACAAGGGCTAGTAATTTGTATTATATTAGTTTGGAATATGAAGATTACAAGCGATGTGAGTAAAGTTGCTGTTGATACATAATAATTTTGCTTCCGTTTAAAAGTATTTGTGACCTATTTTTTATAAGCGATCAGTGTTTTTGCCATAAGAATAAAATATATATTATATTCCAAATAAAATGAGGGATACAAAATTATTTCGATGATACATTATATATGACATAGTTGAATTATTATCAGTTTCCTAAATAAACTAGAAATGATTCAATTATAAACGACGTGAACATTTTCGAATATATATATTATCTAGGTATGTGTGTAAAGGAAAAAATATTTTTTTTATTCGATGAAAGCTGTGATTGAAATTGTAATTGGAAATTATTCTGTAATATTTTTGCAAATAAAATCGATATTATAATCAAAATTTTTAAATATCATATTTAATACATCCCATCTCATGTTTTCGATATTAATTTATATCTATCCCTCATAAATAGTACTTAGATTATTTATATTTCATTGTATAGTACTTAAGGCACTAATTAAGCTAAGACATAAGAAGCGTGATTTATATCCTAAGTATTATTCTTATTTGATACAGAAATTAGATTTTAAGTTATTTATAAATTTATATATTATTGTACAAACACAATGACTTTGTTAAAATAAATTAATGTTTTATAAAATTTTTCTTGTTTTATTCCGAAAAATATTTCAAACATTGTACAGTGCAGTTTATCTGTTTGAACAAAACATAGAGCAGATTGAATATAACGAACTAAAAAAGTTTCTCGAAATTACCCAATGCAGTGCAACAACCAAATATAGGTTTAGAAAAACCTTCTAGAGTTTTCGATGCGACAGGGTTCGATTTGTATTATTTTATGAAGAGTCTAGATAAAATGGTTTCAATACTGTCCCTGAAACCAGGCGATATTGGCTACCAAAGAAATATTTTGAATCATTTCACTCTTGTTACTAGAACTTTTCAGTCGCAATATGAAGAAAAGCATTGTGCTAATTTTGGAGGCCGAGATGGAATCATGAAAATAAGCACGAAGATCCTATTGACATAAAAGCAGACCAATTTGGGCTCCCAGATTCACAGTATCAAAGGTAGGGGATGCCAAGATGGCGTAATCAACCCTTGGTCTAACGCAGCAACGTAATGGGGTATGCAGGACCTGTCGAAAGGCGCCTGACACGCATTTCCACCTGCTGTCGGTATGTTTGTCAATAGAGGACTCGACGTACACCCATCGCTATAATGCGGCCCTACGAGTGCTGTATTACCACTCGAATGGAATAGACCAAGAGAGAGACGGTGCTACCTTACATGACAGGAGATATTAAGTCCATTGTCGGAAACGAAAAATCCCAGATCTACTGGAATCACTCGTTTCCGACCGTCAGGTTTATGCAAGCAATTAGGCCTGACGTTGTCCTCCTCGACAAATAAACCAATACTATGTATGTCATTAAATTCTCTGCTCCGGCAGAGAAGAACAGTCTTGAAAGATGAGGAAGAAAGGACAAAATATCAAGGTCTCCTGTTCGAGCTCCGAACGCTGAGCCCAGACCACAAAGTCGTATTAGTGGTTCTGATCATCGGTGTTTTGGGAAGAATTCGTTGCGTTCCAACTTGAAGATCATTCCGGCTTGTAAGAACTCAGATCTTGATAAACCGGATGTAGAAGGCAGTCATTCTGAGTTCAATAGGACTACTTAGGGCACACGATTTGAGAACCTGAAACTACTCATCGACCATGGTGAGGAGTAGCTTCGATTAACAGATTTGAATTTTCTAACGTGATTGCTGCGATGACGTCGGAGCGGAGAGTATATAAATATTATGATTTCTATACTACAAGTTATGAACAATCATCTCAGTGACTCCTATTCACGTAAGTTCATTTCGCAATGAAATAACCCTGTACAATTGCTATCGTTTTATACCGGGTTGGGCAAATGTTTGAAATAAAATACATATCTTTTTAACAGGCAAGTTGAAAGAAAAGAGCTGAAACACGTCAATTGACTTTAAATACGGCGTGGGGAAATTGAATGGCCACCAAGATCCCCTGACTTAAAGCCATTATATCACTCTATTTGAGGCTATTTGAAGGGCAGGGTTTACCAAAATAGGCCGGTGAATATTGAAGAGTAGAACTAAAATTAGAATGGATCTGTAGCCATTCGGAACTCGGTCGAGGGATTTTACCATTGCCTGGAAGCATGCCAAGACGACATTTTGCCCATTTTCCTCGTTGAATTGTTTGTTGTGCTGTGGCATTAATATCATTAGATTTCTAATTGTGTTACTTATAAAAGAATTAATGTTTTTCATAATAAAACATAATAAATAAATCAATAATAGTATCGTTAGATTCCATTTTCCACGAGGTTTTCAACGAATCCGCACATGACATATATTTACATTAAAAAAAAAAATGTTGGGGTGGCTCGCAGCTAGAGGGTTGAAGGAAAATATTTTATTTTATTGCCAGAGAATGGTAATATTTAAAGTCAATTCAATTGTTTCATCGTTTTTAAGTCTTCTGTTGAAAAGATATAAATTTTATTCTACACATTAGCACAACCCGGTATAAATGAATCCATGACAAGAATTGTTTTTATAGTTCTATCAATTTAATTTTCAACAAATATTTGCTTTTAAAAAATTTGTTGCTCTATATTTTTAGCCTTTACCATCTACAGCCTAAATGGTAAGTCCACCCCTGCCCTGTGAAGAACATATACGAGTTTATTATTCAATTTTCATATTCTAGCGAGCTGGCAATGATCCAAACGGATTGATAATATACATAATTAATGAAAACACAGAATTTAATATTCAGTATCAATATTTTGCTATTCTTATCGATTGGTTATCATACACGAGTGAATATACAATGGGGAAATTTGCAGGACTTCCGCACGTATTCCGAAATTTCGAATTAATTTGTATCGGTTCGAACAAAATTCGCTTTACAAATAGCTTTCACGTATTATTGGCTAATGCATAATACATGTCACCCTAAATTGCGAGTGGACATTTTTATTTAAGCATATCGAATTATTTGAAATATAGTAACTGCATTCGTAGGAGTGGATTTAGCACTTGCGGTACTACTGTTCATTCAATAGGAGCGCCTGACAAAAAATGGATAGTACAAATTTTGAAAGAAACATATTATAATCCTCAGAGAGAATTTTATTCTAAGGTTATATCACACGTTATTGGGAAGTTTCATATTTTGACTGATTCCTGTAGCTCACGTGTATGTATATTTAACCAGCAGAAGTGTCACAAATTCTTATTTTAAGATTCAAGTGACGTCATTGTCTATGTTATGTCTTTACTCTCTGAGAAATTTTCGCAGTTCATGTGATAGCAAGTATTTTATTTATTTTTTTTAATTTTATTTATTTATTAATGATATCATATACATATACACACATACATATACATACATATACAATAACAAGAATATTCCAATGGTTAGGCGCCTAAGTGCAGAACACTTGTAAGCGCCACGATAACGTTTTCAAATTTTACGATTTTTTTTTTTTGATAATTACATAAGTAATATGATATAATGAAATGATTAATATAATATAATATAAACTAAGTATTAACAAAATGAAAATAAAAACAATTCAATGGTGAGTATGATTAATGTTCAGGAAGAATCGTTCAATATTACAGGATATATATATATTTTTTTTTTTTTAAGAACAGCGGTAATTTATTTATATTTCTTATTTCCAATGGTAAAAGATTGTATGTTTTTGGTGCAAGATAATTAATGAATTTCAGATTTATATTTTTATGACTTAGAGGAATTTTTAGATGTTTATTTGTTTTAATTCTTGTTTCATGTGCGTGGTTTATAAATATTTTGAGTTTTTTATTTTTATGGAAATAAACACATATTGAAATTATGTAAATAGTTCGTATAGAACATAGTTGGTCATTATACAGTAATTTGGAAGGGAATAATCTTCTCTTTTTTAAAATAATTCTTATAATAAAGTTTTGTATCACTTGTAAACAATGTAGATTTTTTCATATGTTCCTCCCCATACAATAATACCATAGCGTAGAATTGATTCAATAAGAGATTTATAGATCAGAATTAGTAATGTTTTCATGATATAGAATTTGTGAATTAATCTTCTGATCCTATTGGTAAGATGTTCTATGTGTGGGAGCCATTTAAGATGTTGATCTATGATAATTCCTAAATATCTAATTTTATTATTCTCTGATATTTTGTTAGAATTATTTATTTCAATGATATTAAATTCGGCACGATTAACTGAAGTAACAGAAAATGCAATATAATGGGTTTTTTGAATATTTAATGATAGTTTAAAAGTATTTAGCCAGTTTTCAGTCTTTATCTTTCCTTCAATAACCTTATATTTAGTTTGATTCCAGGTTTTTCCTGCAAAAATGCGCACTGTATCATCAGCATAAGATAATATTTTTCCATCGATATCTAGGTCTAAAAGAGAATTTATATAGGCTATGAACATAATGGGTCCGAGTATTGTCCCTTGTGGTATGCCGGTTTTAATAGTTAAGGGATCACTTATAGTTTTATTTATTCTGAGGTTTTGTTTACGATCTGTTAGATAATTCTGAAATACCTCTAAAACAATTCCTCTAATACCATAGTGTGACAATACCTCGAGAAGTTTGTCATGGGGAACAGTGTCAAAAGCCTTCGCTAAGTCCATAAAGACTGCTATGCATTTATTATTGTCATTTAGGTTTTGTGTTACCTCTGATGTAAGTTTATACATTGCGTCTTGTGTACTGATACCTTCTTTGAAGCCAAACTGGTTTTCTGATAATATATTACTCTCATTTAAATATGTCTTTTTTTTAGGCATTTCTCAAATATCTTAGCAAAATTATTTATTATGCTGATAGGTCGGTAATTTTCAATTTTATTTTTATCTCCTGACTTATAAATTGGAGTGACTATTGAAGTTTTAAAATGTGTTGGTACAATTCCGGTTTTAAATATGGTGTTAATAATATGGGCAATAGGTTCAACTATATATTCATGTACTTGTTTGATTACTTGAGCTGAAATTAAATCTTCCCCAGGTGCGCAATAATTTTTTAGTGTTGCTATATGTTCTATTATTTCTCCTGTTGATACAGGTTTCAAAAACATAGATGATGCTGTTGATTTTTTTAACTTGAATTGATTTTTAGTCGGTTATATTTTTTTTGCATATTAAACCCGATATTGATAAAATAATTATTGCAAAAGTTTGATAATTCTTTATTGGTATTAAATTCTTCATTACTATCGTCAGTTATTTTGATATCACTACTTTCGATTATTCCTGTCATGCTAGTTGCCTCTTGTATAGTTTGGTAGATTTTTTTGATGTTATTTTTATTATTCTCAATTTTTATTTCATAGTACGCATTCTTCTCTATATTAATTATTTTGTTCAGGTAATTGCGATAGTTTTTATATTGTCTTTCTAGGTCAGGATCATGATATTTTAGAAGTTGTTTTTTAAGATTGTCTCTATGTTTAATGGATGTTATAATGCCATTCGTAATCCATTTCTTTTTCTTTTTTTGTGTTTTTGATTTTATGAGTCGTTTTGTTGATGCAGTCTGTATTAATTTTTTGAAAGATGTAATAAACATCTTACTAGCTTCTTCCGTATTATTGGAGTTTAAAATGTGTGGCCAATTTTGAAGTTTAATTAACTCTTTAAATTTTGGTAGATGTACTTAACATTTTTGAAATATGGTTCGGTTTCTGAGTTCAATTTTGTTCCTTGGTCCTTTAGTTCAATATTAAGCATTACTGGATAGTGATCGGTTATATATGTGTCAATAATGAATGACTTAAAAATAAGATTACGCGATCTATAGTCTGTTTTTATAAATATATGGTCTATACATGTTGCTGTATCTGTAAGTATCAAGTAATGCTCCATTCAAAGGCAAGCTCGACCAACTGCCAAGGGAGTTATGAGAGCAATTCCAACAGCCTCTTTAGACATTCTGCCGAACATACCGCTACTTCACATTTACATAAGAGGCGAAGCCAGATCAGTCACCAGTAGACTGGCGAAAGGGCAAGCACACATAAGCAAATTGCATGGTACGATGTACAACGAGCTATACAATGAGTTGGAAACCGACCCATAATGGGGATGCCTTCGGATGAAATGCTTCTCAAGTATAGCTTCGAGAAAAATGTTAAAATAGTCATAATAGGCAGAGAGGCATGGAAGAGAAGACCTTCAATAAATGCAGAAATGGTCTGTTAGACAGCGGCTCAAAAATCGACAAAGGAACAGGAGCAGTGACGATATTCCAGGCAGAAATTTCTGCAATGCATCACTATGCCGGAGAGCTATTAAGGCAATAGTTTCAGGGAAAAACCATCGCCACCATATACTGATAGCCAAGTGGCTATAACAGCATTCAGTTCCTCACAGGCCAATTCCAAACTTGTCTGGCACTGCTTAGAAACCCTACAAAAGTTGGACAGTCAAAACAGACTGTCTTTAGCCTGAATACCAAACCACACAGGCAAACGAAGAGGATGCTTCACTGGCCCGAGAAGGACCACGTAGGGCACTGATTAGTCCAGAACCCTTCTCGGGTATAGCAAAACCACTTCGCTAATCATATAACAGTACTTGGTTGGAAAATCAATCTCGAAAATGGTGTCAAGGCACCGGAAATTTTTTGCCGACCTAGGCCGTCAAAATCGGTCCCTACCGGTTTTTTATATACAATTTAGACAGGAAATAAATACACAAACAACCAACTCATATTAAGAATATTCATTGAATATATTATTACACATGTTGAACATTTATTATAACTATCTAATTCCATTGATATAGTTCATCACGGTGACATGCACCCCAGCAACACCAAATATTAAGGCAACCTAAAAAGTAAACACTAGATAAATATTTAGGTAATTTTAAAATTCTTATATTCTAAACTTACCTTATTCATTAAGTATATAATATAATCTGTTACTTGAGTAATAAACGTTTCAATTTGTACATCTGGAAAAACTTTTGACGTCTTATGTAGTATAGTTGTCACTTTGACGTTTCAGGAAAGCACGTAATTTTGAATATTTTGTTATGTCAATATCTTCTTTTGTACTAAGTGTAGCTCTCAGCCTGGAGTAATTTGACCAAAGCGTAGATGCCATCAACTTCGTAGATAAATCGGGAAAGTATGCTATCATGACATTTTCAGATCGGGAGGTCGTTTTTTTCCTTGGCAATAATCCATAAAACGTTTGTAAGCGTATTCATATTTTGCCTTGGATTTATTTAGCAATAAATCTAAGATGACATTTTCAGCATCATTCACTAACTCTGGTGGTGTTCCGCACACCTGAACATCATCATCACTGTCCATTTCAAATATTTTTGAATATTCTTTAGCGATAAGTAGGTATTAAACCGAAATAAGTAGTGAATGTCTGACTTTTGTCACAACAATAAACAAACAATGATTGTCAAGGAAATGATTTCATCGGCAATAAGATGGTAATCAAAAATTGTTATGCATTTATAAAAATTCCTTAATTTATGATAATGTTGAATGCGATTTCAGAAAAATAGTATGTGTACTTACCTCTTAGTAAAATCGCATTCCCAGATTTCAATGCTTGCTGGCCTCGGCTTATTTACATTGTCATCCGGGAATGTATTGCTTTTACTACTAGATATACAATGTACTATTGCACATTATGGGTACATCAAGAAAAGTCGTTAATTAATTTTCTTTATTTAGGATAATCGATGAAGGTCCACAATGACAGCGTAATTTACCATCACTTTCAGATGATTTGTTCTCAGATGTAATACTTAATTGGTCCTGATCACTTGTCAAAGTTTCCTTCTTTTTACTCTGCCGATCCGTCTCTTCAAGGTTTCTCAATTCTTCAATTCTTCGCGCAATATCCGTGTAACTGCCGCTAGAACTTTCACCATCTAAGTATGGGAAACATATAACATCTTGGTCGTTACGAAAATCTTTGACACAAATTCTTGCCGTCGTATCGATGAGGGCGTGTTGCGACACCATCGTTACGGGAGGCTCAGTGGGATGTACGTGAAAACCCATCAGTTCACAATCCGAAATAAATTTGAGACCATAATTGGGGGTGAGATTGAAAATTTCGCTCCTCGTGTATTTGGCCGCGTAAACGATAGCCACAGCTTCCGGGATGAAACGTTGAAAATCACAATGGAAATGTATATCGGCACTGGTCAAATACAACTCTTCAATGGGATGAGAATGTATCCAACCCATCAACAACAAATTGTATTCTTCTAAGAAATCGTTAACTTGTTCGATGTTGACAATTTGAAAGTAATCAGAATAACCAAGTTGCTTTGGGAATACTAAGTGAGTGATGACGAGTTCTCGTTCGCTCTCTTCTTTGCCAACTAGAAAAGCCACAGTCTCCAAGTTCATTTTAGTGTTTGCAGCACTTTCGTACGAGAAAATGGTGGTTAGCTTGAAGGGAATGGTGAGCGTACGGAAACATCGCGCCTCTCTTCTATGACTATGCAGCTTATTGAAATTTTTATCTGTAAGAGTTGGCTTGAACAGTGCCACGCCCATTCTTCGATCTATATACGAAAGGTTGTATTTTAAGGAAAGATCGCTCTGGTAACTTTTCACAGTTGATACCGTCGGTCTTCGTTCGCCATAAGCTGAAAAATGAGCTTAGTTATAGATAGGTAACCACCAGATGGTCGTCATTATAAAACGGTTGGTGCTAGGTTATTCTGATATTGAGCGGTTGAAGAATCGAATAGACAGTTACTTCAACACAAAAGATGTATTAGAGAAATGTTAGATTAACAATAAATACATAACACTATTGATAAGAAATAATCACCCTTATCCACTGAAAATACTATTAAAGTACTGAGGACATTTCGGCTACCAAGTAGCCGTAAGCTAAATTATAAATCAAAATGTTCTTTTTTAAATACTATTTGGGGATGATAATGTGAACAAATGGTTACCCTCAGCTGAAGATAAATCGAAATTTAATAAATTGCTTTTTAAGCTATTGCATATAGCTTTCATCGCTGGCTTTGGCGCGGCGCGGCGACCGAATAAAGAAATACCGTAACGAAAACGTAAAAAAAAAAAACAAATACCGTAACGAAATATGTATATATATATTTTAGGTAGAATGTCAATAGTATATTTCCAATAACTGACAAACCTTTTTCTATTAGCTCGTAAATCTAACATCTGGTTTGAAAGTGGATACTTGAACCTGATGTTCTCTTTTCTAGTCGTTCGTAGACTTTGTTGACATGAACTCGCATTTATTAAGAGTACTGCTTAACAGTGGGTTCTTGATATATTAGACTTATAACATTGATGTGTTACAATTTCGATTATTCGTGTTCCTGTTCGTTTCGGCGACGTGGGCATTTTAATTGAGATTGGTGCGATAAGGACGCTTTGGGTAATACAATTAGTTTTAAGTAATCCAGTTTTAGACATAATCTTAGTCTTCTGATGATGATCGTGAGACCGAAATGTACGTAAAGACATGAAAATATAAAGCATAAGTGTTAATGTGACCTATTTCCAGAGAATTTATATATAATAAATGATTTTTTTCTAAGATGATAATGATGATAATGCGAAACTTTACTTGTGTTAATTTCAATCACCTGTCCCGTCGTGTGATGCGATCCCTGCCGAGGTCAATTTGTAGATTCTTCTAAATTTTCTATACAGCTCTTCACCAAGTAACACTATTTTCTTCTCCACATTAGAGAGCTTATATCGGGAAGTAGCCATCGCGGTCACCGATATGGACCTGTATCGTGGATGATTTTTGATCTTGTTGACTAAATATTTGTATTTCAGAAACATGACGAAAGCTTCTTCGAAATTTTTAGTTCTGTAATGGTGATTCGCGATTTCATACAGCTCGTCGCTCATTTTACAATATCGTGACGGCGATTCACTGTTGCTTATTAGGATACATCTGCTCGTTTCCCTCAACACTTTTAAGCGGTGGTGGGGTTTCAAATCGGCTAGATTTATCTGACTGTCTCGGAAATCCATAATTTCTACCCGTTCATTAATAATTTCCAAAATTCAGTTACCTTGATTCTGAAAAAAATTTAAACGTCAAACATTCCACTAGTTAACACTGACTGAAGCTGTTGAGATTGACAGCCGTCATATAGTCCACAGATGTAACCACAGTATAGTATGCAAGGTTTCATGAAGAATAAAACAGTGAGATTACTCTGTGGATAGCGTTGTGATCTCGCTGCAGTGATCTTAGTTCCATGGAACCACTATAGTGTCTCTGATCTTGAACCAGAGTGATGTTAAGCTAGAGTGCGCGAGGGACTATTTACGTGACCGGGTTTAAGATATATATTTCGTATGGTGGAGGGGATTTTACGTAGATGCTTATAGTTGCATAAAACACAATGAGAACCCATTTTTTCACAGAAGATAAATGCGAAAAATTGTTTTAAACAAAATATTGTTGATTTATAAAGCCCAGAGATGATAAAACAACTGAATATAACGAGTTGCCCGAGCGTGGGGTGAAATTTAGTAAGAAGCAGAGAGAAACATCTCTCTGGTGAGAAGCAGAGAGATGTCTTTGGTAAGAAGAGGGGATCAATCTCGTAGCTTAAAATCGGTCATTTATTTAACAATGCATTCATTCGTTTCCCGAGAATGTATATGTAATGTTCATATTGTCCATAAGGTATTAGTCCTTATGTAATGCATCTCAAAATAGGGTCATTATTCGAAAATAAAAGATTATTGCCATAAATTGTCGATGTCGAAATATTGTTACACTCGTGAAAGCACTATCGAATTATTACGAATTTTACGAAATTGATAACATTGACTGTTACTATTACAGATTTTGAAATGGCGATGGTATGCTTGTATCAAATTAACCCGGTATATTGTATATTTTTCAAATATCATCAGAATGCGTCGAACGTAACTATGTTTTATTCCTATTGAATAGTTAAAATAAGCTTACAAAGTGAAAGCGAGGGCTGGGAAATTTTCCATCTGAAAAACTCGGAAAGAGATGGAACTTATTTAATCATGCTCTCAAGGATATTCATGCTTGATTCGCATTTTGATCCAATCATTTCCTCATCACAATATCTTCTTCTAAGCTTGTATTCGCATATATATAATATCCATCCGCATAAAATACAGTTCGGCAGATAATTCGATGATGTTTCTTTAGTCCGTATAATATATTCTCTATTCGCCCCATTTGATAAAAGTAAGTAATCGAATATTTGCTTCAATGGACTTTTGGCATTACATTTATTACTGAAATATATTCTCATTATTCCAAAGCTAGTCAATATCAATAATTTTCGATTTAATTGGATAGCATCATGAAGAAAATCCATTATGAAACTTAAATAAAATAACTATTACAAGTTCGAATTTCACTATTTCAATACATATGATACCGGGGCTTCCCCAAATAGGTAGCCGGCTTCATTCGAAAGAAAAATCCTCAATGGGCAACGAACGTCAAATATTAAATGTAGAATAATGATAAATGATCATAATGTACTGTTAAGAAAAACTCTAATGAGTTTTAATTGCCCCACGTTGCGGTGACAATTGTTAAGAAAACTCTTATGAGTTTTATTGATTATTGATTATTATGTTTGAATTTTTAATTTTACTTTATTCCGGCTAGCTTTCTTTATTTATTTTGTTTTGATTTGATTTTAATTTGGTTTGAATTGAAAATGTTCTTTTTATATTTTCTATGGAATTAAACACAATATTTTTGTTGGAATGTTAAAAGTTCTATATTTAAAATTAATGATTTTATGTTATATCTCACGATTTGTTTTATGTTATACAATTCTATGCTTAATGCTAATATTACTTATTATTTATAAACAACAATCTTACTTTCAGATATACAAATGATGATACAAGGATGATATAATAAACAGACTTAGGTACTTTTAAGTTATATCCAATTATATGATGGAAAATGTTGGCAATGTTCAGTTGATTTTGTATATTCTTGTTGATTTTAATTTATCACTTTAAAAACACAATTACTCTGCTTTGAAACATTCACAAACTACGTGGTTACTTCTTTTGAAATTCAGGAACTGTTGATAAAATTGTTAACTTGTTTTATTCTTTTTAAAGATATAAAACTCTTCAATAATATACTGGAACGTTATCGAAGACTGGATACTATAAGATGCTATTTATTAGCTGTGTGGTATTATAACCTTACTTTGTTATGCAGATTTGAGAACACTACTTGATTCGTAGAAATATTTTACTAGCTTCGGTTACTTAAACTTATTGAAGCTACTGAGGCTACTTGAGTTCTCCGATGTTATTCAAAAACTAAGGTTATGGAAATATGCTTGAGCTGCAGAAGATGCTTGGATCTTAGATGTTATTGCAAGACTGAACTAGCTTCCTTCCTGTTTCCTTTTATAGGGCTTCCAAAAGGATGCCAGTTGATGTCATAATTGACCAATGAAATGTTTTCTTTGCTTATCAAGGATGCTTTGGTCATTGTTGAAAACTGACATAACTTTTAATTGTTCACCTATTTGACGTTTCTTAATTGTCTCGACCAATTAGAATAGAGTATTCTATAAATTTTGAATTATTGAAGATTTTCAAATTATTTAAAGTGATTATGCTTTCTGTTATTTGAATTAATATTGCCTACATTTTTCCACACATTTTGATATAAGATAACCTATGATTAGGTTAATATTAACTTGATTATTCCAATATTTATATCAAACTTGACATTTGCCATTTCTTAAATCTAATACATAATATAAATTATCAATAACATTATAGAACTCAAATTTCCTAATTCTATCTTCAATCTATAACATATCTCAATAGTTTGTGCTATCTTGCGATAGTTTGGGAATCATTTCAATTATGATTTCTTCTTTCGTATCATTGTACGTTTATCCACTTTCACTGTTTTCTTGTTTACACTTCTTATTCTATTTACATTATGGTTTATTTTGTTCTACATTGTTTCATACCTTATACTATTTACAATTTAACTTTTCATAATGTTTTTAATTCCATATTTATATATTTTATTATCCTTTTCTGATTTTAATGTTCGGTAAGTTCAATTTTTCTTATTTTATGTTGTTTAGGAAATGAAATCATAACAGTACATATTAAAAATTATGAAATGAATTGTTTAAAATTCACGAAGGTAAAATTGGGGTTAGAAAATTTATGTAAATTGTTTACTATTAAATATTGTTTAATGTTGTTGACCTTGAATTTTTCTGACTAAAATGATAACATAACATCCAGTGGTAGTAACGTTATAAGCGTAGACCTATTATCCTAAGGAGACAGAATTGTTTACATTTAAACACGATCAGACATAGCCAAAATTTCGGGCCACTCAGACCGCTGTATATTACAAGTATGCCGGATGGGATGTGCTGTGCTGTTGCCGGATTAGTTGTTCTGTGTGCCGGATTGAGATTTGTAATTATTATAAAAACGTTCATAGCATTATTTATTCGTTATATTAGAAGCAATACTGTTGAAATGTAGTTTTCTCTGAAAAATATTCCATAATTTATGGTAACCTCGAATATACAATCGAATTATAGAATATTTAAATTTTTAAACATAAAACTATTCCATTCCATTACATCATTTGTTCAGAAGGCGACAACTCTGCGCACCTTTCATGAATGGGGACTTTGTTCTGTACTACGCAATTTGACAGCTTCCGTATTTCTCGTAGCTATTTCGAAGCGGTGCTGCCTTACAAGTGGTACCAAGTTTTCAATCATAGTTACAGCGTTGCCAATAAGGAGTAATTATGACTCGACGACAAAGAGGTCCGTTGGTTTTCTTCGTCATACTTCATGTAATCATTGCGACAAGTCAAATGGGCTTTATGAATGAGATGTTTCGTCTCCTTAGGATAATAGGTCTATTGTTATAAGTGACTAGTGAGCAGAATGAATCAAATTTAAGGGTGGATGCCTATAAAAAAATTCCTGTTTGTTGTTTGGCTAATGATATCCCGAAGAGATCACTCCTAAATTGGATAACTCACAATATTCTATTTTCTTCTGTCATACTAATGTTTATTGAATATAAACAAACAGCATATTTGTTTTTTGTATTATATAGCATAACAAATGATTAGTCGCCAAGGTTCCGATCGTGAGTGCTTGACATGAGTGTCAATGCCGGCACGTAGGTCAACCTTCGCTATAACCCTTGAGTAGGTTCAGCTAGAGAAGTTAGTTCTTAGTCAGTCTAAGTTAGTATTAGAAAGTACCATGCAGTGAACATTAAAATCATACATCAAATTTCGTATCCAATGTTGTGATTCCAACCTTCTGCCCCTATGTCTAAGTTCCATACGAATCTTCTACCATAACCGAGCACCGAAGCTTTTAACTGATAAGACGTTGCGTTCCTTGCAAGCCAAAGGAGGAATCCTTGTTCAGATATCATAGGGCGACACTACCAGCCCCTTCATCAGTTATTATAATTAATATACGTAATATTGACCTTACGGCCACACATCAGGGAGTCAAGAGATATTTTTAGTATTCTTAAATCATAAGAGAAACCATGTATCATTATATAGTTAAGGTTCCAGATACCGTTCCTCTCTCATAACCTCATACCCGAAACGAATAAGATACCCCATTTGGAAATGTTAGAGAACAAAGTATTCCAAACGCCATCTACCAGAAGGTGGATGCTCCACTGAAATGATCATTCACAATGCATTGATTCAAAGATCTCACGCGGTCCAAAGAAACGACGGGGACAGTGTTGGACAAATAGCCGCAATACGTTAGTACCGAAACAACGGAACTCGTTTAGAACACTTGATTTTCTACCAGTTCCAAATGAGGTGTTCAAACTCTTTCCGTCGAACCATCTTTTCAAGTTTGGCAATAGATAAAAATCGCAGGCGACCAAATCTGGAGAATATGGTGGATGACGAACCAATTCGTAGCGCAATTCATGCAATTTCGCTATTGCGACGAGGGATCTGTGCGCCGGTGCGTTGTCCTGGTGGAAGAGCCCTTTTCTCTTTGCCAAATGCAAGCGGTTTGGCTTCAAAGTGGCGTCGAATCGATCCAACAGCTGTTGATCATTTTGCCCTTTTCTAGGTAATCGATATGGACGATACCGTGTTTATTCAAAAAAACTGTCGCCATGTCTTCGTTGGCCGATGAACCCACTTTTTTAGGGTTCGATTCGCCAGGACAAGTCGACTTTGCCAAATGTTCTTTGGTCTCTGGTCTCTTATTGTGATGGTGGACAGTCGGAATAGGGGACTTTTCCTGACGAATCGTTTCGCCCACAGTTACAAAACGGCGCAAAAAGTCATTCTTGTCGCGTTTGAATATCTCCAGACACTCCTTTGATGTTATCACACGGTCGCGCTTATTGTCAAAAGAAAATAAATATGGCACCCATCTGACAGATAGCTTTCTCATATTCAAAAATTTATGCAACATGTTCCGTTTGGTTGAGATGCCATTGATTTTATCGACGAATTCTGGCGTTGTAACGTATTATCACAAAGAAAATCAGTAAACTACTTGTGAATCGTTCAAATCGATGGTGAAGAGTTCACATAATGCTCAACAAGCGATGCTTTGGTTTGATTAATGTTTTTTCCACTCAAGAAATATTGTTTAATCGAGACGCGAAATTCACTTTTTCCCATGTTTACAAAAATATTCAGGGTTGCTTGCTTTCGATGGGTGTCAAAACAAAACTGGATGACATATCAGTCTGAAAATCTCAATGCGTTCTAGTTGGTACATCACAAATGTCGCATGGAATTTTCGATTGTGGTGCCATCTGTTTTATTTTTCAGGGACCTTTCAACTTGCCCTCGTACATATATTGGAGAATTTTTGAATGAATTTGAATGTTACCTTCAAATTGTGTCTCGAATAATTGCTAGAAATTGATTCAAAACATAATTTTTTCAAAGTAGGATTCCTTTTTTCTGTTGGGCTAAATTTATGTTTCAGTGGCTTATGAATGAATCAATTTGTGGATATCCAGTTAATTCATGGAACTCTTCAATGGTAGTAGTATTTTTAACATATCCCCAGAAATCGCCACTTTCACTCAACTTTCAAATATTATATTAATTGTAAACTGTTGGCATGTATGAATTGGATGTTATTTATAGCCTGATAGAATTGTTGGTCGCTTAAACGAGGAAATGGATGTTGGGAATTATGTGTTTGATGAAATATTCGAATTATATGCATATATCCTCTATCAGTTGATTATGGCATGGTGTGGTGTATTCCCTCAAATAATACCTCTATAAATATGCATAAGGGTCTGTGCTGTAGTTATGTCGCTATTATAGAAAACCCGATTTACTCCCATGTTCAAGTTTCGAACTATTCGCTTCTCCGTATAGTGGTACCATCATCGTGAATTCTCTTGTTTGCAAGTTCGAAACTTTGCATTACATCAAAAATAGAATATATTGTCATACACGTTGCAATTTGCTGTAAATGTTTTAACTTTAAAACATGATGAATCAATGAAATTATATTTAGTAGACAAAGTAATCAGCATATGCCTCGTTAAATGTGGTATTGTGTTTTTTGAAGTTTATCAGAAGCTTGCCCTCGTAATCCTAAAAGGTCGTAGCCATCACCACAGCCGGCTCCATCCTAGCCCGGACAATGCTTAAGCTGGCAGCACGGTAAAGTTTCAATACAATATATTACTGACATCGTGGCATGTAAAAGTCTGCTAATTAAACGATATATTTTACCCATTTGGAAGAATGTCTCAAAAGCAATAGTTACGACAAATCTTTCATCAATAATTCAATTTATAAAAAAAAGGAAAATTACCAAATTAGAGCTATTCAATTGAATTTAATTTAATTTAATTTAATTCAATTCAAATTAATTTAATGTAATTTAATTTAATTTAATTTAATTTAATTTAATTTAATTTAATTTAATTTAATTTAATTTAATTTAATTTAATTCAATTTAATTCAGTTCAATTTAATTTAGTTTAATTTAATTTAATTCACAAATAATTACAATAGTATATAGTATACAAAAAGTAAGTATTTACATATCATACAGGTAAGTATTTTTCTAAAATTGTATACTAGTGTGTACACCAAGGTCCAAGTATGTGTACAGATCAATTTATTGTTGCATTATTTTGTTAGTTGTGACAAAGTAGTAAATATAATAACATTGAGCAAATCAAATTTTGTGTAGTTGGAAAGACAGGCGTAACAAAAAAAAAGTAATAAAACTTGGTGAACATTACATTAATAATTTTACAACTAAAGAGAATTAAGTTGCAAGCACAAATCATGATGGTTTACTTTCAGGTGTACATTGTTTGGGATTAATAAATACATGTATTTAGAGTAATTATACGATATTTAAGTATTTAGTTTGGTTTTTACCTATATACTCTTTAGATTTTTTTTGGAAGGCTTTAAGATTGTTTATGTTTTTTTATGTTTGGTGGTAAAGAATTGATTATTTTAGGAGCTATTGTCGCCTCTGGTTAGCATCTTCCTGATAAAATGGGCTTATTAGTATATTATTATCTTTTGACCGAGTTTCATGCTTATGTACTGGATTAATTTTCAAATTAATTTGTAGATGAATATGCAGCATGTGTGATAATATATTGAGCGTACATTCAGAAATTCATCATTGTATAGTAAGCTTGTAGAATAATTTTTTTTTCCGAAGTAATATCTTAATAATGTAATTTTGAAAGACGGTCAGGGCAATATTCAATTACCGATTGGTAGAGAATAATTAATAATCTTTTACTTATAAACTTCCGTAGCTCATAAAATTTATATATAAATCTTCGTAGTTTTGTTGTTATGTGATCTGTCCAAAAATACATTTTACAGAGTGTACTTTGAAAAAAAAAATTAGTTACTCGGTGGCTAATGACTAAAGTGAGGCAAATATGAAGAAAAAAAGTAGGAAATATGATCATAAATATGAAAGAAATTTAGTTGAAATATGAAAAAAAAATTTAAATATGAAATTATTTGAAAATTAAATTTTAATTTTCACAATCAATTGCTTTTTAATGGGGTAGTTGGAAATAAAACAAGACAATGGTTCAATCTTTTATATCTACCAAAACAATTTTTACATGATTAATTTTATTATTAAAACAATGAACAATTAAGTATTTCTAGAAATTCTCCAACAAAAAGTTTCGCCTCCTATCAGTACACGTATGTTTAAATGCAGAAAAGCTTTTCTCCACGTCAACAGATATAATAGGGTCGTTTCTTTTTAAATGTGACAAAATTTCTGGTTCCAATGTAAATGTTTCATCAAAATCTCCAATTAAAGCATTGGCTGTTTGTAAAAGGAATTTGTAGCCATGGTTCTTATCAATTACTGCTTTGAATTTTTCATGTATTTGGTTTCAAATATGTCCCGGAACATTTTTGCATTTTTGCTCAAATTCTTTTATTAAATTTACCGCCTCTATCAAAGATAATTTGGATGACTCTAATTGGATAATAGTGTTTGAAATGAAATTATAATTGGTTTTTATAAATGAAACTTGTTGACATAAAATGTGATTGGTCAGCAATTTTTTGGCTTCTAAGAGAGGCTGAGGCATGTTCAAATTCTTGTATAACAGTTTTATTTGCGTGAAGTTTTCGGTTTAAAAAGGAGCAGCCTCGAACCACATTCCCCAACGTGTTAAAACGGGTTGAGGTGGAAGAGGAAGATTTAAAAATTGAATTTTAAATGGAGCTATTAAAAATATTTTTCTTACCCAAGATATCAAATCATTTACAAGGGGAAAGTTTTTTCTAACTTCGTCTGCCACCCTATTTATTGCATGGACCAAACAAGTAGTATGAATTAATTGTGAATAACATTTTTTTAAGTTTTGGCCTGTCTTGATCATATAAGGTGCTGCATCTGATAGGAGAAGTATAAACTTTTCGTTAGGAACAGCCTCAGGAAGAAAAAAGTTTGTTAAAGTGTCTTGTATAAATCTAGTAACAGTTGAGGCATGTGTTTGAGGAAGTTCGTTGCAAGCAATTAAGTATGATTTTGTAAAATTTTCATTCTTAAGAGCCCCAATCATTAAATGGGCAATATAACATCCTAAGGCATCTGTCGTTTCATCTACATTTATAAAAAATAATTATTCACTATCTCTAATCTGATGCTATTAAGTAACGAGGAATATAAATTGTCAATTTCTGTTCTCCTTAGAGTTCTTTCGCTTGGTATATTGAATTTACAATACTTTTAAAGAAAAGATTGAAAATTATCGTTTGACAGTTTTGATAAGGGTATATTTGACGTCACCAATGCTCGACATAAATCTTGCTCACTTGCAGTTTTGACAGGAATTGTTTGTGAAATTGTTACAGATTTGCTAAAAATTAAAAAAATAGTTCAAAATATGAAAAATTAGGTGAAATTTCATATAATATGAAAAATATGCCAAATATGAAAATTTCATAAATGCCTCACTTTACTAATGACTACAACTGGCTCAAATCGGGGATCCTCACGCCCTGGATATCGATGGATTGCATTAAAAAATATTCTTTAATGGTTGTCAACTACTCGAGTGAGGTTATGAAAGTCGCTGATGATCATTACAACATCCAAAAACTTTCTTGAATGCCTGTATCTGTAATTTCACTAAGATTTTCGGGAACTAATAAGATAAAGTTATTAATAGTCGGTTCCCAGGACAGTGAGGTTTCAATACAATCAGAGGTCTAGACCTATTATATGATAAAGTACATACAGAAGCATCTTCGTCACTATTTCGTTAATGCGCATTATATTCTTTCATATCTATCTATATCATGATCGAATTCAATTTGCGAGTGCATACTATATTCACAAACACGTACAAGAAGCTTATCTACACCTTATATTTTATAATGAAGTTGGGAATAACTATCAAGCAGCGAGCATTATACTCGGAGTGTTACATTTTTCACGTTAATCACTGTCGGTTGAGACGCCAGACAGTAAAGATCTTGTAAATTTCTTCCACTCCATTAAAATTGCATGCATTGTTTTTCCCCAGAGAATACTCTTTCAGATTTTGGAGATATTTATTTTTCAAAGTTTTTATTAGACTTTTCCTGCTTCAATAGCTTATGCATCACGTAATCTGAGAATATAAAAACTACGAAAACTCTAAGCTACTGCATGACTTGTAAATTTGTGAAGCTGTTACGTTACGCCTCATATTCGTTTTATGAACTGTTTGAAAAAAAAAGGTCAAAACTATTAATTCCAGGATGAAATTTCTTTGTTGGTAGTCTTTGAATATTAGCTATCACGTTTCCCATCGGATAAAGGCTGTTCACGTTAAGAAAGAAATGACGTCATGACTCAAGGTCAGCTATGGTTGTCAAGTTGAGCATGTTTCAATGATTTTGAATGCAATTTACTATTTGATCCAATGTATTATGTAACAAACAAATTAACGAGTCATTTACTTATTATATCAAATAAAACAAATTATTTGTATTTTAAATGTAATGCACAAACTGTTGTAGTTTTTACCAAATGTTTTTGTTGCATCGAATCCAACTTCCATAGTACCAAAAAAATATATGTTGGTATCAAATAAAGGAAAGACAGTGAATGGCAAAAGGAACTACTTTTCAGTAGGTTATACGCAAAATGTGTGTTGTATGGGGTTAAACATGTAATGGTAAGGGGTAGACGAAGCACTCCGTTGGCCATATTTCTCAGATAATATAATTATCTGATACGACTAATGGCATCACATTTCATGGGGGTGCTTGTTGGCAGTTTATTCATTATCCACAACGATGGTGGAGGGTTCTTCTGAAAGTTCACTGAAAGTTGAACTTCAAACCATTTGTTTCGATAGATTTTACCATGATAATTGATACTCTTTGTTTCTGAAGAAAATAGTTATGCACTAGGAATAAAATCTGCTGTACAATACATTGTGGCATCAAGTTTAATCGTTTTCACAGTTTGAATGCTAGAATATTGCCAGGGAAGAGCGATAGTACATATCATCTTCGACGATCTATGTTTCAGAATTGACAATGGATTACAGGACAACATCCTCATGAAACAATACTCCAATTCCTCTATAACAACTCTATTCAAAACTCACATAGAGTAGCACACAACGCTTAACTTTATATATGATTCGTTTGGCTACAAAATGATGGAAACACAGGTAGCAAAGAGTTCTGACGGGAATACGTTTTCCTAAGTTCTAAAATCTGTAGATCTTAGACCATAGTTATTTGATAAAAAGTCCACTCAAATTAGTTACTGGAACATTTCCTCAAAATAACGAATGTTCTATAAAATGGAACAACTTCTCACAGTCTCTTATTTGTTGCTTGTACTTGTGAAAGTCTCAAGAGTTCAGTTCATAGTCTAATTGTGATTATGCATATCAAACTTCTAATGCCCTTTTCCACTTATCACTTACACTATTTACTTAGCGTCAAGGCACACAAATCATCTAAATCTGACCATTCTCATTGTTCTAAAGTAATTAGAGGTTTGATTTATTATTCTCAGTGGTGACAAGTTGAATTTAGTTTACATGTAATTTCGTGCTTCTCAAAGGACCGATAATAGTTACTCAACGACACGAGCACCTGCGAATCCGTACAAAACGGAAGTTCAAATTGTACCAAAACTAAAAGTACCTACATAATAATTGCTACTGGTTCTGGTCAGTCTTCAAGAGCTATTTGAATTAATTTGGAAAGAATCACGAACTGCATATTATCTTTCTGATGTCATATCATATGAATTTTTCAAAATTTATTAAAAATTGGCAAAATTTTTATTTCATATTGATGGTGGTATACATAAGAAATGTATGCGTTATTCCTGTATTCTTATGATATTTCACTTCAAATGTATAAAAAAATAGTATACGATCTTTGCTATTTAAGTACACTTTGATAAAATAGTCATTTCCAACATATTCATAACCTTCTTGAATGCCGATGAATCATTATATTTTGACTACAATAGAGGAAAACCTATAATGTTTTTAGTTTTTATAACATAATGTGAGCAAGTGGTGGAATGTTTGGTTATAGGCTCCAGGAAAGATCTCACTAGGTAACGAGTTCCACAACTTTGATGATGCTTGATAATGAAGGGCCCGAAATGGACACTAAAAAACTGTTTTAGGTATTACAAAGTGTTGACAATGAAGTAATTTCATTTTAAATTTTAGTAGATTCAAGGATTTTCTAAATAGGATAAAGGATAATGCAAGGGAGTTAAAATTTTGAATGAAAATGAAAGATGAACTATAATTTGGACAAACATTAGAATAAACAATCTAAATCATAACCAATTTGAAAGATTTATATATCAAATTGAAGAGTATAAAAAGGTGAATCAACATGAAATAAATTCAGATGAGAATAATATAATAATAGTTCAAATTTCGAGAAAGTTCAAAAAGTATTGCGGATTGAAAGAAAATTCAATTTAGAATCTTAAATAAATTTCAAATCATAAGGTATTCTATATGAAAGTAAAGGGAAACATGAGGGAAACAATATTCTGAAATAATATCAGAGGTTTCTCAAAAATAAAGTCACAAACTCAACAGCATCAAATTTGAGAATACTGCATTCTCATTGAAATAAATGTTTGGTACAAAACGAGTTCATGTGAAATGAAAACTATAGTTTGATAGAAACTATTTAATTCATTGGATTGGAGAAAAAGTAAATAAGTAGGGGCCTGCTTGAAAAAGCTATGAACAGCACAAGAGAAATCAGAGCAGTCAAGTCAAGAACTTGTTCAATTTGTAGAAGTCAGTTTTAGTTTGACAGAAGTACTGTCAAAATATTTAGGGTTATGTTAACCTAGCAGTGATCGTAGATCAATTTTGAAGTGATTCGAACTTCGACAAATTAATTAGAAGGAACTATAACCTCAAATCAACAAATAATCAAATATTTTATAATAACAATAAATAAAGAGCTACAATTGATACCTGGGCAATAAAGGATATATCTAAAGGATACTTAAATAATTCCGAGTTGGAGAATATAAGTGATATACATATTATCAGTTGCAGGATTAGATATTTCCAAGTTACTTCTGCTGTCAATAAAACCAACCACGTTCAATGTTAAAGTGTATGAACCTTTCAAATCGTATGGCCTTGATCTCAGATCGAATTCTTTCGAAATATCCAATGCTACAGCCAGAGATGACCCATGTTTTTTCAATAGATGTCTGCCATAATATGTGTTGCATAGACAAGCAGACCTCCTGTCTCCTGTTGATCTCTGCTGGCGAAAGCCATATTGCCGGTCATTCACGATTTAGAAGCTCTCTAGGTATTGGATCAGTACGATTGCATCCTCCTACTTTATGAATCATAGATAGCAGCAATGTGTCTATAATTATTAGGAGGGTTCTTCTTTCCTCTTATTTTGGAATTGGTTGGACTCTAGCTATATTCCTGCTGGTGTGTTTGGCGATGTTCAAGCGCGATAAGAAGGACTTTTTGCGCCATATCGTAGCCGTGGATGAAACATGGATCCATCACAACATACCAGAGACCAAAGAACAGTCGAAACAGTGGACTTGTCCTGGCGAATCGAAGAAGAACAAAGTCATGTCGACAGTTTTTTGGGATGCACACGGTATCGTCCATATCGATAACCTTGAAAAGGGCAAAACGATCATCGACGTATATTACGCAGAGCTGTTGGATCGATTCGACGCCGATTTGAAGCGAAAGCGGCCGCATTTGGCGAAGAATAAAGTGCTTTTCGATCAGGACAAAGCACCAGCGCACAGGTTCACAGTCGCAATGGAAAAATTGCATGAATTGCGCTACGAATAATGACGGTCAAACTATGGCAGAGCTTTCGGTGCAATTATCTTTAATCTTGAACCAATGACATCGTTCATCACACAGATATTGACGTAGTTCCCAACAACAGGCATTTGTTTGATCTAGAAGGCCAGGTAAATACAATGTGACAGTAAATCGCACGATCATTGTACCGTCAATATACAGATACACACACATATAAATTTTATTCTTGTATCACCGTATACGAGATTAGTTTGAACAGAGTCTGGTCCGGACCATGACTGATCAACGCTTACTAGAAATTATTGCCCACAAATTATGCCACACTGAATTCTAATTATGAGTTAAACGTTGACCATCCTCATCCCATTAAAAGCTTTCATTAGTATTAATTATGCTATTAACAAATAAAACTATTGCTACCTAATTCGCCATTAGCAACATTTAACTGAGAACTGATGCTTCAATTCTATGGATTAACCGTAATTGACAGTGAGAAGCCTAATGAACTTTGAAATACCCCGGAAATTGTTTTTTATGCAAATATAAAATGACAGTTCACAGAGTTCACTTTATGCACTTCAATAAAATCGAATGAAATAATCAATTTGTAAGTATTTTCAGTCAATATGAAAATTTAATGCTAATTCGGAATGAAGTCATTCAATAATTGGATAATTAGTCATCTTTTTTGAACACATTCTTCAGCAAATGTCAAATGACAACACGTCTATTAGTCCCAAACAGCTGTTTCGCTGTTCTCATGAGCTCGTCAGTGGGACGAGGCAAACGCCTCACTTATCAATCATTTCGTGTAGTGGTAAAGCTATCACCTTCAAAAATGTTTGGCGAACCTAGATGTTCCAACACCATCTGCCGGTAAGCAGATGTCTCACTTGCAACATTATACGTTACTGAGTTTCTAATTGCTTGAGTAATGTTGATAACGGTTTCCACTCGGAATTATAGATAATTAAATTTGGAAAGAGTTACCGACATCTGTGATTTAATGGCGAAAATCGATTATCTTACTAATGTGTGAAAACTCGAGAGAGTCCTTTATTTCTCTGGTATAATCATCAACATTTATCCAACTCGTAGTGCCGGAAATTATTGATTGAGGATTGTATCTAATTTTTGTTGGTTAGAGCAGTTGGGTAATCCATGATGATCTGATAATAACATGTAGGACGCTTCACAAACTATTTGGCATTGATTTGGACGAACTATACACATTAAACAATGCCGAACGCCTGGTAACTCAATAAAGAAAAATTCTTAACAACAGTAAGACGAGTCTGGAATCGTCTTCCTATTTTTGTAGTGGAGGTCAAGTCTGCAAGTTCTTTCAAAAACCAGCTCGACAAAATGGAATAACATATTATCAGGGAAATGAGTTACAAAAGTGATTGTTTTCAGTGATTGTGAACAAGCTACTGAGGTTACTGTCTAGTTTGGAGTTTTCTTTCTGCACTCCCTGATTGTGAATATACCATTCAATTATATCATTGCTCCAACTGAGCTTTATAGGTTTGGAGGTTATTCGTTTGTTAATTGATAAAGCACCGTCGCTCTTTATGAAGCATTTCCGGACAATTTTTCCTATTTTTTCTTGTATATTCACCTCCCGAAGTTTGGCATATGAATATCCGGACATTGGGTCACTCCCAGCAGATCGTTGATATGGAGCAGAAAGAAAGTTGGTGCCAAGATAGGTCCCTGTGGAACACCAGCGTTGATAGTCATTGTATCGGAGGATACTCCGTCAACCAACACATGGAGTGATCAATCTGAGAGAAATCCCCATGGTTGAAAAAGAAGGAATATAATATTGCTATTGAAGAAAAATTCCCTCTAAATCAAAAAAAATCTGAAAACTGTACTGTCGAATGATATGAAACCTGAACCGAACAATATGAAGTACTTTGTAATATTTTTTGAAGCTACGGCGAAACTATAGCTACATTTATTTATTATGATAGTGAAAATTTAACATTTAATAGTTATTTATGTTTAGACGTTTTAAATTAAAATTAATACGATAGAGATGCTTAGTACAATTAGTTTTAGTCTTACACTTCAGTGGATGTGAATTAGTTTCTAAAAGTATTCTGATGATTGTCGTTAGACCGGAACGTAAGTAAAGATGAAAATATAATGTACATATAAGTGTTAATGTGAGCTATTTCCCAAGATTAGAAATATAGTTGCATGTTTTGTTCATTCGATAGCCTGGCACTATCCGTAATAACATCTCCTTCCCATTTCGAATACTAAAACATAACCGGTTCAATGATTCTTCTAGCAGGAGAAGCTGCAGGGAAAATTCTCGCTTACTGAACATAACATATTTTTATGAGTAACGTGTGCTGAACCATTTTCCGCGGAATGCGTTCTATTCCATAGATTTGCTCGACGACTAGCTGCCAGAGAAAGCGATCGCGTGCAATATGCAAACGTAGAGGCAGCTTCCTTCGACGTTGTCCTTCATTCCGATTAAGAAATAGCTGGTGTGCCCTACTGCCATATCATCTGCTCTTTATCACTTTATTGCAATGGAGACTTCCATTCAGCCGTTTGTATATATGCATACTTGACATTACCGGCTGGAGTCGTGGTTTTAATTAGATCGTAACGAAAAGATATTGCAATAGAAATGACTATTGATATTAATATTGTAATACTATTGATAATAAATAATCACCCTTATCCACCAAAAATATTATTAAAGTATTGAGACCCTTCAGAGTAAACTAAATTATAAATCAAAATGTGCTTGTTTAAATACTATTTGTGGATAATAATGTAAACAATGGGTTACCCTCAGCTGGAGATAAATCGAAATTTAATAAATTGAATTTTCGTTTATACATTTCCGTCCCTTCTAAATTCCTAGCTTGTGTTCTAAAAGTGATAAACTTTCTTGAGAAATGGTGTGATATTCAATATATGTTCGACTGAAGCTGATTTTTCGACATTATTTTTCTTTATATGGGCATCTTGTTCTTAATACCGAGTTAAAATGTGCCTTCTAGTTTGATGGCATTTTGAACATGACGCTATTTTCCATTGATTTTGAGCAGGTATTTCTTATTTATTTGACCGATAAGCAGTATTTATCCAATGTTTATAACAATGTGTCAAGCTCTACTAGATTATCAGATCCTCATTTCGAAATCTTTGCCAGATCTCCATTAATTGCGTCAACCTCTCCTCTGTTTCGCTTCCCTGGCTTCATTGGATGGTATAGAGGCTCTACATGAGGAAGCGGTATGAAGTTTAGTCATCTGCAAAACTATGACCGGGACAGGTGGTCACTTCCAGCAGATTGCTTATATGGAGCAGAAACAAAGTGAGTGCCAAGGCAGATCGCTGTGGAGCACCAGGATTTATAGCCATTGTATGAGAAGATATTCCGACAACCACCAAATGGAGTGATCTAACTGAGAGAAAACTCTAAAGTAAGCGACAAAGTTGACAGAAGATTCCCACGAAGGCTTTGGTGCCAAACTGGGTCAAACGCTTTGGAGATATCCAATGCCACAGCTAGAGATTTCCCATGTCTTTCAATAGATTTCTGTGATACTTGTGTAACAGGCAAGCAGATCTCCTGTTGATCTCTTGCTGACGGAAGCCATATAGTCATTCACGATTTTGGAGAGAGAGAGAGAGAGAGAGAGAGAGAGAGAGAGAGAGAGAATGTTAATAATCTTCTGCCTGCTACACATAGTTGCATAGCAGACATATGCGTTGACATAATATATGGCAAAGGTCGTATGCCTTTCGCGATGCGGCGTTGCCAAAATCTGAAACAAAAGAATTAGGAATTGATCATGAAAATCAACTCCTTTGATTAACTCTATCTCTTTTTGCGCCAAATACTACCTTTAATACAGTTCACAAGTGGATGTGATACAAATTGAAGGATAGGGTAGGCAATCATTTGAGTGAGAGGCTATTTATTCACCAAGTTGCGATGATATATACGTATCGAGCTGGTCAATTGATATTGAATTACTGTTGCATTTTGTGGGTTTTGTATATGAAATTTTCGTTGATTACAGAATGTTCTCCTGAATATGTAAGATATCGGGATCGATGGTGAAATTATGATTACGTTGCTTGTATAATAGGATTTGTAGGGAGGGCTATTAATCTGTATATAATACAAATATAAACTGTTAATTTGCGGGATTGCGGGTGTATCGAATTATTGTATGTGTGAGTGAGAAAGAATGGTTATTATTTTCGTACGCGAAATGGTCAGAATTAAATAGTACAAAGATATTGCTATAAATAATGTTCATTATATGCAACGCCATGAACGTAATATACAAAAATAACTATTTGAATTTCATTTTGACTCCACACATCTCTGATTTTATTAAGAATATTGCAGATTTTTCTTCGAGATGAGCAACGAACGTAACTCACATTTCTTAAATCCCCCGTTAAGGAAAGATTTATTACGTTTCAGAATTCAAAGAATGGCACAAGTAAACGAGCTTCGGTTACTTTATAACGATACATCGCTGCACATATTGTATAATATATTGAGTTGTTTAAAGCAAAGAGATTTAACTGAACTACTTTCAATAGATGCTGGATCTTTTCCACTATACAGACAAATAATGAAAACGTTCTATGAAGACAAACTAATCCTTTGAACTTCAAACTGCCTCATATTCAACCAATGTATCTTCTGAATTAAAGCATACTCCTGTCTCTCTCGTTCTTCCCTTCTTCTATTCACTTTAAAATCAAGGATAACAAGACCAGTGGCACTGGCAACTCTCGGCAGTGCCTCCCTCACGAGATTTATGACCTCCGTTTCTGCTGCATATATACATATACGCGCAGGCAACCATCCTGTAGCGAAAATAAAACAAGCACAAAGGCATGAAGCATGTGTGAATAGGACTAGAATGTGTATTTATCAGAGCTGGATGTTGCACTCGGATCTGAATATCTCGTAGGTTAGCGGTTTTAAAGTAAACAAGCAAAATTCATGTTAACCATAAATTTTTATCCCAAGCATGAATGGTTAGATGGAATTCCGGAACTCCTGCAAATTTAGAACGAATTTCAACACCTATCAAATGTTAATGCTATGTTCCTTCTGTGGGAAATAATTGGAATATTCCGTTCTCTATAATTACTTTTTACATCACGTTCAAACAAATGAATACTTATTAGTACTTAATTAGGGTAAAGAAACTATGAAAGAGTTCACACTGTGGATACACTATAATATGAATAAAAAATAATCACCCTTATGCACTAAAAATACTGTTGAAGTACTGAGGACCTTTCGGTTACTAAGTAGCCATAAGTTTAATCCATAACAAGATTGCTCATCAAACGTAACCTAGGTCGAATACAGAACAATTCCTATTATCTGTGATAGAGCATCCCTTGAATACCCGTAATAATAGCACAGGTCATATCTGGAATTTATTAACCTAACCGCATTCAGTTCCTTCCAAAAAGCCGAGTAGCTGTCTTTTAATGATCTACCAATTCTGAACTAAAAAGTTGTCAGGTACACCCACAAGATCTTCATTACTGTGGATACTTTTAGTCAAATTTATGTGATTCAATGTCATCTCCCAAGGACATTAAAATAAATTGCAAATAGAGTTCCCTATACGATAGATATATAAATTAAGTTTTCAATGACAGAAGATAATAATCTGTGGCCCTCTTCTCTTGAATGAGGGAGTCATAGTAATTATTTATACACAGAAGAGCGTTGCTATCACTTTCGTGGCCAACATTGGCGAGAAATTAACTTCTGTACTTCAGAGAACTGATACTCTCACAGACAATTCTATGCCCCATACTGCGATGTAATCCTGTCAACTTAAGTCATCGCGGTAACTTGCCCAACGTGATAACATCCGCCTATAGAACCATGCTCCAACATTATATTGTTCAATGTCTGTCTGAATTGAAAAATAACATAGAGAATGAAAATAGTTTTGTGTAATAAATAAGTTATTTGCAAAATAGTTGAATACAGTACGCGGAACTGAACATTTTTTTAATATTTGCTTCAAAGAAATTAAACAATATAATACGTAGAACAGGAAGAAACAGTATAAAGTGGTATCTATAGGAAATCTCACTTACCTTCTTTAAGTTAATATGAAAAATTACATAAATTATCCCCACATTAAATACACCCCACAGCCCAAATTTTTTTAATATTCAGATAGTAGTTATGAATCCTTCCTACGTACATTACAAAAGTAAAATTGCTAAGAATAAATATATATAACTATAAATTAGAATTACAGGAAATGATTGAAACACTCCATAGTTGGTAAAACTAATACAGACATGTGAAAAAATATATGATAAGCACAAGTTATATACATAAATTTACACACACCTAAAAGACTCAAACCAAGACAAATATAAAGAGCTCTCAACCATGTATCTATTTTACTAAACGGAACCTAACGGAAAATAGGCGCAATAATTGCAATCCATAAAATAAACAGGATCCTTTTGTTCATTTCGATTTTCCTTCAAACGGAAAAATTTAACCTCACCTAAATGAAAAATGCATATTTAAAAACATAAATTTGTGATATTCCTTGAAATGTACATCATAATGTTCTTGAGTTTTTGGGGTTAAATATAATGAAACGTGGCGTGAATATTATCCATCTCTAACAAACTAAATGTAACGTATTTAAATATGATTAATACTATAGATTTCATTCAATTTGTGCAGAAGACGAGAATTTCAAGTGATTTTGTGTTTACACATCCGATAGCATTATTATTGACATATTTATTTTCCAACTGAATAAAATGTACCTTATAATTATTATTATCAGGGGTTTTGCTCTTACTGCGTCATCAGAGGACTATTGTATTCCCATGTCGATACTGTTTTGCAGTGTCCTTTTTTATGACTGCGGGTCATGACACAAGGAGTTTCTTGCATTCCTGAAGCTCTTCTATGCTTATGTTAAACATGACTTTCGCAGTCTTATGTACTGCTACATAAAGGGGGTTAGTTCCAGAATCTTAGTGGCCCAGTTTTTCTCACCAAATTGTTGCAAGGTAACCGTTCTAACAAACTTTCATTTTGAAAAGAACATATCTAAGGCCAATGTATTTGAAAACCGTTGTCTTAGTGGGATATTGAACCCATTATGTTGTTCAAAAGGAAGGCGGATCCCACAATTCCTGATATTATGTCAGGTACAACTATTCCTATGAAGACTTTCATATCCATGCTCAGAAAGACCACCAACAGAATCCTTTCATGGTATGATCATGTGATCTCCATTGCGAAAACCGCTTCACAAAAACTAGGTTTCCTATTCAGTGCCAAGACCTACTTTACATACCAGCAGAACCTCATAATCTACAAAGCACAGATTCAAACTATCCTAGAGTACTGTTCAGATGATTGTAGTTCGCTCTCAAATAGACGCTGAAGCTCTTGGATTATATCCAGAAGAGCTATTCGTTTTATTGATGTCACACTTACGAGTTCATTGACCTCTCTAAAACGTCGTAGAAAGGCGGGAGATCTCTCCCTTTTCTACAGATATTTCCATGGTCGGTGTTCATCAGAAATCTCGTCTGTTATTCCACCAGGAGACATTCCAGATAGACGGACTAAACGAGCCCAAGCTCTCAACCCTTTAAGTGTCAATTGAACTAGGATAGAATTGAATCATGGGAAAGGACACTGAGGTTTCCATTTGATAAAATTGAGATTAGCAATGCTTCTCAAACACTTTCTGAACCCACGTTTTTACGCAGTGAGTGATCCCTGTCCCATTCAAATTTACAAAGTGATGTCACTTCAGGGGAAACCAGAATTTTAACAATAACGTAAATATTTCGGTTGGATTCTCAATGTTTCCCTCACCGTCTCTATAGATTTACAGAATCGTGCTACGCGTTAATTCTTGAACATACACCCTGTAACGGATCAATTTTAAACAGGAAATAAATATGGTTAAAATAGACCTGGTGTGATGTGATAATATTTACTCACGTTACAAATTAAAACTGCCGAAGTCTTTTATGTGTGCGAGCATGTATAACAAAAAAGGGGAAGTTATTTTTAAGGTGAGTAATACATTTTGACAAGAGTAACAGTTCTATTCCTTTCTCATATCAGAATAGTAAATATTGCGGTAAGAGAAAAATTATTTCACTTAATAATGTGATTGTTGTCATACTTCGATCCAAGCTGGAGGCTGAGCGAGGGACTACGACATGTAAGAGACTCATTGTCAAACATAGAGTTCCCAGACCTATATGCACGACCGTGCTTGTAACTTTTGTATTTTTTGACAGATTTTGGTAAACTTTTTTTTGTTAGGTTGGTATTCAATATTTGCATTAAATTAGTGGATAACTTTAGTTGTGGGCTGTAATCATGGCCACCTACGACCACTTTTATTGACTTGAATTTCAGAAAGTATTATTAGGGATTTTTTTTAGAGAAAAACAGATGACGGATTCTTATTTAGGATAACGTTAAACTTACCTATACCGATTTTCAGTGTTCTTAAATACAGGATGTCCAAGAAAAGAAAATTCACTTTAGTCGACACTAATACAAATTATGAAACAATTTTATTGTTAAATTATCAAATGAGAAATTTGTAAAAAGTTAAATGTTTGTAGTTTCCTCTAATCCATCGAATTTCCTTATACACTTGACAATCCGTAGCCGTTTATTCTTCATCACATTTCATAACTGCTGTCGAGTTATACTGTGACAAGCTTCTCTGATGCTATCAAAAAGTTCTTCTCGGTTCTGAGGCCTTGTATCATACACTTTATTTTTTATTGTCCCCTAAAGAAAGGAATCAATCGGCGTAATGTCTGGGGATCTCGGTGGCCAATGAATGAGAACACTACTGCGTGCGATCCAACGATTAGGAAAATTATCATTCAACTACCGTCTCATATTAACAGCGTTATGGATAGGTACTTCATGAAGTTGTAAGTATAAATTGTAGCGGTAATGAAGTCATCGAGTGCATCGTTAAACTCATTTTGTAGATATCTAAGAAAGCTAGCAGCATTTAAATTTTCATAAAAAAAGTATGGCCCAATAATCTTTCTTTTTAAATACCACAGAAAACATTTACCTCACTTTATTTCTCAATTTGAACTATGCTCGCTCAACATTCTGAAATTTTGTGATGATACAAGCTCGTTGGTCGTAAATGCAGCCTCATCCGTGTAGAAAATGTTTTTTAATAATTCAGAATTTTCTAGGCACATACAGAAATTTTGACTTAAAATGTTTCTTATCGCTTTTCTTCAAACATTTCCAGATTTGGCTTTTAGAAATATTTAAATTTCTACTAGCATCCCTAAAACTTGAATGTGGATTATCATTAAAATAATTGAGAATCATCTGGTTTTTTCTTCGCTCCCGATGCTGGTTTGGAACTCTCTCAACTGTTCCATGTTGGTCAAAACATGTGTTAATATTTCCAACGGTCACATGGTTAATACTACGTTCTGGATGTCGTTGGTTAAACTCAATAGCTGCTTTACGAAAGAGAACGTTTTCCGTCACCAACTAATCTTATTAAGGCATTCTTTATGTCTTTCGATTATTTGGAACAGTAATAACAATACAACAAACCACTTAATTACTAATGACTGACAGCTTTCAACTAAGATAACATTTTTTTTGTTTCCATAGCACAATAATCTTTTTCACCGAATGTAATCAAATGATATAATGCAAGGAAAAGTGGAAATTGCTCGAGTGGTCAACGTTTTAGTTTTCATAATACTTTAAATCATAATAAGTGTAATGAAAAATAAAATTAATGTTTCTTGGTTATTTAAATGATAATTCCTATTCAAGCTTTAAAGATACTAAAATCCAAATAATACCATCATTTTCTTTTCTTGGCCCCCCTGTATTTTAGAACACTGAAAATCGGTACAGCTAAGCTTAACGTTATCCTCTAAAAAAATCCCTAATAATACTTTTTGAAATTTAAGCCAATAAAAGTGGTAGTAGGTGGCCATGATTATTGCCCAAAACTAAAGTTATCCACTAGTTTAATGCACATTTTGAATACAAACCTAACAAAATTTTTGTTATTAATATCAGTCAATAAATACAAAAGTTACAAGGGCGGTAAGTCCTTAACGTGGTATATATTCAAGAGGGAAAAAATGCGAAAATCATAGACTTACCAAGAATCATACAAATCCATATAACCTTCAAAAATTCAATGAATTCTATAATGCTGCAAGGAAAAAGTGGGAGGAAATATCGGTCACTGCTACGCGCCGTTTAAATATAATACTTACTGATCGAAGGGACGTTTAAACTAGTGAAATTATAACAAGTTGATAATTTCAGCAAATAGCTATGGACAATTGTTACGACAAATATTTGATTAACAAGTTCATTTCTAACAAAAAAAAAACAATAAATGGAACGCTATCCACCAAATTAGAGCCATTATCTTCAAATAGTTAAATAAAATTCAAAAGTTTTACTTATCATCCTTCAGTAATCAATAAATTCCATAGTTTGTTTTCTAAATTTGCAATACACCTTTTATAAAATTTCCGACTTTGATAAATCCGGAATTTACAAAATCGACAGTGAGTCGTGTTTGAAATGCTATGTTGGTCAAACTAGAAAGAACATTTTAACTCGGTATAAAGAACATTTCGGACAGATAAAGAAAAATAATGTGAAAAATCAGCGTTTGTCGAACATATTTTGAATACCACCCTTTCTCAAGAAAGGTTATCACTTTTAAAACAGTACGGATAAATTTCTAGGTAACTTAGAAGTGATGGAAATGTATAAACGAAAAAGCAGTTTATTAAATTCCGATTTATCTCCAGCTGAGAGTAATTCCTCAGTTGCATTATGTCCTTGATACTTTAATAGTATTTTTAGTGGATAAGCGTGATTATTTTACTTATTGATGTTCTGTGTATTTACAGTTGTTAACTTTTTTAGGTTATTAACATGCTTTTACTAGTTATACAGCTGACAATATCTGAACGACGGAATTGAAAATATGATAAGAACACATATATATTCAAGAGGGAAAAAATGTGAAAATCATAGACTTACCAAGAATCATACAAATCCATATAACCTTAAAAAATTCAATGAATTCCATAATGCTGCAAGGAAAAAGTGGGAGGAAATATCGGTCACTGTTATACACCCTGTTTAAATATAATACTTACTGATCTTGAGTTATTTAGATATGGAAAAAAAATTTTTTAGCCTAACCATATTGTGAACCTAAAATTACCACTATCAATCACTTGTATCCACTAATAATACGGCTAAAGTACTGAAAGGCTCGAAGCGACGTTTAAGCTAGTGAAATTATAACAAGTTGATAACTTCAGCAAATAGCTATGGTCAATTGTTACGACAAATCTTTGATCAACAAGTTCATTTCGAACAAAAAAAAAACAGATAATGGGACGCTATCAACTAACCAAATTAGAGCCATTATCTTCAAATACACACAACGTCAAAAGTCTTGGGCCCCCTATATATCAAATGATTCGATTAAGCCCGATTATTTTTCTTACTGTAGTGAAAAGTAACTTGTATTTTAGGTATATTAAAGACAAAAAAGAGATGTCAATAATGAATCCTGACTTTATTATCAATGTTTTGACAGCAGTGGCAGTGAAAGCATACTCAGCCAAGTGACTAGTGTATTAATTTCTTTTGATTTTTTGGATTATCATGACTGGTCGTGAAATTTCTGCGTTTAATCGAAAAGAATTACTGCTTTACACGATGGAGGGCACTCTAATCATCAGATCTCGGAAATGTTGGGCATTCCTAGATCATCTGTTGTGCGAATAGTTCACAGGGACCAAGAATTCGATACAGTGGGACATAGACCACGTAGTGGACGTCCTCGAGTGTCTAACGAAAGGGAACATCGTTATTTGGAGCAATATGCTCGCAGACACCGCACAGCTTCAGCTCTCGGAAGCCACTTTCAGCGTATGTTTCGTCGTGTTATATCGACACCCACAGTTCGAAGAAGACTCCATCATGCAAATTTACGTGCTAGACGACCATTACGGGTCCCCACTCTACTTCCAAGACATCGTGCAGGCCCGTTTCCGATGGGCGCGAGAGCACAGGGGTTGGCTTTTGCAGCAGTGGAGGTGGGTGTTATTCACAGACGAAACCAGAATTTGACTGGTGAGTGATGACAATCAGCAAAGAGTCTGGAGAGAACAGGTCGTCAACAGCGATTTAACTTTTCCCGGGAAGTTGCTTCCGATCAAGGGGGTACTTTAATGTTTTGGGGAGGAATAATGCTTAACCGCCGCACCCCATTAATTCACATTCCACAGAATCTGACCAGCCAAATTTACGTCGAACAGGTTATTACGCCCATTATCTATCCTTTACGTAACGAATTAGGCGAACATTTTTTGTTTATGGACGACAACGTCCGACCACATCGCGCAATAAGGGTGCAGAATACACTTCAAGCAAGACATATCAATAAATTGGATTGGCCAGCCAACTCGCCGGATATGAATCCGATTGAAAACATGTGGGATTACATAAGTAGAGCGATTCACAATAGAACTAACCCACCTCAGACTGCAGATGAGTTAGTCGTCGCGGCGGTAGAGGAATGGAACAATATTCCACAAGACACTCTAAACCGCTTGATTATTAAAATGCACAGACGTGTCAACATGTTATTCCAACGTGGAGGAGGTCATACCGACTATTAGTCAGTGTACAACATGTTTCATTACTTTTGTATTCAATAATTTCTTTCAACAAATTCAGTATCCCAGTTTGTGTAAAATAATCCTTTCACAAGAAATAGATCTACTTTGATAGATATCTTTTGTTTTTCTAACAAAACATTTCATTAACAAGACTGAATGGGGTCCAAGACTTTTGACGTTGTCTGTATCTTATACATATGGAAGGGATGGAAATGTACAACGGAAAAAGCAATATATTGAATTCAGATTTATCTCGAGCGGAGAGTAATCCCTTAGTTGCATTATTAATCTGTAATCGAAGCTGATATGTCCTTGATATTTTAATAGTATTTTTAGTGGATAAGGGTGATTATTTTACTTATTGGTGTTCTGTGTATCCACAGTTGTCAACCGTTTTAGGTTATTAACATGCTTTTACTAGTTATACAGCTGACTTTTTCTGAACAACAGAATTGAAAATATGATAAGAACACATATATATTCAAGAGGGAAAAAATGTGAAAATCGTAGACTTACCAAGAGTCATATAAATCCATATAACCTTAAAAAATTCAATGAATTCCATAATGCTGCAAAGAAAAAGTGGGAGGAAATATCGGTCACTGCTACGCGCCGTTTAAATATAATACTTACTGATCGAAGGGAAGTTTAAACTAGTGAAATTATAACAAGTTGATAATTTCAGCAAATAGCTATGGACAATTGTTACGACAAATATTTGATTAACAAGTTCATTTCTAACAAAAAAAAAACAATAAATGGAACGCTATCCACCAAATTAGAGCCATTATCTTCAAATAGTTAAATAAAATTCAAAAGTTTTACTTATTATCCTTCAGTAATCAATAAATTCCATAGTTTGTTTTCTAAATTTGCAATACACCTTTTATAAAATTTCCGACTTTGATAAATCCGGAATTTACAAAATCGACAGTGAGTCGTGTTTGAAATGCTATGTTGGTCAAACTAGAAAGAACATTTTAACTCGGTATAAAGAACATTTCGGACAGATGAAGAAAAATAATGTGAAAAATCAGCGTTTGTCGAACATATTTTGAATACCACCCTTTCTCAAGAAAGGTTATCACTTTTAAAACAGTACGGATAAATTTCTAGGTAACTTAGAAGTGATGGAAATGTATAAACGAAAAAGCAGTTTATTAAATTCCGATTTATCTCCAGCTGAGAGTAATTCCTCAGTTGCATTATGTCCTTGATACTTTAATAGTATTTTTGTAATTTGCCTCCATTTTGATTTTCTAATAGACCCATTAACGAACGCAACGTCATCACTTGCCGTGTCTTAATATCCAAAAAAAGCACGGAACTTTTTACATTTTTAGGATGGCGAGCTTGATGCGGAATTATCTTGTCATCATTATGTCAGTTTAAATGACAGTGTCGAGCATCAACAACTCAAGAAGAGAAAGTCATCGACGTGTCCAGTGGAAGAATTGATTTCAGCTAATACACAATATGGTTTAGATATTTGTACTAATAGTCGTTTTCTAGTGTTATTGCTCTTTCCAGTAGAGACGAAACTAAAATTACGGAAACAAAAGCGATCACAGAACCACTGAATCAAATTTTAACTTTTTTAGGTTATTAACATGCTTTTACTAGTTATACAGCTGACAATATCTGAACGACGGAATTGAAAATATGATAAGAACACATATATATTCAAGAGGGAAAAAATGTGAAAATCATAGACTTACCAAGAATCATACAAATCCATATAACTTCAAAAATTCAATGAATTCTATAATGCTGCAAGGAAAAAGTGGGAGGCAATATCGGTCACTGTTACGCGCCCTGTTTAAATATAATACTCACTGATCTTGAGTTATTTGAATAAAATAAATAAATTTTTTAGGCTAACCATATTGTGAACTTAAAATTGCCCCTATAAAAAGAAACAATCACTTTTATCCACTAAAAATACGGCTAAAGTACTCAAAGTCTCGAAGGGACGTTTAAGCTAGTGAAATTATAACAAGTTGATAACTTCAGCAAATAGCTATGGACAATTGTTACTACAAATCTTCGATCAACAAGTTCATTTCTAACAAAAAAAAAAGAAAATGGAACGCTATTAACTAACCAAATTAGAACCATTATCTTCAAATAGTTCGATAAAATTCAAAAGTTTTACTTATCACCATTCAGTAATTAATAAATTCCATAATTTAATTTCTAAATTTGTAATACACCTTTTATAAAATTTTCAGAATTTACAAAATCGATTGTGAGTCGTGTTCAAAATCCTATGTGGGTCAAACCAGAAAGAACATTTTAACTCAGTATCTAATAACCTCAAGGGTTGATGAGACTATTATTTAAATAAAAAAAAAAAAAAAACATTTTGTACATGTAAAGAAAAATTATGTGAAAAATCAGCGTTTGCCGAACATATTTCAAATACAGGTTACACCTTTTCTTTTTAAAACAGTACGGACATATATCTAGATAATTTAAAAGGGATAGAAATGCATAAGCGAAAAAGCAATTTATTAAATTCCGATTTATCTCCAGCTGAGGGTAACCCCTTGCTTACATTATCATCCCTAATAGTATTGAAATAGGCATATATGATATCTACTTGGTAGACGAAAGGTTCTCAGTACTTTAACAATATTTTTAGTGGGTAAGGGTGATTATTTCTCATGTATAGTGTTATAGTGTATCTGCAGTGTGAACTCTTTTATTGTTTATTAGATAGAACAAGCTAAAAAGAGTTTAAACATTACCTTTGATAAAGTTTCATTCTTCGACAAATCCGGGAATCCGGGATTTACGAAATCGATTTTTTGCCATAATGATCTTTGAATTGGAAAGATACAGACTCTAAAGGTATTGAATCACAGTGATTACAGATTTGAATCATTCAAATGGCCAACTGATCTAACTCTATCTACATTAGCATGGAATAAAATTGAATCTAAAGAACAGTAGTTAGGTACAAATTAAAAGTTAATTGAAAAACCAACTGTAAAACTTTCCAAGAATAATGTAAATAATATATTCCGCTCTAAAGTATAAAATTTAATAAAAAAAATTAATTAAATTATGATTTACCACCTCATTACGCATCATTCATCAAAATGATCAAACATTTCAATCATTACAGACTGTATATTAGGAATAAAAATAATCGGAACCTTCGATAGATGGATAATAGTATAAAATTACATATTTTTTATACATCATATCAGAATAGTTTGTCCAATCTCTGTTCTACAATTTGGCCTTCAAATATAGAAATAACTGATTTTGTATTATTGTGGCAAACATGAATTTAGTCTCCAATATGAAAATTGAGAAATTACAACTGTTAAAAAAGATTTTTGTATTCCATTTTTTCTATTTTAAAAAAAATTCGTTGACTTACCTTGACGTTGGAGTTCTGGCAGTCTAAATCACACTAAAACACTAATTCTGAAAATCATTGTACGAGGTTAGAGCTCTTTACAATTTGTCTGTGGTCTGAGAGTTTACTCCGCAACTTATAACTACTTATTACTAATATATTTAACGATATATAATACGAAAGTACGATCATGGCTTCATTGTAGCAATTCCATGTGTTCATATTCTGCAGCTTGGCCAAATTGTCCATAGAAACCCTGTTGAAAATAACTTTGTTAATTTATGAATCACAATGAATTCTTATATTTCAGAAGTCAATAAATTCTAGCAAAATTGACTATTTGATTATTTTCGGGATTTGAGGAGCAAAATGAAACGCCAAAGTGATATTACAGGTTGATTTTTGCAAAAGAACTCTGCTCTGCGCATTTTATAAGCTATGAGGAAAATAGGAAATTGCCGAAACACGTTGGTATATTTTTAAGCTATTGCATATAGCTTTTATCGCGGGCTTTGAGCGCGGCGACCGAATCAAGAAATTCCGTAACGAAAAATAATGTAAGACCTAAACACCTAACATGTGTCAAATTAATTAATTAATTTGAAGTTTCTAAAAGTGAGAAATTTCGCTATTTTATACGAATGTTATAACACTCTAGCGCTTTAGACTCCGGGATTTTCACGTGGCCTATCGATATTAGAAGGTTCGAATTATCTAAAAACATAATTGCATGAACTCCAGACGTCCTCTGTAATTAGCTACGAACGAAATCATTTTGACATATGCCTCTAGGAGCTCGCTACGCGTCAGTTAGAGTTTATACGTTAGACGCACGTAGCAGAGACCTGAGAGTACCTGTTTCTATTAAGCTATTGCATATAGCTTTTATCGCGGGCTTTGAGCGCGGCGACCGAATCAAGAAATTCCGTAACGAAAAATAACAGGAACTCGTTTATGTTGCGCTCTCTCGGGTGACTAATATTGAAAAATTGTATATCACGACAAAAAACGATAATTCTACATTCAAGTTTTATAATAATCGAAGGCAAGCTGCATCGACTGCATCTTTGTTGCAAACATTCAAAAGACTGCCTTTAAATAGTGTTCAGACGACAGCTCAAAGTGTCTTAGATTTCATTAGTAATAGAAATGGCATTTCAATAATGACTTTCAATTGCCAAAGTCTAAATAGTCGCAAATACGATTTATAAGTTTCAGTTACGAGACAAGCAAATACTTCTTACCGAAACTTGCATGGCGCATGATAATCCGATTGAAATACCTAATTTCAATTGTATTGTTCAATTCAAACGAGATACTGTTCCAAAAGGTGGGGTAGCTATTTACCAAAATAACAATAATGTTACTAATATTATGACTCCGAATATTGAAATACATATTGCACACGTTAGCGATGTTAATGTTAGGCGCTCATTTGTTGGAGATATTTGTGCGTGCTTATGCAAACTTAGAAATGGCCTACACATAGTCATGGTAGCAATTTACATTTCTCCGAATCCAAAAAGGGTCGAAAATACTTGGTACAAATGGTAATAAATTTCCACTTATCTTGGCTGGCGATTTCAACATCAACTTCGCTGATAAAAAATCAGAGCGGTTGACAACTTTTCATTCGGAAAAATTGAATTTGAAAATGAATAATGATCCACAAGAATCCACAACAAAATATGGGGCCACCATTGACGCGGTATTTTCCAGATATTTAGAGGATATCAAGTCTCAAACTTATGTCTCTTATTTCAGTTATTCAGTTACCATAAACCTATAGTTTCAATGATAACAAATTCTTGAATAACCTACATGTATTGTAAGATAATAAAAATATTTTAAACGATATAAACTTCTCATTTATTCAATAAGAGAAAAAATTTGTTTTCTTATCGGTCACCACGCTCAAAAGTAACTTGAATTAATATCAAAGAAAAAACTTGAATTAAAATATCAAAGAAAAAAAAATACTGCATAAATTTAAAAAAATAAATAATTATAATTGCATAAGTTGAGAAAAAATGCTATGCAATAGTTTTACCGCGGCAGTCCCCGAGTGCCACACGTATCTTTTTTTTTTCATATTTTGTTCGAAGCAGCAGGGGAATGTAGGGAGAGAAGATAGGTATTAGTATTTATCTTGAAGGTGTGGAGGTCATAGGCATAGGAAAAGACTTCACTAGGTAGAGAATTCCACAACTACGCTATTCGATGAATAAATGAAGTCTGGCAGGAAGAAGTTCGGCAGATGTCGAGTTTGACGGTGAAGTGGTGACTAGTTTGAGTTCGTCTAATCCGCCTATCTAGAATTTCTCGTAGTAGAACAACAGACGAGATTTCTGATGAAGACCGACCATAGAAATATCTATAGAAAAGGGAGAGATATCTCTTTCGACATATAACTTACATTTATATAATCCACTCCCACAAACCACCACCCCCCTGAAATTCCAAAATTGGATTACCTCTCTTATGGTGAGTGAGCTGCTGCAATTTATTTAATTTATTCATTAGTGAGATAAATCTATTTCGGAATTGTTTTTAAGGGAAAGTATGGGGACGGACTATATATATCCCTATGGTAAATCCTACCTGTCCTAAAAGGCGACTGAAAGGATAACCATAGATGATAGATGTTCTCCTCATCGCCCGGTGAAACATTACCACCTCGACAAAGATGCGTTAAGTTAAATGGGCAACCCCATATTTCAGTGTTTGGTCGATGCTTCCAGTCTCACCCTTATATTCATTTCCTGTCTCCCTACCCAAACCGACATTTTATCCATTCCAGGTTTTTCATGAAAATACTTATAATGAAGCCTCCTAAAGGAACAAACTGCGGAAGAAAAATACCTCCCTATTCGGATTTCCGGACGAGGAGTGCTCAACATCGGAGAATATAAACTTGAAGATAGATCTCTGTAACATCCAAGGTCGTAGCAAAAACATAAACGATGTTCGTTACCACTTGCAAACAGACAAACCAGATATACTGGCCTTAACTGATAGATTCCAGGTAGCCCGTCTTGGACGAAGTCTATGTCACCCCTTCATTGTCAAGCTCGAGACCTGCCGAACTTATTCCTACCAGGCATCATTTCTCTATCGAGAGGCGAAGTTGTGGAAGTTGTGCCTAGTGGTTTTTCCTTATGCCTATAAGACTCCAAACATCCAAGCAAAATTCGAATGCCTCCTCTCCCAACATTCCACCTCCGGCTCACACGAGTTTTCGAACATCATAGGTTTTCCTCTCGTGGGTCCTCAATCAAGAACATTTACTTCCGTAAGTTTTTGAAATAACATCTGTTTTCACGTATTGTTAGATTGTATTCATTCTCAAACTATGTTTATGTTGAACTTACACAAATACAAATTTGTCAAAGGTTAATAAGTTCATCATGCTTTTTTCGACGTGTGCCGCCGGGTACTTCGTGCCTTGTGCCGGTGGGAAGGCGAAGGGATGTTGAAGGGTCACGACCTGTATGAATGGTGGCTCAGCCGGAAAGTCCAGGCTTGTGGAGATGAACGATTGAGACGACGCGGGTCCCTCCGGGTCAGCCAAAGCGAATGAAGGAACGAGGCTAAGCCGAATCCCTTATTATGACCTCCCTTGGATGCATCTGAGGGCATATCCAAGGGAGGATAGCAACTAGTCAGAAACAAGTTGGACTTAAACTATAAGCCGCATGCCAGCGCAACGACTCCCGGGCAGAGATATGTGCTGGCGAGGGGCACGGGGACCTTGGCTTACCCGCCCGGGTCGCGTGGTGAGGTAACTCTAACATCTCCTAATTCTTATGGTATGGTGCGCGCCAAAAGGATGCAATGCTGAGGGGAAGTTCAGTCATCAGCGGGACCGATCTTGGGACACCGAGCAAGGCTCTGCATGGGTGGACTATTATTTTCCTTGACACTCATGGAACCAAAAATGGGAACCAATAATAAAGCAAAAAATCATAATGGGAGGAATCTTCGCATAGCCTCTGTGCCTGCGGCCAGAGCAGAGAAACGCCAGGGCCAAGCATCCCTTTCCGGGACACAGGTCTGATGAGGGCACTCCAAGCGCAAAACCGCAACAGAAGAGGAGGCGTGACGGGGCCGCTGTAAAAGCATGTCCTTTAATGAAACTGTGGTTGGGATCAAAATGGCTACTGAAGATCTCGAAGCATCAATGTCAGAAGAGCAGGCGGGCTAATAAACAACCGCCTACTTCAAAAGATTGACAAACTACAAAAAGAGGAGACCGCCTCAAGTTTGCAGAATGCTGATACCAAGGGGGAGCTCTGCTTATCACTTGTCAATTTACAAATAATATTTAACTTAGAATTAATGCTGATAATCTGTTCCACTACAATGTGGCATTAATTGTGAATTAAATGATACAACTGATCAGTTGATAACTCATAGGTTTGAGAATGCCACAGTGTGGTGAAACAATTTCTCAGCATTAATTCTAGGGTATGTTTTGAATTTTTTGAAAATTTTTGAGAGAAAGTAGATGGTCTTTGAATATTATTGAAAGTATCCCTAGTGCACCCGATGATAGAATCTATCATCAGGTCCCTCAGACATAGAATAATCAGGGAACCACTGCAGCAATGGAGACACTACTGGCATTGCCTTCCCTCCTCTTGGTGGTCCAGGGAAAGGCAAGGCTTGGTACCTTCAGAATACAAAACACACTGGATAAATGTTCACATTGGGACAGGACACATGAGCATTGTAAGAATCACGACCAAGGAAGTGTTAGGCAAAAGAGCAGGTCACATTCCAAAACGATACTCTTTCGACAACACATTCATGGTATCAAAACCAGATAGAACTGAATGGGATAACACAACCCTGCTCAACATTTTACAAGGAAAGATCAGGTACAGAGACGGGTCTAGGACTGTAAAAGGTGCAGGTGCAAAAGCATACCCAAAAAACTCAAAGACCCGCTTAAGCTATTCATTGGGCAAACACACTTCCGTTTGTCAAGCAGAGGTATATGAAATAATTCAATGCGCGAAGAAAACAATCGGAGACAGATCGAAGATAAGCAGATCTACATATTGACAGACAGTCAGGCTGCACTTAAGGCTACTGAACAGTTCAATATTATGCGGACGACACGCAGATTTGTCACACTTTTGGCCATAGACTCTTGGTAAATGCAGGCCAGATGTTAAATGATGATTTGGAGTCTTATTTCGGCATATGCCGCGAGACATAACTAATGTTATGTGCTTTTGTCCTGCGAAAGTTGAAAATACTATTAAATCGAGTCTAAATATTTGTATCGATGGTAGAGAGCTTCCGTTCGTTTGTACCGCCAAAATACTGGGTGTGACTTTTGATGACAATCTTCGTTTCCAGGCTCACGTATCCCTTTTGGTCAGACTATCGTATATCGCGTTAAGGTTGCTGTATCAAAACTTTCTAATATATAACTTTAAGCTGAGAAAGAAGTTGAAGTGAATCTCTAGTTTTGTCTATAATTAATTATTGTTTGGTAGTATACTTCCCGTATCTTGACGTTATCTGCAGGAACCGGCTGCAGAAGATACAGAACAGCTGCTGCCGTTTTATTTTTGGTTTGAGGAAAAAAAAAATTAGAGAACTTCAGTGGTTGCGGATTAAACCTAATTATCGATACAGTTTGACAGTGTTTACTCATCAAGTTCTAGCAGTTCTTAGCTAGACTTCACCCGAAGAAATTACACTTTTGTAAATTTATCTGAATAAAGACATTATTATTATTATTATTATTATATACTTAGAGAATGATGGCGTTCACTTCAAGCACCTGTTATGAGCGATTTGATTGAATTTTTGTGTATTATTTTTTCGGTGAAATAAAATTTTTTAGTTTAAAATAAAAGTAGGAGTTCAAATTTTACATATTGAGCCTTATCCTTCACCGATCTTTTTACAGTGAATCATTTTATGATATTGGAATCAAAGTTAAACATATATCGTAACAATTGAAAAAATATGACGTTGCTGTAGGTGGTCCTCGTGAAATTTCCTTTCAAATGAGGGATCGCAAGGGGAGTAATCCAATTTAGAACTTTCAAGGGATGGTTCATTTGGGGTAAGGTGGTTGATTATATGAATATAAGTCATATGTAAAAAAGATGCTTTTCCCCCACCCGACAATTAATTCTAGGCAATTTTATATTTTCCTTAAGTAAAATAACGGTTTGTTTTTTTTTTTTGCAAAATTTTCCATTTTCTCCATAGTTTCTGAAATATCACTAGTATATATATTTGAATAAGCATGTACTTACTGTGAAATGTCGATTTCTTCGAATATTTATCGATGCTGTTGTAACGAATGTTGTAATAATCCTTTTCGGTCATTGTTCCTTACAGCATCATCATCACATCTGGATTGGCTCGTAAGGTACAGAATCCACATGAAAAATAAGAAAGTGTCAAATTGAAATGCTCGCTTCCGAAATTGCATCATAACAATTATTTACAATGTCAGCAAAATGTTCAACATAGGAATGACAGGTCCGTATGGGCAAATTTCGAGGTTCGTACAGATTTCATAATTAGGAGGGACCGAGGATAGTTGGTACAGTTTTTAATTAATATTTTTTAAATCGATGTTTGAAATTCAAAAGTGGTAAAGCATAGGGTAATCTCTTGTGAATGAAACAGAATATTATCACAAAAACAGGATACAATGAATCCACCGAAAAATACTTCCTTTTCCTCCATTGACATTTTCTAGTAATTTAATGACCGAATTAAATACCAAAATTTATTTGTTTTTGTACTATTAATACAGCCTTATTAGAACTCCTAATATATAACATAATTTCACAGGAATTTTACTATTTAATTTGGATTCGACTTGAACATTTGTTGCAATATAAGCATCCTGCATCTATAGTCTTTGTGTTATTTGACGTAATAAGGGGAGAATGCATAATTTTGTTTGTAACAGAGTTTATTGAATCAAATGCATAGTTGTATTCATAAACAGTAACGACCTGGCAAACCTGACAACAGTGTACCACATATAACGAATCAGAAAATTAGCGAAGAAAATGATTATCTTCTTTTTTTTTAAATATAACAACACCCCAAGTCTTTACGTTGCCTTCAAATCCGGAATCCGTATAGACCACTCTTCTACCTAAAAACGGTCGGAGATGGGGTAGATGTAATGAAGAGTTCCTGACGACGTTATTCCTAATTCGAAGACAATTTATACGAGTTGTGAAAATACAAAAAGATGTTTATTATTGACCTATTTTCAGATTTCATTTGTTTAGACTTTAGAAATAAGGAATCAGGAAATTAGAGAAGAGAATGGTCCTAAGTCTTCACGGTGCGAAGAAAACGGTTATTTTCTTTTTTTTTCTTAAAAATAACCGCTTTTACTTCTTCGTGGAGCCACAAATCCGGCAGTCGATTAAACCCCTGTTTTTCCTAAAAAACGGTCGGATGTTGGGGTAGATGTAATGGAACATTCCTAATGGTGTTATTATCAATTCAAAGACAATTTACACGAATGTGTGAAAACACTATCAGCAATATCAAAATAGCAAAAACTTAGATTATTTAAGACTATTCTTAGCAATAAAATTTGACATAGATCTACTCTACTGTCTTCGGAAATAACGAATCAGGAAATTTGCGAAGAAAATGGTTATCTTCTTTTTTTTTGAAATATAACAAGACCCCTGAGTCTTTACGTTGCCATCAAATCCGGCATTCGTATAGACCCCTCTTCTACCTAAAAAACGGGCGGAGATGGGGTAGATGTAATGAAGAATTCCTGATGGTGTTATTATCAATTCAAAGACAATTTACACGAATGTGTGAAAACACTATCCGCAATATCAAAATAGCAATAACTTAGATTATTTAAGACTATTCTTAGCAATAAAATTCGACATAGATCTACTCTACTGTCTTCGGAGATAACGAATCAGGAAATTTGCGAAGAAAATGGTTATCTTCTTTTTTTTTGAAATATAACAAGACCCCTGAGTCTTTACGTTGCCATCAAATCCGGCATTCGTATAGACCCCTCTTCTACCTAAAAAACGGGCGGAGATGGGGTAGATGTAATGAAGAATTCCTGATGGTGTTATTATCAATTCAAAGACAATTTACACGAATGTGTGAAAACACTATCCGCAATATCAAAATAGCAATAACTTAGATTATTTAAGACTATTCTTAGCAATAAAATTCGACATAGATCTACTCTACTGTCTTCGGAAATAACGAATCAGGAAATTTGCGAAGAAAATGGTTATCTTCTTTTTTTTTGAAATATAACAAGACCCCTGAGTCTTTACGTTGCCATCAAATCCGGCATTCGTATAGACCCCTCTTCTACCTAAAAAACGGGCGGAGATGGGGTAGATGTAATGAAGAATTCCTGATGGTGTTATTATCAATTCAAAGACAATTTACAAGAGAGTGTTAAAATACATTCCACATTAACAAAATTACTGAAGATGTTAAAGACTAAATAGCGATTGAATTTAAACTTAGATCTAAATTATTGACCTATTTTCAGATTTCATTTGTTTAGACCTTAGAAATAACGAATCAGGAAATTAGAGAAGAGAATGGTCATTTTCTTTTTTTTTTCGTGAAAATGAACAGACTCCTAAAACTTCATGGTGCGAAGAAAACGGTTATTTTCTTTTTTTTTTCTTAAAAATAACCGCTTTTACTTCTTTGTGGAGCCACAAATCGGGCATTCGATTAAACCCCTGTTTTTTTCCAAAAAACGTGGTGATGTTGGGGTAGATGTAATGGAACATTCCTAATAGTGTTATTATCAATTCAAAGACAATTTACACGAATGTGTGAAAACACTATCCGCAATATCAAAATAGCAATAGATTAGATTATTTAAGACTATTCTTAGCAATAAAATTCGACATAGATCTACTCTACTGTCTTCGGAAATAAGGAATCAGGAAATTTGCGAAGAAAATGGTTATCTTTTTTTTTTGTGAAATATAACAAGACCCCTGAGTCTTTACGTTGTCATCAAATCCGGCATTCGTATAGACCCCTCTTCTACCTAAAAAACGGGCGGAGATGGGGTAGATGTAATGAAGAATTCCTGATGGTGTTATTATCAATTCAAAGACAATTTACAAGAGAGTGTTAAAATACATTCCACATTAACAAAATTACTGAAGATGTTAAAGACTAAATAGCGATTGAATTTAAACTTAGATCTAAATTATTGACCTATTTTCAGATTTCATTTGTTTAGACCTTAGAAATAACGAATCAGGAAATTAGAGAAGAGAATGGTCATTTTCTTTTTTTTTTCGTGAAAATGAACAGACTCCTAAAACTTCATGGTGCGAAGAAAACGGTTATTTTCTTTTTTTTTTCTTAAAAATAACCGCTTTTACTTCTTTGTGGAGCCACAAATCGGGCATTCGATTAAACCCCTGTTTTTTTCCAAAAAACGTGGTGATGTTGGGGTAGATGTAATGGAACATTCCTAATAGTGTTATTATCAATTCAAAGACAATTTACACGAATGTGTGAAAACACTATCCGCAATATCAAAATAGCAATAGCTTAGATTATTTAAGACTATTCTTAGCAATAAAATTCGACATAGATCTACTCTACTGTCTTCGGAAATAACGAATCAGGAAATTTGCGAAGAAAATGGTTATCTTTTTTTTTTGTGAAATATAACAAGACCCCTGAGTCTTTACGTTGTCATCAAATCCGGCATTCGTATAGACCCCTCTTCTACCTAAAAAACGGGCGGAGATGGGGTAGATGTAATGAAGAATTCCTGATGGTGTTATTATCAATTCAAAGACAATTTACAAGAGAGTGTTAAAATACATTCCACATTAACAAAATTACTGAAGATGTTAAAGACTAAATAGCGATTGAATTTAAACTTAGATCTAAATTATTGACCTATTTTCAGATTTCATTTGTTTAGACCTTAGAAATAACGAATCAGGAAATTAGAGAAGAGAATGGTCATTTTCTTTTTTTTTTCGTGAAAATGAACAGACTCCTAAAACTTCATGGTGCGAAGAAAACGGTTATTTTCTTTTTTTTTTCTTAAAAATAACCGCTTTTACTTCTTTGTGGAGCCACAAATCGGGCATTCGATTAAACCCCTGTTTTTTTCCAAAAAACGTGGTGATGTTGGGGTAGATGTAATGGAACATTCCTAATAGTGTTATTATCAATTCAAAGACAATTTACACGAATGTGTGAAAACACTATCCGCAATATCAAAATAGCAATAGATTAGATTATTTAAGACTATTCTTAGCAATAAAATTCGACATAGATCTACTCTACTGTCTTCGGAAATAAGGAATCAGGAAATTTGCGAAGAAAATGGTTATCTTTTTTTTTTGTGAAATATAACAAGACCCCTGAGTCTTTACGTTGTCATCAAATCCGGCATTCGTATAGACCCCTCTTCTACCTAAAAAACGGGCGGAGATGGGGTAGATGTAATGAAGAATTCCTGATGGTGTTATTATCAATTCAAAGACAATTTACAAGAGAGTGTTAAAATACATTCCACATTAACAAAATTACTGAAGATGTTAAAGACTAAATAGCGATTGAATTTAAACTTAGATCTAAATTATTGACCTATTTTCAGATTTCATTTGTTTAGACCTTAGAAATAACGAATCAGGAAATTAGAGAAGAGAATGGTCATTTTCTTTTTTTTTTCGTGAAAATGAACAGACTCCTAAAACTTCATGGTGCGAAGAAAACGGTTATTTTCTTTTTTTTTTCTTAAAAATAACCGCTTTTACTTCTTTGTGGAGCCACAAATCGGGCATTCGATTAAACCCCTGTTTTTTTCCAAAAAACGTGGTGATGTTGGGGTAGATGTAATGGAACATTCCTAATAGTGTTATTATCAATTCAAAGACAATTTACACGAATGTGTGAAAACACTATCCGCAATATCAAAATAGCAATAGCTTAGATTATTTAAGACTATTCTTAGCAATAAAATTCGACATAGATCTACTCTACTGTCTTCGGAAATAACGAATCAGGAAATTTGCGAAGAAAATGGTTATCTTTTTTTTTTGTGAAATATAACAAGACCCCTGAGTCTTTACGTTGTCATCAAATCCGGCATTCGTATAGACCCCTCTTCTACCTAAAAAACGGGCGGAGATGGGGTAGATGTAATGAAGAATTCCTGATGGTGTTATTATCAATTCAAAGACAATTTACAAGAGAGTGTTAAAATACATTCCACATTAACAAAATTACTGAAGATGTTAAAGACTAAATAGCGATTGAATTTAAACTTAGATCTAAATTATTGACCTATTTTCAGATTTCATTTGTTTAGACCTTAGAAATAACGAATCAGGAAATTAGAGAAGAGAATGGTCATTTTCTTTTTTTTTTCGTGAAAATGAACAGACTCCTAAAACTTCATGGTGCGAAGAAAACGGTTATTTTCTTTTTTTTTTCTTAAAAATAACCGCTTTTACTTCTTTGTGGAGCCACAAATCGGGCATTCGATTGAACCCCTGTTTTTTTCCAAAAAACGTGGTGATGTTGGGGTAGATGTAATGGAACATTCCTAATAGTGTTATTATCAATTCAAAGACAATTTACACGAATGTGTGAAAACACTATCCGCAATATCAAAATAGCAATAGCTTAGATTATTTAAGACTATTCTTAGCAATAAAATTCGACATAGATCTACTCTACTGTCTTCGGAAATAACGAATCAGGAAATTTGCGAAGAAAATGGTTATCTTTTTTTTTTGTGAAATATAACAAGACCCCTGAGTCTTTACGTTGTCATCAAATCCGGCATTCGTATAGACCCCTCTTCTACCTAAAAAACGGGCGGAGATGGGGTAGATGTAATGAAGAATTCCTGATGGTGTTATTATCAATTCAAAGACAATTTACAAGAGAGTGTTAAAATACATTCCACATTAACAAAATTACTGAAGATGTTAAAGACTAAATAGCGATTGAATTTAAACTTAGATCTAAATTATTGACCTATTTTCAGATTTCATTTGTTTAGACCTTAGAAATAACGAATCAGGAAATTAGAGAAGAGAATGGTCATTTTCTTTTTTTTTTCGTGAAAATGAACAGACTCCTAAAACTTCATGGTGCGAAGAAAACGGTTATTTTCTTTTTTTTTTCTTAAAAATAACCGCTTTTACTTCTTTGTGGAGCCACAAATCGGGCATTCGATTAAACCCCTGTTTTTTTCCAAAAAACGTGGTGATGTTGGGGTAGATGTAATGGAACATTCCTAATAGTGTTATTATCAATTCAAAGACAATTTACACGAATGTGTGAAAACACTATCCGCAATATCAAAATAGCAATAGATTAGATTATTTAAGACTATTCTTAGCAATAAAATTCGACATAGATCTACTCTACTGTCTTCGGAAATAACGAATCAGGAAATTTGCGAAGAAAATGGTTATCTTTTTTTTTTGTGAAATATAACAAGACCCCTGAGTCTTTACGTTGTCATCAAATCCGGCATTCGTATAGACCCCTCTTCTACCTAAAAAACGGGCGGAGATGGGGTAGATGTAATGAAGAATTCCTGATGGTGTTATTATCAATTCAAAGACAATTTACAAGAGAGTGTTAAAATACATTCCACATTAACAAAATTACTGAAGATGTTAAAGACTAAATAGCGATTGAATTTAAACTTAGATCTAAATTATTGACCTATTTTCAGATTTCATTTGTTTAGACCTTAGAAATAACGAATCAGGAAATTAGAGAAGAGAATGGTCATTTTCTTTTTTTTTCGTGAAAATGAACAGACTCCTAAAACTTCATGGTGCGAAGAAAACGGTTATTTTCTTTTTTTTTTCTTAAAAATAACCGCTTTTACTTCTTTGTGGAGCCACAAATCGGGCATTCGATTAAACCCCTGTTTTTTTCCAAAAAACGTGGTGATGTTGGGGTAGATGTAATGGAACATTCCTAATAGTGTTATTATCAATTCAAAGACAATTTACACGAATGTGTGAAAACACTATCCGCAATATCAAAATAGCAATAGCTTAGATTATTTAAGACTATTCTTAGCAATAAAATTCGACATAGATCTACTCTACTGTCTTCGGAAATAACGAATCAGGAAATTTGCGAAGAAAATGGTTATCTTTTTTTTTTGTGAAATATAACAAGACCCCTGAGTCTTTACGTTGTCATCAAATCCGGCATTCGTATAGACCCCTCTTCTACCTAAAAAACGGGCGGAGATGGGGTAGATGTAATGAAGAATTCCTGATGGTGTTATTATCAATTCAAAGACAATTTACAAGAGAGTGTTAAAATACATTCCACATTAACAAAATTACTGAAGATGTTAAAGACTAAATAGCAATTGAATTCAAACTTAGATCTAAATTATTGACCTATTTTCAGATTTCATTTGTTTAGACCTTAGAAATAACGAATCAGGAAATTAGAGAAGAGAATGGTCATTTTCTTTTTTTTTTCGTGAAAATGAACAGACTCCTAAAACTTCATGGTGCGAAGAAAACGGTTATTTTCTTTTTTTTTTCTTAAAAATAACCGCTTTTACTTCTTTGTGGAGCCACAAATCGGGCATTCGATTAAACCCCTGTTTTTTTCCAAAAAACGTGGTGATGTTGGGGTAGATGTAATGGAACATTCCTAATAGTGTTATTATCAATTCAAAGACAATTTACACGAATGTGTGAAAACACTATCCGCAATATCAAAATAGCAATAGCTTAGATTATTTAAGACTATTCTTAGCAATAAAATTCGACATAGATCTACTCTACTGTCTTCGGAAATAACGAATCAGGAAATTTGCGAAGAAAATGGTTATCTTTTTTTTTTGTGAAATATAACAAGACCCCTGAGTCTTTACGTTGTCATCAAATCCGGCATTCGTATAGACCCCTCTTCTACCTAAAAAACGGGCGGAGATGGGGTAGATGTAATGAAGAATTCCTGATGGTGTTATTATCAATTCAAAGACAATTTACAAGAGAGTGTTAAAATACATTCCACATTAACAAAATTACTGAAGATGTTAAAGACTAAATAGCAATTGAATTCAAACTTAGATCTAAATTATTGACCTATTTTCAGATTTCATTTGTTTAGACCTTAGAAATAACGAATCAGGAAATTAGAGAAGAGAATGGTCATTTTCTTTTTTTTTTTCGTGAAAATGAACAGACTCCTAAAACTTCATGGTGCAAAGTAAACGGTTATTTTCTTTTTTTTTTCTTAAAAATAACCGCTTTTACTTCTTTGTGGAGCCACAAATCCGGCATTCGAATAAACCCCTGTTTTTTCCAAAAAACGTGGTGATGTTGGGGTAGATGTAATGGAACATTCCTAATAGTGTTATTATCAATTCAAAGACAATTTACACGAATGTGTGAAAACACTATCCGCAATATCAAAATAGCAATAGCTTAGATTATTTAAGACTATTCTTAGCAATAAAATTCGACATAGATCTACTCTACTGTCTTCGGAAATAACGAATCAGGAAATTTGCGAAGAAAATGGTTATCTTTTTTTTTTGTGAAATATAACAAGACCCCTGAGTCTTTACGTTGTCATCAAATCCGGCATTCGTATAGACCCCTCTTCTACCTAAAAAACGGGCGGAGATGGGGTAGATGTAATGAAGAATTCCTGATGGTGTTATTATCAATTCAAAGACAATTTACAAGAGAGTGTTAAAATACATTCCACATTAACAAAATTACTGAAGATGTTAAAGACTAAATAGCGATTGAATTTAAACTTAGATCTAAATTATTGACCTATTTTCAGATTTCATTTGTTTAGACCTTAGAAATAACGAATCAGGAAATTAGAGAAGAGAATGGTCATTTTCTTTTTTTTTTCGTGAAAATGAACAGACTCCTAAAACTTCATGGTGCGAAGAAAACGGTTATTTTCTTTTTTTTTTCTTAAAAATAACCGCTTTTACTTCTTTGTGGAGCCACAAATCGGGCATTCGATTAAACCCCTGTTTTTTTTTCCAAAAAACGTGGTGATGTTGGGGTAGATGTAATGGAACATTCCTAATAGTGTTATTATCAATTCAAAGACAATTTACACGAATGTGTGAAAACACTATCCGCAATATCAAAATAGCAATAGCTTAGATTATTTAAGACTATTCTTAGCAATAAAATTCGACATAGATCTACTCTACTGTCTTCGGAAATAACGAATCAGGAAATTTGCGAAGAAAATGGTTATCTTTTTTTTTTGTGAAATATAACAAGACCCCTGAGTCTTTACGTTGTCATCAAATCCGGCATTCGTATAGACCCCTCTTCTACCTAAAAAACGGGCGGAGATGGGGTAGATGTAATGAAGAATTCCTGATGGTGTTATTATCAATTCAAAGACAATTTACAAGAGAGTGTTAAAATACATTCCACATTAACAAAATTACTGAAGATGTTAAAGACTAAATAGCAATTGAATTCAAACTTAGATCTAAATTATTGACCTATTTTCAGATTTCATTTGTTTAGACCTTAGAAATAACGAATCAGGAAATTAGAGAAGAGAATGGTCATTTTCTTTTTTTTTTTCGTGAAAATGAACAGACTCCTAAAACTTCATGGTGCGAAGAAAACGGTTATTTTCTTTTTTTTTTCTTAAAAATAACCGCTTTTACTTCTTTGTGGAGCCACAAATCGGGCATTCGATTAAACCCCTGTTTTTTTTTCCAAAAAACGTGGTGATGTTGGGGTAGATGTAATGGAACATTCCTAATAGTGTTATTATCAATTCAAAGACAATTTACACGAATGTGTGAAAACACTATCCGCAATATCAAAATAGCAATAGCTTAGATTATTTAAGACTATTCTTAGCAATAAAATTCGACATAGATCTACTCTACTGTCTTCGGAAATAACGAATCAGGAAATTTGCGAAGAAAATGGTTATCTTTTTTTTTTGTGAAATATAACAAGACCCCTGAGTCTTTACGTTGTCATCAAATCCGGCATTCGTATAGACCCCTCTTCTACCTAAAAAACGGGCGGAGATGGGGTAGATGTAATGAAGAATTCCTGATGGTGTTATTATCAATTCAAAGACAATTTACAAGAGAGTGTTAAAATACATTCCACATTAACAAAATTACTGAAGATGTTAAAGACTAAATAGCAATTGAATTTAAACATAGATCTAAATTATTGACCTATTTTCAGATTTCATTTGTTTAGACATTAGAAATAACGAATCAGGAAGTTAGAGATGAGAATGGTCATTTTCTTTTTTTTTTTCGTGAAAATGAACAGACTCCTAAAACTTCATGGTGCGAAGAAAACGGTTATTTTCTTTTTTTTTTCTTAAAAATAACAGCTTTTACTTCTTTGTGGAGCCACAAATCGGGCATTCGATTAAACCCCTGTTTTTTTCCAAAAAACGTGGTGATGTTGGGGTAGATGTAATGGAACATTCCTAATAGTGTTATTATCAATTCAAAGACAATTTACACGAATGTGTGAAAACACTATCCGCAATATCAAAATAGCAATAGCTTAGATTATTTAAGACTATTCTTAGCAATAAAATTCGACATAGATCTACTCTACTGTCTTCGGAAATAACGAATCAGGAAATTTGCGAAGAAAATGGTTATCTTTTTTTTTTGTGAAATATAACATGACCCCTGAGTCTTTACGTTGTCATCAAATCCGGCATTCGTATAGACCCCTCTTCTACCTAAAAAACGGGCGGAGATGGGGTAGATGTAATGAAGAATTCCTGATGGTGTTATTATCAATTCAAAGACAATTTACAAGAGAGTGTTAAAATACATTCCACATTAACAAAATTACTGAAGATGTTAAAGACTAAATAGCAATTGAATTCAAACTTAGATCTAAATTATTGACCTATTTTCAGATTTCATTTGTTTAGACATTAGAAATAACGAATCAGGAAGTTAGAGATGAGAATGGTCATTTTCTTTTTTTTTTCGTGAAAATGAACAGACTCCTAAAACTTCATGGTGCGAAGAAAACGGTTATTTTCTTTTTTTTTTCTTAAAAATAACCGCTTTTACTTCTTTGTGGAGCCACAAATCGGGCATTCGATTAAACCCCTGTTTTTTTCCAAAAAACGTGGTGATGTTGGGGTAGATGTAATGGAACATTCCTAATAGTGTTATTATCAATTCAAAGACAATTTACACGAATGTGTGAAAACACTATCCGCAATATCAAAATAGCAATAGCTTAGATTATTTAAGACTATTCTTAGCAATAAAATTCGACATAGATCTACTCTACTGTCTTCGGAAATAACGAATCAGGAAATTTGCGAAGAAAATGGTTATCTTTTTTTTTTGTGAAATATAACAAGACCCCTGAGTCTTTACGTTGTCATCAAATCCGGCATTCGTATAGACCCCTCTTCTACCTAAAAAACGGGCGGAGATGGGGTAGATGTAATGAAGAATTCCTGATGGTGTTATTATCAATTCAAAGACAATTTACAAGAGAGTGTTAAAATACATTCCACATTAACAAAATTACTGAAGATGTTAAAGACTAAATAGCAATTGAATTTAAACATAGATCTAAATTATTGACCTATTTTCAGATTTCATTTGTTTAGACATTAGAAATAACGAATCAGGAAGTTAGAGATGAGAATGGTCATTTTCTTTTTTTTTTTTGTGAAAATGAACAGACTCCTAAAACTTCATGGTGCGAAGAAAACGGTTATTTTCTTTTTTTTTTCTTAAAAATAACCGCTTTTACTTCTATGTGGAGCCACAAATCCGGCATTCGATTAAACCCCTGTTTTTTCCAAAAAACGTGGGGATGTTGGGGTAGATGTAATGGAACATTCCTAATAGTGTTATTATCAATTCAAAGACAATTTACACGAATTTGTGAAAACACTATCCGCAATATCAAAATAGCAATAGATTAGATTATTTAAGACTATTCTTAACAATAAAATTCGACGTAGATCTACTCTACTGTCTTCGGAAATAACGAATCAGGAAATTTGCGAAGAAAATGGTTATCTTCTTTTTTTTTTGAAATATAACAAGACCCCTGAGTCTTTACGTTGCCATCAAATCCGGCATTCGTATAGACCCCTCTTCTACCTAAAAAACGGGCGGAGATGGGGTAGATGTAATGAAGAATTCCTGATGGTATTATTATCAATTCAAAGACAATTTACAAGAGAGTGATAAAATACATTCCGCATTAACAAAATTACTGAAGATGTTAAAGACTAAATAGCAATTGAATTTGAACTTAGATCTAAATTATTGACCTATTTTCAGATTTCATTTGTTTAGACCTTAGAAATAACGAATCAGGAAATTAGAGAAGAGAATGGTCATTTTCTTTTTTTTTTCTTGAAAATGAACAGACTCCTAAGACTTCACGGTGCGAAGAAAACGGTTATTTCTTTTTTTTTTCTTAAAAATAACCGCTTTTACTTCTCTGTGGAGTCACAAATCCGGCATTCGATTAAGCCCCTGTTTTTTCCAAAAAAGGTGGGGATGTTGGGGTAGATGTAATGGAACAACATTCCTAATAGTGTTATTATCAATTCAAAGACAATTTACACGAATGTGTGAAAACACTATCCGCAATATCAAAATAGCAATAGCTTAGATTATCTAAGACTATTCTTAGCAATAAAATACGACGTAGATCTACTCTACTGTCTTCGGAAATAACGAATCAGGAAATTTGCGAAGAAAATGGTTATCTTCTTTTTTTTTGAAATATAACAAGACCCCTGAGTCTTTACGTTGCCATCAAATCCGGCATTCGTATAGACCCCTCTTCTACCTAAAAAACGGGCGGAGATGGGGTAGATGTAATGAAGAATTCCTGATGGTGTTATTATCAATTCAAAGACAATTTACAAGAGAGTGTTAAAATACATTCCACATTAGCAAAATTACTGAAGATGTTAAAGACTAAATAGCAATTGAATTTAACCTTAGATCTAAATTATTGACCTATTTTCAGATTTCATTTGTTTAGACATTAGAAATAACGAATCAGGAAGTTAGAGATGAGAATGGTCATTTTCTTTTTTTTTTTCGTGAAAATGAACAGACTCCTAAAACTTCATGATGCGAAGAAAACGGTTATTTTCTTTTTTTTTTCTTAAAAATAGCCGCTTTTACTTCTTTGTGGAGCCACAAATCCGGCATTCGATTAAACCCCTGTTTTTTTCCAAGAAACGTGCAGATGTTGGGGTAGATGTAATGGAACATTCCTAATGGTGTTATTATCAATTCAAAGACAATTTACACGAATGTGTGAAAACACTATCCGCAATATCAAAATAGCAATAGCTTAGATTATCTAAGACTATTCTTAGCAATAAAATACGACGTAGATCTACTCTACTGTCTTCGGAAATAACGAATCAGGAAATTTGCGAAGAAAATGGTTATCTTCTTTTTTTTTGAAATATAACAAGACCCCTGAGTCTTTACGTTGCCATCAAATCCGGCATTCGTATAGACCCCTCTTCTACCTAAAAAACGGGCGGAGATGGGGTAGATGTAATGAAGAATTCCTGATGGTGTTATTATCAATTCAAAGACAATTTACAAGAGAGTGTTAAAATACATTCCACATTAGCAAAATTACTGAAGATGTTAAAGACTAAATAGCAATTGAATTTAACCTTAGATCTAAATTATTGACCTATTTTCAGATTTCATTTGTTTAGACATTAGAAATAACGAATCAGGAAGTTAGAGATGAGAATGGTCATTTTCTTTTTTTTTTTCGTGAAAATGAACAGACTCCTAAAACTTCATGATGCGAAGAAAACGGTTATTTTCTTTTTTTTTCTTAAAAATAGCCGCTTTTACTTCTTTGTGGAGCCACAAATCCGGCATTCGATTAAACCCCTGTTTTTTCCAAAAAACGTGGGGATGTTGGGGTAGATGTAATGGAACATTCCTAATAGTGTTATTATCAATTCAAAGACAATTTACACGAATGTGTGAAAACACTATCCGCAATATCAAAATAGCAATAGCTTAGATTATTTAAGACTATTCTTAACAATAAAATTCGACGTAGATCTACTCTACTGTCTTCGGAAATAACGAATCAGGAAATTTGCGAAGAAAATGGTTATCCTCTTTTTTTTTTTGAAATATAACAAGACCCCTGAGTCTTTACGTTGCCATCAAATCCGGCATTCGTATAGACCCCTCTTCTACCTAAAAAACGGGCGGAGATGGGGTAGATGTAATGAAGAATTCCTGATGGTGTTATTATCAATTCAAAGACAATTTACAAGAGAGTGATAAAATACATTCCGCATTAACAAAATTACTGAAGATGTTAAAGACTAAATAGCAATTGAATTTAAACTTAGATCTAAATTATTGACCTATTTTCAGATTTCATTTGTTTAGACATTAGAAATAACGAATCAGGAAGTTAGAGATGAGAATGGTCATTTTCTTTTTTTTTTTCGTGAAAATGAACAGACTCCTAAAACTTCATGATGCGAAGAAAACGGTTATTTTCTTTTTTTTTTCTTAAAAATAGCCGCTTTTACTTCTTTGTGGAGCCACAAATCCGGCATTCGATTAAACCCCTGTTTTTTCCAAAAAACGTGGGGATGTTGGGGTAGATGTAATGGAACATTCCTAATAGTGTTATTATCAATTCAAAGACAATTTACACGAATGTGTGAAAACACTATCCGCAATATCAAAATAGCAATAGCTTAGATTATTTAAGACTATTCTTAACAATAAAATTCGACGTAGATCTACTCTACTGTCTTCGGAAATAACGAATCAGGAAATTTGCGAAGAAAATGGTTATCTTCTTTTTTTTTGAAATATAACAAGACCCCTGAGTCTTTACGTTGCCATCAAATCCGGCATTCGTATAGACCCCTCTTCTACCTAAAAAACGGGCGGAGATGGGGTAGATGTAATGAAGAATTCCTGATGGTGTTATTATCAATTCAAAGACAATTTACACGAATGTGTGAAAACACTATCCGCAATATCAAAATAGCAATAGCTTAGATTATCTAAGACTATTCTTAGCAATAAAATACGACGTAGATCTACTCTACTGTCTTCGGAAATAACGAATCAGGAAATTTGCGAAGAAAATGGTTATCTTCTTTTTTTTTGAAATATAACAAGACCCCTGAGTCTTTACGTTGCCATCAAATCCGGCATTCGTATAGACCCCTCTTCTACCTAAAAAACGGGCGGAGATGGGGTAGATGTAATGAAGAATTCCTGATGGTGTTATTATCAATTCAAAGACAATTTACAAGAGAGTGTTAAAATACATTCCACATTAGCAAAATTACTGAAGATGTTAAAGACTAAATAGCAATTGAATTTAACCTTAGATCTAAATTATTGACCTATTTTCAGATTTCATTTGTTTAGACATTAGAAATAACGAATCAGGAAGTTAGAGATGAGAATGGTCATTTTCTTTTTTTTTTTCGTGAAAATGAACAGACTCCTAAAACTTCATGATGCGAAGAAAACGGTTATTTTCTTTTTTTTTTCTTAAAAATAGCCGCTTTTACTTCTTTGTGGAGCCACAAATCCGGCATTCGATTAAACCCCTGTTTTTTTCCAAGAAACGTGCAGATGTTGGGGTAGATGTAATGGAACATTCCTAATGGTGTTATTATCAATTCAAAGACAATTTACACGAATGTGTGAAAACACTATCCGCAATATCAAAATAGCAATAGCTTAGATTATCTAAGACTATTCTTAGCAATAAAATACGACGTAGATCTACTCTACTGTCTTCGGAAATAACGAATCAGGAAATTTGCGAAGAAAATGGTTATCTTCTTTTTTTTTGAAATATAACAAGACCCCTGAGTCTTTACGTTGCCATCAAATCCGGCATTCGTATAGACCCCTCTTCTACCTAAAAAACGGGCGGAGATGGGGTAGATGTAATGAAGAATTCCTGATGGTGTTATTATCAATTCAAAGACAATTTACAAGAGAGTGTTAAAATACATTCCACATTAGCAAAATTACTGAAGATGTTAAAGACTAAATAGCAATTGAATTTAACCTTAGATCTAAATTATTGACCTATTTTCAGATTTCATTTGTTTAGACATTAGAAATAACGAATCAGGAAGTTAGAGATGAGAATGGTCATTTTCTTTTTTTTTTTCGTGAAAATGAACAGACTCCTAAAACTTCATGATGCGAAGAAAACGGTTATTTTCTTTTTTTTTTCTTAAAAATAGCCGCTTTTACTTCTTTGTGGAGCCACAAATCCGGCATTCGATTAAACCCCTGTTTTTTCCAAAAAACGTGGGGATGTTGGGGTAGATGTAATGGAACATTCCTAATAGTGTTATTATCAATTCAAAGACAATTTACACGAATGTGTGAAAACACTATCCGCAATATCAAAATAGCAATAGCTTAGATTATTTAAGACTATTCTTAACAATAAAATTCGACGTAGATCTACTCTACTGTCTTCGGAAATAACGAATCAGGAAATTTGCGAAGAAAATGGTTATCCTCTTTTTTTTTTTGAAATATAACAAGACCCCTGAGTCTTTACGTTGCCATCAAATCCGGCATTCGTATAGACCCCTCTTCTACCTAAAAAACGGGCGGAGATGGGGTAGATGTAATGAAGAATTCCTGATGGTGTTATTATCAATTCGAAGACAATTTACAAGAGAGTGTTAAAATACATTCCGCATTAACGAAATTACTGCAGATTATATGGCAATTGAATTTAAACTTAGATCTAAATTATTGACCTATTTTCAGATTTCATTTGTTCAGACTTTAGAAATAGCAAATCAGGAAATTAGAGAAGAGAATGGTCATCTTCTTTTTTATTTCGTGAAAATAACCGGTTTTACTTCTTTGTTCAGCCACAAATCCGGCATTCGATTAAACCCCTGTTTTGCGCAAAAAACGGGCGAATGTTGGTGTAGATGTAATGAAACATTCCTGATGGTGTTATTATCAATTCAGAGACAATTTACACGAATGTGTGAAAGAAAACACTATCCGCAAATAACAAAATAGCAATAACCTAGGATATTTACGACTATACTTAGCAATAAAATTTGAACATAGATCTACTTTACTGTCTTCGGGAATAACGAATCAGAAAATTAGCGAAGAAAATGGTTATCTTCTTTTTTTTTTAAATATAACAAGACCCCTAAGTCTTCACGTTGCCATCAAATCCGGCATTCGTATAGACCCCTCTTCTACCTAATAATCGGGCAGCGTTGGGATTAGATGTAATGAACTATTCCTGATGGTCTTGTTATCAATTCGAAGACAATGTAAAATATGAAAATGCGTTCCGCAATAACAAACTAGTAATAACTTATGTTATTTAAGACTTTTAGCAAGACTACAAAGTAAGCACCCGTAGGTACAGTTAACCAATATATTGCAGATGATTAGAAATAGATAAAGACGAGAAAATACGTAAAATTATACGTCATTAATCTATTTCTATTAATCAATGATAACATAGGAACTGTTTACATCTATGGCTAGTACCATACATGATAATCAAAGCTGCATTCGTCCTACAACTAGTTATTCAATCAGAAACGAGCTTGTGGTTGATTTTGTTTCAATCAATCAATCAATCAAAGCGGGGGCGGACAAGTCCGCTTAGGCCGCTTGATTGGGTCCATTGTGCGCCCCTTGACACAAGAATCAGTCCAGCAGGCCTAGGGCAGTGCCGAAGGCTAAGATTTTGCATGGACTGATGTCTCTTATGGCTCAAGCGGCATATGCGTGCTGCCGAGGTGTTGTAGCCTAAGAGAAGCCAATGCTTGACATTCTGATAGGATGTGAGAAGCAGTTTCATCCGCCTCTTCACATCTACTGCAAACTTGGTCTTCAACAATGCCCATTGTGTGTAGATGTTTATTCAGATGACAGTGAATTTTGTCTACAATAATTAATTATTCGACATAATGTACACTAACAATAGCCCGAGTGTATAAAGTGTGAGAAGGTAATGCCCAGCTTCCAAATCTTATTCATTCATACTTTATATATAAATTCTCGGGAAATAGGTCACATCAACACTTATGCTTCATTTTTTCGTCTTTACGTACGTTTCGGTCTTTCATCAGAAGACTTATTATGTTTATAACGGGATTTCTCAAGACTCACCAATCCCACCAATTTCAATTAAAAATGCCCACGTCGCCGACACGAACAGAACCACGAATAATCGAGATTGTACCACATCAACGTTTCAAGTATAAAATATATTTAGTAATATTCTCATAATATTCAAACGCATGTTAGTAAAGTCTCTTTACAACTGAAGGGCAAAACTATTACGGTAAGTATCTACTTATGAACCAGGTGTAAAGATTTATGAGGTAATAGAAAAAGATATAACCCCCCCTAGCAGAGAATCTGTTCATTTTTGGGGGTTGGCGCAATGATAACATTTGCTCAGAATCACATGGACTACATCATATCAAAAATTCAGAAATATCCACCGAGACCCAATTCCCGTAAGGAATTTGCTGGGTGGTTTCTTATTTGTATAATTTTGTATAAAATAAAACAAAAACTTACATTTTGGCTTACATGCAGTTCCCTTCAATATCACATCACAATATTCCATTAATTGGAAAGATATTTATAGATTCATTGAAGACCAGTTAGCGAATGCAAATTGCAAACCGTCAAAAACGTAGTGAGGAGTCAATTTCTGGAAAATATCATAATATCAGCTTAACTTATAAAATAGATACTGTTTTTTTCACTCGTTAGTACATTAGATTATTCAGTTAATATGTCCAAGTCAGACAGAGATAGATATCTATAGAAATATTAATTTGTTCAAGTGTGAGATTTGATATCTTACTTTCAGAAATCGGCTATGAAAAGTCGATTAATGAAATTTACTGTATGAATTATTCTAGGCATCACCTTTACACAAGATATGTTTACACTGAAAGGGCTTTTATACACAAATCAAATGTTGATAATGGAAACGAAATAAGTTTCCGATGGTCGACGTAACTATAAAAAACTACTGTCATAGGTTGTTTTTCATAGGGATATTCATTTTTTTGTTTCAACGGAAATTATCTATTAAGTTGATTAACAACATAACAACATTGATAATCAATAACTAGTACTTACTTTGATAATCTTCTAGGTTGTTAATTGATAGTAGTACATTATGAGAAATTTCACTAATTGTACATTACATTAAACATGCAACTAGTATTTTGTTTAGTCCGAAAATATAGAATGTAGGTTAGAATGTAGCTACTCACCATTATTTTGTATTATGCTGGATAAAACACATTATAGTTCATTAACGTTATTTATATGTTCTTTAAGTCACTATATCCATGGAACTTGTGCAAAATTTAACACTCTGATTTTTGTTAGCACGAATATATTTAACTTGTTTAGTTGTATACACATGACACATACACATTCTTGTAAGTTTTGTTGAGCTAATTGATGATCAATAATTTCAATAAACATACCGACAAACTGAATAATTATTGATACAAAACTTCGATTATGTCAATTCCACGCTGGCTACGTAACACTGAATTCAAATAAACTTTCTAATCCCAATAGCCATGAGCATCCACATTCAAGAATGACCTTGAAGTGGCGTTGCGTTGCAATTTCAGTTAGAAGGCGCGAACTCATGAAGTGCATTAATTCTGTTCGTACCACATCGATAAAATAGTGGTCAGTTATTCATTGTTTGGCGTATAGTTGTACCACTACGATAAATAATGAATGATTACCCTGTATAATATATTATTTATAACTGTCTTATTCCCGATTCAGGACTTCGATGAACTGATAAAGAATCAGCAAATTATGGAAGCTGGCATATATTTTCACGATATGTACAGATAATTTAGTAATAGATAGATAACATGTGAAAATATATAGAATGGCCGTGAGGCTAATATAATTGATTAAAAAATTTTTGAACATAGGGATTCCGTATACTAAATTTATTATTAAATTATTGTCAAAACAAATCATTTAAGCATGAAATTGGTCATAACATTAAAGGAACCCACTTTTTCCAGAATATTAATATTTAACAGAACATTTCGATATTCCATCAGTTATATTTCAATCAACTATGTCAGTGTTAGTGCATTTATATAGTAAACTAACTATTATAGTCTAGGAGCCAGAGCGATATTGATGGTCTGAACATGAACCCGATGGCACTATGGTTTATCGTCAGAGAACGGTTCAATCACGAATTCATTTCACAGGCCGAATTTTCGCTGGCTGCTAGATCTCGAGATGCAGCCTCCGCAAATTATTTATTGTTTGACTGGAGGTTGACCCTTTTCAAGTTGCGGTTACTTGAAAAGCATGCCATTCTTATACACTTCCACCATGTGCCATCATTTTTATCGTGTCCGTTTATCAGGCTGACCAGTTAAAATTGGACCGAAATTGAACTGTATATTAACCCTCCCAAACCTGATGGTTGAAAATGTTCATTGGTGTTGGCGATTGTTAAGATACCCTATGCCATCAAAAGTTATCGGTCCATATCCGAGTAATTGGTCATTATTTGGAACAAAAATATTTTTTTTTCTCATTTTGTGGCTAAACTTTGCGGACACTATCGGAGGCAATTTTATTTGAATATGTCTGAAGATGGAGTAAAGTGATATTGACATAGTGTTTCATTTTACAATATGGATCTGAGTTTTACTTAATGATTAATGTTCTACATTAATAAAATATCAGCACCGGGGTTAGTGGCTTAAGAATTGTTAATTCCTTGGCTTCCGGATGGATATATATAATATTTTGTTTCTATATCTAATGAGATTATGCATAATATGCCAAAAGCAAGAAATGAAAATCCCATAGATCTTATGTATAATAAAAAATTATCGGCTGATGTAAGTTTTTCGTTCTCGCAAGTAACTTTTAATGATGTCAGGGATTCTATCAACTCTTTAAGAAACAGTAAAGCCAAAGACTATTACGGTATTACTGCCATTTTAATTAAAAAAAATATCAATAGTATCATCTATCCTTTAACTAAATTACTAAATAAATGTACAACATCTGCAATTTTTCCAGAATCTTTAAAAATTTCAAAAGTAATTCCTCTTTTTAAAAAAGGTGACAAAGAGGTGGTGTCAAACTACCGACCCATATCTCTGTTACCCGTGTTCTCAAAAATTTTTGAAAAAGTTATATCTAAACAAATTAATAAATATTTTGAGTCAAATGGTTTGCTGAGTACAAATAAATATGGCTTCAGAAAAAATTCCAAAACTTCAGATGCCGTTGCTCGTTTTGTAAATTACACTCTAAATTGTTTTGAGGAGGGCATGTACAGTCTCTCGCTCTTTCTGGATCTGAGCAAAGCCTTTGACTGCGTTACACATACGATTCTTCTCCATAAATTGGCTAAGTACAATTTTGATAGTGAAAGTATAAAATTAATCAAATCTTATTTCACTATGAGATATCAGAAAGTTTATATAAACAATCAATGGTCAGAGTTGATGGAGGATTTTAGGACCCTTGTTGTTTTTTATTTTTATCAACGATTTTTCAGATTTTTTAGACCCAATCGAATATATACTTTGGGCCGATGATTTGGACATCACTGTCTCAAAGGTAATGAATGTACTTGAAAGTACAAAGGAGATCGGATGTGTAACAGAGTCGAGGGCTCATGAGTGGTTTGCTTCAAATAAATTATGATGCAATGTTGAAAAGACAGAAAAAATGGTTTTCGCTTAAAAGATTCAGATTTCGTAAATGTTAATGAAGCAATAAAATTTTTTGAGTCTACTTAGACCCTCGGCTTCCTTGGAAGGAACATGTAAATTTTGTGGCAAAAAAATTAAGCAAAAATATTTTTCTACTTAAAAATTTGTCAAGTATAGTATCAACCTCTGTGCTGAAAACTGCGTATTATTCTCTATGTGAATCCCATCTTAGATATTGTCTTCATCTGGGGTGATGGTTCTGGTCATGAAAAGATATTTGGCTTGCAAAGAAGAGCTGTAAGAATTATAGGCGGTCTTAAGTATAGAGACGATTACACACAAGTATTTAAAAAAATTAATATTTTAACGTTTCCTTGTATATTTATTTATGAGTGTCTTGTGTATTCTTATCAAAACTATGACATTGTTTAAAAAAACAGGGATTTTCACGGTTATGATACCAGACATAAGGATGATATTCGATCAAAAGCGGTAAGACTTGAAAAAGCCAAGAATGGTTCAAATTTTCGTTGTAATATATTCTTCAACAAGTTGCCGACCAATGTTAGGAGTCTACCTTTAAGGGGTTTTAAGCACGTTGTTAGGAAGTTTTTACTTAGCAAAGCCTTCTACAGTGCAGATCAGTTTTTCTCTTGCAAAAATGTGAATGTCATGACTATTTAAATTATATTAATCATTTAGACTTATATATTTATAGTTTCAATTGTCTTTTATCTTAAAAATGTATAATATTATAAAATTGACTTGTGTAAATACTTTGTATCTTTATCACCAAATAAACAGTGGCGGCTCGTGAACTTTTTAAGAGAGGAGGCTGGACATAAAACGTTTTTGTAAAAATATACTCTATTCAGCCAATTAATTTAACCTTTGCACAGCGACCGTACCAGCTACTTCAGTGACAAAATTAATTGTTGCCAAGCAAGAACCAACGTGGAGGTGTTGGGAGTTTCTCTTGGCAAAAAATTTTTTGTTCGTTTTTTTTTTTTTTTGGATTTTTGATATTTTTTCTTTTTTTTTTGAAATTTTTCATATTTTGTTTTTTTTAATTATTTTTATTAACTTTTTTTATATATTAACGGAATTCTACGGTCTTTAGTTTGCGAAAAATGATCAATAATATTATCATAAAATGCATCATTTTGTTTTAAGTGTTTTACTAAATCTTTTTCAATAGATATCAAACTAACATTGTATAAACGATTTGGTCCATTGCATTTCGCAATTTAATTCGTTTGAGAGTAGAAAATGATCTCTTCACCGATGCCGACGTGACTGGAATGGTGTCAAACAATGTAGTTTATGAAACTGAGGTAAAACTTGTTGCAAATCATTGTCTATCATATATTTTATCATATCGGCGTGAATGTCGGTACTGGCCTAAAATATCTTTATCCGAGTATACAACGCATAATTCATTGTGCAGTGCTATTTTATCAAAAAATTTATAGTTTAGAACTAAGTTATCTAAAAGTGTATTGGGTAACTCTTTTGAAAAAGATTCGAAAAATCTTCTATTCGCCAAGTCGAAAAACTTCAATTCATGTAAATCGGAAAATCGAATCTCAATTTGACCTTTAATAGTATCTAAAATTTCATAAAAAAAGTTGTTTATAATGTAGTTTCTTGTCTACCAAATTATATGTTTTCCTCCTTTAACAATATTCTGTTTACCGGTTAATTTAAACTTAATACTCGATGTAATATGTTCCTGCGATTTTTCATGTCTGTCTATACCACGAGCTAAATTTTTCAAATCATCATAACCCGAGTGCCCCAAACATGAAGTTGTATCAGATGTAAATAGCAAGCAATACCAGCAATATAATTTATTGTGTACCTCAGATCCCGTTAACCATAAATATTTTTTATAATTATCAGTATCAAATGATCGATTTTGAAACGTACCTGTCATCACTAATCCTTTCAAATCCGGTAAAGGGCGTTTATTTCTAAAAACACTTTTCTGTCATATGTTAATCCACTAAATGGATTTTCTAAGATCTCAGCAACTAAATCACTACTCATTTTAACGTTCAATAACCAAAGAACTCTTTGTTAATAACTCACCGAACAGATAAATTATAACTTAACCTTACATCGCGTGGCGAAACAAAAACAATAACTGACGGAGAGCACGTGTCGCTGTCGCAAGTATCGTATTTCATACGACCGACCGAGTTCGTACGAGAAGCTAGCCTACATAGAGTGTTGCCATATTCGCTGTTTTACCCTATTTGGCAATTGAACTGGTTGAAAAAACGGCAACTGTGTTGACCACACGTATTTAGCGTTTGAGATATATAGAGAATCTAGCCACTGTTGCCAGATTAAAAATAACTACTGAGAACGGGGAATTAATTGTAAAATTTAAAGAATTATCAGAGAAACAGGAAATAAAATGGAGAATGATCATTAAGATAAATTGGTGAGGAGGCTGAGCCTCCTTAGCCTCCTTCGAGGAGCCGCCACTGCAAATAAATAAATCTAATCTAATCTAATCTAAAATCTAATATAAGGCTTGAGGCTTGAATTGTAACTGATTCTTCTGGTTTCTATGCCGGTATTTATTGTGGGAAAAATACCTTCACGCTACATAGTTCACTGGCTTTATTCCGGTGGTTAACTCCGTTCTGCCATCTGACACTGCCGGTGTGTGATCATGTGCGAAGTGGAATTTTCGAGGACGGGTTTCCAAATATTGGGAAGGCTTAGATTATTTGTTCAAGACTTTTTCGCCGATAAAAGCTTGGGCTCGGGCTAGCATTATAGTATTTTCGAGAAGGATTTCATGATTAGTGTCAAACTTTTAGTCCGCAAGTGCAGATCAATTCATGTTCTTTCACATGGGCATCTACTTGACGACCTGATGTTTCACCAATGTTGCTTTACCGCAGGAACATGGAATGCTATAAGCACCTTCTAAATGAAGAACATGAAAGCGATCTTTGATAGATTTGTAAAACTGAGATAGTTTTATGAGTGGAAAAACGAATAGAAATAGTACGTGTATTTCTTTATGGCTTTTTGAATGTTATAATGAGAGAATTTATTTGAAAATAAGAAAGATGGAAGATGTTTTAATTCTGATTTTCACATAGTTCCTATGTAAGAACAAGTTAGTAGAATCTAAGTGAATTGAGTCACATATTTACATATTATACATATGAATTCCACTGAGTAAAATTGTATCATCGAATACATATCATAGTTTGTTTAGAATTTATTCTCCTATATAAATGCTTTCAATAAGCAGATGAAGATGGATTGAATATCATTTCCTCCAAAACACTTACAGTTTGGTATGCATTCGAATTGCATCATATTTGGATAGTAGTATTCAGATCCGAGAATATGGAGAAGCTTGGAAAACTGTTACATTGAAATAGTTTCGAGACCTGCATTGTGTGAAAGGCGAACTGAATATTTATGCCTCGTCTAAGTACTACACCACTCTATTGAGATATACATAAACTCTGGGATATCAACTGATAGATACATCATGATTGTAATAAGTAGTAGAGTATTGAAATTTCTTGAACCTTTCTTTGGGATTTTGATTATTGCATACGATTCAAAGTTTCTATCTAAGTTCTATCACCTCCATACACAGTTATAGGTCAAGGAAATGATGCAATATGATGAAATCATCAATAAGTGAGCAAATAAATGCTTGTTGGAAATTTGGCGATTTACAAAATAATGTAGATGACTTGATACCTAGAAATACTGAGATAGTGATCTTCGTCCATTTCAGGTACACTCCCTTCCCAGAAGCTTGACCTACCTTGGACCCATTTGTGAACCATATATAGATTGAGAGTTTTGTTACTCCAATCTCTTCTATCCAGGATGAGGATTTTGGGAGAAGTGAGAGGTATAGCTGGAATCATGCTATCTTGCTTAATTTCATTTATAGTATGAGGCATTTAGAAATTGCCTCACTTAAAATCGCTAAGTGTCCACGAGAATAGTTGAATTTGGACCGGTGACCTAGGTCCTTTTATACGCAAACCAAAGCATCGCTTGTTGAACATTATGATTGGAACAATTCACAAAGTGGTTTACTGATTTTCGTTGTGGAAGTATGACCACGTAGGAAACCGAACGTTCTGGTCGTCAAATTAAGGTTACAACTCCAAAAGTCGTGGATAAAATCTATGGTATGATGTTGGGCTATCAGTGAGTTCTCAACCGAACGGGTACGGAACATTACAGAAATTCCTGAATGAGAGAAAGCTGCCAGAGTGTTTGGCGATGTTCAAGTGCGATAAGAAGGACTTGTTGCACCGTTTCGCAACCGTGGATGGAACATGGATCCATCACAATACACCAGAGTCAAAACAGTGGACTTGTGCTGCCGAATCGAGACCGAAAAAGGCTAAAGTGGGTTTTTCGGCCAACAAAGTCATAGCTACAGTTTTTTGGAATGCACACGGTGTCGTTCATATCGATTACCTTGAAAAAAGAAAAACGATCACCGTCGCATATTATGCAGAGATATTGGATCGATTCGACGCCGTTTTGGAGCGAAAACGGTCACATTTGGTAAAGAAAAAAGTGCTCTTCCACTAGGATATCTCACCAGCGCATAGTCCCGCAGTCGTGATGGCAAATTTGCATGGGTTGCACTACGAATCGGTTCGTCATCCACCAGATTACTCAGATTTGACCCCCTGAGATTTTGATCTATTCACAAAGTTGGAGAAATGGCTCGACAGAGAGATTTGGCTCCAACGATGAGGTCATCAGTGAAATAAACGAAAGGAATCCATGTGAGAAATGTCGGAATTATCTGCATCTATATTGGAGAATACATAATTGTTATGGTGACACTTAGTGAGTAGAAGATTCAGTAATAATAGCTATTGGTCTTCGACATATGAAACACTGAGATATGGAAACAACGGCACAGATGAATGTAATAATGTTACATCGACGAAAGTAAAAAATTGCGTGTAAGTCGTGAAAGTGACAGATCAATAGATTAATGGATAATTATCACTATTATTACCATTATCAGACTGCTATGCTATGTATTTATATATTTACAAACTTGAAGAAATGGGTCAGGGGAAAGAGATTTGGGTTCAGCGATAACTTCATCGCTGAAACAAACGTGCGTTTTGAAGGATCTCCGAAATCGTATTATTTGGAAGGAATCAAAAATCTTTATCAGATTTTGATTAGATGCCTTTACACCATAATCGACGTTTGCACTTACCACGTTGGTTAAAACTGTCCGTGATATATATATTTTTTAAATTGAGTGACATTGAAAGATTTGGATTGATGCATTGACTGCATCCTGTATGATTTTTTGAAATAATAACCACTTTTAATTGACGCCCGTAGAGTCTTACATATCTTGCCAAGACTGAATGGATAAGGAGTTTAAAAGGTGATCGTAATTTATTTTAGAATGAGTGGAGATTGCGTTTCTGGGTGATTTATGTGCAAATAAAAGCGATATGATCTGAGCATTTAATGGGAGGTAATGTTTCTTTGGGGGATATGGATTATAAAGAAGGGCATGAATGTCGATTATGTTTACCGATTGTACTATCGCTCCGATGTTTCATCTAGTACAGATACAATATTAAGAGACACAACTAGTGTGGACAGGCCGTATCTTTCAATATTAATTTATAAAGAACAAATAATATAGAACTGGAAAAATAATTGTTATCGGAGCTTCAGATCGTCTATTCATAAGACTGAGTTATTAATATGGGTCCCATTTTCCAGTAGACATCGTCATAACTCCCAGCAGCTGTATTAATTCTAGGCAAAAAAGGGATTGTGGCAGCTTTGGAAAGAGCCATGTAAACGATCCGATGCTATAAATCATGGAAGCACTCTCCAGTTGGAAGTAAAATTGACCAAAATCATATTACTCTGGCATTGAGAATTTATATCTTTATTTGATTTTTTCATATATAGAATAGCAGTTTTGACACAGCAAAAGAACAAAAGTTATCCCTTTTTAAATCTTTGTACTAATACCATCATCATTTTATCTCAGCGCTTCCAATACAGACTTCATATTCCACTTTCAGATTATATTTGTTTCGAATAGTATAGCACTATATTCCCAGTGGCGGATGAAAGGGAGAGGAGACGATCGCCATTAGTCTACTTTTCAAAAATTTGCTTCGTTGTACCCGAAATAACACCTACTTTGAATAATTCCAGTCAAACTCAATTGAATAAATTAAGTAGAAGAAAAATACTGAAATCGAAACCCTCGTTCTCATCGTTTGGCGCAGTCGGTAGGATTTCATCGTATACTAGTTATTTCATCTCATTTCTTGAAATATCTTGACATCTTACTGTGTGATATTTACAAATAAAACAATCAGAAATATACATGGTTCTCAATGAAACATAGCTAATACTTGCACTACCCTTCTAACAACTAAGATTACCATTATTGAGCACCAAAAACCGAATAGCTCATTATCACGTATCGATAAAACCCTCTATAATTAATTCAATGAAACATAGTTGTTCGGTATATACGATAGTAGATTTACGAAGTAAATTCATATAGTAATTAGAAACCGAAGTGCCCCAAGCCCTTCGATATCTAATCTGCCATATATAACAGACCTCAGGTTTTGCCACACCGATGTTCATTTATAAGGCGCTATCTAAATTCGGCTCATATATATCTAACCAGATATAACCACGTCGTAGTTTACTTCCAGTTGGCAGAATCTGCTACTGCTGCTGCTAATTAAACAAGAAGTATGCCTACATAGTATCACATGGCCCTGAGGCAATATTAATGCTTCGTAAACACCTTGTTTGAGCATTAAGTTTAGCTGTCACCCGAGACGATGTTTTTTAGTTCATTGTTCAGAACTTATAATGTCTTTATGTCAAAGATACCGAAACTTCAATGATTTTTAACGCAGCACATTAAACTAAGAGTACATAGTAAGGGTATATATTTTACAGATACGTCAGTAACAGTATGAAAGGATCTTTTTCCTCGTAATGGACGTTGAGTTTATGCGTTTACTCTGTGCAAAATTTTGATCATGTGAGAGCAGGTGCCACCCGAGGCCTTCTTTGTCACCGTGGAAGAGTTTGATTACAGGGGCTGTTCTTGAAAGTGGCCAGTTTTGGAAGAGTGCCCTGAGAGAACTCCAGCTTTGCGCCCTACAAATCACCGGATGTTAATGAGATCTTTCCGGCTCTCTTGAGAAGGCTTGGAGATTATCACCATTCCGGTGCTTGGTACAAGACCACAGGTCGGTCAACGTCATTTTTATTACTAAGGCGGGATAAAACTGACTTCACACAAGCCAAATTTTCCCGCCCTATAAGTCTCACTTTCCCTTGAAAGCGCTGGAGAGGTTAGACGCGAAATTCACTTTTTTCCACGTTTACAAAAATCTTTTGATGAGTGCGTTCTAGTTACAGATGGTACATCACAAATGTCACATGGGATTTTCGATTGTGCCCTCATCTGTTTTATTTTTCAGGAGCTTTTCATCTTGACCTTGTATATCAAAGATGAAATTTCCGCCGCACCGTAGGCAGTACGCCTAGCAAGTGGCCAAATCAAAGGAGACGGCCCTTCATCGTCTGTTACCCACATCGAAGGCACTCTCAGTCTCGGACACAGTACGCTTGGACACCGAAGGGGCTTTCGACAACACCTCCTTCGGGTCCACGTGTCATGCCGCGAAGAGACATGGAATCGATCATACCTTGGTTGGGTTGATCAAGACTATGCTCTCGCAGAGACTGATAACAGCACACCATAATGGTAACGTTGGACGAAATCAAGCGATTTAACTGCTATGGACTTATCCGCTTCTATTTTGATCGATTGATTGATAGACAGCAGGTGTCAGGATAAAACATAGAGTGGTAAAATATGTTATGCAGACTATCTGAATAAAATTTGAATGGAACATAGAATGTAATTCCATGTGTTTCATTAGCCATTTCTAAATCATTTCCAATAAATTTTCTGCTCTTACAATCATATATTCTGCCTGCAGATCTGTCGTATTTGGTTTAGGTTTCTATTATAAATAAATAATACGATATAAAGTTACTATTGCACGGATCAGAATAAAATCAATTGACTATGCAGATTTCTGCCCACATAACGCTCATGGCCGAATCTAAAAATAACTCAAACGGAAAAAGATACTAGAGAATAAAGAAATGTTGCGGCAACTCAATTGCATCTCTTCATTCTTTCGTTTCAACGAACTTTACCGTATACTGTGTCGAAGGTTGTTTTCCATTTCGAATACGGAAAGATCCAAGCAGAATATTATAATAATTATGAAATTTGTGACTTATAGTAGGCTTACGACCCTAATCCTACAAGATTAAATGTAAATTTCCTTTGAATTGTAGTAATATGTAAATAGTAAATATCAAGCTTGTCGTCTCGTAGTTTGCAGATTTCGTAAAGCAGTAATTGCCTTATTTACAATTGCAAAACAAAGAATATTCGCCTAAAAATCAACAAGCGATATTACGAGTATTCTGTTTTACAATTAAATTTGCAGGAAGATCTCAATTTATTGAGAATACACATGTTCTCAAGAACAATTTAATTGGTCGCTAACTTCAAAGCTTACATCCTCATGCGGCATATAGGTGATGTGTGTAAAATATAGAGCTGAATTATTTGACTGACTAGTTTTGTATGATATACTAAATACTTATCTCGCAATGATCTGCAAAATTTGAATCCTTTGAATAATACTTTAATACTTTTTTCCTATTCCTAGATTTATTATGTGTGGCGAGGCATTTTATCTCCTGCCTACTCGGAGAAGTCGAGTCGTCATTGCCTGTATGACAAGAAATAAGTTCTCAATAACCTACCATAATGTAAACCCAAACACATAGTATAACCTAAAATTATTAATATATTAGTTAAAGTAATTCAACGACTTTCATTTAATCAATTGAGTTACACATTGAATAATGAATAGGTACCCACAATAAGCAAGTGCAACATAATTAAAAATAATCAAATAGATTATACAGGCAGTTCCTTAATGATATGCGAATATTTTGAGGGATGATTCTTGGGTCAATTTTAAGTAAAAAAGTTTCCATAAGCCTGTCCTGAAACGGTGTTTCCGATATACAGGATGATTAAGTTTTTTTAGGGTCTTAAAAAAATCTAGCAAATGGTTTGAGATATTGAGCTGAGTTTTGAGACAGACTGATGTGACTTAGAAGTACACTTTTCCACTTGATAAGTTATTTTAAAATTTAATCAGTATCGTTGTTATGGGTTAGCATTACAGCAATTTTAACAAAAAGGTGATAGGCCACTGAGTTTTTTTAATCCAGATATTTAATTGTGATAGCCTGATCATTTTTGTATGGAAGAGCTTTCTTAAAATTTTTCCGCCAGATGCGCCGTTTTTGAGTAAAAAATAAAAACCGTTCTATTGGCCGAAAATATTACTGAAATTATTGATGAATACAATTTTGCAAAAAATCTAGTTGGTCGCAGTCACTTGAGTTCGACATTCCACATTTTCAAGTGAGTCTGTGTCGTTCTAATCTGTTCGCTGTTAGTATCTTATTATTACAGTTTTCTTAACAATGGTGAATTATCAAAATGTAGAAATGGCAGAAATACGTTACGTGTATGGCGTCGCCGACCCTTAATGCAGAGAAAGCTAGACGTATTCATTACCAGAGATATCCCAATCGTGCTTTGGCAGATAGTCGAACCCTTTGCTGCTTGAGGATATTCCGTTAGCAACAAGAAATCAAATGTGGTACATGCACGATGGCGCACCAGCAAATTTAAGTGTAACTCTTCGCAATTATTCATGAACTGTTTATCCAAATCGTCGATTCGTCGCTGTGGGGTGTAAGAGTGGTCTCTAAGGTCTCCCGACCTCAATAGCTTAGACTTATTTTTGTGGGGCCACCTTAAGATGCTCGTATACACAATTCCCTTCAACAGTGTAGAGGAATAAAAAGAAAGAATGGTTGCAGCAGGTAATACAATAAAAACACCCCAGGAATATTCAAACGAGTGCCCAATATCAGCCATAGGGGCTATTTTCAGCAACTTTCGTAATAATAGTTGAGTTGTAATGTTATGTTAATGTTGTATGTTGTTAGGTTTTGTTGACATTTTTCCCAGGCCAATTAAATTTCTGAAAAATTGTATAATATTCTTCATTTCATTAATTTTTTCGGTCAATACCACGGATTTTATTTATTTACTCAAAAATGGCAAAAATATCTTAAGAGAGCCTTTTCATACGAAATTGACCAAGCTATCTAAAAAAAATATCTGGATCAAAAAGCTTAGTGGCGTATCACTTTTTTTGTTGAAATTGCTGTAAGGCTAACCCATAACTACGACACTGATCAAATTTTAAAACGACTTAATAAGTGAAAAACCGTGTCCCTAAGTAATATTAATCTGTTCCAAGACTCAGCTCAATATCTCAAACCATTTTCTAGATTTATGAAAGCAACCTGGAAAAAATAAAACTCTGCATTTATGACAGGTTCATAGGAACTGTTTTACTCAAAATTGGCCAAGGAATCAACCTTTAAAATATTCGCATATCATTAAGGAATGCCCTGTATAACAAGAAACAACAGATGTTACATTTTTTGGAAAAATAGCATTACATTTGATTAACAGTTAGTGAGTTTTATTTGACCTTGCCAACAAAGCTATTCAAAACGTTAAATGTTGAAATTGATAATTCTGATGGTAATTATGTGATAAAGCAAAGGAAATGGTGCGTTAGACTTGTGTGTTCAACATCTGATTGAAAAAGGGGTCACCACTACATATCAGACATGTAGGTTTCACAAGAAAATGAAAGTGACGTCTGGGATGGATGTATGAATTGTAATTATCATCTAGAGGAATCTCTCACTCCCAAATCAAGTCGTTTACAAGTTAAATTTGAATATTTCAGGTGCACTCCTCGTGTCGTTGAAACGTAATTATCATCAACCAGTATGACTGGAGAAGAGCCACAGAATTGCCAAATGTAGATTCAGTTGAATAGATTGACTTAGGCTTATCCAAACTGCCCTTCGAACTTTACACCAAATATCGTTACCGGAGTAACTGTGAGAGTCTGGGAATGTAAATTATATACAAACTTTGAACTTTGGGTATTGACAGATAAATCCTCCCGTCTGTATAAATATTGCGAAGTGCAATTAAACTCTTGCAACTGCAATAAATAACACTGGATACCGTTAAATCTGAACGGTGCTCAAGATGTAATTGAATTCTGTTTCCGTCAGGAATGTGTTCACAAACAGTAGTCCATATCCAAACTTCGCATCAAAGATTCTGTACAAATAAATAATTCCGAATATGAGGGAAAGCAATGTTCCGGCTACCTCATCAATTTCGATTATTCGTGGTTCTGCTCGTTTCGGCGACGTGGGCATTTTTAATTGAAATTGGTGTGATATGGACGCTTTGTGCTATAATTAACTATAATTAAAAAAAAAACCTGTTTGGACATAATAAGTCCTCTGATGATGGTCGTGAGACCGAAACGTACGTAAGGACGAAAATATAAAACAAAGTGTTGATGTGACCTATTTCCCGAAAATTTTATATATAATTCATACTGGGTCAAGAATCTTTATTACTCTTTATAGTTAATGAAGGGGTGACTAGTTCGAGCTCGCCTAGTCTGCTTTATCTGGGATCTCTGATGGTGGAACAAAAGACGAGATTTCTGATGACCAGCGACTACGGAAATATCTATAGACAAGGAAGAGACCTCCTACCTCTCTACGATGTTCTAGAGAGAACAATGAACTTGTAAATTGTATTTGCTTTGACAATAATCAATATTCCATCTTTTATTTATTGGGCAGAAATAAGGCATCAGATCTAGCAAAGCTGTTTAAGTAGAATGTTCGTTACGGAGACCATGTTAGGAAGCGTAAAATAATTTCAGTTTGAAAACTCAATTATTCTATTAACAGGGCATCTCAGCAAGGATTCCGATCAAGCAATATCTATCGACTCTCAGCACTATCTATCTTGGGAGTGTCGAAAAAAGTATGGCAATATATCTTTTTTGCTTAATTGGAACCTTTCTTAATTAGATTTTCACTTGTGCTCCTAACTTGAAAATACGACTGTCTCGATAGATTTATTAATTTCCTCGGAATTCTATTGTTTATTATCAACCGTCTCGTTGAGTTCCAATTAAGTTCCTTCTTCATTTCTATGAAAATAGACGTTTTTCAGAGGATATCAAGAATCTTTATCATTTACCATTTCTCGGCTGATAATTGTATTACGTTGCTTCAAGAAAGGGTTTGGAATTTTCTTATATCCATTGCCATCATGATGACTAATAACTCAGCATTATTATGGTTCTAAAATGTAAATTCAATTATTAATGGAAGAATGGGAGATATCTTTTGTTCATTCCATTACTGTGTTACAACTAGATTGTAAGATGTGATTATGTTTAGATAAGTCTGATGAATTGTCAAACTGCGAAATCTGTTGAAGAGTTTCACAGTTTAGAAAAGCTCCAACGAAGTGTTCAATATCTGCTCAAATTATCTAGATATATAATTATTCTGGGATTTAGGACTTAAAACAATTTTATATATTCAAAGCCTTCTTGGGAAATTTCCGTCATATGGTTTGCCGCCACAACTTTGTCGCTTATTACTATCGAGTTTTCCCTCTAATAGACCACTCCATGTGGTGGTTGCATCTTCCGATACAATGGCTTTCAATACTGGTGTTCTACAGGGATCTCTATCTGCACTAACTTTGCTTCTACTCCATATAAACGATCTGCTAGTGATCATTTGTTCCGACCACATTTGGAATGTGGCGATTTCACGTACCTGAGTTGGTCTAGCAGTACCTTCAACTCCACTATAACAGAATTTATTTTGCCCCGGAGTGCAAACTCCGTCCAACCGCTTGATGTAGGCGGGGGGGCTAGCGGATGTTGGGGAATAGCATTGTTACAATCTTCCACCTTCGACGGGTGAGCTTCGTTTTAGCACGGGAACTGACCATGCATAGTCAGTAGGAACTTGGATCGGGTCCCGCTCTTACCAGTGGGGTTCGGGAATTGCTCTTCCTGGACATATTGGAAGGTAGGATTCTCCCTACCTCGCTGATTGGGCGTGATTTCATTCCCTCGCCCATAGGGGTTGTGTGGTAGAGTCCTCGGGACAAGAACTTTACGTAAAACTAATATTTGGGAATCTGTCCCGTCCACAGCTTTGCAGATGATGATACTCTTCATACTGCTTCCTCATCTAGAGCCCCTATGACATCGAATGAAGCCAGAGGAGCGAGACAGAGACAGGTTGATGGAATTGATCTGGCAAAGATTTTGAAATGGGGATCTGATAATCTAGTAGAGTTTAAAGCAACCAAAACTCGAGGTTGCATCTTCTCCAGGAAATCGGATCCAACAATTCGTAATATGATGATATCAGGTACAACTATTCCTGTAGTTCAGCATTGGGACCTTTGCTATTCCTGGTCTATATAAATGACCTACCCGAAATGATTGAAAATGTAGTTTGTTCTGCTGATGACTCTACTGCTACAATCACTGTGAAAACGATAGAGCTTTACAAATTAAAATAGAGCAGTCATTGCAAATTTTGAAGGAAGAGTGTGTGAAAATTGGACCTTCAGATTACACCATGTACGAGCCAGTCGGTGTGGACACATGCCTCAAATCATACTCGAACAGTAATGCCATGAAATTATCTTTCAAATAAAGCCGATTTCATGGATATTAAAAATAGTTTTCTGTATTCCATTTCAATTTAAAGTTGTCCACGTCTATAAAAACACCCTTTATTAAGGGTTGTGAGATATGCCTTCCTAGAGAAGACGAAAGCTTGCTTCCCAGCCACGGTTCACTATTTCTAGATTGGTACTTATGATAAAATCATTCACTTCTTCCATTGGTCTCTTCACTCCCTCACGCTTTGTGATTAGAGTTAGCGTCTCAGCCGGTGATGAGATTTATCTTCTTCATTTTGCAATATGTCACCAGGTCTTCCAAACTCTTTGGTTCGAGGTTGGGCATCTTTGGAGGGGTATACTGTTGCCACCATGGTGTCGTTTGCTTCTCTTCGACCATCAACATAACAGCAGTTGAGTTGCATCTGCACAGCTGCGGTAAATCCTTTCTGATATCAATCTCTCAATGTTTCGACAAGTCGAATCACATCTTGTTATTTTAATATCATCAATGTCAATGTCTATTAATGGATAAATCGATAGGATATTCTCTCGAATACATGGGATAAATAGGACATATTTTATGAACAAACAACTACATAATTAGAAGTCACAATATTCGATCAAAAGAGACTACGATCCGATTCCAGCCCAATTAGATGTTCTGTTAGTGCTAAGACAGCTTCAATTTCTGATTTGTTCAAGTTGATGACTTCCCTTCAGTATCAAATATTGCTACTTTGTTATCACACAGAGATCTAACTGCATGGACATAAAAGTCACAGACTACGAAACAAATCCATAATAAATTAGATGTTTGTCCAACGGACGTAAATTCCACTTTCCTCGGGCATAAAATAAGGATCGTAACCTGGTTTCCAGAAAAGATAGGTGATAAAAGCAGAAAACGTATGTACGAAACATGCAGACATTAAATTTTCTGTAAATTACGTAGAAAACTTCCGTACTCAGCTGTTTCCATTTTAATATCTCGATCCTGTTCTGTGCCATTGAGATCATCCACTTGCCTCAACAAATTTTATTCTAAATTAGCTCACGCTCATAAAAGTTTTATTATTTCAGAATGAATCACAATATTCCTTCAATTATCTTCATACTAGCTGTTATTCGCGGGATATGCTCACAGGAACAGTTAATGCCCGTAGACAAAGGCGTCGGCTCCGCCGCCGCGATGTGAGTCCTTAGGTCTCAAGAGTTATAATTTCTATTACTAGAAATGAAACTTACTTTTAACATTATAAATTAGTATAAATCTGACTTAAAGATTGAACGTCTGTTCTATGATTTACAGACTTGGAGTCACGTCTTATGTAAATCATATCCAGAACATAGTTTTAGTAATAAATTCAACAATTTCCATTGTAAACCTGTATTTACTTGTGAAATAGAAGTGAACAAAAACATAAATATCCTAGATATGAAAAAAAACATCGTGGTTTACTAAAGAATGTTGGTCACAACGATATCTTCACTTTAATTCAGTTGAACCAACAAGTTATGAAACAAGTGTAATAAACAGCCTTACAGATCGCGCTGTTAAATTGTCCCACCTAGAGGATGTAATAAAATAATTGTTGGGTGCCAAATGTAAGCTACACAATTTCCACATTCCCTTGATTCTAAATTAATCAAAAAGATGAATTTACCCAAGTTACTAATATTTCCCAAACTAGCTCAAATTCGTGGTTGTTCGGTCCTTTTCGTTAACAATGATGATACTTGCCCTATTACTTTTTGAACAACAAACCCTGGGCGCCACCACGAGTAAAAAAGAAGAATTTCAGGCTGTTATAAATAAAGAAATAAGCATCATTGAATTGGTAGTAAGTAAAAAGGAAAAGAAACAAAGCGTATAAAAACAATAACAAATATATTCAATTATTAATGAACAATAGAAAAATCGTTATACAAACTCGCATGCCCTCTCGGGAAACCGATATTAAATTGAAACAATTGTAAAAGAAGATAATCAATCTACTTTGACTCAGCGATTACGACCAGCATCTAATTCATCATGGTAATGGAAGTTGCAACAGAGATATTAAAATTACTCCCCTGTGTCCCTCCCGTGGTCCTGATGATGGCTCCGCGAAGTCTCCAGCAGTGTATTGGATCCAATATCCTCCTATCGAAAAAGAAAGAAAATACACTAGTAGGATGTCCATAAAAGAAGTAAAATTTAATATGTGCAATGGCTCAGTATTGACACTTCGAATAGCTGAGTTAAGCTAGAGGAATGTTAATAGGTGAAGCCAAGATAAATTATGATTAAAATTACAAATTAGATTAATATGTGACAATTATTCAGAATTTACTACAATTTTAACGAAATGAATTTAAACAAGGTTAGAGAAAAAAGAATTGAGTTTGAAAGTCAGATATGAATTAAGGTTCAGTGATTCCTAGAACCACGTGGGTGGATTTGTTTAACAAGTCCCACGTCAACTCTATAATCGAAGATATTGGAAACAAGGCTCGTGGAATTATAAATATGGAGTGGTTAGTTCTAGCCCATCCTCTATATGTTTCGTACCTTTCCGATTTGGATAACGCTACGTTGTTCGTATTACGAAGAGTTCAAAGCAAAAAAAATATACGATATATTAATCCCACGTGTATTCAGAAAATGGACTCAATTGATTTGGCAAATTGAATAAATGATAATATGAATGAAATTACAATATCTATAATCAAGAGATCTAGGTGCCTGTTATAAGAGCAGGAAACAATCAAAGTTCTGCATAAATCAGAGTAAGCCTGATTATGAATGACATATTAAAGATTCAATGCTATTCAAAAAACAATTTAATAACTTTGATTAAGACCTACCATGTCTACACAGAAACACCAAAGATGGTTAGTTATCAACCGCAACCTGTTTTTTTCCGACTCTCCTTTCCTAATTAATAATTCGGATGTGGGGGTAACAATATAGTGTTCGTTGAATCCGCACCGTATTAATTGAATACTATATCATTTAAGGTAGAGTTCTTTAATTGGGAAGAAGTTCAAGGATATAAAATCAAATTATTATAGGTTTCTATCATGATAATGATTTGTAACGATTTATTCAAAAGTGAGATCGTTACAAGGATCGTCCCAAAATTTTCAAAAATGATCGTAATACACTGGAAATGAATGACTCAAAAACATTTTCCATCCCCAACATTAAAGAAAGAATAAAGAAAATCTATAATGGTGTTGGTAAATATTATTAAAATCTAAAATCCGTAATACCCAAAGATAAACAAACCCACCTAGTGTATACATTAAATTGTTTAGATTGCGATGGGACTTATACAGGTATGTCTACACAATATTCACAAGAACGGATGAATGGTCATACTCATAAGTATAGTACTAGAAACAAAAACTCAGAAGATTCCCCCACCTTCGCTTAACATGATTTTGATTGTAACCATCAATTCGATTGCAAAAATGGTAATATTTTAACTAAAGAAGCCAATTATTATAACAGATCTATCCTGGAGATGATTCACATAGAACTCCAAGTCTGTAAATCATAGAACGGACATTCAATCATCAAGTCAGATTCATACTAATTTAATTAATTAAAACCCTTGCAATTTCGAATACTCATATTTCTGTTCTTTTTGGTGACGTGGGCATTTTCAATTTAAAATTAGTGCGATGAGGACGCTTCGTGCTCGATATAATTAGTTTTGAGAAATCCCGTTTTAGATATTGATACGTCTTTTGATGATGGTCGTGAGACCGAAACGTACGTAAAAATGAAAATAATAAACATATGTGTTAGTGTGACCTACTTCCCAAGAATTTATCCATAATTTTTTCATGTTATAATTATTTTATGATTCGTTTGTTGATTAATAAAGCGCCGTCGCTCTTCATGAAGCATTTCCGGACATTTTTTCTCATTTTTTCACCTCCTGAAGTTTGGCATATGAATTTCCGGACATCAAATTTGTCTAAATTTGAGTACAATAAATAAATGTTTCCCGAGTGGAAATTCTTCCTCTTAGGCAGTTTCAAGTCATCAAATTGTTGATGACGTACCTCCGAACTTACAGATCTTTGCTTAAAGTAGATTAAAATTTAAGTTATGTCATCATTCGTTTTGGTATGCAACCGATTGTCCGTATCATCGGTTCAGTATCGGATCAGAAAATTTGATTTACTCAAACTGAAATTATGACAATTACTTATAGTTATTTATTACCTGTTTATTCAGGAGAATCATAAACTAATATGCTAATTGCATTTTTTTCGGTACTCAATTAAACTGACTTACTTATCTCTAATCACCATACTCAAATTAACTTCAGTCCTCCGTGAAAGTTCTTATACCAAACGGAGGTAGACAGTATACAAATAAACGCGGCTTGCATGCAGCTTCTTTAAAACCCTTTAAAATAATTACTTAAGAATGATTTAACCCCAAGGGCTTGCTTTCCTTTAATGTCAGAACACTTGTAAGTTGTTGATGAATAGCTTTTATGAGCTTCCTGTTAGAGGGTTTACATAAACTTTATTAGCTCAGGTGCTTGAAAGCTAGATTCAATCTCAACGTTTCACGGATTCTTATCTTTGCCTGAGGATTAATTATCGAAATTATATTTACGTTTGTGAACGCCATCATTTATATTCTATAATCGACAGAAATAGCTCCATATTTTCGTTACATAATGTCAACATAGGAACATTCGTCAAAAGGGAAGAAATTCTTCAGGAAAAATCCATTACCTTTGGAAGTTGGAGAATTAAACACAATTTTGTTCAAAAAAAATTAGATGTTTTTCTTGCAGATCGGAAATGAATGCAATCGATATAATTCCAACTGGATTATGTCATTATAATGCCCTGAAAGAGTAAAACTCTTTGTAAGGATGACTTTTAGTTAAAATTGTGCAGATCGATGTTTCAGGAAAAAGTGTATAGAGTATATAGATCTTTAGTTTATGAAAATCCCGTTCACTTGACATTAATAACATCTCAATTGGCTTGAAACTGATTATTTAAATCCATTTGATACTTTTTCAATGGATGCATTGACTTCCCGTTTTGGAGCCTTTTTGGTAAATTATAAATGCTAAATTGGTGTTATACTGAAGATTTCGACATCGTTACCGAAATACTTATTTATGTTTCGATATATTGACATGATGTTTTTGTTAAATGCAATTTGGTAATATTGAGTTGGTTTTGCCACAGTTTCTGTAACTCTATTGAATTTGCATTTTTATTTTTATTTTCAACAAATAATCTCAACTTTATAATGATTCTTGACCCAGATATTCGTTTACACAATGAAAGGGTTAGTAGTTTGAGCTCGTCTAGTTCAGCTACCTAGAATCTCTCGAGGTTGAACAATAGACGAGATTTCTGATGAACACAGACCATGGAAATATCTACAGAAATGGAAGAGATGTTTTTACGATGTTCTTGAGAGGTCAACGAACTCGTGAGTGTTATATCGTCCATAAGACGATTAGGTCTCTTATGGAGAGAATCCAAGAGCGCCAGCATATGTTAAGCAGCAGAACTCCAATCATTTGAACTGTACTTCAGGACAGGTCAAATCTGTGCTTTGATAGATTATGAGGAGCTGCTGGGAAGTAAAGTATCTTGGCACGGAATAGAAAACCAAGTTCCATGACAGGGTTCGGTTGGTGGTGATCATGAGCATGGATACGGGAGATTTTATAGGACATTATTATCGGTTTGTATGAGTCGACTATGAGTCAGCTCATTGGAAAATGCTCAATGTATCATGCATCGAGGATGATGGAACGACAGAACACGTTCTCTGTGATGAGGATGTTCGGTACCACTAGCAAAATCATCGGTCTCATAAAGATACTGAACTTGCTGGGTCAACTATAATTAGAAGTGAGACATGTGGTTTATGGTCGCAGTACAGAGATCGATTTTTGACCCACTTACAAGAATCCTAACCTAACTTAACCTCTCTTATTATTATCAAACAAGAATCGACTGAACTTCCTACCACGAACCCTCATAATAGTCAACGGGCATAATTGAAAATGAAGAAACCGAACATGGAAGTCTAATTAACAATTTCTGGGAACAAGCTTAATGAGAACTTCTCAAGACAACAAGCTGCACAGTAAAATTACCAAATGCTCTAGTGAATATTTTCAAATAAAGCGCCTTTTTTAAATTATCATTAATCAAGTTGTTCGTGCGAGTTCACTACAAAACCATAGAGGAAACGTATTTGTAAACGAAAAGAAGCTACCGTAGCCGTATATATCCCATTAAAACATAAAGTGTCTTTTATAAAGTCGGGGTCTTCTTGTTTGTTGAATTTAATCCTATTAAAAATTATACGAAGAAGCTACTGCTTGAGTCAGCGAAATTGTATAAAGGTAAACAAACCAGATGTTCTTAATTCTAATCCTCGTCTTACGATATTCTTACTCTCCTTAATAATACTTAACTCTCCGGTCTGGAATATAAGTTTTGTGTGCTCCTTTTTGTAATTGGCCTAGAAGAACTTATTTAGATTAAACTCAGACTAATAATATTTTAGTCTAATGATGTATTCATAGATTACTAGAGTGGTTAGGTCTTGATTAAGAATTTGTCACGTGCTCAACTTAGATCTACTCTGTTAGTCGAAAACCGTTCTATTCGTTTTATTCAGCTATGTATAAGATACAGTAAATATTAAATGAAGAATACAATGGAACGTTGGGAATAATTTGCATTTGGTTTATATTAATATTATCGTCGTTGCAAATAGAACGGCAGCTAGTAACGTCAGTCAATCTTGTTGATCAACTGCATATTATAGTGTGCTTGAAGCTTTTTCTGGTAAATAAAGTATTAATGCTTGTCAATCGTCGCTCGTCAATGATAAAGATAATAAACATCAATATGCTGATGCGATCCACTTCAGAATAAATTTTTTGTAATTTGCCTCCATTTTGATTTTCTAATAGACCCATTAACGAACGCAACGTCATCACTTGCCGTGTCTTAATATCCAAAAAAAGCACGGAACTTTTTACATTTTTAGGATGGCGAGCTTGATGCGGAATTATCTTGTCATCATTATGTCAGTTTAAATGACAGTGTCGAGCATCAACAACTCAAGAAGAGAAAGTCATCGACGTGTCCAGTGGAAGAATTGATTTCAGCTAATACACAATATGGTTTAGATATTTGTACTAATAGTCGTTTTCTAGTGTTATTGCTCTTTCCAGTAGAGACGAAACTAAAATTACGGAAACAAAAGCGATCACAAAACCACTGAATCAAATTTTGACTTTCAAAATTAAGATGTTACCAACCACCATAAAAATCCCTAAATGTACTAAATTAAACATTTTTGTTTAAAAAGGGCAAATTACAAAAAATAGTATAAACAACTCGTTTCCTAAGACCTTGAAGCACTCATTCTTTAAAAGAACTCGTGGCTTCGCCACTCGTTTTTTAAACTTGAATTCGTGCTTTAAGACGAGTCTTAGGAAACTCGTTCTTTAATATACTAGTTGAGAACGCATTGAACAATCACGTATTCTTATTCTGTTGAATCGGTTATTTGATCCGATTCTGGGTGGAATGAAGATATTCTGTTTGAGATCACATCTGTTCAGATAATCGAAACATTCGAAACTGTAATTCATTTGTATGATGTGTACGATGAGGAATATTACACATTTTCTCCTCTTTGAGCAGCTGGTTCTTGTAAACTTGATTCATATGCCAGTCCCATATCAGACCATTAAATATACAAATCGAGTGGGATTACATGGGTAAATTTCTAATTATTGAAGATGGAGATTTGGTTATGCGTGCAATGTTTTGCAGTTTTATATGATGAATTGGAATCTGTTTGTAAAAGTACGAGTTGTCGAAATCCTCAGAAGCTATTTGAAACAATTTAAATTGTTCTTGTGTGTCAAATATTTGGCAAAAAGGAGTTGTTTTGGACACTTTTGGGGCCAAATTTTCCATTTCCATTTTCTTAAATGACTTAAACTGTTAATTAAGACACAAAATTGATATCCTTTTATTCTTGTGGTGCATATATATGTATAACTGAATAACTAACCGATGCACTGATTTCATAACAAAAAACAGCTGCTGCCACCCGTATTGCAACAACAACTTACGATTTGACGCATAGATGTCGCACAATTCTCTCAAAATTAGCAAATTTTTAAGCTATTGCATATAGCTTTTATCGCGGGCTTTGAGGGCGGCGACCGAATCAAGAAATTCCGTAACGAAAAATAATGTAAGACCTAAACACCTAACATGTGTCAAATTAATTAATTAATTTGAAGTTTCTAAAAGTGAGAAATTTCGCTATTTTATACGAATGTTATAACACTCTAGCGCTTTAGACTCCGGGATTTTCACGTGGCCTATCGAAATAAGAAGGTTCCAATTATCTAAAAACATAATTGCATGAACTCCAGACGTCCTATGTAATTAGCTACGAACGAAATCATTTTGACATATGCCTCTAGGAGCTCGCTATGCGTCAGTTAGAGTTTATACGTTAGACGTGCGTAGCAGAGACCTGAGAGTACCTGTTTCTATTAAGCTATTGCATATATTGCATATAGCTTTTATCGCGGGCTTTGAGCGCGGCGACCGAATCAAGAAATTCCGTAACGAAAAATAACAGTAACTCGTTTATGTTGCGCTCTCTCGGGTGACTAATATTGAAAAATTGTATATCACGACAAAAAACGATAATTCTACATTCAAGTTTTATAATAATCGAAGGCAAGCTGCATCGACTGCATCTTTGTTGCAAGAATTCAAAAGACTGTCTTTAAATAGTGTTCAGACGACAGCTCAAAGTGTCTTAGATTTCATTAGTAATAGAACTGGCATTTCAATAATGACTTTCAATTGCCAAAGTCTAAATAGTCACAAATACGATTTACAAGATTCAGTTACGAGACAAACAAATGTGTTACTTCTTACCGAATCTTGCATAACGCATGATAATTAGATTGAAATACCTAATTTCAATTGTATTGTTCAATTCAAACGAGATACTGTTCCAAAAGGCGGGGTAGCTATTTACCAAAATAATAATAATGTTACTAATATTATGACTCCGAATATTGAAATAAATATTGCACACGTTAGCGATGTTAATGTTAGGCGCTCATTTTTAGGAGATATTTGTGAGTGCTTATGCAAACTTAGAAATGGCCTACACATAGTCATGGTAGCAATTTACATTTCTCCGAATCCAAAATTGTACGAGGTAGAGCATTTTATTCATCGCACTTTACTGGAGTACACTGAAGAAAGGTCGAAAATACTTGGTACAAATGGTAATAAATTTCCACTTATCTTGGCTGGCGATTTCAACATCAACTTCGCTGATAAAAAATCAGAGCGGTTGACAACTTTTCTTTCGGAAAAATCGAATTTGAAAATGAATAATGATCCACAAGAATCCACAACAAAATATGGGGCCACCATTGACGCGGTATTCTCCAGATATTTAGAGGATATCAAGTCTCAAACTTATGTCTCTTATTTCAGTTACCATAAACTAGTTTCAATGATAACAAATTCCTGAATAACCTACATGTATTGTAAGATAATAAAAATATTTTAAACGATATTAACTTCTCATTTATTCAATAAAAGAAAAAAATTTGTTTTCTTATCGGTCACCACGCTCAAAAAGTGTAACATGGATTAATATCAAAGAAAAAAAAAGTACTGCATAAATTAAAAATAAATAAATAATTATAATTGCATAAGTTGAGAAAAAATGCTATGCAATAGCTTCACCGCGGCAGTCCCCGAGTGCCACACGTTTTTAAATTATCTTGAACCAACCTGGCCAGTGATTACAAATGACAAATAATACGTATTGAAATCATCAAATAATAATGACTCATATTATAATTTGTTAATTTTGCGGCATCTGAAATGAGTTTTTAGTTAATAACACTGAATAAGGCAAACCGATATTTCGTAATATTTAAAAATTCACTGTGCCCAGAGCAATCAAATATTTCACTCCAAATTTTCTGGGGCGATGGGAGAGTTATAGTGATAGCTTTATACGAAATTTTGTTGATTTCGGTGAATAGAGAAAAAAGTCCAAGCTGGTCAAACTGCTTTCTTTAAATAGCTGTTACATAGGCCTTAGTTGATCAATTTCTGAATGCAAGTGCTTATTTGAAAAGCCAAAAATAGGCAAATAAAATGAGACCTGTGAAATATATTTTGAATAAAATTTTGACTGTTGGCACCAGCTAGCAGATAGTCAATTTTTCGAAATTCCGGTTGCACTTTATCAGGTCGCTAAAAGAAGAAGGCCTTCAGTTGAGGGGGTCTAATTTTTGTTTTGGAAATACTAGAGGACAATATGGAAAAAATGAGCCTCCGCAGAAGTTTTTTGGTTGAAAGGCTACTGCCAACCAGCGTATCAAATATAGGCTAAGGAGGCCTATCTTTTGGCGTAAAAAGAGCCCGTTCTCGGGACCCCTGACTATTGGGAAATTTTGGTAAAGAGCTCTATTTCAAAGGTGCATCAACATAAAAATATTCCAGCCAATTAGCTGACGCACGCGCTAAGCGTTCTGTTAATAATCCATTGATCTCTTCATAAATAGTAAGTTGTGGGTTTTCTTGGGTTTTCAGCAATTTAAACGATATATCTTATTGAAGCAATCTTCTCATTTGACGCGTTTCGGCTTTCGCTTTATTCAGAAATTTATTTTTGTTTCGTTTGAAGTGAGATGATTTTTTACGGAAGCACACATTCAACTTGGCTTTGAATTTCAGATACCATCAGTTTGAAATAGACGTTTTTGTCACAGCCTGTATAATTGGAAATAACGCTGCAAATTCACCTCAATTCGTAAGATCTGGTAGTTTATATCCGAATTCAATCTGTAAAAATTGATAGATTGTCTTCATGTTTATTAAATTTTGTAGTCATGGGACCTAAACATTACCTATCCTATAGCATATCCTTCAATCAACTTGAGATAGTACAATCTTCAGACATGTGCAATATTGAAGAGAAGATGCATTTAAACTTCATCGAAGCAGGCCATACTATCGATAGAGCTAATGCATTTCCATTATCGGGAAGCGTTAAAAACATATTCAATCTGTATTTTCCACTCTTGATATCTGCACGTTTAGTGTATAAATAAGAAAATTGGTAGGATCTATTCTCCATAGAGTCTCTTCCAGAATTTATTCCAAACCCTTTCGCATTATTCAAGAATGCGATTTCGTTAAGTTAATTGAAATAAATTCCTACCCAATGTTCCATCACCTTACTAGGTGATTTTTTTTACCGTCTATATGATAGATAGAGTAGCTACTGATCTGAATATTTGATTGTAGAACCGAAGGAATAAGATATATTGATTGTAGTGTTACTACTACTAACATCAAAGCTATCAGAAAAACGGCGCCCTCAAAATTTCATGAATAAAATAGAAACCCGCAAGTTAATCTCAAAAAAATATGTATTTTTGGTATAGGATTATGATCCATGGTTAGATGAGCTCAACTGGTTTCCTTGAATAAGTATCACGTCAATTAAGAAAAATAATTTTTTGCTATTTCTGAGAGGTCGTAAATGCGATTGATTCGGAACGTTGCTGAAGGAGATTTTGATATCTTTAGCTTAATGTTTGGCAGCATTAAAATATTTATTCTACCCGCATAAAAGTTTCAATCGTACATCAGTAATTGTTATTGACGTGTTAACTATCAAGATGTTTTTTGCTAAGATTTTCGAATAATAGAAATTGAGAAAAGAATAAAAAGAAGGCGTGCTCTCTACCTAAAAAAAGTAAGTCTCAACCTCCTTTATATCGGGAAAAGATACCATTTTGAAAATATTTTCAATCAATAGATCTTGTTCCTTTATGTCTATAGTTAAATTTTCAGATCGGTAGCTATTCTCAACAGATCAAATTGTATTATGTATTCATATTTTACGTAATAGAAATACTAATATTATCTAGTAACCCGTGGATGTAATTTTAACAAGTGATTTTGTTTCATGGCTTCCATTAGTTAAATACTACTTCTACTCTTAATTACACCTACTTCAAGTAAATTGGAACTTCATCCGAAGTGGAAGACGTTAAATTGCTCTATTCACAAAAAGAACAGTTCTCTTTATCAATCGTTAATAAACAACCGAATTTTCGTTGTCATTGTAGTGCTCTCTCGAAGTCGGCCTCTCGCCAAATCTATCTAAAATAACGTTCGATTCCCAAGAGAGTAGCGGGGTTCGAATGGAATCTTCACAAGTTTGTTACCATCAATGTATTACGACGGGGATGAAAGAAGAAATGTGTATATAAGATTACAGTAATTGTAATTTAATATCGGATGAAGGAAAAATTGGAAAATGTGTACAAATAGATTCGACGTTAAGTCGGTCTTGAATTTTTCTATAGTTCATGATATCAGTTCCGTAGATCAGAACATAGGAGCATTTTCAAAGTATCTGATTCTATACTAACAGTTTTTGCAACAAATATCGAAGGCAGTTTTTATCGGGAAATTGAAATTGTATGTAATTTGATTACAAAAAAGTAGAGACGTATTGTCAGTTACAACACAACACTATTTTGCAGCCTTAAAAAAACCTTATTGTGGAATAATTCACTTGCCTTCAGAATAATAACCGTACATTTGAAACTAAACTATAAAAGACTTTACATTCGCAACCCGTAAATCATTTATTAATTTTCTTTTTGGACGTTGTTTCTTTATCTACAAATAAACCAGTCGTTGTGGCATTGAGTAGCATATTGATTGCTTTCTCCATCAGTTTAGAGATCACAGATAACAGTGCAATGTGTCTATAATTATTACTTTACTAGGAATGATCTTCTTTCCTTTTTTTTTGGAATTGTAAACATTGCTCGATCAATTCTGTGATTATCCGTTATCACACAAAGAACTTCGAGAGCACTGCTTTTGTTACACGGACCATTTAATTTCCTATTACATTTAATTCTGGTAACAACCTAATAATATAACAATATTCCGTGTTCTCATGAATAACTAATATAGTGATAACCATGTATGACAAGTTGATGAGACAGCCTTTTGTCTCGACTATCAAAGCTTCTGGCCGAATAGTTTTCATCAATTAATTCTCTTTAGGAAAGGCAAAAGTATGGGAGAGAGGAGGAATGACGGTCACTTGAGCGAAATTGGGCATAACCGGTTTTCCCTCACCATGCGGGTAATCCTGGTCAGTGCTGGGGGTAATACCGGTCCGGGCATTTTCAATCAAAACGGTGATACGTTCTCCATCTTACTGGTCGTTTGTCAACACGTACTCTTGGGCATATTATGGAAGTTGTATTTCTTTACTAGATATAGGTGATTTTGCAATTCCTAGGCCCTTGTGTCCCTGTTTGTACAGTGTATCTTTGAAAGATAGGAATGTTGGAATCTCAACAAGAGTATACTTGTTAGGTATACTCTTTTTCGGGGCCGCTCGAGGTGCCACGGATTCAGGTAGAGTTTTGGGAACGCCTGAGCTGCGATGCACAAGTTGAAACAGTACCGAAAATGAAGATAACTTTTCTTTACTTGACATCTGATTTACGTCACATATTTCCGCCAACTAACTCATATGTCTCAAAATGAATCGAAATTTAAAGGTTTCTAGAATTTCTAACAATGCTGGAGGTTGGCAATTTCCTAACAACATTTGCTTATAATTTTCTGTTATCGTCAAAATTTATGTGCCAATAACGATGGTATCAGCTTATGAATAACAATTTTCAAAGGAATAAATATATGATGATATAAATTTAAAGGCGAATAAAACGTTTAATAATGTATCCAACATCTCAAAAGCAATAACTTCTGGAAAAATAATAGTCTCTTTAAAACTACTTATACATTTTAATTTCCTAGGGTATCTCGTAAAAAGAACTTAAAGTGAATTATTGTTTTCTCTTACCGAAGTGAAAGCTATACGTTCCTCCGCCTGCCGTTTTATTATGCAAAATAACGCAATTCAGGGACATGAAACTCAGTTATCCATCATAAATAAAAACTTGGGACATTTATTCTACTTTAAACGTCCTTTTATTCAATAAGAAACTAGACAAGGGTAACTAGAGTCATTGTCGAGATCCAAACTCGAGTAATTTGAATTCCACGGAATATGGAAACGTATACAGGGTGAGCAAATAACAATGTTTGTATAGGGTATCTCGGAAACTACAGGAGACAAAAAAAAATGGATGTCACATTCTTATCCTATCATCTATCATCTATGAAGTTCAAATTATAAAACACCTGGATGGAAGGAAATTAGTTGTGGAATGGATATGGACACAATAGCAAATAATTTCAATACTCACTTCAAAAATGTAGATATAGATATACAGATATAGATATACAGATATAGATATACAGAAGGCAGAAGTAGGGATTGCAAAGAATCGTTTTAACTATCATACAAAAATAACAAAAGATTTCTTAGATGCTAACCCTCAAATATTAGTTTTGAACGCGGATAAATGTAATAAAACCGTCATAATGCATAGAAATGACTATGAAAACAAAATAGGAAACCTTTTAAATGATGAAACAACTTATAAAAAATTAAAATCTGATCCTACTTTATCAGTACAAAACAACATGAATAAATTGATAAATAAATCGCATAAGAATAAGATAATCCCTATTGAATTAAAAAATAAATTAATTTGCCATAATGGGCTAGCGCCTTATATCTATGGGCTTCCCAAACTGCATAAAAATGATATACCTTTAAGACCCATTGTTAGTAATATTGGAGCGCCCACTTACAATTTATCAAAATTTCTATCAAAATCTATCAATAATATAATAGGAAAAAATGAATTCTATGTAAAAGATTCATGGCACTTTAATGAATTTATAAAAAATCAATTCGTACCAGTAAACCATCAACTGATTTCCTTGGACGTTGTTTCTTTATTTACAAATATACCTGTTGTTTTGGCATTGAATAGCATCAAAAAACGTTGGGCAGAGATTAAAAACCACACACCTCTAGATCAATCGGAATTTATAAATGCTGTAAAATTTTGTTTAGAATGCACATACTTTCAGTATGGTGAGCAATTTTTTGGACAAATATTCGGCACAGCAATGGGATCTCCTATTTCAGCTACCATTGCTAACCTCGTTATGGAGTGCCTAGAGAAATCTGTTATGAGTTCATTAGATTTTCTGCCTGTATTCTTTAAACGGTATGTAGACGATTGCCTTATGTGTGTTCCCAACGATAAAATTCAATATGTAATTGATAAATTTAACAATTTTCACTGTAAACTTCAATTCACTTGTGAAATAGAATTAAACAATAACATAAATTTCCTAGATATGAACATTAGGCATGATGCTGATGGAAAAATAAAAACCTCTTGGTTTACTAAAGAAGTATGGTCTCAACGTTATCTTCACTTCAATTCCGTTGCACCAGCTTGTTATAAAAAAAGTGTCATAAACAGCCTTACAGATCGCGCGATAAAATTGTCCCACGCAGATGACCACCCCAAAAATTTAAAAATTGTTCGTACTACACTAGAATGGAATGGCTACCCAAAAACTTTTTTCAATCCTATCATTAAAGAAAGAATAAACAAAATCTATAATGGTTCGTCTAATAAAAATAGCATAAAAGGTAATACAGACAATTTTATAACTCTACCTTACATTCCGGAGACCTCAGAGAAAATCAAAAAATGTTTGAAAAAATATGATATAAATGTTGCGCATAAACCTACTAACTGTGTTGGGAAATATTTCTCAAATCTAAAACCTTTAATACCCAAAGATAAACAAACCCACACAGTGTATAAATTGAATTGTTTAGATTGTGATGGAACCTATACTAGAATCTCTAAACAATATTTACAAAAAAGAATGTACGGCCATAAATACAGCACAAGAAATAACAACTTAGAAAATTCCACCGCCCTTGCTAAGCATTGCTTTGATTATAACCATCAATTCGATTACAAAAATGTTAATATCTTAACTAAGGAAACCAATTATTATAAAAGATCTATCCTGGAGATGATTCACATAAAACGGGACCCCACATCTGTAAATCATAGGGTAGACACACAAAATCTAAGTCATATTTATACTAATTTGATTAAATAATCTCTTACAAATTCTTACATACGTCTTTATAAGTGTAGAAAATGTTTTTAGGAAGAATTCGTAATAGTTATTTCTCAGTACAGGTCTGAAACCTTCCTTAAGTGCCTAGTCATAAATCCTACACATCTGGTTTCGAAAGTAGATACTTGACAAATAACTTCGTTCTTCTCATTTGTTGTGAGAATACCAATCAATATGCACTCTTATATTTTAATAATATTACTGAATAGCGGATTCTTACTACAAAAAAAAAAAAATTTTATACATTAATTCTGACGATACAATTTCGATTATTCGTGGTTCTGTTCGTTTCGACGGCGTGGGCTCTTTTGATTGAAGTTAAATTGTGCGATTTGGACGCTTGTGCTATAATTAGTATTAATAAACCCCCTTTTTAGACATAGTGAGTCTTCTGATGATGGTCGTGAGACCGAAACGTACGTAAAGACGAATATTTAAAACAAAGTGTTATTGTGACCTATTTCCCGAGAATTTTTATATATAATGATATAGATATAAATACACATAATACTAAATATGATCTAAATAATATTAAACACACAATTAATAGCTTTTATTTGGCTCATACAGACGAAAATGAAATTGTATCAACAATAAATTCTTTGAAAAATACAAATTCTACAGGATTAGATGGAATATCTGTCAAATTCCTGAAATATTGCCCTTCTAGTGTAGTTAAGCCCCTTGTCATATAATAAATAAAATATTCGATTCTAGTGTTTATCCGGATATACTTAAGGAGACAGTCATAATATCGGTACTGAAAAAAGGAGATTTCAAAAATATGAATAACTATAGACCAATCGTCATAACATCAAATGTCTCTAAGGTTGTTGAGAAAATAATACATGCTCGAATGATCAACTTTTCGAGGAAATATATAATTATTTCCCATTATCAGAATGGATACTTAAAAAATAGAAATACTGAAAGGGCTGTATTTCAGGCGTTGGCGGAGATTATAGATGGTCTCGGTAATAAAAATGTTGTAGCAGGAATATTCACAGATTTATCAAAAGCCTTTGATTCAGTAAATCACAATCTGCTCATGGAAGAATTGCAAAGATACGGTTTTAGAGGTCCCTTCCAAAATTTACTGAAATCGTACCTAACAAAGTACGAAAGTTGTGGAAATAGTAACGGGAAGAGAACTCATGGGTGTGTCCTGGAGCGGGAGTACCTCAAGGTCACTTTTGTTTATATTATACGTAAATGAGTTTCCCGAAATACAAAAAAATGGTAAAACTGTACAGTTTGCCGATGAAAACTTGAGGGTCATACAAGGCGACACTATGTACCAACTTAAATATGATATTCAGGACAATATCCTAAAAATGCAACGGTGGTTCACAGATAACTATATGAAATTAATCGTAGAAAAAACGAAAATAATAACTTTTCCAACTAAGGAACATTGATAGAAGTAGAAGTTGATAATACAACAATTAGTTTTACGAACACAACCGAATGTTTATGCTTAGAAATAGATTCAAAGTTGAATTGGAAAGCACATGTCCACCGGCTAGCTCCAAAACTTAGTAGTTTTGTTTTTGTTTTAAGAAAACTTTCTAACTGTTCCACCCTGAAGGTTTGTCGTGAAGCCTATTATGCATACATATGTTCAAAGATTAAGTATAGCATAACAATGTGGGGAAATAGCGTGGATGCAGACACAATCTTCAAGTTAAAAAAAAGGCTATAAGAGCAATTTTAGATTTATCAAATCGGCAATCTTGTAGAGATGCATTCAAGGACAATTACTTACTAGTATATATATTAGAAGCGTGGTGCTTTGTAAATAAACATTCGAAAGAATTTAAAAAATATAAAAAAACTATTACTATGAAACTCGAAAAAGAGATAATTATATACCAATGAGCACTCATCTTACGTTGGTACAAAAAAATGTAGTTCACTCATTAATTAGAATCTTCAATCATCTCCATGATGAATTCAAACTTATAGCTTCAAAACATGCATTTAAGAAGAAATTAAAATCTCACTTACCAGAAAAATCATTTTATAATCTGAATGAATATTTTGAATGTAGTTTGAACTAATTATCTCCACGTAATATTTTTAATTCTGTGATTACTTTTAGATTTATTTATTCTATAATAACATTCATATAGAATAAAATATGTACATGTTTAACTGAGTATGAGTACTGTGTTATTATGGATATCATTATTGGTTTCCACTTTTTAATATGTGATTTGTTCTTTTTTTTTTCATATGATTTTATTGAATTATGTTATTAACATATATGTAAACTATTGACTTATCCTACGCTGTACTGGCCTAATCGAATTAAGACCTATTCTATTCTATTTTATTCTATCTATCACTATGAAAATAACCATCATATTATGTCTTCCATTTTCCGCAAGGAGTCAAAATTTACCAATGCGATGATATGACTATTCATTTTATGGATGTGCTGATAAATACACCATCCTCATAGTACAATTTTTGGGCGGGAACCAATAGAAATGGAAAACAATGCACAATCAAAGCGCTAACAATATTTCAGGATAATCATTGAACAAAAAGAATGACGAGGAGACTGAGCGCGAGTAGAAAAAGTTTGAATTTCTTGAAATGTGAACTGCGGCCTCTATAATCCCGACCCGATATTTCAGCGTTAGTGACACTTTCCAAGTGTCAATTAGTTTGCTAAGTGGCCGACGGGAATTAAAATCGTTTGTCATTTGTTTCCGTAATCCCGGCCTACTGTAATAATTCGCGCAACCAAAGCGACAGAAATAATTCAAAAAATAACGAGTCGCATTGATCGAAAACACAAATTCGGTATTTTCATTTACGATTTCCGGTTTTCATACCCACCACATTGCAAAACAAACCGTATTAATCAAATGTATGCAGGTAGTTTCATTTAGTAATTTCATATTTCAATTTCCTATTTCGACCGTTATATTTCAGTAGATTGGCTATTTCTAATTTATCAACGGCAAACAATGAACTGCGATCAATTGATCAAATGACTTCCCTCATGTTTGTAATTAAAATAACTTCGGACACTTCAGCTAATGAAAAACTTTAAGATATACTCTATGTTACATCGTAATTTTATCCAAATACCTAGTCTACATAATATATTTTACTATTCTGTGTTTTATACTGGCACCTGCTGCATAAAATATACTATGCTTACATTACATTCCTTACTCTATTTAGTGACAATAAGAAGAAATATAATTTTGAATTTAATTACATGCCGAATAGAAGAAAAAATTATCTTGGGATGTGGCAAGGATGAGTTCGATAAACGAAAATTTGAAAGTTTAAATCACTAATATCACATTGCTCTTTTGTGATTAGAATGATCAAGATATCGTAATAACATCTATCCAAAGCTATATAAACTTTGAAATAACAAAATTGATGAAATAACAAAATTGATTTTCATCAATCTTACCTACTGTTACACTCAAGATGTCGGTCTTCACGTCCGCATTCAATCTCTCCCCGAGTGTCGCGGAACGGGTGACCACTTGCGTCAATCTTCTGTTTCTCCAGTGTCCCGCTACCGGATTGCCGTAGTTAGCTTGGGCTATCAAACTACAGAGGTCGAAGTTATCTCTTTCTAAGATTAGATATCTCGAAACAGTTATCGGAATAATAAATGACCATTAAATAAAATTATTAAAGTCGCAAAACGTTACAATAGTGAGGGAAGTAAAAATATGGAAACGTATGTTTTTTTGCAAACAGCTGGGAATAAAATTAACGACAATCAGATATGGTATGGTATTACTCATCTGACTTCATGAGATTAAAAAAAAAACTTTCAAGTTCAATGAAAAATCTTTAGACACCGCTAAAACAAATATTTGCATTCCACGTAATTCCAACAACCCTTATTTGGACAGAAATGTGTGTTACAGAAAAAATCTAACACAGACAATAGACACATCAATCGATAAATTCCACCAAGGTACCTGAATGAGTACGCACATACAATAAATCGAAGCCTCATTTCTATAAACGGATAGTTTCTAGACACTCAGTGATACGTTCCTGGATTAACAGCTTGTTACTGCTGGGAATATAATTAAGATGATTTATTACATCGCAGGAGAACTAGGTCACGTGACAGTATTAAAAGCTTCGATTTGCATCGCGGTTTTTGTCTCGATTAGCTTCCCTTGTAGCGATTTGTCAAATCTGTCAGTTTTTATTTTTGGCGCCAGAAGAAATGTATTCATTTTGGAGGAATATCAAATGAGCTCTGTACGTATAATAGGGTTACGTTTGTCTTCAAACTTGACTTGGGTACAGTGATTTATATAAGTTATTAATCATGTTTCTTTATGACGCTATTGTCAAACATGGTCTAGGCAAGGAATTGAAATTCTTGAACAGGAACACTTATCTGATTTGTGGAGCGACAGCAACGCGGACATGTCCCAATCTGGGACACTTTTCCTCATCAAAAATGGAAAGTATATGAGTTGTGATCAGTGATTGAGCTCAAAAGTTATTCAGTTAGAAAAGACAATTCCTCGAAATCGTCAATAACTTTCAACAATTGTTCAAATTAAGATGAAATCAAAATTTTGTATAATCAGAGTAGAGTTTTGGAATTAAACATACTAGTATCAAGAGAAATTTCCAAAGGTATAAGAAATAACTACACCATTATGAGAAAATTGAGTTTTCCCAATTTTTTTCGAACTATCAATTAGATTTGTACTTCAGCATTCTTTTAGAGGTCTTGATAACATAAAATTCCCGTTATTCATTTACTTGTTCCTACTTAGTGAATTTTAGCATTAAAATTTCCAATACAGTTAGTGGAGATCTGGCCAAGATTTTGAAATGGGGATCCGATTATCTAGTAGAGTTAAATGCAACCAAAACTCAAGCTTACGTCTTCCCTAGGAAGGCGGATCCCACAGTCACTAATATGATGATGTCAGGTACAACTATTCCTATGAAGTCTTCCATAGCAATGCTCGGGATCACCACCAACAGCACCCTATCATGGGACGACCATGTGAGATCCTGCGAAAACCGCTTCACCAAAATTTGATTCTCTATTCCGTGCCAATAGCTACCTCACATATCAGCAGCTTGTCATAATCTACAAAGCACATATTTCACCTGTCCTGGAGTACTGTTCACATGCTTAGAGTTAGGCTACCAAACATACGCTGAAGCTCTTGGATTCTATCCAGAAAAGAGCTATCCGTTAGATTGATGATGTCCCACTTAAGAGTTCATTGTCCTCTCTAGAATATCGTAGAAAAGTGGGAGATCTCTTCCTTTTCTATATATATTTCCATGGTCCCCTCCATACGGTAGGGACGAGTATGGCGATATGACAACGTATTGAATGACTAGAGAATGCCCAAACGTAAGTATAAACCCTATAAATCAGCAAACCTGAAACATGCCTCAAGGTGAGATGATAAAAAGATATAGCTTTGTGAAAGAATTCAACGAAAAACACAGTCCCAAAAACGAATGGGAAAAATATCATCCCAAGACTCAGTAACAAACATCATTTACAACTCAAAGCTTATGATTTACATTTAAAACTGAGATTTGAAACAACATCATACACATTTGAATACAGCTTCAGCAAAAATTAGTGGAAAAGTTGAATCAATCGACAATAAATTCAATCATTTATTATCAAAACCCCTAGAGAAGAAACTGAGAATAATGTTCCTTCACTACTAACAAATTATATATAAAAATTCTCGGGAAATAGGTGACATTAACACTTTGTTATAAATTTTGGTCTTTACGTACGTTTCGGTCTCACGACCATCATCAGAAGACTTATTATGTCAAAAAGGGTTTATTAAAACTAATTATAGCACAAGCGTCCATATCGCACAAATTTCAATCAAAAAAAAGGCCCACGCCGTCGAAACGAACAGAACCAGGAATAATCGGAATTGTATCGTCAATATTGAAGTATAAACATTTTTGTAACACGAATCCACTATTCAGTGATATTCTTATAATATACAAGCGCATGTTGGTATAGTCTCGATTATTCGTGGTTCTGTTCGTTTCGATGGCGTGGGCCTTTTTTTTTTGATTGAAATTTGAGCGATTTGGACGCTTGTGCTATAATTAGTTTTAATAAACCCTTTTTGACATAATAAGTCTTCTGATGATGGTCGTGAGACCGAAACGTACGTAAAGACGAAAATTTATAACAAAGTGTTAATGTGACCTATTTCCCGAGAATTTTTTAGGTATAATTCATACTGGGTCAAGAATCTTTATTACTATTAACAAATACCCCAAACCTTCAGTCGATAAACATTCTGAAGAAATGTCTTTCAAATATTAATATCCCCGATACAAACTGCACAGAATACGTGTTCCTCACATCTTTACGTATGGAACAGAATTATTTTACTTTTAACAAAAACTACTTTATACAAACAAGCGGTGCAATGGTCAATCCACTCTCTTTGTTGACCAATATTTTTCTGAGCAATCTTGAAACCACCTTAAAATCTAAATTAAATCAGTTCCCAAAAATTTGGCATAGATATTTCGACGATATTTTCGCGATTATAAGTGAATGTTTCGATTTACGTGGATTTTTGGATACGTTCAATAACCAGTCTGTTTCACTAAAGTAGTCCAATTAGATTCAAAAGTTTCACTTATCATCCTTGAGGAATTAATAAATTCCATTATTGACTTACTGAATTTGCAATATAACCCGTTTAGAGATATAGGAACAAGTTAAAAATTGTTTAGGCAACACGTTTGATAAAATTACTGACTTTACAAAATCGAATGTGTTCAAACTGCTATGTGGATCAAACTAGTATGAAATTCTAACTCGGTATAAAGAAAGATAATGGTGAAAGTTCAGAGTTATCCGAACATATTTTAAATACATGTCACACCATCTCTCAAGAAAGTTCATCACTCTTCATACACACTAATGACAAACATTCATCTATAAATATATGACAGATGAAATTGTCTAACCGAAAAAGTAATTTAATTCAAATTTATCTCCAGCTTAGGGTCACCTCTTAAATATCCCATTAATTCCAAGTAGTATTTGAAGATGAAGATTTTGTTTTCTAATTTAATTTACTTTGATGATGGCTACTTGGTATCTGAAAGGTACTGAGTTATTTAACAGTATTTTGAGTGGATAAGGGTGATTGTTTCTTCTTTATAGTGCGTATTCCGTTTCTTGATATTCTCAGCAATATCAATCAGACACTACACGGAAAAATGAGAGAACAGGAAATCAGTATCCAATTGCTTCAGATTATAAGTTGCTTCAAGGCTGTAAGAAAAATTAGAGTAGCTATTTTGGCCTATTTAACAGTGCTATAAAGGTGTGAAATAAAACGAAACATAAATGTACATTAATCCAGAGTAATTTGATTGTATCAACTTGAAACAGAAACATTTTCAATCTACTCCTTTCTGAGTTTATCGAAATATTCAATCACTAATAAAAAAGCTACTCCATCAAACATGTGACTAAATTCAGACATATCGTACCAAAAACACATTTACATCAACACGTTTCGAATACTAAGCAAGATATATCGTCGAAAAGTTTGAATAATTTCATGTCACGCAACGTAAAACTTTCCATAATTGAAAATAAAACTTTAAGCTCATTAAACATTCAGGAAAATATCGTATCAGTATATTCTAGAATGATTATATATCAGTTAAGATGCATTCATAACATCTATATAATAGTCGAGAACATTATGTATTTTCAAAAGGAAATAACAAAACGCACAGAACACATATTGCATGCCAATCAAATTATTAAACTTATCCGACAATTTTGAATCAATCATGCAGTCTTAATACGAAGTCCATTTGTTGAAAAAATGTAACAAAAGTTTAAAAAAGAACGAGATAAGGATTATTAGGGGTACGAAAATAATTGAAAATATGTTTTAGAAGGTTGTCGTGTCTGTGATATGTTTTAATGTAGAAAATTCATGTGTGAACGAGTTGTTAAGCTATTCAAATTCCAGAAAAAGGTTATATTCGAGCATGATTCGAACCTGCGACCTCTAGATTGCCGGTCAGTGTTCTACCAACGGAGCTACCGAGAACATACGTTTGCAACTGCATTACGGGACACCGCTTTCTCTAGAGTATTTTGAGTTTTGAGTAAGTTAGTAGGTTAGAAGGTGGAGGAGTACTCATACATTATCAGTGATCATCAACGTCCTAATTACCTTCTATATCTAGCATCTTCGACATATAGTGATTCAAGCAGGGTTAACAGTATTTTCTAGAAAAAGCGGTATCCCATAATGCAGTCGTAAAGGTGTGTTTCCGGTAGGTATAGCACTGATCTGCAATCTAGAGGTCGCAGGTTCGAATCCTGCTCGAGGATAAGCTGTTCCTGGAAATTGAATACCTTAACAACTTGTCTGCACGCCACGAATTTTCTAGATTAAAATTGAAAATATTGAATCAGACTCTGTTATCTAATTGACTGTGAGTAAACATACATGAAAAAACTGATAAAAACAATGTGGAAAGTTTGTTTTGTTTCCCAACAATGTATAAGAGCAGCAGTATACATTTTGTATCTTGTTTTCCATTGGACTTACATCATAGTTTTAAAGTGTGTAGGTGGTACAAAATAATCGGATAAGTTGTGAAACACTGCACATCAGCCTGGCGAGTTTATGAGAAGAGCAAAACCGCTGCCTGGAACTAATAGACGTGTTGCCACCATTTAACCTGTAGAACCAAAACTTTGTTGATTAATTCTAAGACGAAATGTGTATTTCACCCTGCATTATACAATTATTGACCATTTCATATTACATCATTATATCAACGTTTTTAGCTGATATATATATATATAGACTGGCATGTTCATTACATATAAATCATTGGTCGAAAAAAAGATGTGGAAGCTTAAAATCGACTAACAAAAAGAATCGCGCTATTTGGAACCATAATAAACACACAAATCATTGTCAGAGGTGTAGTATTGCATAATGTTATAGACTCGTTGGAAATATTGGATTTCCGCGTCGCGAAGCATGCCGCCCGAGTCCGTTCTACACGTTTTCGACGCGCGTTCGCTTGGTTATTAAAATGTTTCATTGTACGGCACTTTATCAGGCTTGCATTCTATTCGCCAGAATCGTGAAAATTACGTTGCACAACGGATATAACATGCGAGTTTCCTATATTAGGAAAACGTGAAATATCGAAAAGAAATAATGCAAAATAAATATATAACACAATCTGGGCATTTGCTATGTACGTATGTAACGTTCAGAATAATATCTACAATATCAATACAAACAGTTCGCAATCTAAGATTAATAACAAACAATACAGAGGATCGTAGATATTCATCATGAAATTCTACAATGATATTGTGCATGAATATAACCAATCATTTCTAGTGTTATGGTACCCCGAAGTATTCATTAAAAACTCAATCATCCTCTCAATTATTATCCCAGTAAAGGAACAAAACTAAATTTCCTTGGAGATCTTTTGTTTTGGTTTCCTAAGCGTATTCTGGAATGTAGTTTAAATATAAGCGTGGCATTTTTAGGGTCTCCAATAGTTCCGACCTTAATAGTTCAGACTGTGAACCGGGACTTTAGCTATAAAAAAACATGTAAGTTCGAACCAAAATTTTTTTTGTATGCATTAGCTTCAGGAGGTTTTCAGGATCATTCATACACTTTGAAACCTCTTGGGAACTCCAACCCCACCCATTGGGGGCGAAAATGGCCCAAAATCTCCAAGTCTTGAATTGTATTTTCTACAAAAAAGGTATTGTGGCATTTCGAGTGCACCTAGGAGGTTTTTTGGGTCGCTGAACACGAATTCGTAGCCAGATTTACTTGCAATCCATCGTAGGGGTGGTAAAATCGACGAAATTGGCCAATTTTGCACCCCTATATGTTATTTTGCAATTTACGTGTTTTTGGCACTTCGAATCCACCAAGGAGGTTCTTTGGGTCGCTGAATACGATTCCGAAGCCACATTTGCTCCGAAGTAATTTTAAAATGCAAAAATAATAAAAATTTAGAAGCGTGTCAAATTAGCCATTTTTGATAATGTCCTACCCCTACGATGATATTCGAATAAATCTGGCTTCGGAATCGTATTCAGCGACCCAAAAAACACCTTTGGTGCATTCGAAATGCCTTACAGAATAAGTATCGTTTTTTTATTAGGTTGGAATTGTAGAATTGTTTAAATCCTTTTTACAGCTTATATGATTGAGGTTCTGATTCTTGATTGAACGAGTAATTTATCTTAACATACATTTACCTTTTTTCATCGAATTTCATTCGTTACATATAACTTTTTTTATATATTTGATTCGTAACTAGTAATATTTAATAATATCTGATTTTCAATTACATAATACCGATTATTATCTGATCTTGGATTAGTATTTCTAAGTTAAACAACGCAATTGTACCTGATTATTAATGTTGTCTTTTGCCTTCATTAATATGTTCAATTGATATCTGATTATAATTTTGTCTTATGCAATTTAGTTGTTTAACTGTTCTTACAATTATATTCTGTTATAATATCTATTATCGTATTCAATCCATGAATCTTTTATCTATATTTCAAAATATCTATTCCTTAATTGTTTTATAATGTTATCTGAATTTGAATTATATATTTCGTAATTGTCAATATTTTCATCTGAATTTAATTTATCTATTCAATTGTTCGATTATCCGACTTTATAACTATTTTAACCATAACGAGTTGATGTATAATTGTTCACAGCAAGTCAGGATTCGATTGTTTGTCTCGAATTCTACTCCCTGATGTTTTCGGATTAGAATCAGTAACTTCTTGTCATTCGTTATGGTTGATTTTTTCTCATTGAATTTGTTGAAGGTAACGCATACAGTAACGATGTTAATTTGTTGTTTTGCTGTGTGTGTTTTCCTCGCTTCGCATCTGGATCTTTTCTGTGTCGTATTTTATTATTTTCCGGGTTGAACGGCTGAGACGTTTCTTCCCTTTTTCCCGTACGTGAGTACAGAATTACCGGGCCGAGCTTCGTAGTATCCACTCATCAAGCTACCAGTGGCGGCTCCTCGAAGGAGGCTAAGGAGGCTCAGCCTACTCACCAATTTATCTTAATGATCATTCTCCATTTTATTTCCTGTTTCTCTGATAATTCTTTAAATTTTACAATTAATTCCCCGTTCTCAGTAGTTATTTTTAATCTGGCAACAGTGGCCAGAGGCTAGATTCTCTATATATCTCAAACGCTGAATACGTGTGGTCAACACAGTTGCCGTTTTCCAAGCAGTTCAATTGCTAGATAGGGTAAAAGAGCGAATATGGCAACACCCTATGGAGGCTAGCTTCTCGTACGGAATCGTCGGTCGAATGAAATACGATTACTTGCTACCGTCTTTCCGCTAGAAGAATGCGAGAATGCGACACGTGTCGTGTTCCGTTAGTTCTTGTTTTTGTACCGCGAGGCGAAGTAAGGTTAAGTAGTTATAATTTATCTAATCGGTGAACGTTAAAATGATGAGTGACTTAGTTGCTGGGTTCTTAGGAAATCCATTTAGTGGATTAACATATGATGTTTTGTTAAAAATAAACGGCCTTTGCCAGATTTGAAAGGATTAGTGGTGACGATGACAGGTATGTTTCAAAATCGAAATACACAATAAATTATATTTGCTATTTACATCTGATACAACTTCATGTTGGGGGCACTCGGGTTATGATGATTTGAAAAATTTAGCTCGTGGTATAGATAGACATGAAAAATCGCAGGAACATATCACATCGAGTATTAAGTTTGAATTAACTGGTAAACAGAATATTGTTAAGGGAGGAAAACATATAATTTGGTAGCCAAGAAACTACATTATAAATAACTTTTTTTATGAAATTTTAGATACTATTAAAGGTCAAATTGAGATTCGATTTTCCAATTTACATGAATTGAAGTTTTTCGACTTGACGAATAGAAGATTTTTCGAATCTTTTTCAAAAGAGTTTCCCAATACACTTTTAGATAACTTAGTTCTAAAATATAAATTTTTTGATAAAATAGCACTGCACAATGAATTATGGGTTATATACCAACTCGGATAAAGATATTTTAGGCCAGTACGACATTCACGCCGATATGATAAAATATATGATAGACAATGATTTGCAACAAGTTTTACCTCAGTTTTATAAACTACTTTGTTTGACAGTCACCATTTCTGTCACGTCGGCATCGGTGGAGAGATCATTTTCTACTTTCAAACGAATTAAAACTTACATGCCAAATACAATGGGCCAAAATCGTTTATTCAATGTTAGTTTAATATCTATTGAAAAAGATTTAGTAAAACACTAAAAACAAAATGATACATTTTTTGATAATATTATTGATCATTTTTCGCAAACTAAAGACCGTAGAATTCCGTTAATATATAAAAAAAAATAATAGAATTAATAAAAAAAAACAAAATATGAAAAATTCCAAAAAAAAGAAAAAATATTAAAAATCCAAAAAAAAATAAAAGACAAAAAACGAACAAAAAATGTTTTGCCAAGAGAAACTCTATACCTCCACGTTGGTTCTTGCTGGGTAACAATTAATTTTGTCACTGAAGTAGCTGGTACGGTCGCTGTGCAAAGGTTAAAAGGCTGTGAATAGAGTATATTTTTACAAAAACGTTTTATGTCCAGCCTCCTCTCAAAAATTCACGAGCCACCACTGCAAGCTACAACAAATACAAAAGAGTGCAACGTTTTTTTGCAGAATTAATTACATTTTCAGAGTTATCGGTTTTGCAACTTTCACTCTTGTCGTTATTCATTGCTCATCTCAACTTCAAATTTCATTTGTAACTATTTAATTTTGTTATTAATGATTCAATTGGTGGATAAAACAATTTTTTTTTAAGTTGAACTGTTTCTCTTATTTTCTCTATTCAACAACATCTATCTAACACCATCGTAATATTGGAGATTCTTGATTGAGGTATGAGGTTGTTTTTCTTATCTTATGAGTAAAGCTGTTGGCGCTTCGGGTACAACTGTCAATCAGGAATTGAAGGGTACATTTCATTACGATAGACTCTTAGAAATTTCCAGAATGAGCTAGTTGGGCAATTGAAGGGTTGAATCTGACTATTTAATGTCTTTTAAACCGGGAACCTTACATGGTTCACAGACGGGTCTAACGAAGCCAAAGTATACGCAGGCACACTCTGGGTGGAACTTTCACTTTCCAGGCTCTAATAGATGCGGAGAGTTGGACAAAACTACCTCTAATATCTTAGTAAGAACGTCCTGGCTCTCTTAGGCTAAAACACCTCGGCAACGCATACATGCTACCTGAGGCCGTAAGAGACATCAAAATTCTAAGCATTCTGACGTCTGCTGGACTGAGTTTAGTTTCAAGGGGTGCACAAAGTGGTCCAAGTTCTCAGAACTTATCCGCTTCCGCTTTGATTGATTCATCGAGCTCATGGGTTGATTATTTCGCATCAAAAAACCTGTCTTTGGACCTAATGGATTCCAATAGAATAATAGTGTGAGAATATAAGATGGATTTTGCTAGACGGTGCTTGCTTTTTTTGTTGACATTAAAACTTAATTACTACAGAAAACGTTTGATCTTTGGACGATGACGCGTAGCGAGATTATATATCGTCGAGTTTTCTCGACGTTTTCAGCCATTAGTGGAATTCCTTATACGTTGTATCATCAAAATTTTCACGTTCCAGTGCACGCGACCTTGTCTCATAGAGGAAATATAAATAAAAACTTTTCTTCAATTTGACATCTCAATATCCCCTTCTATCGTTCTCGCTGGTTTACTACGTTCTAAAAACATGATTGATTGCAAGCTCCTTTATAAGTTATCGACAGACAGACATGCTTTCTACTGTGGCTCTGATTAACGTATCGAACTATGCGTTAAAATATGCCCAACATTCGCAGATTCCACCGCCCATTTGATTCATATACGCTAGCGAAATTGATCTATGTTCCGAAACAAGGAAAATTTTAATGAAGATAGAACGTGAAAGGTTTTTGTTCGCCTGCTCTACGTTCTGCTTTGTCCATTCGGAATTCAAAGTGAACCCAATGTAACTTATTAACTTACCTATTTTGAATAATTATGATTGATTAATTTACCGCCACTCTACAATAATAACCCATCTGAGAATAAAATAGGATTGAGTCCAAACTGAATGGTAAAATGTAAATAAAACTTAAATATACTTTTTCATAACAATAATATCAGCAATTAGGTACTATAACAAATCTTATTTACTCATCCCTGAGTAAAGCATACTATTAAATGATCTGCCCATCTATGAGAGGAGTAGGGGATGACGTTTGGATAGAATTAATTAATTGTAGGTTCATTATATTTAAAAAATTCCAACCCTTCAAAGTGTTTCTATGAAATTCAATCATCAAACTATTGATATCCTTTTGTAGTGTCGCCCAACGTGGAGCTAGAAAACTTGAAGGATTTGTTGGATTTGTTTAGTGGATCGTATCGGTTATTATTCTCATATTGGATGTAAGATTGTTTCATTGGGCTCCCGGCATACCGATTGAAGGACGTGTAACATTTTGCCAACATTTGAGAATTAAAAAAACTCTTAACGTGTTTCTGAAACTCAGCTTAAGGACTGTGATAACTTGTTTCTTGTGTGTTTCAAGCTTCGATGTGGTCATTGTTGAATCAAGTGCGACAAAGAAGTACAGTAGAGATTCTGCAATAAGTTGGGACTTGGTAAAATACTTACGGTCGCTGAAAAACTGTAAAAATATTATTTTTTTTAACTGCCTGAACGTTGTGAAAATCAAGCTCAATTGAAAACATGGCTGGACACAAGTACTTTCTACGATCAGGTTTACAATTGCAAGCTATTAATAGTTTTATGGTACTTCCATTTTTTTCATATAATGCATAATGTCAGAGACCCGTTTCGCCTTCATTGAACACGTCCTCTGGGGCTTAATTTTTGTAAATTGCTAACAACTTCTCTTTTCAAGTTTTTACATCTTTGACATCGACCGATTTGTGACATATTTTTTGGAAGTTTTTTAAATATTCTGCCTGTATGTGTTCGAAATGTGCTTACACTGGAAATGTTTAAAGTAATTTATTGAGAATATTATAATTCTGTGGATCTAAACAATTGATAAATTTTGTTAACTGTCATATGGTGTTAATAACACGAATGAAGATTACGAACTGCTTTATTAATGAAAAAAGGCACTACTAGAATTCCCGATTCTATGCGATTAATTGTCCCACTACAGATTTTGTTCAATCTCAGTTTGAAATCCAAATAAATTTTCTGAAAAGCAAAGATTATTCCCGTTCACCAGTCTGGTGATGTTGGTATTATACTCAATTATCGTTCAATTGTGATATTGTCTAACTTATCTAAGATCTTTGAGATGTGTCTGTATCAACGCATTTATAGTACATTCTCACATATGATATCACCATATGACCATACCAACATAGATTTGTCCAAAAGAGATCTACGGTTACGAATCTTACTTGTTTGAACACGTATATTGCTACTGTTCTTGAGAACCAAGGAAACGTTGACGTATTATATACAGATTTTTCGAAGGCCTTTGATAAACTTGATCACACTATTCTACTAGGCAAGCTCAAATCCATTGAGTTTAGTAGAGTTTTTTGCTCATACCCCATTAATAGATCGCAGTTTGTGCAGTATTACAGTCAAAAACCGAATTCATTTATCGCCAAATCCGGTGTACCTCAAGGCTCAAACCTTGGTCCTCTACTGTTCTTGTTATTCAATAATGATTTGGCTAAAACCATAATCGGCATGAAACTAATTTTTGCTGAGGACTTGAAAATATTTTTAGAAATAAAGACCAATGATTACTGCTATGCACTACAAAATGATTTGAACAATATTTTTGAATGGTACGCCAAGAATAAATTGAGTCTCTTTACTAGTAAATGTTGTGTTGTTAGCTTCAGTCGTAAAGTCCATCGTATTTCCTTCGATTATCTTCCAGATTCAATAATCATTTCTAGTAGTACTACTGTCAAAGACTTAGGTGTTTCATACGATCATCAGTTCACTTTTAATCTACATATAAGTTAACTTTACGGCATTTCAAATATTTCAACAATTTGGAGGTACTACAAATACTATTCAATTCATTGGTTAGACCAAAACTGAAATATGCTTCTCTCATCTGGAACCCTCAGTATAAATTCCAGATTACACTAATTGAGAGCATTCAAAGTAAATGTTCGAAATATCTCTGGCTTAGAACTTTCAATATCTTTCCTAGAAGAGGTTTAAACCAACAATTATTATACTTTTGATTGTCTGACACTTGAACTGAGAAAAAGAATAATGAGCACAATATTCCTCCATAATTTGTCGAATAATAATATTGACTGCAGTTACTCATTAGATACATTAAATTGTGTTGTACCTAGTTTATCTTCTCACTGTCCTTTCACTTTTTACAATGTTAGGTCTTATACAAATGAATTACCAGATGTCCGATATTTGTAATGACATCAAACTTTAATGTTATTTGCTCACAAAGTGACCTATTTTTCAATAGTATCCAGGGTCTTATTAGTAGGTTATCTGTCACCATTTAATCTAAAAATTTAGTCAGTTTATCTTCATAACTAACAAGTCGGGTGGGTGGTAGTTAGGTGGTATTATTTAAGTAATATAAATAAAGTATTCTTATACAAAATCGAATTCTAAACACTCTTTTATTCTTGCCATTTTTCTCTAAAATCACAGTTAAGCTGCAAAATGCATTTTATATTTTAACCCACCACTTTGAATTTTCCCATTTTCCCGTCGGATTCGTAATCAACGACCCCTCAAAGCCCTTCTACGTAAATTCAAGTAATTCGGTTGAGAGCTCAGCGAGATATAAAATGGGGTTGCTACCAATCCCTACAGTAATAATTTTTAATTATAAATACACATAAATTTGTTATATTCAAAAACCATAGAAATTTTATTAATTTATTAATAAGATTACTTATAAAAAATTACAAGAATATACCTTTAAAACTTCACCTAAACAACGATAAAGAAGACAAATTTTTTCTGAAATAAAATTTTAATCACTAATAAAAAAACAAACATATTTTATTCATTTTTAAATTCAAATTATTAGATCAATTGAAATGATATAATGAAAAATATTTTTTTTGTAAGTTTTATATTTTTCTTCATACAAAAAATAATTAGAATAACAATCATCGAAACAGTACACAGCTTACATGACGGATGAATGTAATTTAGCAAAAGTATTGTCATAAATATTAACAGTATAAACCAAGTCGCCACGATCGTTACAAAATTTGGACAGCATATCGAAATGTGTCAGCATACATGTAGTTTTGCAAAACGTTTGTCTTTCATCGACGACCGGTTCACAAGATGCTTTGATCGAGTTAGGTTCCTTATCGGATTGAGAATTAGTGAAAATGACCTCGTAGGAATATCGTTTGGATTCGCCGGGGAAACCCAAATGATATACGCACCAAGTCATCAGTCCAGATTCCGAAGCAATCTGCCATACCAATTTGAACAGTTCACCATAAGATTGAATCAGGATGTGAGAGGATGACGTGACGAAGTTCAGATTTCGAAAATTCGGACACGTCAAAGTTTGACTGTTGGCGATGAACACGTTCTGAGGATGTGTCTGTTTGCAGTGGGCTATGACGCGACTATTGCGACCGGACCAACCGCAGGAGGTGCTGTGCTTCAACGGGCATGGTTTGATGGAAAATGGACAGAACGCTTCGTGGGAAGGCACCGTGTCCCCTTTTCCTTCGTAGAAGCATCCGTCGACCCTGTATCTGCATGGAAAATTCAGTTTGGCGTGCAGCTTTTCCAACGTATATGCACGTGATACTCCTTTGGCACTCCGACATGTTGGACAAATTTCCAATTTGTCGAAACAACTCGTGCAGAAACAGTGACCGGTTGTACACTGGCGAATCGGCGGGAAGAGATATTCGGTGCAGATTGGACATTCTAATTCAGCAAGTAGTTTTTTCTCCAGGTCGGTCATGATTGGATGATCTGAAAAAACAATAATTCTATCATCTTCAAGCATTGAAGCTACATTAAATAAAGAACACACTTACAAGCCTAAAACTGAATAAATCCCTGTAATTGATTTATTCAGTTTTAGTTTTAGAAACTGATTGTAATGGAAAGGTGATAAGGGTATATGATGAGGTTGATATAATATACAAAGTAAATCATATGTGTAATAATGCACCGTGAGCAAGGTTAGCTTATTGTTGATACATCATCCATGTCAACCTTGATATAAATGAATGTTATGGAATAACGTATCAACATCAAGGTATAAGGGAGGATAATTATTTATATATTAGGATAGAGTTATCATATGTTATGAACCGTTATTACATGTGTAAGTGTTATTTCAATAAACCGATAAACCCTACGATGATATAATTTACATCTTATCACACCACCAGTAATCACAACCCCTATAGAACTTGGCACCTGACGATCTCGGGTTATTATATGGCGATCTCTTTGCCATAACATCACAAATTATATTATGGCGTTCCTGCCAGAATCGCCATATAATAATCCATTTCATGATATATATTCAGACAACTCCAGGCAGAGTTTCCATATTGAAAAATTTGATAGATTTAGTCAATTTCAATGATAAAAATCCATTAAAAACTTATGAAATAACTATTAAAAGTTAGATTTTCACTATAAATAAATCTAACTAGTTTCAGGATAATACCGTAGCTTCAAACAGATATTATAAAATTCCAACTCACTACAGAAAGGGTATATAACTTCAATGATAACCTGTGAAAGAGTTCACACTGTGGATACTCTATGAATAAGAAACAATCTCTTTTATCCATAAAAAATACTGTCCAAGTACTGAGGACCTTTCAGCTACCAAATAGCCATCATCAGAGTAGAATAAATTAGAATCCAATGTGCCTGTTCAAATTTATTTGCAACTAGTAGGGTATATAAAGGATTACCCTCCGCTGGTTATGAATCTGAATTTATTGAATTTCTTTTTCGCTTATATATCTCCATTCCTTCTTAATCACCTAGATATTTGTCATTACTTTGTTTCAAGAATAATAAACTATATTATTCTTCTTTATACTTATGGACAAAATGTTCTTTATACCGATTTAGAAGATTCCTTCTAGTTTGGCCCACATGGCATTTTGAACACCACTCACAAACTTTGTCAAAGGTGTTGCCTAAACGTTTTTTTACCTTGTTCTTACAAACAGTTTTTGATTTCCGACAAATACGGGATTTACATAATCGATTGTGACTCGTGTTCAAAATGCCGTGTGGGTCAAACTAGAAAGAATATTCATACTCGATATAAAGAACATTTTGTCCATATAAAGAGAAATAATGGTTAAATCTGTGTCAGTCGAACATATTTGAAATACACACCATTTCTTAAGCAAGTTTATCACATCACTCTTGAAACACAGTAATAACAATTATCTATGAACTCAGATTCATCTCTTGATAAGGGTAATCCCTTATATACCCTACTAATTGCAAATAGTATTTTACAAGCACATTTTCCAATTTACCCTGATGATAACTACTTTGTAACCGAAGGGTCCTAAGCAACACTGTCCTTAGTGCATAACAGTGATTGCTCATCATTTTTTAATCATAATGTTACGTACCATTAACGTTTTGTTAACAATTAGTGTTTCCATGTAATTTAGAATAGAATAGATAATTTCGATTAATGAAATGTGTCTGCAGCTGACTTTTGTTTTTAAAATCTTTTAAAATTAAAACTGCAGAAAACATTGGATCGGCTGTGTGTGAAAGAGTAATGTATGGCTAATTATCAATTTGAAATGAATTTTATATAGTTAAATATAAGACATTATTTCAAGATTATACAATTCTAAATATCTAGATTATTTTATGAGTTAGTTATTCTATGATTAACATTTCATTTCTATTATTGACAACTACTCAAGCTTAAGATAATTCTATGGAATCTAAACTCAAAACTGTTACTCATATATGTTAGATAATACGTTATCTTTTTCAGGTTGAATTTTAAATAGACAATAGAAAGTGGTACTTCTTAATAACAGAATTTGGTTAAGTTTGAATTACATTATTGTAAAGCTTTGAAAGTCTGGAATCCATTTTGTCATTAACATAATTGTTTCTTATAATTTGTATACTTTCCAATATCAAACAATAGAAAACAATTCAATCCAAATTATTAATTGATAAACTGTCATGTTAATTTATTTTTGAGAAAATTTATAACAAATTGTACATGAAAATTATTTCAAAAATTTGTAGACCAAGAACATGAAATAAAAAATTTAAGAAGGTTCCAGTGGAACACCTCTTCCACCACATTTCAATGGAGACTTTGGATTCTTTATTTTACTAAGATTTAAAATTAAACTAAATTTTCGGTTTTACGAAATTTTGACAGAAGAAAATTACAAAATAATTTGAACTTCGAGTTGCCCAGCTTTGTTATGTTCATTTAATTTTATAAATGAATGACTATTAAGAGGAAATTGATTTGAAAACAATTATTTATGAAAAATCAAGTAAAAAAAATTATTAGTAATAAATCAAATGAAAACAAAATTTAAGAGTATAAAAAACTTTCCAAAATGTCTTTCTATCACCGTTTTATGGAGACTTTGGACTAAAATTTTGATACAAGAAAATTACGAAATAATTTAAGCTTCAACTTTCGCAGCTATGTTATGTTCATTTAATTTATAATTTACCAAAAAAATAGGAAAGGTCAAAATAAAAAATATTAAGAGTACCAAAATCTTTTCAATAAAAAAATCTCAGCTTTATCAAGCCTTCCATTGATAAATATTATTAATATTATTCGAATATGATTGATACACTCCTAGAATTCTAAATGTCCCATTTACGAAAGAGATTTTACATGCCAAACTTAATAATGAAGGTGAATAAATCAGGTCTATTTGATTCATGAACTTATTTTGACGCTACAAAATTTGGATTATACATAGTCTGGATTGAACGCAATTGGGACACAACAGCTTTGATAATTATTTTTATCTTTAGCAGCTACAACTATATATTAGTTTATTACTGAAAAATACCAGAAGTTGGATTGGTACAGCATCAACAAAGCTTTGATCAAATTCTTTTATTTACTCAATGTGAATTTCATTGTAGTTTCCGCTTTATATCAACAAGTGCATATAACGAGAAATTATAAAATTGAAGCGTGAATATAACCATGAACACAATGATTTGTAAAAGCCATACAGATAAAATACAATATTCTGATTATAATTATTAAACGATATTGTAGAGATTTTTCTGGATAATTATTGCTGCAATTAGCATGAATTCATTCGACTGGAATCCGTTTCCTTTTTGAAAATGTCTCTCATTCATTATGGAACACATTTCGGTCATGCGAATAAGGCAATAACACCAAATTGAGGTTAACTCATCCGTTGATAATGATTTTAAAAGAGATTTTTCGCAATTGGGATATGCATATTTCGGCCAATAAAGGAGTCAGTAGAGAGTTCTTTGAATCAACACATGAAAAGGGTGAACATCCCTTTCAAAATAAATAAGTATTAATATACATGCATATTTGACTAATAATCAGGTAATATTTCTCATATTATGCGAAGTAATTGCAAATATTATCAATTGAATTCAAATATAATTGGACTTACCAGACTGTGTTTTCGTAATTATTCACAAACGTAGAACTTTTAATAATTATAATGTTCACTGAAGAAACGTGAGGGACTAATAACTGAAAGCAAATTTATTTTTGTTAAATATAATTGTTCAGAATATGATCCCTACCTTCAGCCACATGCATTGTTCATTAGGCAATTCTGGGGAATTTAATCTAAAAGCGGCTATCAACACCAGCTGGGGGTAAACGACCCAAACAACCTCTACGGTTCTAGGTATCTGGTCCTAAGTAGAAAACCTTTTGCACTAATTCCGTAATTCCATCATATTCCAGAAGCTATGCAAATATGAGAGATAAAATTATCCATGAGTCACACGAACCATTATTATCGGTAATTTTTACACGAATATCAATGAACTAAATGAGCATTTAAATAATAAATAATTAATAATAATAACAATATTTGTTTATTCAGACACTGATAATAATTGTAGTAAATAAGCTACAGTATATATTATATAAATAGTAATCACATTATATAGAATCTCCCATAAATGTTAGACCTTCTTTTTGGATAGGTATGAGCATTTCCATATAGTGAGAGACAACATCTCAGATAAAAGTTTTTCAATCTGAAGACAAAATAGTATAACTAAATTATCGATTATATGGTACCCAATAAAATAATTCATTGGCACATACTATATAACTAATTCAGATTTAGCACTAATTAAAAGAAAATCAGTTTAAACATAAATATACAATCTATATTAAAATAAAATAATTCTTAATACTTGCCGAATTATAGATATACGAATTTTTGATATAAACAATTTAATGCATTTTAAGCGTTTTTAATATATAATGTTTGATTGTATTCTTAAAAAGTCTAAGTGATGTTATTTCTTTTCTTCTAAGTGATAAAGAATATTTTTTTGCAAGAAAGACATCTTTGACCTAACGTTTTTTTTTCATTCTGGGGATGTTGAAGGAATCTAGTATCTAGTGTTTTACTATCTTCGTATAGGGATTTTGTGCTGTATCTGAATGGCTTATACAATATTATTTTCAGAATCCATTTTTGACTAACGTTAATACTATTATTCAAACAGTGATTTGTTATTCCTCCCCAAGTAAGAATTTCATAATGCAGAATGGACTGGATTGAATATTGGAATCACTAAAGCAATTTTAAACAGTTTGAAAACGTTTCTGTTGATATGCTTTTGTTCACGGAATATGTAATAGACTTCATAATGTTTTATAGGATATGTTTTAGAGTATTTGGCTATATTTTCGTCCGCAGTTGTACTGTTCAGATGAATGATATCATTGACTTAGTTTAAGCTTTTTTAATAGCTATTTCTGGGAAATAGAGCTGTTAGTTTTTCCTCAATTGTTGTGAAAAATGTATTGAAGTATTCGTTTATGTTCCTTTTATCCATATTTTCTTTATTTTTTGTTGTTATATCAATGTTATTTTTGGATTTTTCATTTCCATTTTGATTTATTATGTATTTCCACACATGAATTTGATTATTTTTATCTATCTTACTTTTGAGATAGTTTGCTCTGGTTGATTTTAGCAATGAAACAAATATATTCCTGTAATTGTTACACTCTGTCTTAAGTTTTTGGTTCAATGGATCGAGTGATTTAAATATATTATTTCACAGACTTCATCAACATTCTATCGAGGGATTCAATGGATACTTGAAATAATCAGCTGGACTTTTAGTTCAGTCAATTAAGATAATGAAGGGCGGCTTCTGCCTGGAATGTTATGAAGGAGCTTTTTTGCTACATTCCTTCATAATTTTTGAGGTGCATAACAATAATTTCGACTTCACCCTGTAACTATCATATTCATGAAAATTATATGCGAATTAACATGGCAAATCGTTCATGTAGCTTGAATGTGCTTGCGAAAAAAAATTTAAATAAAATAACACCTGTCCAACAATCTTCCACACTCAATCAATGACAAATATGTATTATTTCAATATTAGATTGTTGTGCAAAATAATAGAGTTAGATAGCATCAAACTAGAAAAATGTAAAATTATTTGTAAAAAAGGATTTGTTTTAGTGAAATTATTAAATTGTATTCTTTGTAAAATCTAACACAATATGTGATTAATATGGTACAAATCAGTGGTTCTCTGTCTTAGAACGGATAATCAAATAATTAATAGTGCACTTGTTTGCTTCAGGCATTATTCCAGCTCTGATCCTGCAAATTTCAACAGAAAAGGTTGTCACTATCATTTTTGTTAATAAAATCCTCCGAGGAAATTGGGTAAATTTGAAAATCCTAAATCATTCCGTTGTTTATCCTGATTTCAATGACTTATCTGATATAAATTATGCTAAATCCCACAAGCTATTGATATATTTATGACAAAGATCTTGTAGTGAAAAATAATAATAAATTGAATTATAAACGTGTATATCCACAACCGACTTTAAATATAAAGTCGGCTTATATATAAATTCTCGGAAAATAGGTCACACTAATACATATGCTTATTATGTTCGTCTTTACGTACGTTTCTGTGTCATGATCATCATCAGGGGACGTATCAATGTCTAAGCCAAAATTTCTTAAAACTAATTGTATCGAGCACAAAGCGCTGAATCTTGAAAACGTGAGACATATTTTACATTACATTCCATTAACACATACAATTTTGTTTAAGTTTCTTAGCATGTAAATTCCTTTAGCAGCTGACGAAACAACTTGATCACAATGTTTCCTCCAAGCTAATCCTTTATCTAATAGTAATCCAAGAAATGATGTAAATTCACAATTGTTAGAGTCCGATATTTGTCTTGAGGAAAAATAGAAGGTCACAGGTTTTTTATTTTTTATATTCAATTTATTATGTGTAAACCAGTTAAGCAAATCGTTTCGACTCGCCATGAATTTTGTAAGTCAACTAAGTCTGTATTAACCCTTGATGCGGTTATATCATCTGCATATAAGATTACTTTACCTTCAGGATTTTGTAACGGTAAATCATTAAAGCATATTAAAAAGAGTGTAGGTCCAAGTATGGAGCCTTGAGGTACCCCTTAGGTAACAAAATAGACGAGTCAGTAGAATGCATATAGACAACTTGCGTTCTATCAGATAAATAAAACCGTATCAAATACAATGATGATTCAGAAAAATTATAACTGTTCAGTTTAGACATCAGAATATCAGTAGACACACAATCAAATGCTTTTGTGAGGTTACAGAAAATTGAGCCGAAATGTTCACCGATAATAAGAGTAAGAGGTTAACATTGGTCCTATTTATGGAAGGAAATGTATTCCTTGTTTTGTCGGTTATTAGTGGATATAGTCAGTGTCGGACTGGACCCCAAAAGGCCCCCCGGGAAATAAAAGTCAATGATCTACTACAAATCATCTACCGAATATTGTAGAACGTACATAGTTATTTGTAATCTATTGTTTGTTGTTTGGTATTCTATTTATGCAATTGTTTATTTATTATTATTCATTCCTAAATATTGGCATCCCGTATACTCGTGTTATATGTATGATATCTTTTCAAGCAAAAGAAAAACGTTTACCCTTCGTGTGCATATTATAGGTAAAGTGATATATGATGGTATTTGAACTAAACATAAAAGACAAATGCTTAAAAATTAACACAAATATATTTTTACAATAAAATTGATATAATATGAAACAGTATTATATCTATACACATTGTAAATATAAACTATACAACGCACACGACATAAATAGGTAAATTTATATATTAACCTATTAACAATCTATGGTAGTTTCTAGAGCTCATTGCTAATGCGTCAATTATATCGTCATGCTTCAACGTATCCAATATATCCGATTCTGAATTCATAACAACAGTGCTTGCAAAATATTTTCTCCCATCGTTGATCTTAGTTTTGACTTTATAATTTTCAGCACGGAAAAGAGTCGCTCGCACGCCACTTGTGTGCTTGATAAGGTCAGAATGTATCTATAAGTCGCATGTATATTTGAGAAGGTGCAAACATGCATAGTATATTCTCGTAACATGTGAAATGCACAATGAACACATCCACCGCATTGATCTGTATTTAAACTTAGGCACATCTCGGTTGGTTTGCGATTTATCTGACTACAGAATAGTTTAGCAAATGTTTTCAATTCATCATACAATTCAGATGAGGATATATTTATTATCTCGCATAACTTCTTGAATCGATCAGAATCGGGACATTCCCTAAAATTTTTCTAAAAATCGACGGGCCCACCAACAATGAAACGGCAGGGCCTACCGGGAAATCTCCCGGTATCCCGCCGGTCCAGTCCGACACTGGATATAGGTAAATATTACTTATAAATTATATCATACCAGAGAGAAAACTGACACATTGTTGCAAATTAAATGTCAATGGAATAATACTGAATGTCTTTTGTCTAAAAATTAACCGCACATTTAATCCAATTTCTGGATCAATCAATTTTTCTCAGCATGACTTTGTTTTACATCTAAACCCTTGGCAAGACTTGCGTCAAGTTAAATTGCACGGAATTTCTCTGAAGTTGCCGTTTATGTTTACAGTAAATTACATTTTTATACCATAATTGTAAATTCCCCTTTTCAAGGAAACGGATGTAATTCCATAACAGTTTTAGTTTATCCGCTCAAACTCCCAAGCCGAAATGAAGTAACTGAATGAGGGAAATGGAAGAGACCGTCGAAAATATACACACAACCGGAGACCTCGTTTCAAACAATATTCTCTCAAAATAAAGTAGATATGAAAGCACTTTCACAGGGAATCTCGCTGTTTAAGAACACCCTCAGGATAGTTTAAAACGGTGTCGAGTTTTTCAGTGCATAAAGGAAACCCCATGACTCCTGCAGGACTGCTTTTCTCCAGAGGGGACGTGGAATTCGGGCACGGCGATATTAAACTCCGAGGTATACGCTAATAAAAGAATAATTATCATAAAAAACCAGGTCGCTGAGTGCCCTTTAGGCAAATACGGTGTGCGACTGATCTAGAAATCTCATAAAAGAAACGGAATAAAAGTACTTGTTAAATTCTATGGCTCAATTTGTATTCATTACACATTTCTTTGTCGTTTTCGTTCAAATCCTGAGCGTTTAATTGTTTGAGAAAACAAACTCGCAACGAACTCTACGAGATGCTCTCTAACGAGCATTAAGTCTTATTCCTGAAGGATATGAACAAAATTTGAAACAATGTGGAGACTAAGGCCGGCGTCCATGTATCCGATTTCCGACGATGCGATATTGATCTAAACGTCCGAATTTTTCAACAATGTTTACGTTGTCGGATGAGTTAAATTCATTTCATTTATTGTACGATTTCGGACGTTTTTCTAACCTAGCTTTTCAAACCCAAGTGTATAGCCTGTGAAAATTTACTGAAAATGAACGTCATCAGCTACAAAATCGTCATAATTATATGGTAATGCAAATAATGTGTTCCTATCATCATTTTTATTATATTTGCAAAAATATAAGCAGAAACGTTCTAAAAACAAACGCGAAGATTTTGGAACACACATGTTTTTAAGATTCGCGAATAGTCTAGGCTATAAGCTGGGTAAATGAAAAACTTTTGCTTAGAAGGTAAAATCTGAAAATTGCATAATGTTTTTTGAAGCCCAAAGGTAATTCGTGATACGATAACGATATGACCTCGCCCCCCCTTCACCACCAAAACGTCAAAATTGGCCCTTTTCTACTCATCCAATATTAGACGTTATAAGATTCATTCAAAAAATCAAAATTGAGCTACGAAAATAGTGTCTAGGAGGTGTTTTGGGTCGCTGATCACGAATCCGAGATCGGCTACCCGGAAAATTCAACCGGAGACCAGAAAATAGGAATAATTTGGCTATTTTCCACTTATTTTTCAAACTTCTTATCTCCGACTTCGAAAATGGCTTCGCTGATCACAAATCCGGAGTCAGTTATGCGGAAAGCTCGACTGGAGATAAAAAAATCGGAGAAACTTGGCTATTTTCCAGTTATTTTTTCAAACTTTGTACTTTTTGCCTTCGAGAATGTGTTGTAGGGAGTTTTCCGAGTCGCTGATCACGAATACGAGGTCAGTTTTGCAAAAAATTCATCAAGAAGCTAGAAAAATCAAAACTCATAAACTTTTTTTATTCTGCATAACTTACTTCTGATTTGTGATCAGTGACACAAACAAGGAGGTTGTTCAGAAGCCATTTTTGAAGTTGAAAATAAAAAGTTTGGAAAGTAGCCAAATTTCCCTGATTCTCTCCGGTTGAGTTTTCCGGGTCACTCGAAGTCGTGATTAGCGACCCAAAAAAAACCTAGATACTATTTTCGGAGCTTAATTTTCATTTTTTGAATAAATCATATAACGTCTAATATTGCAGGGGTAGAAATGGACCAATTTTGACGTTCTGGGGCTAGGGCATATCGTTATTGTATCACGGATTACCTTTGGGGTTCATAAAACAGATTACACCTCCTAAACAAAAGTTATTTAATCGGCCTTTTTCCCCAGTTTACAGCCTAAATCAAAAATGCTGTTGTTTCTAATTATTTGAGAATGCTAAGCGACATATTCCAGAATTAAAATTAGTTGGATTGAAACTAACAAAGATTTATAATGTTTATTTGTTTGTTTCCTTCGTGAGCCAACATATCCTGGAGAAAGATCTGCGTACCACTGAGGTAACATTGGCAATTTGTTTATACATTTTCTTAGTACCTTCTACTATACTAATGTTATAATTTTAGGTACCTTGCTAGTGGAGACAGTATGACTTCTAATAGTTCTTTTTCGGATATTTGTACATAAAAATTTGATGCATGTCTCATTATGTAGATCCCACCCCCAAACTAGAATATTCAGATTTATCAGTGGATAGAATAACGAATACTATGACTGTTAGTAAATTGACTCTGAAGATTATATTCCTTCAATTATGCTTATATAAGTTGTCTATACGAGAAGACCATTTGAGTGATGAATCAATTTCAGCCCATATATGAGTCCCTTAAAATAAATTCGGTATTTGCTAGTTACAACATTTTTCAGGAAGTTCGAAAAACTGCCAGTAATTAAAATACGTATAATTTGTTTTGATATTTTGTTTTTAGATAGCTCTAGTGGCTTTGTGTTGGAATAACTATGCTCCTTAATTCTAAATCATACCAAAACTCAGAATTTCAAATACCCGTAAGTGCATATTTGTATAATTTTGGAACATTTATTTTCCTATTAAACTCATTTTTTCAAATTAAAGGCACAAAGTAAAAATTAAAAACATTTCTTATTAGGGGTATATTATACATTGAACAAATAAAATAAGGCAAGAAGACAAACTCCTAGATTCTGAGTTCTCCGTTTTTTCCTTCCAAGATTACTTCGAGTTCTTCTTGTTGCTGGCGAGTTTCAACTGATCACTAAATAGTGGCGCAAAATTGAAGATCAGGTTTATTGAACCAATCGTGTCCAAAATGTTTTTTTAGTAAACTAGAAATTAAAGATTTGTCCCTATTTAGGATAAGTTCCCCAATCGCATTTACTTTGAAATGTATACTCGGAAATATTTTTCTTGCACTGGAAAACCCACATCATTTTTTCTTGGATTCATCGAATTTTAAATGCCATTGAGCTGACCTTCTCATGAATTCAGATACTTCTGTTCTCCAATGAAAAATTTACCAGTCGTTGCCAAGCTTGAAAAGTTTCGAGTACTCTTGAATTATTTCTTCGTACTCTGTGCGATCTGTAATAACACTTTTTCTTCCAATATCCCTCTCCATGTGGACCCCAAACACTCTATCTGGAGGTATAAAGGATTGTCCAACTTCTGGAAAAACTATTTCCAAAGTAGTTATAGATTTTGGAGCTCAACAAGGATGCTAACAATTACTGTGGTGTTTTTGTTTCACCCTCTACACCTATCTGCTAAGGGCAAAATTTCATCTGTGTTCTGCTCAACATCATGCTTTGTTAATGTATTATACAATGTTGAAACGATCATATTTGAATTTTTGCAGTAATCGGTTTCCAACCATATATAAGAAAAACAGTATCTGCTGATAGTTTTGTCTTTGAATTACCACAAACGATGGTGAAATTGTATAATTTCCCAATTCCACAAGGTGTAACTGTGGCATTCATTATTAGGAAATATAACTATTATTGAAATTTTTTAAATAGGAAAAACGAGCGATGCAAATTACTACTGTCCTTTACAAAATCCAGACAACAATTAAATAAATCTAAGGCGCAAGCCATTGGTAAATACCTAGTTTTGCATCTCTTCGTTTTCAAATCCGTTTTTAGTGCAGAAATAGGGAGTTTTGAATCTTATTTGGGAAAAGAGAAAGCAGAGTTTATAATAAGCAAGTGAATAGTTCCCAAATATTACATTTCAAAAATTCGTCAAATACAGAGTTTTGCATTCATACGTTGTTTGATGTAAGATATGATTGGTTATTTTCTCACTGTTGTTGAGTTATTAAAGTTATCAGCTATCAGTGAATTTTCATGACAGTAATCAGCAATATGCATAATCAGATTAAAGTACAATATTAAATCAATTCTTCATAAAATAAAACAAAACTAATTAATCTACATTCTCACAAGTTAGTGAGGTAGCAAATAAAATGTCTTGTAGAAAAAACAAAAAACATCAGGCAAATATGGTTATATTTGTTTGTTGATCAATGTCAGGTATATTCAACAAAATTATGGAAAACCAATTAACCAAATTTGGATAATCAGATATCAGAATATCTTGCTGTCAGATTGGCGTATTTTCCACTATCTGAGAGCAAATTCCTACTAATCCCTTACAATCTGCAAATTAGGTCTTCATAAAATAAAATCCATTCGGATGAACAGTACATTCGTTAATATTCAGGTAGCTAATGCGAGTGAGATTAAAATTTAATCCCTAAAATCGTATTGCGAGCACATTATGAACTAATTCCGTAAGAAGCCTGCTAGAAGACACTCTCCGTTCAACATAATGGAAATGTTTATGAATTTTGAAAAGAGGATGAAGGTTAAGTGAACAAATTAGTCCTAAAATTCCGCGAAGAGTTTCGTTCCTTTATTTTCTCGAGAGACGTGCAATTAGAGATTTTCTACCTAGCAGTGAGATAAATCTTTCCTGCTACTTAATGCGAAATTTGAATGGAAATTTGAAGTAGCTTGTACTTTATATATATCACAAATTAGTTTCTCTTAATCTCCCATTACGAAATCTTATTTTGCTCCGCATTTGGCTGGCGGATGATTCATATTCTTTCAGTTTTATACGAAAGAACCACTACATATTAATTTTAGTTATACTCGTATTGGAGAACATTGAAATGGAACAAACTTAAGGCATTAAGATGTATAAAATGAGTATTTTTTATTATATTGGGCACTAGTATCTTCATGTACATGTTTTTTTAAAAGTAAAATTCAATGGAAACACTTTCGCGATAATATAGCAATAATAGACGGAGTCAAGTTAGTTGAATGTTTTATAATTCATATACTAATATTTATGCATTCCGAATTGAATGTTTTTTAATATTTATATTTAATTGTGTAAATGTTTCATGATCATTACCTATATACTTTTTGCTTGATTGATATTTAATATATGTATTCAATTCTTAATTGAATTGATTTTTAATAGTTTGATTGTTATTGACTAGTTTGATAGAATACTGTATGTCTTGTACTGTATTTTATAAATGAATAAATTGGAATTGGAATAAAATAAACTTGAAGATAGTTAACAAAAATTGATGAATTGGGTGTTACTATTGATAGTAAGTTAATTTTTAGTGACATACAAAATATAATAAGCAAAGCAAACAGGAATGTAGGTTTTATCTTAGGAACTACCACCTTTTTTCGGCATACTGATTCTATGATAATGTTACATAATTTCTTGGTTTGAAGCCATCTCGAGTTTGTGTGCGTAGTTTGGAATCCATAATATTGTAAGCATATCAATATAATGGAAAAGGTTGAAGAATTTTCTTCATAACATACTGCACATGAGCATAATTTGAGACATTATAAACTTCCAAAAACTCATCAAGAAGAATAACATTTTATGTCACTTTTTTGTTCAAATTATACAGGGTGTCCGAGGTTTCAGTAACAGAACTTCAACAGTCGATAGAAAATTTGATTTTGAGAAAAAAGTTTCCATTAACATATATGTACAGACGCTTAGTTTTTGAGATACAGGGTGTTGAAATTGAAAAAAAATTTCGTTTCTTGCGAATATCTCCAGAACCATTTTTCGTACAGAAGACAATATTCGTAAGCATTTTCTTCTCATAGTAAGCTATGTTTTGTGCGATACAAAATTTTTTTACTCATAATTGGTGAAGATTTTGAAGGGGTAGTGGGTGTTTCACTCCCCAACTTCCACGCCACTGAAAAAAATACGATTTTGAGACAATTATTTGAACCGCCAATGTTTTTTACACAAAAAAAGTGCTCTTGGTTATAAGCTCTAAAGTTGATCGTTTCCGAGAAAAATCAACTTTTATGTTGAAGAACATGGTAAATTCTTACTGATTAAACAAAATTTATTCAAACGTTAGAACAAGTAGCAAAACCAAAAAATTGACCATGTTTTTCAACATAAAAGTTAATTTTTCTCGAAAACGGTCAATTTTAGAGCTTTTAACTAGGAGTACCTTTTTTGTGTAGAAATTATTGGCGGTTCAAACGGTTGTCTCAAAACCGTATTTTTCTCAATGGCGTAGAAGTTGGGGAGAAAAACATCCACTACCCCTTCAAAATCTTCACCAATTATGACTAAAAAAAATTTTTTATCGCACAAAACATAGTTTACTATGAGTAGAAATTGTTCGCGGAAGATTTCTGTACAATAAACGGTTCCGGAGATATTTGCAAAAAACGAAATTTTTGTTTCAATTTCAACGTATCTCAAAAACTAAGCGTCTGTGCATATATGTTAATGTGAAATAGGAACTTTTTTCTCAAAATCAAATTCTCTATCGACTGTTAGAGTTCTGCTGTTAAAACCTGGGACACCCTGTATATAAAATATAACTTGATCTTTAATTATAATATCACGATCTCCCCGAAAGTGTTGAATATGGTATACTACGGTCTCATTCATTCCGTTTCAAATTACGATCTTCTATTCTGTGGTAATTCTTTGAACATGAATAGGGTATTCTTTGCTCATAAGAATATTGTTCGATGTATGTTGAATGCTAAATTGAATTGTCATTGTAAACCACTTTTATAAAACTCCAATTGTTTATTCTTCCATGTATGTACATCTATCAGTTGGTGCTGAATGTTAAAAACCAGGAACACATTCACATTAGAAATAATGTATTTCACAGATATGGAACCCGTATAAATGATAATATTCAAGTACCATTCTCACGTTTATCGGTTGGACAAAATGTATCAAGGTATAATCTGCTATAACTATTTTGTGAATAAATATGGCAATCATCAATTGAAAATATAAAAAAAATTTCTATACACATATTTACTAAAACATGCATTCTATTCCATTGAGGAGTACCTCAGTACCTAATTTCCAGCTTACATTGTAAATTGAATGTTTTATAATTCGTGTACTGATATTTATGCATTCCAAATTGAACGTTTTTCAATTCGTGTTCTAACATTTTTATTTGATTGGGTAAATGTTTCATGATCATTACCTATAAATATTTTGCTTGATTGATAATTAATATATGTATTCAATTCTTAATTCAATTGATCTTTAATAGTTTGATTGTTACTGACTAACTAGTATGTCTTGTACTGTGTTTTTATAAACGAATAAATTGGAATTGAAATAACATAAACTCGAAAATAGTTGACAAAATTGATGAATTGGGTCCTACTGTTGATAGTAAGTTAATTTCTAGTGTGATAAATAAAATATAATGAACAAAGCAAACAGAAATGTAGGTTTCATCTTAGGAACTACTAAATCTTTTCGGAATACTTATTCTATAAGAATGTTAAATAATTTCTTGGTTTGAAGTGATCCCGAGTTTGTGTGCATAGCTTGGAATCCATAATATTGTAAATATATCAATATAATAGAAATGGTTGAAAAAAATTTCTTCATAACATACTGCATAATTTCAGACATTATAAACTTCCAAAAACTCATCAAGAACAATAACATTTTATGTAACTTTTTTGTTCAAATTATGTAATAATCATATTGACTGCAGTTACATCCTTATTAAATTATAATTTAACATTAAATATTATCCATCTAGATCAAGACCCTTATTCTACACTTCTTTTTATCGCACCAGTTTGGCCAATTTATATAATGCATAGGAAATATAATTTATACTTCTCACAAATTGATATTATTCAGTTCATCCTTCAATACAATCAAAATTTATTCCAATTATATGCATTCTTTATATTTTTTTCAAATTTTAAAATGTTATTTTTGTATTACATTTAGGATTACCACCTTCTCTACTTGTTACATAATTATATAGTCATAACATTCTTAATTTATAGTGATACACTTTTATTTGATTGTTTAAACATCCCTTCTTGTATGACCAAATTTGTTAATAAAATAAAAATTACATGTATTCCCTCATAATAATGAAAATAATATTGATTTGCTTTCAATTAGTAAAACCATATTATATTTGGGGATATTACCTGTGTTATTGATGCTAAGTGAAGTACGGTATGATCCCGATTCCAACAAATCACTATTGGGGTGGGGTATTAACAATACGAATTAAAAAGGGCTTGAAAACTAGCTGGAGTTAACATTATCATCTTAGTTTGTTCGGAGTGTGAACAGTTTAGTTTTAAAATTGACAACTCTATTCTTGTAAGTATATTCATAATTACTTATTGTCATATTGGATTTAACACAGGGGAAATTCCATTCTCTTAAATTAGGCCCGATTTCAAAATCGTTCACGTAACGCAATTTTCAGTTCATTATCTGTACCAAATATAAACTTTATCTTGTCGAAAATATCTACAGAGATACAATCTTACAATTATATTCTCAATGATTGCCATATAATATATCTAATTGAATACTATGTTTCTATCACTTCACTTTCAATTAATTTAACTTGAGCTATTCAGTAGAACATTTAACAGTGACCCGAATGGTTATTAGTAGAATATGTGTTTGCGAATCTATAATAATTTTTAACATAAACGCCTGCAATTTGATTGACGGAAATAAATAGCAATAGAACAGTTATTTACTAAGTTAACAAAAACTGAATTCATTTTATAAGGGTTGCTTGCGAATATATATCAAGGGACTAAAGTGTGACTTCGAGGAGTATTCAGAATTAGCGTTTTATATGAAATTGTGTTAAAGCTATTCTTCTGGTGGAAAATTAATAATATCTCACATTGAGTTCTATTATTTTAAAATTAATTAATGTCATAGAAGAAAGTAGTTGGCTAGTTTCTATTGTTTTTGATTCTTCCAATCCGAGATTTAATCCTATATAAAGGAGTAACTGTGATGGACCTTCAGTCACTGAACTGAAGGAATTAGGTGCAAAAAATATGTAAGTGCGTGATTCTAACTATTTTTCTGCTTTATAATCCCACAAGGGAATAAAATGATATTCTATTGATGTATACTTATTTTTAATTCCTTTTGTTAGAGTAAAGATGGGAATTTATCTCGTTTTGAGTTTTTATCACAGATTTGAAATTATTGTTCATCTCATATTCCGAGAGAAATATCAAATGCTAATTTATTTTATTGATTAAATACAAAAGTGAAACATCAATTCTTATAACAGATGAAGTCGAATCGAAGTTTTATTGTATGTTTCATTCAAAACATGTTCATGAATTATTCAATATACTCAATGCTAATTATCAAGCTGAGACCTTAAGTATGTCAAAATCTTTAAGGTACTGAATAGTCGTTTTCGATAAACATTGAATATTTAGAAATTGAAGAATGACATATTCGGAACAAATATCAATTCATTAAATCTAATGAATATTTACTACTCAAAAAAATCGGTAATAATGGTCCATTGCCGATGATAATTCAATATGCGATCGTGGCTATTGCTGAAATTCAAGTGACAAATGATCAATAAAATATTTCAAACGACGAGACAAAACTGATATTAGAATGACAACTATTTTGGGAGAGGTACATTTAATAGTTAATAACACTTCAAATAAACTGTAGATGAATGAAATTACTTTTGAGCAGAAAGATACAGACAAATATGATAATGATTGGTTTAGATTTTTTTTTGTTCAACAGTCGTACACGACCCCCTGTGCCCCCTAGCTGGATCCGCCACTGAAGATGTGGGGGTTATCTTATGGAAATGAAGTGTTCATTTCATCATAGATCGTGCAAAGGCATATTTGAATTTTTGTATTTTGTCAACATATTCAATTTACTGAATTTTAAGGAGAATATATAATGCATTGAGTGGAAATATGAAATCTTGCACACTATACCGAGAGTTCCACAGTTTTTGACAAAGTTGACAATTCTTAGTACTTCTGGTATTACCAGAGATGGAAATATCGATTTCCACATATTGGGACACTTTGAATGTAAGGTTATTCTCTTTCTAGAAATGTAAGGGTCAATATAACGTAACAGCATTTTAGTAATCAATTGCATATCGTGATATATGACGAGAAAAAAAAATAAGCCGTCTCTGCAAATTATCATATTGTCAATAATTATAACAGCGTTTTACAGTTGCCTTTCCAACTTCGACATAATTAGTGAATTCTCTTTTTAATACTCAAGTAACTCAAAATGTTCACACCAGATTCATTCAATCTAATATTCCTATATGAGTAACCTTTTTTAGAGGATAAGGGTGATTATTTCTTATTTATAGTGTAATAGTGTATCCACAGTATGAACTCTTCCATAGTTTAATAGAAATTCTATTCGAATACAATACAGTATGAACTATATGACTATAATAATAATAATTAAAGTATAATAAATTTATCTTAATGTTCCGGTAGCTACAAGAATTCCTCTATATCATATAATTGGAATTTCTTGTGGCAAGTAGAGATACCTTTGTATTGTATTCAATATGTAAGAAAGAGCTAAAGGAACTAGTACAAAGGCTTAGGCTATTACATTGTTATTTTATGTTAGTTTTACGGTGTCGTTTTGATTACCAAAGCTCCGACGTCTGCACAATTTGATAGCTCTGCAAAGTTTAACACGTTTTTTTTCTCAGATTATCATGGCCGACTTGGAAGCTTTGCTTATGGAAGAATTAATATGCCCCACGTGTCCAGAATACATGTTTCCACCGATCCAACAATGCGCGACTGGTCATACCTATTGTGAAAGCTGCTTCAACAATCTCAAAATCTGCCCGTCTTGCAGGGCACCCAAAACAAAATCCCGCTGTTTCGTTGTTGAGAAAATACATGGCGAATTAACTTTCAATTGTAAATATGCCATCGACGGTTGCAGTCACAAAGCCAAAGGGTATATCATCAAGGCGCACGAGGAAGTATGCAAGTTCTCCGGTAAAGCTTGCCCTTTCAGACTGTACGAATGTCCGTGGAGAGGTAAAAAGGACGATATATTCAAGCACTGTGTATCTGATCATCCAAGGAACGTTTTTACGGCAACTAGTCAAACCCTGTCCTGTTCGAATTTCAAGGGTCTCACCGATGAACCTTTCTCCGCTGTAATATTACGCGCTTACGGTGAATTGTTTCACTGTGCCTGGAAGAGAGAAAGTCCTTCGGGAATTATGAAATGGTGTGTCTATTTTATCGGAGTCAGTAGGAACCATAATAACTATAGCTATGAAATTGTATTTGAAGGACCGTCGGATGAAGATAAATCTACCTACTCCATGGTTGCGAAATGTGAAATTTTGAATCACGAAAGTGAAATGTTCAGTGATAAAAATTGTACTTTAACACATTCCGATATGATAAGTAAATTTTGTGATGCTGACGATGACCTCATATACACTATTAAGATAATTAATAACAGTTTATCTAGGAACGATAGGAAATAAGTTAAATGTTTTTTACTGACTCCCGAATAATGAATAATATTCAAATACATAGTGAATAATTTTGTTTATGATGTAGAGATGAAAATTTTAAATAAATTGTGACCTTACGTAATGTTCTGTATCTATATGTACATTTTGTTGTTGTTTATTAAATGATAAAACATTACCTATCGCTGTTTCTAGTCCCCAAGATTTACAATATTGAACCATTTAGGGTACAGATTAATCATGGTTTGCAACTGTTCAATTTAGATAATACTGATAATTACTTATGTAAATTACATATTCACCGCATAACATAAACATCAAGTTCAATGTTGATTGATTTATTTGAAGATTACTTGTGAATTTGATAGCAGGAAGGGTAAAGCCTGACATGCTGATAGCTGGAATAATTTTTATTAATTAATAAACTATTAAGCGGCTTCTTGAATTTCGTATTAGAAACATTAACATTTCATTAAAGTAACACATAATTGTGATTTACATACACTTGTTATCAGTAACAATGGTCCACATGATCAAAATGATACATAATTTATATTTAATTATGTATTATGTATATTTCTTATATAAACCTGAGGATGAGGGTCAATTTTACACTGGATTCAGTGTGCCTGTAACCAAAATTTCATAAGAATATATTTATGAATAAGAAAGTTACGACAACTTATAATTCGAATACTCACGAAGCTAATAGTCACAAAAGAACATCCTGTATGAACAGATAACCGTTGGAATCATTTCTTTATTAATTGTGATGATAAACCACCACTGGATGAACAAAATATTTATCAAGTTAAGTTTGTTAAATTATTCAGTTTTATTAATAATTAATTGTTTAACTTGAATGTGATTCCGTTACTTTTATTAAATGTTTATGCTCTATTTTAAACATTTTGTTCATCCTGGGATGGTTTATAGCTACAATTAATGAAAAAAAAAAAATTGCCATTGCTATCTGTTGACACAAGATGTTCTTTTTTGATTATTAGCTTAGTTAGTTAGTTTTCAAATTATAAGTTGTTTTCGTTAGTTTTGTTATTAATAAATATAATTTCATGAAATTTTGGTCACATCTATTTGGAGGGTCTTTGAATTCAGTGGAGTAGTAATTTTTTTAATAAAAAAATCGTTAATAAAAATTCTCCATTCTCGACTACGAAAAATTATCGAAGTATGTCCTGAAAATTAGAATAAGCATTTTAAATTTTAATAAACTATAATAGAGTTCACACTAAAAATACTACTGAAGTACTGAGGATCTTTCGACTACCAAGCAGCCATCATTAGAGTAAACTAGTTTAGTCTGATGATGGCTACCAAGTATGTAAATAAGTAAGTGGCCATCATCAGACTAAACTAGTTCACTCTAATGATGGCTACTTGGCAGCCTAAAGGTCCTCAAAAAAAAGTATTCCTAGTAGATAAGGGTGATTATTTCTTATCAATAGTATCTTAAATTTTGCTCCGCAATACACCTCTCATTACTTGACAATTAAAAAAATTGCTTAAAATCGGTCAATAATTTTACAGGGGTGTTTCCAATCTAAATGGATCACACTGATCTTATAAAAGAGTTTACACTCTGGATACACTATAAACAAACAAGAGGATGTACAATGGGCAATCAACTATCTCCTTTTTTAACCAATATTTAACCAGTTCCCTAAATTTTGGCAAGTCTAGATTATGTTCGCGATTATAAGTCAAGTTTTTGATTGACATTGATTTTTTAAAACGCTCAATAGCCAATTTGATTCACTCAAATTCAATGTGGAAATATGATGAGGTGCTTTCTTTCCTTGATATTAACAATATAAAAGATGGTAATTACTTGGAATTCAATATATGCAGAAAACACATTCAAACAAATAGGTATAATCCTGTGGAATCAGTTATATCAACATGAATTAGCTCCATTTAATACTCTTGTTCATATAGATTATTAAACGTCCAGCCAGAGAAAGTATAGCAACGAAGTTGAGAAACTTCAGCAAATAGCGTTGAACAATGATCACTACAAATCTGTGATCAATAACTTAATTAATAAACAAAACAGGAATTGGGAATGCATTCAATTGAAGAAATTAGAGTTCAATAAAATTGAAAAGTTCCACTTATCAGCCTTCAGTAATTAATAAATTCCATAATGGCTCAATCTAAAAAATCGATTAGTGACGCTATATATAAAAATATTAAAAAAAGGTTCATCGTAGTGATCATTCTACGCCATTGGCCTTTCATATTCTGCTGGCTCTGCACTGAGTAATAGCTATTTATAGTGACATTCATTACATCAAATTTCAAATCATTTAGCACTTAGCCAAAGACCCTTGTCCACTGCCACCTTAACAGACGAGCTTCGTCTGCACTCCATCTCTCTAGGGACTCATTGCAGCTAAACCTGTAGACCGCCATCATTGCGAGATTCCTCAGCATTATTGATAGGGGTGGCATTCCCAGCAAGGCCCTCAATGCTGAAGTCGGTGTACTCTTCCTAGTAGATCTAATGCCTCTGAGGAAAAGTTCCTATACTCTTAACAGAACTCTGTGGGCTGTAACCAACTAATTTTTCCCCCATACGAGGACTGCATGACCGAGTCTTGGGATAATAATAGCTGAATAGATCCACACAGCTGCTAAGGCCTCAAGCCCACTTCTTGTCAATTGCTCTCTCATACTGTCTTATGGCATTTTGGCCCCTAGTCTTCAGTTGCTTCTACCAGAGTAGTTTTCATCGTCCCGGAGAAGTCAACTGGCTCGCCCCTGATTACCATCTTCTTCAGAGGCACAATTTTGTATCTTCTGGAGGAGATGATAATGGTAGTTTTCTCCGGGTGAATGAGCAGCTTGTTCTCTCTACCAGATTTGCTGCCAGAGATCAATCTCTCTCCCTAGACGTCCCGTTGGAGTGGGTGTCGCTTTCATTCTCTCGAAGGTTAATATCCAGAAAACTGGCCTTCATCAGTAGCTCAAGTGTCTCTTCTGGGGATTTAGTGTAGCCCCCATTTTCTTTATTCATGAAACGCAGACCACTCCTCCGGTTGCCTGCCAGTATCATGGCTAGTATTGCCGTGTCTAGGATGGTCTTAGTTCCAGAGCAGAGATTCTCCCAAGAAATTCTTTCGGACTTTCACAAGAGGTCCTTATATTTGTTTACTTTCGTATACAGTGCTGGATTATAGCATAAGCTTGACTAAGCTATAGCCTAGGGCCTCGACATTTTGGGGACCTCGCGGAAATTGTAAAAATTAAAAATTAAAAAACTAATACTGACTATTTTTCTGGGAAAAAATAACGAAGTAAAGAAATTACTGAAATATAAAAGTTTGCGTATACCTAACGACTGGTAATATCTAAAAGTAGTCAAGAATTAGTTGATTTTGTATTAAAGGCGAATAATTCGCGCTTATAACTACTCTTCATCTTGGAAGTGCAGTGCAGTGGCAAGTTAAAACGCATTAAAAACCCTTTGAGGACAAATATGCGACAGGTTAGGTTGGACTCGCTTGCACTACTGTGCATGGAAGCTGATGTATTGCGTCGAATCAGCTTTGATGACCTGATAAAAGATTTTGCGGCTAGAAAGTGCAGGAAAGGATTGTTCTAAGTAAGTTAGATATAAGCGAATCATTCAGCGGATAAGTTTCCAAAAGTGCAATTGTAAAAGTGATCAATGTAGTCAGTGCCGTGCGGTGTATTTTTTTCAGTATGATGCAAGTCTTCGAAATGCCGCCCCCATATTTGTGATTAAAAAAAAACTACAGAAAAATGTGAAATGTGAAATATATTTTTATAATATATTTTCAAACGTAACAATTTTCTATAACATAAACATACAGATACAGACTTATTTTTCAATAGTATTCAGTATCTTATTAGTGTGGTTAAGTGAGGTTTTTCATTTTATTTTTTATTTTTATCACCATGTAATTTAAGAATTTAGTCAGTTAATTTTCATTATTCCTATAAGATAATATTTTTGTTGTATATTTCTTGTTATTGTTTATATTATGTTGCTCTGTATTGTTTGTCCTATAATTGGGTTGACCTGTTGGGTATATATATACTAAATAAATAAATAAATAAATAAATACATAGACTATAATTTCACTGTTCGAACTTTACATTTGCAAATTCCTTAATGAGGGATGTATAGTCAAGAGAAGCCAGCTAATGTACATTCAATAGAAATCACTGCCTGATTTGTAAGCTTTGACTTTCCGTTATTAGGTTGAAACAAATGTTCACTTGTTCCTCGAAAGGCTAAGCATTGTGAAGCCAATAGTCTAATTATTGCAATAATTCTTTTAAGAACTCCTCTCCAGTGCTGAATTTCCAAATCCAAAATTTTTTGATATTCGGCATCAATAGTTTGGTTCTTTTTTGAACGAGTGTCACATTTTTTTCATTGTCTGAAAGAGTTTCTGTGATTTTCAGACTTTTCGTGCATTGTGAGCGCACGTACAAGATTTCCCCAGTCAGAATAACCTTTTTTAGACCAATCATGGGAAGACGAATTATCAAACAATATGCAGCAAAAGCAAAAAACGGCATCAGTTGTGACAGAGTAAATCAACCAATTTCTCTCAACAATTTCACCTTGCAATAATGAGAGGGTGGAAATTTGCGCCTTCCTGTGTTGATAGGAAATTTCAGTTCTTCAACTTGATGTGGACCTCTCTCAACTATAGTATCTGACGAGTTTTGGATGCCATGCAGAAAATATTCCATAGTGCAGGATCGTCAGAGATCTTGTCTAGTTGCTGGAACTCGCTGCCTTTGCTACCCTGCTCTTGATAATCTTCTGGGGGTGTGATTTCTTGGCTTTCTTCAACAACTTATTTAGGAGGTGATTCAGATAGCGCTAATGAGTCCACCACATCCGAAGAGGCTGATGTTGATGTGGATGTAGACGTTTCTGACTGAGGCTTAGGGACCAAGATTTCTTTCATGACATGGGTTAGCTTTCTTCCTTCTTCATCTTTCTTTAAGCGTTTCTTTTTATATTAGCTTACAGACAGTGTTTTCCTTTTCTGATCCACGCTGTTATAAGAATATCAATTACCTTATAATATGTATCGTAAATTAAATTTAAACTTGATGTTAAAATCGATAGGAATTACGCACTTAAAAAGCTAGTATTCAATTCTCTTACCTTTTTAGGCTTTTTAAAACATAGGTATTTAACAACGTACCATAACACGTACTGACACTTGTTGAAGAGTCTGCTGTTGAAGACCAACTAACATGAAAATCAAATATCGCCATCTCAAAGAATAAGTAGAAAACGTAACACGTGTAATTTTTTTTGTGATACATGCCAACTACCGCCAAGCTCTTATTAAAAGCGGCCGCGCTATCGCGTGCGGTAGATCACAAACACTTTGCGCCCTCAGATAAAAAATCTAACGGCGCCGAACGCTCGCCTTTGCAAATGGTACCGACAATAAGCGCAAATGAGTAATATTCATAGGAATAAAATACCTGCATTACAATTTTTTGTTAAATGTAGTCCGGTGATTTTGCGTTTTGCTGCCCCCTGAAAGTGCCGCCTGATGCGGTCGCCTCTTTGCATCATAGCACCGCACGGCGCTGAATGTAGTTACGCAGTGTATATTATGTCAAATTAAGAAGACGTACGAATAGTGTAAATATTCATTTATGTACTTATTTTCCTGGCAATAACCTTCTCCACGATTTAGACCATCATATTACTCTACAAATTATTTTATTCTATGAATAAAGAGTAATTAAAAAAAAAGGGGGGAGGGGCCCCCAAAATCTGTTGTGCTTAGGGCCCCTCATAGTATTAATCCGGCCCTGTTCGTATATAATCCAAGGCAAGTGTTATTTATTCATTAAAATTGATAATATTTTTTATCCAGTTTCAGGATACGTCCACATACTTAGCTAGGGTATTATAAAGTGGACATGAATGAGTCGATGAATATAGAACAAGAAGTGGAGTGAAACAAGTGGGTAAAGGGTGAATTTGTTTTTCTAAAAGAATATCGAGGCCCGTTTACTCGTACATTACGGCCCTTGCGGCGAACTACAGTGTCATCTCAAGTCTGGTCTGCAGCAACAAACGGCCCCATCAACTAGCAAACGTGACTGGAATTCTGCCAAACTAATAGCGAATAAAATCCATTGCTTAACTTTCGTAATATACCTACGTGGCTGGAGGTCTCTATCAACTCGAAATATCACCTTTTATCTACCGAAATGACCGAAATGCCAGGCGAAAGGCCCTGTAGTGGTTTTATTTACATCCAATTTACTTTACAATCTGCTGAGATCCACTAACTTCAAAGGATTCAGATTTAAATGCACGTGGAGTAGTCGAGGCACGACTTAAGATTTGTATTCTTTTTGCGGAAGGAACGTAATCGTTTCCATGTTTTTACATTTGGAAGCTACTTCCCTTCGGAAATTTGCATGACAAAATTATATCTGCATCGATTGTGTTTCAATTTTATAACTGTTTTTGCATAGTTTTATGAGATAAAATTCCTTATCGCAATTTTTGCCTTACAGCATTCAATCCTTAACTTCAATCAAACATTGGATAATAATAATAATAATAATAATAATAATCTTTATTTCAACATGGTTTGTCTACATTTAAAAAATAAACATGAACAATACAATATTAAAAAACGTCGTAGTAACTGTATGTATATACACTTCACCAAATATATATACATATATAAACAAATAATAAATAATATAGAAACACTATCACCATAAAATGTTAGCACATAATATACAGACTTATTGTTCTAAAAAATCTGCAGCTGTATAAGGTTCTAAAGTTATTAGCAATTTAGTAACAGCTGCTTTGAATTTTTTCAATTCCTTAATCTCTTTAATCTGATTTGGAAGTTTGTTAAAAAGCTTAAGGCTCATGTATTCCATATTTTTTTGATATAATGTTAAGTCAACCTCTGGGTAAAGATATAAAATCTCACGAGTTTCATATATTTGTCCGTTTTCATACTCTGCCGAATAGTGTTTGTTTCTGAAGTTGAACATAAGACTTTCCGAGATATAAAGTGCCGGAACAGTTAAAATATTGAATTTGCGAAAAGTACCTTTACAGGAGTTTCGATGCCTCAGGCCATAAATTATGCGTATTGCCATTTTTTGTAGAATCAAAATCTGTTCAGATTGAGAGCTGTTGCCCCAGAAAGTAATCCCATAAGTTATCAGAGACTGAAAAAAGGAGTAATAGACAACCATTAGAGTTTCCTTGTCCACCGATTTTTTTAAAGTTCTTAATACGTAGTTTAGATTTAAGTCTGTTTGAAAGAGATGTTATTTGTTCATACCAATTCAAATTTTTGTCTATAATAAGTCCCAAAAATTTAGTACTATTATCTACGTCAATAATTTGGTTATTCAAAGTAAGAGTTTTTGGAATTTCAATATTCGACTTATTAGTTTGAAAAATCACATACTTTGTTTTTGACTTGTTAATTACAAGTTTATTGACTTGACACCAATTTTCAATCTCTGTCAGCACTAGGATCAACTCCTGATTCAAATTCTCAATATTGTTACTTTTAATGGCAACATTCTCGTCGTCCGCATAGTTTATCGAGGTATGCCCACTTTCCGATATTATTATAGGCAAATCATTGATAAATATTAGAAAGAGAAGAGGCCCCAATATAGAGCCCTGTGGCACTCCCATTTCAATATATATTTTTTTGATATGTATTGGTTCTGGTCTGAATTCATTTCTACAACTTGGTTTCTATCTTTTAAGTAGCTGACTATAATTGACAACTGTTTCCCTCGTATACCGTAATTTTTCAGTTTTTTGATTAAAATTGTGTGATCCATACAATCAAAAGCTTTGGATAAGTCTAAGAAAATTCCACAAGGTATCTCTTGATTATCCAAAGCCTTTAACACAAATCTAGTAAATTCGAAAACAGCTGTCATTGTACTTCGGCCCCTAAGAAAGCCATGTTGACTTTTGTTAAAAATTTTGAATTTTGTAAAAAAACCTACTAATCTGTGACTCAAAATATTTTCTACCAGTTTGGCAAACGAAGAAAGTAGGCTAATAGGCCGATAGCTACCCAAGTCCTCGCAGTCTCCTTTCTTATACAAAGGCTTTACTATTGCTACCTTTAAAGCGTCGGGAAATATACCATTTTCAAATATACAATTTATAATATGACATAATATTTTTTGTATTTTTGTTAATGAGAATTTAAGAATAGTTAGGGGAATGCCGTCAACACCAAAACTAAATTTACTATCACCTACTATTTATTTTTTAATTTTTATTGTAACGTTATTATACTATTAAGAAACCTCTTTTGCTTTATTTTGCCCCACGTTATGGTGACAATTGTTATATAAACTCTTTACTTATTTTCATTCTTTAATTATTATTTGAATTAATTTGATTATTGATTTGAATATTTCAATGTTTTGAATTCTACCGGCTAGCTTTCTTATTGTATTTTGTTTCTTGAATCTTATGTTTGTTTTGAATTGAATAATGAACTTTTACCTTTTTATTTTTATATGGAATTAAACAAAATGTTCTTTGAATGTTAAAACTTTTAATATTTAAATTTCTATGACTCTAATTTATCTCTGGTATCAATTTTTTAATAATGTTATGTTCAAATAGATCTATGATCTAACCTCAAAATTATTTACTATTTATCTTTGTTTACAAAGTTATAATCTACAATCTTTCTTTCAGATTACAGATTACAGACAGATAATAATACAATGGAGAAATAATAAATAAACTTACGTTTAGTTTATATCCAAGAATATGTTTTAAAATGTAGGCAATGTTCACTTGGCTTGATCTTCTTATTAATTTGATAATTCACTTTAACCGTAGGTACACAATTTCTCTGCTATTCACAATAAACACAGGTAAACTATGGTTATTTCTTCTGAAATCAGGAACTGTTGAAAATTGTTAAATTAGTTTTATTCTTTTTATTAAAGATACAAAACTCCTTAATGATGTTTGGAACTTTATCGAAGGCTGGCTATCGTTCGATGTTACGTATGAATTGTAGGTTATTGTAACCTTTAAACTTTGTTCGGAGACTTGTAGAAATTATTTATTTGCTTCGGTTACTTTCAACTTTACGAAGCTACTGGAACACTTGGGTTCTCCGATGTTTATCCAATAAACTAATGTTATGGAAACTTTAAGAGTTGCTTGAGTACCTTGACTCTTCAGATGTTGATGGCTAACTGACTTGGCTTGTCTTCAGATGCCTTTTATAGGCCTTCAAAACCGATGCTACTTGATGTCATATTCAACCTATGAGGTGCTTTCTTTACCTATCAAGAATGCTTTTATGATTGTTGCAAAACTGACATAAGTTTACATTTCAGTCTGACGTTTATAATCCGTCTCGACCAATCAGAATTTAGCATTCTATAAATTTTGAATTATTGGAGATTTTCAACTTATTTTGAATGATGATGATTCCTTCTTTTTAAATTAATATTGCCTTCATTTTTCCACACACTTTGGTATAAGATAACCTATGATTAGGTTATTATTAATATGATTATTCCAATAATTATTATAAATTTGACAGTTTTAATTCTTAAAAACTAATACATAATATAATATATCAATAACATTTCTTTAACATTATATAACTCACATTTACTAATCCTAACTTATATCTATAACATTTTTCAATAGTTTGTGCTATCTCATGATAGTTTTTTGTAATCATTTTAATTATGATTTCTGCCTTCGTAACACTGTACATTCATTCACTTTCACTGAAGTTCTTGTTTTACATTTCTAAATCTAATTACATTGTTGTTTATTATGTTTTACATTGTTTATTAAATTATACTAACTATTATTTAACTTTTAATATTGTTTTTAATTCCATATAATATCTTTTTATTAATATTTTCTGATTTTCAATGTTCGGTAAGTTCTAATTGTTATCATTTTTGTTGTTTAGGAAATTAAATCATAACAATACATTACTATCTCTAATTGCTTGAATAATCTTGATAACAGTTTCCGCTATTGAAAAGAGATTGTTACTGACATCTGTGATTTAAAGGCTCAAATCGATTATTCTACTAATTATAATTATTGTTATACTGTTTCAAGCCTCGCATATCCCATGGAATCGCAGTGATCGAAGAATCTGATGTCGACTGGGACAATACTGGGACGAAAATTCGATTCATTATTGGTCCAGGAGCGTTCTACTGAACTCATGAAACACTGTGTTGATTACGAGCCTTGTGGTGGGGTGCTATTCAGAAATCAACTGTTGTAACTCAGTATAAAGCCTATATATCCATCACGTTTGCTAGGGATCTATCAAAGGTTGTTAATTTAATTGGATCATGATGCAGGCTGCATTCGCTAAGGACTACCTGTTATCTGCATAAAATCGATATCGTCATAGCTGGTGCGATTAGTATAATCTAGTAATATTCCCTCGTGATCAATTACTTACTAATATAGTCTTCGTGTGACTCGTTTTGAAAGTTACTAACTGTGAAGCGCCACGTAATCAGTGAGGAAGCAATAATACTTCATTGATTGGAATATTGTGAACTTCATTTAATGTTAATACCGGCAAGTATGAGTATTTCCATTTGATTTCATTGAAAGAATCCTACCGCGAAAACAGCTGCGTCAATTATTAGCAAATTATGTTATATATCGGTACACTGAAAGAAAGGAATATAATGCTTCGAAAGTATTTCATGACTTCCACATACTTATCGTTCTTGAGATGGCCACATGTCTGTTATTCTCCCTGCTAGTTGTTACGTTATGAATGTTTTGTCCGTCCATAAAGAGTCATAAGGCCTTCAAATGCATCAGTACAATAACAGATTTAGAGTAACAATAGTTGCTTATTCTAGTGTTTTAAACAGTGTTTAAGAATGTTTAAGTTTCTTAAGTGGATGAAAAGCAAATAAAACAGGATTGCAATACAATCTTCACCCCATAAACACAAGTCCAAGCTAGACGAATTTATCAAAAAAGGACATTCAAACGTTACACCGAATTTTCGTTCTAGAACTTGGTGAATCTGCGAAAGTTATGAAGCGATGCGGTGTGCTACGGCTAGTTATTTATTGTGTGTTTATTTTGCTCGGAATGCTAGCTAAAATAGAATAAATTGAGTGTATTCTTCCCATTACTCCAGAAATCTCTGAGGAACCTCAAGAAGCAATTTTGCGTTTGTTACCATTGAGCTTTACGAAAAGAATTTGCTGAATTTAACAGCTGAAGAAAAAAACGGCTGATGGGAGTAATCAGTGAGGAAGTCATGCTTTCATATTTATTGACTTTAATAAAACGTACGCGACTTCATCAATGTGGATCAACTATGAAAAAATACAAGAACATTATTCTGTCAAATATGGCAGATTGACTATCCTGAAAAGTGTTTCTAAAGGATACAAAAGCAAAGGATGCGCAAACGAGTTGGAGGGAGAACATATCGAAGCATTTCTAACATGTGCTCCTGATGAACAGGTAAATATTTATTTTCTAGACAATATTGAGCATAAATTCTGAATTTTTTCAGGTTGAATTAATAATGGGAGTGGTAGATGCATGTACATGTTGTGAATTGAATTTGAAAATCGAGGACGTACAAGATAGGCGTTTCTATCAATGATGGGAGCCTCTGTAGAAAGTACATTTCGCTAAGTCCCAAAGAGTTGCCACACCGCAGATTCCTTTAACGATATGTAAATCAAAAATTTATCACGCGGGTTGTTAAAATTAACATATCAGGAAAAGAATCTTCAGAAGCTGCTTCGTTATTAAACCAATATATCGTGGGAACTTCACGAGTCGTGCTTCAACGATTTTCAAAAATGTCGAAAACAAGATGCGTATAGTGTACAGTTTCGCCTTGAACTTTACTTTTCATTGGCCTTTGTACATCGCCAAGTCTTTTTCCCACATTTCGCAATATGATCAAGTCACAGATCTAGCAACTGTTGTAACGTTTGGACGTTAATAATTTTATTCAATGGTCATTTATCATTCCGATAACTGTGAGATATTCAATCTTAGAAAGAGACAACCTTGACTTCTGTAGTTTGATAGCAAAAGTTGAATATTTCAATCCGGTGGCAGGTCTCTGGAGAAACATAATGGTGAGGTTCAATGCGGATGTAAAGACCGACATCTTGAGTGTAACAGTGGACAAGTTAAGATCGATGAAGATTAATTTTGTTATTCCCTAGTAATTCGCCAACTTGAAAGTTTACAAAGTTGTAGGTAGATGTAATTATGATATCTTGATCATTTTAATTACATAATATCAATGTGATATCCGCTATTTAATTTTTCTAATTTTCATTTATCGAACTCATTCTTGCCAAACACCAAGTTCAATTTTTTCTTGTATCCTGTTGAATGTAATTGAATGCAAAAAAAAATATATTCATTTTTATCATCACTAACTAGAGTAATAAATTTGTCAGGTTAATTATCAGAATCGTTCATATCATTTCATTCTGCTTGTCTAACCTAGAAAATGAAGGAATGATCTGATTGATGTGGGTGAACATGGATAAAGCCTAATTTCTCAGTTACTGCTTTATGGGAGTGAACTTTCTGATATTACTTGGACATTCAGAAACGACGATATCACCATTCCTAGTTTCATAACTCTTATTACAGTAAAATGATAAATAATTATATACTCTTTCAGATTTCAATATTATAATTTGATAAATTGTCATTCTCTGCTCAAATAATTTTCTGTAATTCATTTATCCTCCTTAAGATTTTAATTCCATTTTATAATTTTGAAAATACATTTTTGGTAGATAACATGATTAGTTGTGGGATTATTTTGATTGTTCCTGCTGATTCGGTTATTTGTCCCTCGAACTTGAGGCCAAGATGCTGCTCGCATTGCTTATATTTGAAGGTTGTTGGAATAACCAAATTTTCATGATCAGCAGTTTGTGATCTCTGTCGAAAATTATTGTCACCTACACATTAACTTCCTCGAACTTCAAATTCATATATCTTTCATAAAATTAAATATGTAATTTCAATTTAATTTAATCAAATTACAAGAGCTCTGATTTGTTTCACTATTCATTCTTTCTAATTATCATTCTTGTTAATTTATTGAATCAAGTTTCTTTGTAAAGATAATTTTGTTCTCAATTATAGTTTTTCCGTATGCTTTCGTAAAGCAGTTGGTGCTCAAAAGAGACAGTCCTATTTAATGAAGAATCGAAGGATACGTTTCAATACGAGGCCTGACGTTAATTATTATCCTGCGATAGTTATGGCCATTAGAGACACAAAAGGTTTCTTCAAAACCTTACACTGTACATCTCAAAACTCATTTCAGTAATAAACAGCTGTAAGGTAAAATCTAAATTAAACTTCATCATAAAACAAAAATTCCTTATTCAGTCCATAATAAAAGCAGGTACCTAAAGTGTTAATTATCTTACCCATCCTCATTAGGGTGTTTCCGGTCGAGCAACTCGGATCTTCCTTCGTCTCGCAATTCGCACGTGATCTAGTGAAAATTTTACCTGCCGTCGAGCAAATCGACGCTGGCCTAAAGAATATATCTGCCAAGGTTCAAGTCAATCCGCCTCACAGTTTCGGAGATTTTGTGATGACTGAGTCAGTCATCATTCAATGAGTGTGTACAGATTTTCTTACTGAATGAACAGCAGTTGCATCTTTATGGGCATACGTTCGCCGTTCATAATATATCAGGCCATGAAAGGTGCGGAGCAATTTCGATTGAATCGATATTCGTGTCCAAAAATGTGTAGCTGGCGCATTATTCCCATTTATAAAAGTTTATAAAATTCCTTTACGACCAAGATTCTAAATTGAAATCAATGTTCGGGGCCGAAGACGATGTCAACACGAACATCAATTTTATTTGTAAAAGTTTCTACTTTTTTCGGCTGACAAACCTAATTACCGTATTTCGATTTTATGGATAGACTTACGTGCTTCCTACGTTCGCAGGTGATTTTATTTATGTCTCGACTTAAATAAATACAATTTGCAATCAGGATCCACTTCATGTTTTATCTATTCAATCATCTATGTTTCGATTATGGGATAGCGAAAGCTATTAAATATTTCGATTAGATAAATCTAACTGCTGATTGATTTAGGTTTTCATTTTGAACTTAACTGAGCTATCGAATAACATAGACAGATTTGGATTCAGTGAGTTGGATTATAACAGGAAAAATCACCCTTATTCACAAAAAATACTGTTGAAGTTCTCAGTACTTTAAAAATCTTCAATGGATAAGGGTGATTGTTTCTTATTTATAGTGTTATAGTGTATGAATTCTTTTATTTTTTAAATTTATTATTGTTTCCACAAATTTTCTCAGGAAATTTGGTGATAGTTTGATAGAGAATATTCACTAGTGTAAATTAAATTTCAAACTAATTTGGATTATTTCATTTACTTTCAGTTTATTTATAAAAAATAGTTGACACTGATGCCTAAACTATTGCTACAATTTTTTTGACATAATTTTTCACTTATTAATTTGGTCAGTTGCCATGATAAATTATCGGTGTAATTTGCGAAAGTGATATTCTCACCTTTATTTCCTAAAAATACTGTTGAAGTACTGAAGACTTTTCGGCTCCCAAGTAGCCACCATCAGAGTAAACTATTTCAATAAACACTGCTCTTTATTTCCAGCTTCGGATAGTATCCCTCGAGGAAGCTGAATATCCAATGTTCTAATCACATAAAGTAACTTTTTCATGCTAACATCTGGTGAACACTACAATTGTCTGTAAATAACAAACACAAATAATTTGTAGCATTTGATATAATAAGTGGTTTAACAATTATCTTGAATAGTAGACTTCTGCGAATAGCTGATCTTGAAAAGATCTCACAATAGCACGACTTGTTGCAGACGTTTCGCCAGCCATTACGAGTGACATCTTCAGGGCAGGCTTGAGGCTTCAATTGAAACTGATTCTACTGATTTCTGTAGCCGTATTCATTGTAGGAAGAAATCCTTCACGCTACACAGTTCACTGCCTTTATTCCGGTACTGGCAGGGTCTAGCCTACTGTTGTGTGCTGATATGCGAACTGGAATTTTCGAGGATTGCTTTTCAAATGTTGGGAAGGTAATATCCTGAGTCACGGTTTAAATTATTTGGATGTTTTAGCATTTCTATAGCTTCAAGGATTTTTCTCTAATAGAAGTTTGAGGCTCGAGCTAGGATTTTAGTATTTCCTTTATGGCTTTTTGAATCATGGGAGAAATTTTTCGATAATAAGACAGACGAAGAATGTTTTGATTCTGATTGTAAGAATTGGGGTTGAGATAAGTTGACAGCTCTCTGGTTCAAGGGATTTATGACTGATTGCTCTTGGGCAGGGTGGTGGTGGGCTAAAACCAATGAGGTATCTATCGTAGCGAGTGGATTTTCGATACACAGAATGTCCTGAAGTACCTTATATATTCGATACATTTTTCAGATATTACCTCAAATATTCAAGTTCGGTTTATTTATTTATTAACAACTGTATCACTTGTGTCGCTACTAAATCACTAGCTACCTAGGGTTGAGTGGTTTCGATCATAACCTAATGGCTAACTGATAAACCTAATATAAGCTTTGAGTATCTGTCACGTAATGTAAAATTCAGAAACTTCATATTATTTATATAACCCAATTTTAGGCACATAAAACTTCCTACTGATTCCCAAGAAACTCAATTAATTCAATCATTTTATTTTTCAGCATTTTTGGGTAGAATGAAAATAACAATATTCTGTCATTAAATCCAAAAAAGCTGAAACAATTTCTCTAGCATTGATTTGGGTAATAGTCTCACTGAAAATCGAAATACAACTAAATAACGAGATTCTAAACAATCCAATGTGATCGTTCCCAGCTTAATGTCAAAGCTTTAAATCTGGCCCTAATTCACGCGTCGTGTCGCTTTTCTCTGAAATAGATAAAATTGACAAAAGTTCTCTAGAGAGTGGACCCCGACACGGTGCTAGTATTTCATCCGATTGGGAACCGATCAGAAGCGTTTCATATGATTTATGGCTTTTGGAGATTCCATTCCTAGATAACAGATCTTGTTGGTGTTTCTCGTCCTTCTCCTATATTCACTGGCATGAAAACGCTCCATCATATCTGAATGTTTCGCACTCAATACAGCGTTTAATCCATAAATTCTGGAGTTATTCTAACTTTTGATCAAATCACGTGAAAATTGGATTTGGAAACAATCGATCAGCAGATTGAAATTCCACCATTAACTCATCACCAGGCAGCTATGAGTATGCTATGAAAATATCACAAATGATAACAAGTACAACTCAAAGCACAAAACGACGTGAACAAAGCTGCTATTTCAACTTTGCAATTATAATCTAAGTGTATTAAGTGACCATATATCATGCATACTATTTTTTAACAATTTACTGAGAACTGATATAAAAAAATGTTTACCCTAATTTAAAACTTCACTAGAGGAATTTATAGTAAATGATTTTTCAGACTTAGTTGCTCAACTCTGATACCTACTGGAGCATAATTATCTGAACTCTTTTATTATGTAATCATTGTTTCTCTGTTTTAACCTGTAATTTTCAAGTAAATAATAACCTATACAGGGTGATCATCGCGTACGTGTACAATCTTCGAAGGGTGAATCTTTGACTAATTTCGAGATGAAAAGTTCATATAAACATGGGTCTATAACGGCTAGGTTCTTGAGATACAGGGCGTCCAAAAAAAAAGAAATTTCATCTCAGTTTTTGACTATATTTCTGTTCAGTAACATGGCAGTTTGACGAAATTCGGGATACTGGGAGTATCAAAGATGCAAAACTCAAATATTTACTTGGTTTTTGTTTAATGTTAGAGGGCGCCACATACAGTGTTGTACCACATGTATAGAAATAACCATAACTTTTTTGTGTCACACTGTATGTAATTTTTGACTCAACAGACTCATTCTGCATTCAATTTTACATACAAAAAGTACTCCTAGTATTTGTCGCTGAAATCAGCCGTTTGGGAAAAAACGGGTTTAAAGTTAAGTCTGCGTTGGAATTTTGTGAGTTGAATTTGTGATGAAATGTATCTTTATTGATTGTATTGTGTCGTGACTAACTAAGATCATTCACAAGACTAAGACTCAACTATTCCTGCAAATAAGTTAACAATATTTACAATAATTGCTGAAAATGACCACCGCCTACTGCAACGCATGCAGCAATTCGCCTTAACATCGATTGACGTGCTCTCTCGAATATACCTTATGTCTAATTAATGATGGCACAAGATTCAAATATCCTGTTTCTTAAGTCTTGTTCATTTTGGACTGCAATTTTGTAAACTAATGACGTCAAGTAATCCAAAAGATTCAAATCGGGTGATCTGGGAGGCCAGGCTTGCGCTCCTGCTCTTCCTATTCAACTGTTAGAGTGATTCTCATCCAGAAATCGGCACGCCACAAAACTAAAGTTTTGTTTTTCAGTTATTGTAATATGAAAAATGGCAGTTTCTATGAAACTGGACCAATGCCAAAAAGTAATGACTGCGAAAAAAGAATGTCAGGTTGTTTCGTTTGGAGTATACAGGACTATAAATAGAAGTGTATAATGGTGATTATTTCTTATTTATAGTGTTATAGTGTATCCACAGTGTGAACTCTTTTATAGTTTATGAGTATACAGAATATTGAATTGGCAATGCTTTTCATATACAATTGGACATAAATCCTGAAATACCTCATGAAATTATATGTAAGCCCATATGGTAAGTATGGGGAAGATATGCCTAGAGTAAGTACGGAATAATATATGTTCTATCTGGAAAAATTGCTTCACCCTAGTAATATGGAACACTCTGTACATATGAAAATAATTGCATCACTTTGGTCTCGTCAGAGTTTTATATTCTTGTGAATCTGAACCTCTGAAAGTATAGTAGATCATTGATGAACACAATGGGATTCGATGCCCCGCCATAGATCAAGTATTCACGCACATTCATCCGAAGGTTAAACGTTTTGAATTGAGAAGTGCAGGTATGAGTATTACAATGCGTGAATAGTTGATCCATAGGGGCATTGAATCGCATTATGTTCCATATATAATTCGACATAACTCCTGAAATACCCCATAAAATTATATTGCAAGTGTGGGGAAAATATGCCTAATGTAAAAACGGAATAACACATGTTCTGTTTGTGAAAAATGTATGTTTACTTCACCCTAGTAATATGGAACATTCTGTATATACGAAAATAATTTTGGAAAATTTTCAGATGTCTACAAGTTTCGTGATTTTGAGAAAAATTCGTATGATTCAAGTCTCGATTTATTACAATATACGTGAATAAAATTTAGCTAGTTGAGGAATGCATCTCCAAAAATTTCAAGACTGAAAAATGTTCACTGGAACGAGAAAGTAATCTGATAATCTTCGGAGTGACAACACAAATTTAATCAGAAGTTATACATTGTGATCGAAATTCCATTGCCATTCAATGGATTATAAAAATCCCTAAAAATAATTTCTCACAAATGAAACACTCTCTGTATATCATCGAATAGCCAAAAGCACAGCTTAGACTGATGGTTTTCTAAATCCCCTTCCTAAGATCCACGAGTTATGAAGTTTTTTTTTATAAAAACGTCCATGAGGATTTCAGTTGCATGATTGATATTAGAGTATTAACATAGTAGGCCATTCCAAGCCTTCAGAAACTAAATATAGCATGTTGATATCGTTTCATAAATCCATAAAATTGCAGTATGCAGAACGAAAAGAACAAGAATCATTCTAATATTGATGTTGTGAATTTATTTTACGTTCATGGAGAATGTCATAGAATTATTTAATGAACTTGTCGTGTTTTCAACGAGTCATATCCGAACTGACTTTCTAAATTATAGAAGCACCAATCTTAAAATTTGGAATCACTGCAAAAAACATCACTCGAAACCTGTAGTTGTAGATGGGGATCACAAGGTGTATTTGCTATTTCCACTCTTACGCTACGAGTCCCCGTTCAGCTGTTTCAAATGACTCGGTTTGCCTATCCTATATTGGTCGAAGTCTTTCTAAATGTTTTAGGTAAAGCTTATCTTCGTAACAAAGATTGCTGAAGACATAGTTATTTTCTCAGCAGGGCAATAATTTGTAATAACTATAGCAATATTAACACCAAACACCGGTACTATACCAAACCCCTCCATTTTTAAGTTCGTATTGTAAGCTACCGCTTACTAAAATGATATCTTCCCTCAACTCACACTCTTATGATGGGAACAGTGCATCTAGGGCTGCATACTCTCCACTCAGTTATTGTAGATTCTATTGTATGTAGTCAATATGATGCATGCAAATAGTCTTGAAAATGAATATGTTCAAACGAATATGATTACCTGGGCTCATTCCATACTCAATTTGCCAATAGTCAACTGTAGATGTGGATTTCATGAATTTGGCTAATTGGTTACAGATTCTCTGGCTGTGAAGTGAATATTTTACTGCTTGTGTATACGTGACGCATATTCCCTTTTGAATACATGATGTGTATTCAAACATATATTTATCTGGCAATGCTCTGAAATATTTTGTTCATGTTAATTCAATAATAATACTTAACTTTCTATCCGTGTGTTTAATTGTATACTGTGGCACTACCCCCTGCCTACCCTGAGAAGCCACCGCTGCTGGTTACTCACTTTCATTTCTTGTTATGTGATGAAATCGACCAATTCTGAAAGCAAAATAGCTATTCAATCTCTATAAGTTTTTGTTCTACAGCGAACTGAAAGCACCTTGCTTTGCACATTTGTCCGCCTCAAACGACATCAACTGAACTAAATCAAATTTCAGAGACGCTTTTGCGTTGTGGAAAAGCTAGCTTGTATACAAGAGAGAAACAGTGATATACGAGTGTATTTTAGCCTATAGTTCTTATATTTTATCAGGAGATATTCTACGATTTGTTTGTTCTACTTTCGAGTTCAACCTTGTTTCGTTTCTCAAGCGCAGAGTCCAATTCCTTTGTAGTACTGATGGTTATTACGTTGAGTCGCTTTGTGGTATTATTTTATTTGTCGCCGTTCTACTGTATCATTTAATTTTATTCTGCAGGTAATTTGTATTACATATAAATTCTCGGGAAATAGGTCACACTAATACATATGTTTCTTATTTTCGTCTGTACGAACGTTTCGGTCTCACGACCATCATCAGAAGACTTATTATGTCTAAAACGGGATTTCTTAAAACTAATTGTATAAGCACAAAGCGTCCTTATCGCACCAATTTCAATTAAAAATGCCCACGTCGCCGAAACGAACAGAAACACGAATAATCGAAATTGTAACACATCAATGTTATGAGTATACTATATCAAGAACCCACTGGTTAATAATATTCTTATAATATATGAATACATGTCAACAGAGTCAGTTAACGACTGAAATCAAAAACATTACGTTCAAGTATCTACTTCCGAACCAGATGTTGAAGCTTCATAAGGTTATAAGGAAAGGTTGTCAGATCTTATAAGAAATTTCACTATTTCAGCAATCTCCCTAAAATACTCGTATATTATTAACATTATAAAGACGCATGTAGGAATTTGCAAGAGTTTTAATTATTTAAAGTAGTATAAATCTGACCTAATGACTGAATATCTGTTCTATGATATGAATATAGAAACAACGTCCAAGGAAATTAATAGATGATCTACGAGCACGGATGATTTTTTATAAATTCATTGAAATGCGATGAGTCCCTCACATAAAATAATTTTTTGATATTCTATTGTTAATAGATTTTGATAAATTATAGGTAGGTGCTTTAATATCACTTACAATGGGTTTTATAGGTATATCACTTTTATGTAGTTTCGGTAGCCCATAGATTTGAGGTGCCTGTAAACAGTCACTTCCTGTATGAGTGGATCGAGAAGACATGGAATGGAAACAACAATATTCCATCTCACGTTTTTCTGAGGCCCTATGTACGGGAGCCAGGAGATCCTATTCGAACATTTAATAGAAACCCCAAACATCATACCAAGTAACGACGCTTACAGCAATAACCTGCGTTGGGTAATTTATTGTTGAATGAATATTTTGTAGTCAACATTTAAATATTGCATATCATTGCGAGATGATTATAGGTGTGAATATGTATGATATATTGAAAAGTGAATATGTATCCTGCATTCAAAAGGTACCTAAAGACGGATTCAGCTACACCATTTAATTATAAAATAGCTTCATTCAATAGTCTTGTTCATTGATTATTGAACGTTCCTTTGAGCCAGCAAAATTATAACAACGAAGTTAAGAAATCAGCAAATAGCGTTGGACAATGGTCACAACAAATCTTTGATCAATAATTCAATTTATAACAAAAAGAAATTGGAACACAACCAACTAACCAAACCAAATCTTTAAATAGTTCGATAAAATTCAAGAGTTTCACTTATCATCCTTCAGTAATTGATAAATTTCACAATTTGTTTTCTAAATTTGCAATACAACCAGCTCATGAATGTGAGAACAAGCCAAAAACAGGGATTATCTTATTGTTGTACTATTTATTTGTCATTTCTATGCATTATGACTGTTTTATTACATTTATCCGCGTTCAAAACTAATATTTAAGGGTTAGCATCTAAGAACTCTTCTGTCTTTTTTGTGTGACAGTTAAGACGATTTTGTGCTATGCCTAATTTCTGCTTTGTGTTCATCCTTCTCATCTGTCGAGATGTTACAAATTTTATTTCTTATTTCATTTCTTCTGCTAAATATTTATTCATAATACCGCATTCTATATTAGCAATTATATTGTCGATAGGCAGTTTTTTATTATTATCAAGCAATGCAAATTTTCGGATTTCGGTAATTTGTATGGAAAAATAGATGACCTTATAAGATGAATTGAAGAAATTGCAATACACTATTGCCTATATTTAGAAATGATTCAAGTAGTCGTTCAGTTGAAGATAGATAGCAATGAACACATCGCTCAACTTTCAAATCCCGAGCAGTTTATTAGGGGAATCTCGGCTACATACAAAGTGATAACTGTCACCAAGGGAAATCGTTGTCAGTAAAGTACGACGTTGATTCCACATGTTTTAAAGGAACCGAAGAAATGTCCGTAAACTAACAGCATGAATCCTGGCGATGTTCCATCACAACTAAAAAATCTCACGACAATTGAACAAACGATCATCGCTAGCCACCAGTTAATACTCCGGGTGAACCAAGTAAAAGAAAGCGTCTGACGGAAATAAACAATATAGATACTATAGCTCATTCGCTGTAAGAATTATATGACGTCATGGATCAAGGTCATCCTTTGTTGTCAGATTGAGCAGGTTTTCAATGTTTTTGAATACAACTAACCATCTGTATATGAATAAAATTAGGGGTTCTGAACTTACTATATCAAATAACACAAATTATTTATAATGTTGAATCTAAATTAACAAACTGTTGGTGTTTATCAAATGTTTCAAGAAAATAAAGTACCTAATTACCTAATCTACATACTGTTTATACTTGCACAAATATAACTCAATTGTATGTTATTAAAACAGCAAACAGTAGGCTTCCAGATTACCGACCGAGGTACTACTGGCAATAGGTTGACCTACAAAGGGGGTTTCACCTATAGACCTCCCTAATGAAATATTTCTGAGTTGAGACTAAATAAATGAATTTTAAATTAAATATGTCTTCCTATGCTATCATACCTGCACTCCTACTCCAGCTTATTTCACAAGCACATAATAATTCACTTCACTGCTTCAACCACTGCTTCCCTTCACTGATTTACACTATCTTTCATCATCATCATCATTCGAGGGGTGCAGGTTTGTTGCCCGCCAGAAAAAAAATTGAAATATTTTAACGAAATTTAGTGATAGGGACTTTTTTGTGACGAGGAATTCAAATCTAGTCATAATGTTGCTGTTATTTGTAGAGGACGCCACCTACGGTAGTTTGCCTACCTTTGCCTACCGTTTATACTTAATATATTTTCGAAATTTTTTCTTATTTTAAAAAAATTAAAAATACTTGTTTCCTTGTTTTTGTTACATAAAAAAGGTGTAGCTCCTGAATATCTCTAGGAGTAACTGTTTTCGAGATATTCGGTTTAAAGTAGTCAATGCAACCAATTTAATTTTAAAGTAGAATACGTTTTTACAGTTTTTCGTCCTACTAGACGAAATCGTCACGAGCGAGAACGTCACGCGGAAATCGACACACGCATGCGCTCGTGGTAGGTGGAGCCATAACGAAATTGTCTAGCATCCTCAGTAGCTGGCGTTCTCTCAAGTGATAACCGTGTAAGCGCGAGGTGCTGTACTTATAAGATAAGTCGTTATCAATTCATTTGATATATAAAACACGTTCCGTGTTAATACTGATCATAATGTCTGGCAAGAAAAGCAAACCAGCGGCTGAACGATGCAAACGTCAACGTCAACGTCAAAAACTAAAAAGACAACTAGAACAAATTGAAAATGAACAACAATCGCCTAGTACTTCGACTACTAAATCCGCCAATAACGTCATTTGGTCAGTTGGTTAACAATTATAGATGAAAATGAGCTACAAATGTTCCAAACACGTTCCGTGTGCTTGTCTAACCTATGCAGTAGGTCAATATATCTATTTTAACAATTTCAAACTAAAAACGTATTCTACGCATTTTGTTTTCGTGGAAACTATATCTTTTTTATTTCAATAAAGGCTTTCCTAGAAACAAAAACAATAAGAGACGCTTTAAAAATTAATATCTGTCAAACTTACTTGTTTATAGTTAGCATTTTGTGTGTTGTTAAAAAATATCTATTGAAAAAAACGAAACAGAAATTTAACTTTGACACTATATTTTTGTTGATATCAACTTTTGAACTGAGGTAAATTAGTTGGATGGTAATATTTTCACGGAAGGAATCTACTATTGCTCTTTGAGCCATTACTTATGGGACATCTGTACATTCAAATGAAAAACTCAGTTGAAAGTTAGTAATGACTTTCTATTCAGCCAAGAGCAATAATTTGACACTAAGCGATCGTGCAATTTTGTTCCGAAATCAAAATCTTTAATTCAACTTATCTAGATTTAATCAATGGCGTTTTCTTGCTGGAAAGAATGGAACAAAGTCTTGTTGTTGAAGTTTGGTAGTTTTAGAATGCATCGATTATCCATTTAGCTGGTGATATTTGGCTTTGACTGGGAGAAGTGGATTTGAATGTTCCAATTGCTTATTATACGTTTTGTTGCTCTGTATCCGAAAACGGTTATTACGTTCCTCCTACGCAACGTTGTCAGCTACAACATTTTGTCGATACGTATCAATTTCAGTGAAAGCTTCGAAAAGTGATTGGAAAACAATGAATCCGCTATAATACATATATCAAACGTGTTAAAACTTCATTATTTCAGATGGAACATCAGTAGCTTGATCCCACTGAAAATCTCAGCTTATTGAGGTCGATCAGAGATATGGTACTTGGAGAACATATATTCTATTTACCTTTTTCACTCTCCACGTGGAAGGGACTATTATGATATAGCTTGGAGCTTTCCGCTTCAAACTAGATGATTTTCACAATTATTGTTACAATACTCAATCAGATACTTTTTTAACAAAGGACACTTTGATATTATTAAGCTATCGCATATAGCGGCGACCGAATCAAGAAAAAAAAACGAAAGACAAATACCGTAACGAAAATCTAAAAAAACAAAAAACAAATACCGTAACGAAATATCCTAAGACCCACCTACCATGTAGCTCGGCCGAGCTTAAAATTGTCGAAATGTTAAGTTTGAACCTTTTAAAAGGTCGTGATATTCCCAAAGTGGGTCGAAAACTGTTTTGAATTGGTTAATTTTCGATAAATCGAATGACATTCACGTGAGAAGCGCGTAGCTCGCGAGTTAGAAAAGTGCAAATTAACGGTACATAGAACGTCTTAACGAGGACTTTTCGCATGCGGTTTTCGCTCCATGTCGTTAGTTTATGAACGGGGCCAACTAAATAGCATAGTCTCGGGCCCCAAAATGTCGATTAAATAGGAAAATTTAATTAAAACAGTTTGAGGTATTCTCAGCTGTCACCTACTAGCATCTGACATGCGACTTAAGAAAGGGAATTTTCTTGCTACTCGAATATACCGAAAGCAGGTAAAAGCTAGCGGCACATAGCCCAAAATACTTTATTACAACTGGCGCCGGCCGCACGGGGTTCGAAACGGCCCCAAATTAACAAAATAGAGGTAAAATGTATAAACTCTAACTTACGCACAGCGAGCTCTTCGAGGATATGTCAAAATTATTACGTTCGTAGCTAATTACATAAGACGTCTGGCGTTCATGCAATTGTGTTTTTATACAATTCGAACCTTCTAATTTCGATAGGCCACGTGAAAATCCCGGAGCCGGAAGCGCTATCGAGATCTGAACGTTAAAACTTTCGTATAAAATTGTGTTTACAAGTCAACTGACACTTGTCACCATAGATAACTCTACTACCGGTAGTAGAGTTATCTATGCTTGTCACAGAATACTCTTCATAGAGATCAAGATGATACTCTTTTTTACTCATAATTCGTGAAGATTTTGAAGGGGTAGTGGATGTTTTTCTGCCCAACTTTTTCCAGTGGCGTAGTGCTATGCAATAGCTTTACCGCGGCAGTCCCCGAGTGCCACACGTTTAATTTTTTTTATCTTCAATCATCTTAGCATTCACTCAAATTGCCTATGAACTTGTTGCAATTAAATCGTATATCTTCATGTGTAGTACTTGACTTTGCATAAGTTGATAGTTTATGTGTGAATATCCTTTGGTATAGCTTCATGATTGAGTTTAACACAAAGCTAAGCCCTAAAATCGAATGGGTCATAAATATCTTCTCAAGACTCAGTAGAAAGGTAAGTAAATGGTTCCAAAACAACAGAAGAAACTGGATTAGGAGTATATGGGCCTGGGACCGAATACTCTAAAGCTCAGGCAAATTCCCGAGCATTTCCCGAACGGAAATTCATGCCATAGGAAAATGTGTTCATGCATCTTCAATTCGGACCAATGCTGTTTAACATTACTTTCATTTACATCGATGTAAATATGAGTAAATAATATGTTTTGGAAATAAAATAATGTGTGTTTATTATAATGGCTATCAAGTATCCGACTCTGATATGCACACGAGTGTAAGCGTATAGAGAGACTGCTTGACGCTTGACCCGAGTAGTTGCGCACGCAGCAGTAAACATAATACCTAATATATATAGCTACAGCGTGACTGTACGTGACGGACTCATGGTTTTACCCCCCATCTGAAAAAGCTCAACCGCCTAAAGAAGTTTTCACTTCAAAAAAGTTCTATAGGGTTCACTTCATTCAATATTACTGAAGCAACACGCAAAGTCTGTTTCGGAATATTCTCTCTCGCGATAGCGAGTGAAGAGTTATTCAGGAAAAAGTAGAACAAGTCCATTTATCGCCATCCTGAGATTTGATACATGCAACCCCAGAAACTATACGTTGTATAGTGAGTTGCATAGCTCTTGTTTGAAGAAATAAAGATTATGACAATGCAACACTCCATACTAGTTACACTATTCTAAGGGTATTTTAATGAGAAAAAAGTAAGCAAATTGATTCTATAAGAATTTTTCATCAAATTGCATACGGTTTTGTATTAACTAGGTTAGCAGCAGTGCTCGCTCTTATCTATTAAATACGTGCTTTAACATAAAAGGTGCACGGGCATAATAGGTTCTGTAGAGAATAAATCATAAAGCAATATTGTTTCTGTGTGCTATGTGATTGTTTTCATGCATGGTACAAGTCAGTTCGTAGCTGATATCTATATAACGTGGTAGGAAATCGCACAAATACATTCGGCGTGTTCAGTTTCTTGCGAATATCTGTAATTTATAGCGGTGTTTCCTTATTGAACTTAATATGGAATTAAAATTATGGTTACTGGCCGATAACTGTCGTAAATCATGAAGAATCTCGAGGTTGTGTTTGCCATTTGTTTTCAAGACGGTTAATAAGTCTGAAATAAATGTATGTCTGGCTTCCACAAATTATAATCTCAAAAGCTATTCTCTGTGGAATTAGAGATTAGATTTATGCGGCATTAAATTTTTCAGTTAAGATGGGAATGTGAGATAATGCTTGGCCAATACAAACATCAACTTGCCAATATAATAAGTCATTGATATCCCACAGAAGAGACATTATTGGTCGATGCTCGTAAATATTTGATGTGTATAGGGATATTGAAAGATATGCCCAGTAAAATGTGATATCATAATTCGAATTGATTTCTATTGAGGAATGAAATAAATCAAATAACATTCATTATATAATTAATTGTACCAGTTCAATATAACAATTTAAGGTTAAGCACGTTGATTGAAAGACCATATATTTGATTTCTAGGTGGTTCCCCTCCATCATTACGATGAGCAGGGTACACAACTTTCACATTTTCGTCTAATGTCGAAACTAGTAATTTAGGAACTAATACTTGTTAGATTGGTTCGATGTCGCCATCTGATACCCAAGTAGTTTAACATTTCCTGTAACTTTCGTATAGTTTGCGAAATCTATCAGTCAATGTTGTACATTACTTGAATTACTTAGTGGTGGCGGGTATGGCATATCGGCTGGGCCAATGGGTCTGTGCGTCCGTGCCTTGTGGTCATGGCAAACTTTTGGATTGGGTTGCTGGAAGCTGCCCGATCCTCCGACTGAGCAGCGACTGCGATAGCGCTTGCTGTCCGGTTCCAACCACCACACGTCCTCATAACCTAGAGGACGGACTGGGAGAACAACGACTCCGGAATACTTCCGCCAGGGGTCTCGTGTAGTTCACGAACGGGTCCAAGCTGCCTCTCATATCCTTGTAGAATGTCCAGCACTGGATTCTCTCAGACTACAACACCTCGGCAGCGCATACATCCCGCTTGAGAAGATGGGAAATATCAGTCCATGCAGAACCCTAACCTTCGGCGCTGCCTCAGGCATACTGGACTGAGTTCAAGGAGCGCACAATGGACCCAATCAAGCAGTCTGATGTTCTCGACTTGTACCCCCCCCCCCAGTTTTGATTGGCTGGTTGATTGATAGTGGAACATCTACTTATTATGTGGATGGTGTTAGATATTATGGTTCTCTCAAGCATTCTGTAAGTCGCAACGAACTCGGATATACTAGAGTTAGTCAGTCTATTCGTACCTAGGAAATTTTGTATCGCCAACATGACGTGTAGAAATCCAGTACGGATAGAGGAATAGTACCCCATGGCATAGGCGTGTATTGTATAGGGTATTTTAAACAGATTTCCAGGGTACCCCACGCCACGGGCGTACTATTTATAAGGCAGTAAGGTACGCTTTTTTTAAACTGCTGAAACATCAAAAATAAAAGCTTTATAACCAATATTAACAGTGTAGCTGTAGACATAGAAGAATGTTAATGACAAATGTGGTTTTCTTCCATGTTTTACAGAAGAAGACTGGTATTTTGGCAATTAAACTGATTCACTTACTGACCACATTTGTATAATAGCAATTTGTAAGGTCGTTTTTCTTTTGGTGATTGCCATTTACCGATTTATGTGTGCGTGCAAGTAACTGTATTGAAGCGCAGACTATGAGCTGCTTATTACTTTGTTCATCTACATCTGGGCAATTAAGTATATTTTTATATATTCTCAACCAGTGAAAAACATTTGTTTCTATCGAGGACATTATTAGATCACAATTATTTAATGCATATTGCAATACAATAATAGTTTCACTTTTTTCACCACTACATCAACCTATAATTTGGTTTCAAATCATATCTGTATAAGTATATTCATACAAAATCCATTGTTAGGCCCTATATGGAAAATTTCATGAACAAAATCTTTCGAAAGATGTTTAACATGATTATATACTTTTATTCTATTCTGTCTACTGATATTAAAGTACAGTAGGTATATCGCCACTACAGCATTTTTGCTTTTATTTCATCCGTATTGTCAGGAAGCATTTGCAATAATCGGACTATGAGGTGGGAGCAAAATATGCATTGATTTTCTTGATTTCACGATGTAAGATTTTATATAACTAACAATATGAATGGGGAACATACAAGTAAGAAAAGTTTTCATAAAATTGTAAACGTTTTATTTAAATAAAAAATTGTCAATTTATTTATGTGAGAAAGTATATTGTACATTGTTGAAAAGTTTTCTTGCGGAAAATATAATTCTAAAAATGTTGACGTATTAATGATAAATATTAACAATTTATTGTTCCTGTAAATTCTAGTAAATCATTAATACATTCTTTAAAACATGTTTTAGGGGGATATCTAATCTATGATATTAAAAAGATAAATACATAATTTAATCAATCTGTTGCCCTTCCTTGGTATTACAAGCAACCTCTTCAACGACAATATTTAAGTATTTATAATTTTCACTGAAAAAAGAACCTTTTTAATACATCATAACAAAGATATCAGAGCATATGAAAATTAGATTTCAACTAAAACTAAAAGCAGTATCCGATTCTGGTGATTTGCTAGATACAGTTTTTGGGGAAGGCTGCAGTGGCTGTTGAAATGTAGTAGTATTTGAAGCGGAAACTGATTCAACTAAGGGCTCCTCATTACTACTAACCATGATATCCTCATTAGCTGGTGCAAACCAAACGCTGCTTTTAGTCATAGATCTTGACGCATATTCACTTTCTGAAAGTTTTGCTCTATAATAAATAAAACCATATATTAGTAAAACTGCTATGCTCTTAATTAAACATATTACCTTTTAGGTGCTGAAACATCAATATTCTCTCTGTTGTCTTGATCATGTCTGAAACAGTTTGCAATTATTACTACCATGTTCCATCCCAAAATATCTAACTTTCAAATAAATGTCACTTTTCTTGACAGTAGGTACACGATTAGCGGCGGCGAATTACGAGTGCCAATATCGGAGATCTCTCTATTCAATCTTTATTTCTCCACACGTTTGCTGGGAAGCTAGATGACAGTATGGTGAGAGAGACATGTTGGCGATACTCAAAAATGACTTTAGCTTATTCTAGTATATCCGAGTTCGTTGGTAAGTCGGGTTATTCATATGAACGATGTTAGAAGCACATTACGAGCTCTTGTTCCAAATATCTGGTTTTCACTCTCGGTCTGGCCGAAATTATGCATCCGGTGTGTAATACATACTGTTTTTAAAGATAGGATGGGAATTGTGATGACGTCATATGTCATGGCGTCTGGGCGCATCAGCCCATCCATCTGTCAAGCAATGAAACATCAAAGACGTATTTTGATAGCTTTGACATCATCATGAGGTTACCATAGAACAAGGGAGTCCATATGCCAAGTGTGAATATAAAATGTGAGGTCATAGAACCGAGCGATTGACGTCAATTCCTTGACGTGTGTATGTAAGGCAATAAACGGTCATGAGGTGACGAGAATATGTTGAAAGAGACATGGGCTCTACTCCAGAAACACAGTGAGAGTTGCATCTTTTTCGCCATGGGTTGAGTAGCCAATTATTTGTGAATATCAATTCAAAATCACTCACTTGTTCTTTGGCTCTAATGCTAACGAAATATGTCTTTGATAGCTTATTGATTGACTGATAGATGACCACACGCTCCAGACGCCATGACACATGACTGTCATAATTGCCTCTAATCACTGATCTAGTCATATATGGTCAGAGATCTAATAATAATTATTATTGAGAGGAAAGCCTAGTCCTCATACGATGTTCTAAGCATAATATAGTCGATGCGAAGATTGACCCACACCGGCAGTGACACCGATGTCATGCACTCATAGTCATCATTGTTAAGCTTTAAGTATTAAATGTTTTAGTAAACACTTTTACGATATAAAAAAATAGAATATTGTGAGTTCATCTAATTCAGGATGAATCTCTATTTGGGATTGATCTATTAATTTTAGACAATTTTCCCTATCCTACTTCATTTCAGTTTAGGTAGTATATTCTTTATGTTGGTATTTGATTCATTACAAGCCTGAAAGCACCACATATCGTTACTAATGCTGCAAACAGAGCGAACATAAATACTACGTGAATTCGGTCCGTTCGCCCTGGTTTTTTGTTCGTTCGGGCTGAAATGTTCTAGTCTGAACGCACCTTAAGCTCACAAATAATTTACATTATACGATATAATGAGTAAAGAACTCCCAATTTTGTTTGTAACACAGTTAAGTGAATCAAATGGTTAGTTGTATTTAAAAACATTGAAAACTTGGTGAACCTGACAACACTCTATCATCAAATACATAATATCATCAACTCACATTCATCAAATACATAATATCATCAACACACATATTTTTTAACACCCCTGGATATGAGAACCAACGAAAAAAACGACTTTTTTGCATCATCCTTCTTGTATGTAAGATGTGAAAATTGCTACATTCAACTGAAGGTAACACCTCGTACCAGATGTCGTTTCGGACAAATGACTAGATACACCAGTCAAATAAATCTGTTTATCATCGGGAATGAAATCCCATCCATAGAGACAGACAATAGTTGCGGTAGAGGAAGTATGCGATAAATATTGTTAGCTAGTCGTTTGGTAGTAAACATCAACCCGTTTCATGTAAATATGCGTCCGGTGTTTCTTTAAAAATTGTACGCTGCAACTTCCCTTTACGATGACATAATAATTTCAATCCGAATTCGAAACGTTAATGGTCAAATTTCAAGCCAAAAGTTATGAATCCTTATAAACAAGTCGTTCCTCGAAACAATGGCCGTTGTTTTGTTATAAATGCCATCATCATAGTACTTTAATACCCCCAAACTTCATGAACATTCTCATAATCTCATGAAAAATCTGTATTAACCCCCAATTAACTGTCACCGTATACAGTAGCGCCATTTTGAAATAATTTTTCCTTCCCTCACCGTACGTAATATAAGGGAAGCGTTGTAATCGGTCTAAAAAAATCTTGTACTGAAATTATTCATTCCATCTATCTACGATCTACTGAAAGGTGTTTTTCAAAACGAAAGATCTGCCAAACTACCCGCTCATTCACTATCTCCCCAGTGGCGGCTCGTGAACTTTTTAAGAGAGGAGGCTGGACATAAAACGTTTTTGTAAAAATATACTCTATTCAGCCAATAAATTTAACCTTTGCACAGCGACCGTACCAGCTACTTCAGTGACATAATTAATTGTTGCCAAGCAAGAACCAACGTGGAGGTGTAGAGTTTCTCTTGGCAAAACATTTTTTGTTCGTTTTTTTTTTCTTCGGTTTTTTGATATTTTTTCTTTTTTTTTGAAATTTTTCATATTTTGTTTTTTTTTAATTATTTTTATTAACTTTTTTTATATATTAACGGAATTCCACGGTCTTTAGTTTGCGAAAAATGATCAATAATATCATCATAAAATGTATCATTTTGTTTTAAGTGTTTTACTAAATCTTTTTCAATAGATATCAAACTAACATTGTATAAACGATTTTGGCCCATTGCATTTCGCAATTTAATTCGTTTGAGAGTAGAAAATGATCTCTCCACCGATGCCGACGTGATTGGAATGGTGTCAAACAATGTAGTTTATAAAACTGAGGTAAAAAAACTTGTTGCAAATCATTGTCTATCATATATTTTATCATATCGGCGTGAATGTCGTACTGGCCTAAAATATCTTTATCCGAGTATACAACGCATAATTCATTGTGCAGTGCTATTTTATCAAAAAATTTATAGTTTAGAACTAAGTTATCTAAAAGTGTATTGGGAAACTCTTTTGAAAAAGATTCGAAAAATCTTCTATTCGCCAAGTCGAAAAACTTCAATTCATGTAAATCGGAAAATCGAATCTCAATTTGACCTTTAATAGTATCTAAAATTTCATAAAAAAAGTTGTTTATAATGTAGTTTCTTGTCTACCAAATTATATGTTTTCCTCCTTTAACAATATTCTGTTTACCGGTTAATTTAAACTTAATACTCGATGTAATATGTTCCTGCGATTTTTCATGTCTGTCTATACCACGAGCTAAATTTTTCAAATCATCATAACCCGAGTGCTCCCAACATGAAGTTGTATCAGATGTAAATAGCAAGCATTACCAGCAATATAATTTATTGTGTACCTCAGATCCCGTTAACCATAAATATTTTTTATAATTATCAGTATCAAATGATCGATTTTGAAACATACCTGTTATCACTAATCCTTTCAAATCCGGTGAAGGCCGTTTTTCTCTAAAGACACTTTTCTGTCATATGTTAATCCACTAAATGGATTTTCTAAGATCTCAGCAACTAAATCACTATTCATTTTAACGTTTGATAACCAAAGAACTCTTTGTTAATTACTCACCGAACAGATAAATTATAACTTGACCTTACATCGCGTGGCGAAACAAAAACAATAACTGACGGAGAGCACGTGTCGCTGTCGCAAGTATCGTATTTCATACGACCGACCGAGTTCGTACGAGAAGCTAGCCTACATAGAGTGTTGCCATATTCGCTGTTTTACCCTATTTGGCAATTGAACTGGTTGAAAAAACGGCAACTGTGTTTACCACACGTATTTAGCGTTTGAGATATATAGAGAATCTAGCCACTGTTGCCAGATTAAAAATAACTACTGAGAACGAGGAATTAATTGGAAAATTTAAAGAATTATCAGAGAAACAGGAAATAAAATGGAGAATGATCATTAAGATAAATTGGTGAGGAGGCTGAGCCTCCTTAGCCTCCTTCGAGGAGCCGCCACTGTATCTCCCATCACAATATCTTCCTCTCCAAAGTGAATACACTACCATGATATCGAATCTATACTTTTTTTATGTTTACATTAAATACTACTGGTGGATATTCACAAAATAAGCTTCACTAAGGTAAAGTCCTCCGGATTGTAAATTTAGTTTCATACAGCATTCTAAATAATTCGCTTCACAAAAACAATTGTCAACAATTTTAAGGAGTTGGTTATATGAATGGTATAAGAAGAAATTTTAATAGAAGCTACACGTGTTATTAAATTTTCAGAAAAACTTGTTGTATACTCATGAAAAACCGTTCATTTAGCGCCAATAGTATATAACATTTAAATCAATATTATACAATTTTAATATAATGATTAATATTTTTTCTTTCAGTGTACCTAAAGTTAATCTGTATTCCTTATATCCTCGCCCAACATTCCACTGCTGCTTCACACGATGTTCTTCAAATATTGTAGGTTTTGCTCTCGTGTAGTCAAAGTATTGAAAAAAATTGTTTATAACTTACCATAAGAATATGAAACTGATGACCAATAAATCTATCTATACATCTATCTATCTATATAGAAGATAAATACACCTAATTTAATTTTATGTATTAAGATTGTATAAGATATACAAAAAGCACATCTTGATGGAATTGGTCGAATAACAGTAAATCGATAAACTTTACATTGTGAAGAGAAAATAAGGTAACAAGTATGTTATTCAGTGTTCCTTTTGTTCACGAGTTGAGATTTAAAAAGTTTAGTGACACTTTAGGTCATATCACAACAACACAGTCTAGGAAAATTCAGTTGGACGGCTTGTAGACGCGTCGTATATCAATTGCAGGGTTGTAAATCAAAAGCCTTGTTTGGTTTTGAAGATTTTCCACCGGCATCACACTACATAAATATCTCCAAACATATTTAAATAGCTTCAGATAGACTTTTTACATTTTCGATGCATAAGAAATGATGTAGCTTTAGCCTGCAACCGGCAATTCTTGTACTCTCCCACAGTCGTTTATCTATTATGTAAATTTACTGATCCTGCATACGTCTTCTTACTCTACTTACGTACATCGTGCATTTATTTTGAACAAATATTATTCACTCATTCATGAAAAGATAACTTTTTTGCTTTTATTATAAATTGTATACCCTCTAGTAACCAATTCCTAGGAAATATATACACAAAAGATAAATGAAATGATCAATTGATCAATGACTTTCCTTACTTTCTTAAGCAAAATAGGTAAAGGAGGTCCTTACATTTTTTTGGAAATAACTGGCAATCAAATTAGGAACATTCAGTTATATAGTATGATATAACTTATGACTATATTAGATATATTAAATAATATCTGATTGTTTTCAAAGGAGGTTGCGTTCTACCTTCATTTCAACTGCTTTCAACTCTCAAATATCATGCTACTGGAAACATGCAGATTGTCGTTGCTGATTTTATTGGAGTTTCGTCATCATCTGCTTCTTGCCATCGTGGCTCGCTGGTACCAGGCCGAGGGTGAATTCTGAAAAGACCGAAGTTGTTCTTTCCACGAGGAAACGGAAACTGGGACCCCTACCAGACATTCGTCCCTGCACATGAAAGATTCAATAAATTACCTTGGTGTTATCCTCGATGCTAAACTGAGCTGGAAAATGCACCTAGAAACCCGGGTAAAGAAGACCGTTGCATCACTATGGGCATGCAGGAGAGCCTTCGCGAACAAATGGGATCGACGGCCACAGGTTCTGCACTGGATCTGCACGACCGTTATCCGACCAATCATAACTTACGCAGCCGTCGTGTGGTGGCTGGCGACACGAACGGTTCTGTCCCGCGCTGGCCAAGGCTAAACAATTTGTCTGCATGAGTATAACGGGGGCTATGAGGACCGCCTCCACCAGGGCTCTAAAGGTTCTGGTGAGGATCATCACTCTACAGCTCCATATCAAAACAGTGTCCGCGGGTACGGCGTATCGACAGGCTGGTCTGGGTCAGTGGGTCGGTGCATCTGTGCCTTGCGGTTATTGCAAAATCTGTGATTGGGCAGCTAAGAACTGCCCGAGCCTCCGACTGACGCAGGATGCGATAGCGGCTGCTGTCAGGTTTCAAACACCAGACGTCCTCATAACACAGAGGACGAACTGAGAGAACAAAGACTTTGGCCGCTTCCGCCAGGGGGACTCGTGTGGTTCACGGACGGATCTCGGATTGGAGAGTCTAGCGGAGTCGGAGTCTACTCATGTACACTCAGAAGGGAGATTTCAGTTCCCCTAGGTGCCCAAGCAACCGTTTTCCAAGCTGAGGTCCGTGCAATATGGACCTGTGCCCTGGAGAACCTGAGATAAAACTACCGAGGTAGGCGGATTTACATTTGCAATGACAGCCGAGTGGCCCTGGGCGCACTTTGCTCCCTCAGAGTGACTTTTAGGCTTGTCTTGGAGTGCAGGGAAACTCTGGCTGAATTAGGCAGAAGTTAAAAACTCCAGCTAGTGTGGATACCTGTCCACTCTGTCGTGAAGGAAAACGAAGTGACCAATGAAATGTCCAGATGGGGTTCCTTGAGTGTCCTTGGCCCCGATTCAACTATCGTGATTTTCTCAGCCACCGGGCTCCACGCCTTCAAGAAGCTACTGGATAGACAGTGGCTTCTCTTAGGCTACAACAACTCGGCATCACACATATGCTGCATTGAAGCCATACGAGATATCAGTTCATGCAAAATCTTAGCCTTCGGCACTCCCTTAGACCTGCTGGACTGATTCTTTTATCAAGGGGCGCACAAAGGACCCAATCAAGCGTTCGAAGTGCTCCGGACTTGTCAGCCTCCGTTTTGATTGATTGATTGATTGATCATCTGCTTACAGAATAATTGTCAGAGTCTCAAATGTTATTGCAGATTAGAAACAGCGTTTTATAATACATTTTGTTAATAACAAATTTTTGTTCTTTTCTTATTATATAAAATAATAGAAATTATTTGTAATCTTAAATATAATTCTCCAATAATTGTAGTATCAAAAAAAATCTATATCGATTCAGGAATTCTCAAAACGAATACTTCCGCGAAAATACGGAAAAAAAAATTTGGATTACAATATTTCCTTTATATCGGTTACTACGTGAAGAGAGGGGAGTAAAAATTATGGAAAAGGTCAGTAACTTCATCGAATTTTCTCCAAAGCGACATCTATTATAACTAAGGGAACTAACTAAAAATATAGACGTACACTTTTATAAACTGTCACGATGGATGAAAGGTGACGTTCTTGATTGAGGTCATAGTGTAAATCTAATGACTTCACTTCTTTTGAATGAGATCGGTACTACGATTCAATTTAATTCTCAATCGCCTGTTAGAAGATACTCATTCAAATGGGTCTTGTTTTGAAACAATTGTAAATCAATTAAACTACTAAATTGTACAAAGAAGGTATTTGAGGTTTTCAGTGTTTGTGTTCATAATCCTGAAGCCGCTAGAGTAAAGTTGGAATCCTATTGAAGAGACTCAGTTCTGGCAGGGATTGTTTATTCCAAGTATGCATCATGTCGAAGCCTTGCTGTCTATATGCATTTCATTCGAATTTTCTTATTCATCCGGAACTTTATCTATAAATATCAGGATACAAACTGACTACAGAAAGAGATGAAAAGATAAAAATAGTTACAATAAACAATCGTATAGCAGATACCAAACCGCAAGATAATTAGTTATAAATACCTGGTGTCCTCGAACTGCGTGGCCAAAATAAAACCGAAGATTCTTTGATTTGAAAAAAAGTTGATGAGCCTTTTTACTTTTGCCTCAAGTGTCTTAATTAGCCGGTAGAGGGCTTCAAAGTTGCAAAAATAATTTTGTTTTTTCGGTATAACTTGAGAACGTGATGGAGGACTTTCACAATATTTAGCAAGTACGTTACTGTCAATAATGGCCATTTTTGAGAGTGGAGCACAGAGCCTTAGAGACCACAGAAATGGCTCAAACTTGAGGATGTAACGGAAAAAGTAACCAGAACTTTTTTGTGGTCAATGTAATTCACTCGATATTTTTTATGTAGATAGCCTATCTAATTTGAAAACTTTTCTTACTCTTAGAAAATTTTGATAAAATCAACGAATTAGCTTGAAAAAATTAATTTTCGAGTCTCTGCAATTTTGGCTTACTAATTTTACTTGATTAAAACACCTTAGTTGCCTTTGCTTTTCTAATGTCATTTTGGAATTTGAAGAATTTATTCTCAAAACTGTCAGTTTTTACTTTGCTTTCCGTAAAAATTTTTTAAAATTATGGCTCAAAATTTCACTAACACTGAAATGGTTGTTATGTTATTGATTTATGGACTTTGTCGTTGCACTGGCCGGAGAAGGGAAAGATATCCGCATCGCAGAATTCCAAATCGGCAAACCTTCGCGAAACTGGCAAATTTGAAGCAAATCGCAGAGAAACTGGACGCAGACGGACAAGAAGGATGTTAGAGCTCGAAGAAGAGATACTGGAAGTGGTTGAAACTGAACCTGGGATAAGCACACTACGTTTGGGACTTCGTATTGGAGCCTCAAAATCATTAGTTCATAATGTACTAAAAGAAGAACTGTTGTATCCCTATCATATTAAAACAGTTCAAGACTTATTGCCCATGGATCCAGGTCATCGGCTAGATTTCTGTCGGCTTATTGTCCAAAGACAAAACGCAAACCCCAATTTTTGTAGAAGAATTCTGTTCACGGACGGAGCTACTTTCACGAGATGTGGTCTTTTTAACCTCCATAATGAACATTTCTATGCTGAAGAAAATCCTCATGAAACGGAAGTTACATATTTTCAGAATCAAACTAAAATCAATGTTTGGGTTGGAATTGTGGATAACTTTATTATTGGCCCTACCGTTATACCCGATCGATTGAACGGGGAGAACTACTTGAACTTTTTGGAACAAAGGCTACTTGAACTGTTGGAAGACTTGCCCTTACACATTCGTCGTGGCCTCTGGTTTATCCATGATGGTGCACCTCCTCATTTCACATTAGCTGTGAGGCGACATTTGAATGCGGAATATCCGGATCGCTGGATAGGTAGAGGACACGATGCACCAGTGAACTGGCCGGCCCGCTCCCATGATTTGACGCCCTGCGACTTCTTTCTATGGGGCGCTTTGAAGTCGAAAGTTTATGCAGCTCCAGTAAACACACGGGAGGAATTGCTGCAACGAATTAATCATGAAGCGGATTTATTGAAGAATGATCCTGAAGTACTAGCCAGAGTTCAATCCAATTTCTTGAAACGAATTAATTTGTGTATTCAGGAAAATGGGCAACATTTCGAACAATTGATGCCTTAGCGATTTCCCAAAAAGTTTTGTTGTTTCTTTTAATTTAGCATTTATTTTTCCTAAATAATCACATCGTTTCCCCATTTCTATTGTTTTTATTATTCGTGTTTTACCGAGATATTATCCATTTCAGTGTTAGTGAAATTTTGAGCCATAATTTTATAAAATTTTTACGGAAAGCAAAGTAAAAACTGACAGTTTTGAGAATAAATTCTCAATTGCCAAAATGACATTAGAAAAGCAAAGGCAACTAAGGTATTTTAATCAAGTAAAATTAGTAAGCCAAAATTTCAGAGACACGAAAATTATTTTTTTCAAGCTAATCCGTTGATTTTATCAAAATTTTCTAAGAGTAAGAAAAGTTTTCAAATTAGATAAGCTATCTACGTAAAAAATATAGAGTGAATTACATTGACCACAAAAAAAGTTCTGGACACTTTTCCCATTACATCCTCAAGTTTGAGCCATTTCTATGATCTCTAAGGCTCTATGCTCCACTTTCAAAAACGGCTATTATTGACAGTAACTCACCTGCCAAATATTGTAAAAGTCCTACATCACGTTCTCAAGTTATACCGAAAAAACAAAATTATTTTTGCAACTTCGAAGCCCTGTACTGGCTAAACAAGACACTTGAGGCAAAAGTAAAAAGGCTCATCAAATTTTTTTCGAATCAAAGAATCTTCGGTTTTATTTTAGCCACGCAGTTCGAGGACACCCTGTATATCGAACAGTACGAGTATATGACCACGTTTCTCTCATCATTGAAGGTGGCATCCTCAGGAAAGATGGAACTAGTTCTGGGGTTGAAAATATTCAACTAGATGATTCCATGGTTCATAGTTCATTCGAATCATTCACGACACCATTGACGTTGCGTGCCAACGTTTTACAGGAAATCCATCTTGAGAGTTCATTGCGGAAAAATTCGTCGTGGGTTCATCTGTTCTTCGATCTTCTCAACCGCTCAAAGAAGCATGTCCTTCTAATTTTTTTCATAAAAGCCTTTCAAAACAGGATTTTCTTATGGTTAGTGTGTATCAGATGAGCTGAATTATGGATCTCTAGACACTGTAACGTGTTTAATTATCATTTAATGTTAAAACTAATGGTTGAATCGAATTTCTATCATCGAAAACATTATATTATCTGGTTTCATTAGAATCCCTTATGAAATTATGGAAAATCGGAAAATCTTGAAAAATTTAGGTAATCGTTCAATCTTGTTCTGTAAGGTATTGAAAGGATGTTCTTCTAATTTGTTATGTCTAAGCACTTCTAAACAGGATTTTATTATGGTTAGTGTGTATCTGAGGAGCCGAATTCTGGATCTTCAGACACTGTCACGTGGTTAGTCATCGTTCAATGATAAAATTAGTGTTAGAATCGAATCTTTCCACAATCGAAAATAGGTTATTACCAAGTTTCATTAGAAACGACGACGTCGACCAAAATTGAGATTTGGATGGTGTCATGACATTTGTATTTGTAATAATCGTTTGAGAATTCCGAATGTTGTTATGTGTTTGAATAGAATAACAAGATTCAACGTCAATAGATAGTCTATTATAATTCAATTGAAAATTTATGAAATAATACCAATTTCACATTGAATTGAATTGACATGTTCTTATAATCTCTTCAGTTTGTAAATATCTTATACCATATTCATTTGGCGTTTAAACTTGTCGAGAATAAACAGAAGTAGTTGTTTGAATTCCGCTACCTTTCGCAAGGCATTGAACGAATTGCTGGACTTGAATTTTAAGTCGGCAAACGCGCTGCAACCTACCGTTAATTAGTTAATTTCAGACGCTGAAGGCTTTACGAATTTTTCCACTTTCCTCCAACTTACTCACGTTTCGAAGTATAAAAGTGAGAATACAATGGCTTGCGCGACTTTAAAATAGTAAGTTGGACGTTTGCACAAAGTTTCGTTGTTAGATGGTTTAGGTAGGAACAGAGGAGCTGGAGTAGCAAGTCGTTGGAGTTCTTCGCACGTTAATAGAATGCTTTGGACGACATTTTTATAGCTCAACTTAAGCGCCTTCCCATTTTTGTGCTATTTCCAGCTACCAGATGTATCATTATAAAATTTATATCGGAACTTTCGATTCCTATACGCGCTTCCTATTGCGGGTGTGGTGATGATAGGTTTTCCATATTTATAGTTGTGAACTTAACTATGAATAATATTTGGCAAAATCTGAAATTCGAGAAACTCATTCTTTGGGATCTCACAAGGTTATAGTAATTATCTTCAGGAAAATGATTCATCTAAAGAGTGATTTTCGTGAGATGATAAGTCTATAGATAAGAAATAATTACCCTCATTCACTAAAAATACTTTGTAATTACTGAGGACTTTTCGGCTACCAAGTCGCCATGATCAGAGTAAACTATTATGAATTCAATTGGGCCTGTTTAAATACTATTTGGGGATAATAAAGCAAATAAGGGGTTACCCTCAGCTGGAGATAATTCAAATTTGATAAATTACTTCTTCTTTTATACATTTCCATCCGTTCTAAATTACCTAGATATTTGTCCATATTGTGTTTTAAAATTTATGAGCTTTCTTGACAAATGATGTGACCTGTAAGTAGTAATAGGGGCAGACAGCCTCAGACAGTCTTATCAGATGTCGGTAAGCATTGTCACTGTATTGCCGGCTGAGAGGTCACATGATGAGATCACTGTATTACCGGCCAGTAATAAAGAGTTGACAAAACAAGTGTCTTAATGTTGGAACAGGTATCTGAATGTTGAAGAACGTGTTAAAAACTTGTCTGAATGTTGAAACACGTGTCAAGCACGTATCTGGCCGGTAATACGGTGACAATGCTTACTACCAACATCTAATAGGACTGTCGGGGGCTGTCTGCCTCAGTCGACAATATTACTACTTCTTCATACAAAATATGTTCGACTAACCATTATCTTTTTTATATGGACGAAATGTCTCTTCTAGTTTGACCCACATAGCATTTTGACTACAACTCACAATCGATTTTGTAAATCCCGGATTTATCAAAGGTGTTATCTAAACGGTATTTCAACTTGTTCTTCAGGATGCTCATCGACTCAGGGATTGAGGTATTTGTAAATAATGAAACAACATCAAATGAAACGAGACTATCACCAGGTTCAAGTTTGAAATCTTTCAATTCTGCAAGTTCGTATCTGAATTTCGAACCATTTGGGCAAAACACAATTAAATACTCCTGAGCGAGAACAAATATATTAAAAATAGAGGTATCTGACCTTTTGCCCTTGAGCTAAAAACAGCAGAACCACAAACACAATGTACCAATCACATCGAATTCGCTTTCGTATACATAATTTCAACATTTCAAAGATCCAGTAGCGACGTTGCTGTTAAATTATTTTATTATTTATTCGTTTATGACAGATAGAATATTCGAAATTCCGGATGTAATTTCTCCTAATGGTGCTCTTCAACTCAATGTTAGAAAATGGCCATCCAATCAGAGACTAATTTTCAGGTAAATACACAGATTCAAATCGACGTAGAACACAGCAACAACTAATTACAGCGACATTCTGCTATTCAGCAGTTTCAGAAATACCATTATCCAGTTTTAGAACAGAGCGACATACAAGTTTCCATTTCCAATAGCTTCAGTCGAACAGCTCCAAAACAGAACTACAGATAGTTTCATTGGTTTTATACAATCATACCGACATCATTACTACGCCAATTACGTATGCTATAGTATGTATATAATACCATTATAACCAAAGTAATTTGAATATAGAATTACACCAACCACAGCAGCACGTGGCATTTCTCAACCCTAAACAGGGAGGAGATAATTCCTACATCGAAGCATCATTAGTTTTCCCATCAATTAGTATCCTAACTACCCATCTTCATTTAGTTGCAATAGATTCATGGTAAAGCCAAACTATCGAACGTAAGCCACTGAATACTCTGAAACAGAATACGATTGTGTGAAGGAGTAACAGCACTAGTAAAACACCCCAATAGAGTAACAGTCGTCTGAGGAAATCAGACCCGAAGGAACTGATACTGCCGTCTCACCTGCTAGAACGGGAGCGGAACAATCCCCGATTGGACTAGAGCCAACCTGTGGCATTTCTCATACCACAGCGAAATCTTTAATACAAAAATTAATCGTGGCAGAACACCGTGCCCATTGGAGGGAACTGCCCCTTATGTCGCATTCCAAGTGACCAATGGGAGATCTCCAGCAGCAACCAGTGAAAAATCTGGTGACGTTCAGCAAACAAGAAATACGGAATTTTGTTGCATTCCTCACCGGGCACGCCCCTTGCAACAAACATCTCTGCACGACGGGTCTGGTAGATCTGCCCACATGCAGGGGTTATAGCGTGAACAAAGAGACATCCATGCATATGCTGTGTCAGTACACAACATACGCGGTTGGTAGTTGAACAAACCTTGGAGACGATAAAACTACACCCGAGGAAATCAGAAGTATCTCCTACATCAGACTGCTGAATGGAATACACCGAACTGATGAGGGGATGAGAAATATGTGACGGTAAAATGGGGCACTAATAACCGCAGTGTAGTGGGACTGCCTCTGGACAGGAGAACCAACCTCACGGGGGAAAGGTTTTAGTCGGTAATAATCCGGCACACCCGGGGGCACAAGCCCCCGAAGCGTCTATGCAAGATTTTTCCTCCTCTATGCAAAAAAACCAGGGAGGAGACAACCCCTACATCGAAACATCATCAATTACCTATCTCTATTTTGTTGCAACATAATCATAGTAAAGTGAAACTATCGAACGTAACTAAAGTAAGCCACTAAAAAGATCATATAAACTAAGTTCTGAAAAATTATAACATTTTCTTCATTATCTTCTGAGCAAATAAATTTTGATTCAAACTTGGTACATTTTAGTTTTACTAGATGAGAAATTTTTTTGGTCACAACATGTTTTTGAGACAAATAAAGTAGCGTAGTTATGGGGTTTTGTACACATTTAAATCCGTTTCTACGCCAATGGTCAGAAACTATTATTGTATACAAATATGAAAACCTCAATTTGTTTTCTAAAAAAAAGGATTCTTGATAAATTTCAACTAGAGGCTGCCTGTTCGAGCTATTTTGATTTTTCTAATCAGGGAATATGGAATTTCTTCTGAAAAGCTATTTAATAAGTAAAAAAGTTTGGATACCTTTTTATTGGCAACGATGAAAAATAATTCATAATAAATGCCCAAAATGATCTATTTACTTCAACGCAATGGCAACATAGATTTCTCAACGACCTTCTTGTTCGAATTAACATTTTATTATTAATTTCACCACAAGCTCTTCGAATACGATCAAGTAAATCTTCTCTATTATGAACCGACGTGGCATAACCCCAAGCAAGAAAGTCTGGAGGATTGAGGTTAGGTGATCGAGGAGGCCATGCAATCGAACCACCTCTACCAATCCATCTTTCACCGTACTTCCTATTTAGCAATTCTCGTACTTTTCTGTCAAAATGGGCAGGACAGCCATGCAATTGCATCTGTTTCCTCATTGTGTTTTCTTGGTTAGTTCCCAAAAATTCTACAAATGCAGCGGCCGTTAGTCTGTCTGATGAAACATATGGGCCAAAAATATTGTTTTTGTAAATGCCAAGCCATACATTGACATTGAATTCTTCTTGAAAATTCCTAGATCTTGTACCATGAGTGTTTCCATTTGCCCATCATTGTAAATTGTGAGAATTAATGAATCCACTTCCGTGTAAAATGTGTTTCATCTGTCCAAAATATTTGCTGGAGAAAGTTTTCGTTGTTGTTCAGTTTTTTATAGGCGAATGGAAACCCATCATGTCAATGTCTGGCTTGGCATTTATAGAAACAATTTTTTCCATATGATAACCCTGATTAGAAAAATTAAATAGCTCGAACAGGAAGCATCTAGTTGAAATTTATCCAGAATGCTTTTTTTTAGAAAAAACTGAAGTTTCCAAATTTGTACACAATAATGATTTACGATCATTGGCGTAGAAGTTTAAGGGGTTTAAATGGATACAAGACTCCATAACTACGCTACTGTATTTGTCTCAAGAACATTTTGTAACCAAAAGAAATTCTCATCCAGTAAAACTAAAGGGTAACAAGTTTGAACCAAAAATTTTCATTTGTTCAGAAGATAATGAAGAAAATGTTACAATTTTCCAAAACTTCAACTCTCGTATCTCGGCAACTAAAGAAGATAGGACCATAGTTTATATGAAGAATCTGATTACTTTGGAAAATCTACCGTCCCCTGCATTTACGTGAGGTCTTTCTGTATATTCAAAGTCCCGCAATTTGAATAACATATTATTCGCTAAGGATCACCGTTACGACTATACTTATCATCCGTGTACTCCTAAGGAAGCAGTACACGATACCCACGAGAAGTTCAGAATAACAGCACACTACTATGGAAATTTCATTCGAGTGAAGTTAATATTTCAGGACCTAACGTGGCGTACATGTTATAATGAAGTTGTGAAGCTGTAATGACACTCCTGTGACGCCACCTGCTAATATAAACTGCAAATTCACCACATTGAAGCAGTGCAGTTACATTATTAAGGAAAGGTTTTTAAAAGTATTAAAACGTGATTACACGTTCAACTTTGATGTATTAACTTGAAACGTTTCGATTGCACAGAAACATCGTTAGAAGTCAGAAAGTCAACAGCATCAAACAGTGTAGTTACTGTTTGCCCGCCCTGAAATCTCTTTCGAGCTAGTTGTATGTAGACATCTTCTCTTGGTTGAACGTGCTTCAAGGAATTAAAGAACTGTTCTCACAATAGCATTACCTATCGAGTAAAAGATTATGTACTTATACTATATTATAATAGGTAGACGTTTTTACGCACATTACTTATGATATTTAACTCGAAATAAAATTCTTTTTAAAAAAATAATAAAACAGTATCAAAATTCAATACGAATATTGAATATTCCGTCAACCACCACATGGAGTGATTTATCTGAGAGAAAACTCGATAGTGAGCGAAAAAGTTGAGGCGGCAAACCAAATGACGAGAGTAAATGACATCACCTGTAAATTAATCAAATCTTTCTTAACAAGCAGAAAATAATATACTTTTTTAAACGGAGTTGCTTCTGATAACGGTGACGTCATCGGTGGAGTACCCCAGGGATCGATTCTCGGACCCCCACTATTTTTGATTTTCATAAATGACCTCGTACAGGCAGTGGGAGCAGCAGACCTTCTGTTATTCGCCGATGACACCGGCGTGATCGGCAGCGACCCAAATGAAGCTCACTTGATTAGCTCCCTTGAACATACACAGACTCTTCTTCTGGAATGGTTTTGTGCAAATGAACTTGCGGTTAATCTAGACAAGACAGCTAAGATATTTTTCACACATAAAAATTTAAGTTTTGAAAAACCTACAAATGTAAAATTTTTAGGAGTCATTCTAGATCCTTCTTTGAACTGGGAAGGACACATCGATTACTTAACAAAAAAGATGTCAAAAAATATTTTTCTAATAAGAAACTTAGTGAATTACTTACCTGAGGATGTGATACGTATGGCCTACTTCTCGCTAATACAATCTCACATGACGTATGCTTTGACATGCTGGGGTCACTCCTCACATGCTAGTAGAATATTCGGTATACTTTTACTAAATTGAATATCTTAACATTACCTTCTTTGTATATATATATTATTGTCTTATAGACGGAATGTCTAATAGCACTCATGTCTTAAATAGTGATTTTCATAACTATAATACCAGACAATGTAACAATATTCATACTGATTTTCTAAGACTAAATTCTAGTAAATATAGTACAAATTATTATGGCGAAATATTTCTAAATAAATTACCTGAACATTTTAAAGCCTTACCATTAGAAAAATTTAAAATTACATTAAAGGACTTTTTATCTAAAAATCCGTTCTACGATTTTAATGAATTTTTAAACTTCAATTTTTCATTATACAATATTTTTCTAATATAACACCACGGGAAAAAATCCTATTGCGTTTTCCTATCATATTTTAGCATATTTTAGCATATTTTTAGATCATTTTAACATATTTTACCATATTTTAACCGATTTTAACATATGTTCACGTGTTAATCTACTTAATTTATTTACTAAATTTTTTAAATTACATATTATGTATATATACATGACAAGTGTAAACAACTGTATAACAGGCAATAAACTGATTCTGATTCTGATTCTGATTCTAAGACAAATTAGTATTATCAATACGAAATTTTAATTTACATTATGTAAATTATTAGAATATACTAAATATATCACTATGTATAGTCGACAGTCTTTTTGAAGAAATTACACAATTCCGTTTTATGATTGGGGAAACATCACGTATAAATATTCAATAAAGACAACACTTATTTGGAGCGGAAGGAAGTGTGAGTGTGTATGTGTGTGTCAGGCAGTACATTAACACTTCAAGACCAATATTTGAGAGAAATAATGTGGATACTTAAGAAACACAATGTAACATGGTCATCCTGAATGGACTCGACAACGGAACATTCGGAGCATGTAGCTTGGAAATGGAATTATTGAAGTTATGTCGAGTTCGACTCCTTGGGGGTTCTTCAGACTGCTGAACTAGAGTTGTCACTCCTTTATAGAAATTTCATGTTCCAGTAGTTCCAATCAAGGTAATTCCGAAGCCATTCCTCTATACTCGGTATACGCCAAAAATTACTTATTAATTTCAATGTAGAATACAAACCTTTGTTTCCCTTTGTCATAAGTTGTGTATTATTCTTGTTCGTGTCTATTCCTGTTGCTGAGTAAGAATAGCTTGAATACCTTCTGAAAGACCAGTGAGGATTTGTTAATACGCACAACATATGAATAAATTTTCTAAATTATGTAGATACAAAAGATCATTAAGACTATTAAATGTAAAAATTTGATCATAATTCAAGGAAATTGATCTATAACTCTTGATATATTGACATTGAATAATGGCTCATTAGGCAAAGCAAATTCAAAACCTCTTCGAACTTACCTAGAACTTGTGAAAATCGAACTTGTAATGGTTGTTTTATCCAAAGAACATTTCTCATCTAGTAACTAAGCATGGATATAAAGTAACGTATGATATCTGGGGAAGTATTATTGTTGGTAGGAATATCTTCAGTTGAAGGAATACACCATAACAAAAAAAGGAAAAACATTTAAAAAATCTATATTTACAGGATTGAATGTGGTGAGTGCCCAATGGCCTATGTTGGGCAGACAGGTCGCAATTTCTAATAACGTTTCAATGAACATATTTTCTAACTTGGTAAATCAGCAATCTTCGAACATATTAATATTTCAAATCGTAAAATAACAATAGATAATCTTAAAATCCTTTATAATCTGCTGGAAAGTTTGGACATTAATTAACAAACTATGTAAATACCCCGAATTCAACACACTTAATTGTCAATTGGACCTTAATGCATCAGCTACTGAATCTGTGAACTTTATGTATAAATAAATCTAACTGTTATTTCTATATTCACTCGATAATGATGCAAAAGTCGAAACCGGTCGTTTTATTGAAAAATAAAATCTCTTGTGAAAATTAGACAAAAAATTATTTTATTTCATTTTATTGAAATGGATTTCCATAAAATAATAAGTTCATCACTTGCTAAATGCTCTATTTTCATCGAAATGAACTTCAAAATTTTCAATCGAAACATGTATCTTTCAATATTTTCACGATGAAATTTTTGAATTCCTCAAACAGTTTTTCATAATCAGAGGTAACTAAATATGTTAGGTACGGAAAAAAATTCCCGAGAATCATCAATTTTTAATAGGAGCGAGCACATATACTATATCATTACTAATTTTTTTCTCGGTAGTAATCATCTTGCTGAACAAAACTCATCGTAAAAGTTTGAAGACAAAATTGTCAGTTAAACGTCAATGTCACATTTTTAGTGTTAATTTTCATATTAATTGCTGTATTAAATTTAATTACGGTATCATATATTTGTTGTCATACCGTATTATAGCTATTGACAATTATTTTCAAAATTTTAGTTCACTGTAACACAAGAAAAATGATCTTGATGCCTGTTCATTAACTAGGGGGGAAAAGATTGTTTCCTACGACGGATTTAGGTGCAGGATTATGGGGTTTCAAGTCTCCTGGTCGTTCCCAGATAGTTTTTATCGAATTCCATTATGGTTATTCAATTAGTTCTATTATTGAATTTCAATGGTAACACCTAATTCACAATTTACAAGGTGAATAGGTTGATTAACCTTGCTGTTCGTTGAACGTCGCAGTAATCTCACCACAAATCGAAAATGGATTAATTTGACTGATGATTAGATGTAATTAGTAAGCCTGTGAGTGACACAAGTTTTTTGTTCAGTTGAACGATGCATCCGCCATAATTTGCTATTACAAAACCCGTTATGTAACGTCCAGATTAATTTAGTAGTTAATATGAATGGAACTTTGAAAGCAAACGTGTTAAATTAAATATAAATGGAATGAAGGGGGCATGATAGGGTGATATGCAGGGATGCTTGTGTAGAATAACTGGAATATCTTGTTATTTGGAGAACAAACTATGCTAATATCCGGGCACATGTTAATCCGGGATTTCCGGATAACGGTTCTGGGTCTTGAAACGGTATACCCGTGCCACGTGTTCCCTGTTATAGAAAATGGCACATATGTTTTGACGTCTATTTCTACGCTGTTTACACTCACGTTTGATTTATAATGCATTACACACGTCATGCCTTCTTAATAACTTATACAGCCAACTTTGCGACAGGTGAATGAGACAAATATGATACATTAGGTTATAATATGATTTGCTTATCATGCGACTCCATGCATTAGAACATCTATTAGTTGGTATTCTATTTCTTCATACGTAATATGTCATAATTTGATCAGCTTCGTTACTGGAAACATAAACATATGTGATAATGGTAAGATCAAGGAAAGGAACCACAGGAGAATTGTTGTTCGTTGATAAAAACACCTGTTGTGGATTTTAAATAGATCAAATTATATGAGATGCAAATGTCCAAAATGACACAATAACTATTAACATCTATGTCAATCTTAAGAGTGCAAAGGAAAGAACCCTGAAGACGAAATGTGAAAAAAATTAACAAGAACATTGTAAGAAGGAGATAACACTAACCTAATGTGTAGTTTGTTGTTTTCATATATCTTTGTAGTTCTGTCTTGTAATCACAATTTTTAATTGCTTTGTGACTATTCGGCAGATTATTAAAAGTATTTATAGCCGAATATTTCGAACTCTTTCTCTCAACTTTCAAAATAGCTTCGAGCGATACTATATTTTTGTTTCTTGTTTGTGATAAATTACTTATGAATTTTTATGATAGATCTTTTTACAAGTATGCCAGTGCTTCAAGCATGTATTTTTATCTAGTTCAAGTGGTATAGCCATACTACTATCTTCTCTTTTCAGTATTCTGACAATTCTTCGATAAATGTTGAATATTGATTCCTTTACTGTAATATAAGCCGTTCCCAAAGCAATGATACCATATGAGACCACGCTATAATATGAGCCATAATCAATTGACACTAAATTCTTCAGATGGAGTATTCTGCCTAATTTATATATCACATGAATGAAATATCTCACTCTTCCCACTAAATTTTGTACCTGATCTTTCCATGATAGATTTTTATCAATTATAATCCCAAGATATTTGGTATCATTGACTCGCCTAATTATCTCTCCATTTAATTCCAGATCAAAAAGTTGTGCTTGTGTATTTTTATAGTTTGTTACAGTAAGACATACCTTTTTGGTGATATTGAGTGCTAGTTTATTATGATCTCACCAATCTTTCAAGTATTCAAGTCGTTTTTGCAATATTTTTTCCAGGTCTTCCCAAGTATCGGCTGATGCAATAAGTACTGTGTCATCTGCGTACGTAATAATTCCACATTTCTGAAGAAGGACATCTATCATGACGTTTATGTGAATAATAAATAATAGGGGACCTAGAATAGTTCCTTGTGGTACTCCTGTAGTTACAATCATTTTCTATTTTCACTTTCAATAAGTTCAAGTGTGATACCTCTGATACCGCAATTTTCTAAGTTTTTAATCAGAAGAGCATGATTCACTGTATCAAATGCTTTCGCAAGATCAAGGAAAACAGCCGCTAATGGTCTGCTTTGATCAAGGTCAGAATGTAGCTGTTCGATTACTTTGATGATTGCTCTTTAGTGCCCATATTTTTTCGATTGAACAATTCCAACAATTATTCGAATTAGCAATTCTAATGACAATGACAATCAAGAACACAATTATAGAGAACCTGCTAGAAAAGGACAGAAAACGACAGCTGGAGATAACAGAGCTGTTATTGCAAAGGAAGTATGTGCCACTATTTTGAGCCAAATTAGCGACGTATTCGATTTTAGGGATCACTTGAGTGCAGCAAAGATATTTGACGATATTTTGAAACATATAGACTTGCATTTCCACGAAAACATTTTGATGAAACTGTGAAATCTTATCCTATGTTTGACTGTGTAAAATTAAGAAGTTAACTTTAAGTAATTTATGAGCGGGATGACATGTGTGACGTAGGTGATATTTTGCCACTTTTAGTGTTCATAACAGACAACAAGCTGAAGTTTTGAGGGAAACATACAAACTGTTGGATATTATTTGTACAACGCTCATGTCGACAGCAGAATGTGAACGATGTTTTTCCACTTTTAAACGCATTAAAACTTTTCCGAAAAGCACAATGTCAGAAGATCGACTGAATGCATTGGCGGTCCTATCAATAGAAAAGAAGTTCGTCCCGTCTATCCCGGATATCGAGAACAAAGTTATATACGCTTCTTCCAGCATGAAAAATAAGAGCATGAATCTTATGTTTTCTCTTGTGCTCACCCTATTTCATAACTCACGAGCCGCCACTGTTCTTAATAGTTTGTTTTAACCATTCAAGTTGCACTTGTTAATATCCGTTATATTGTTGAATCCAATCTAGTAAATCGAAGTAATGGTGTTTTTAACTAAATGTTAGGTGTGTTACATGATACGCTTCCTTATTTCAAATAAGGACTGCATCTCAAGGTGTTCTGTCGATCTAATCGATATAGAAACCGTTTCCCTAAGTGACCGCACGGTCACTTGCTCGTCCACATCTAATGATTCCCTTGTGAATGTGATATCCCAGTCCCGATAACTTATGGCAAACGAAGCGATCCGGGTTGTGAGCAGAAAATGGTTCTATGATAAGACACTTCAAACACACTTGCATCGTCGGTATTTCGAGTAAAGTGTGTCTCGTTCTGAGGTACAGATTTTAATAAAAAAACTCTGTTTTGCGTTGAAACGCAACCCAGCTTAGTTAGTCTTGGTATTTGTGTGTAACTTGCGAATTTTCTAGTTGGACGAACACAACTGTTTCCAAAAGTTCGGTACGTATAGTTGGAAACGTTTTGATGTGCTCTTTACATGATTCAATTGTTACGAATATGCACGAGGCTTGTCAAATAATTTAAAAACTTGGAAATAATGTGAATCTGAAGCTTGCGGTCCGGGTAAAAGCATAGTTAAACCCAAAATTCCTGCCTGAATCTTCATGCAAAATTGCGCCTGAATTTGCATGATGTACAATAGATTTCCACACGCAACGTATTATCTACTTTGCCAATGTGTTATGAGATGTCTTCAATATGAAGACAAATTATAAATTACATGTTATAGATTAATTGGCTATATAGAATTAGAATTCAATGATCATTATCATAAGCCATTGGTCGTTACGGATAAAATAAAATAAATACTGATCAAAAGATATTCTTAATTGAAGATATATCTCAATTATAACAATTATCATTATATAATATATAACTATAAGCATATATGAAAGGTCACATTGAATACTATGTATTAGTAATGCCTAAGTAGCTAGAATTACTCTAATTACTTGCCTGAATTAATTTTCAAAAATTGTATTGTTTATATCTTATTCACACGACATTAATATAATATGTAATAACGTATAATGATGTTGTTTTTAAATCAAAGTTTAATTTATAGTTATGAATTATTTGTAAAATGAAAGAAATGTATTGAGTTTAGTTTTATTTTGGAATATGTATTACTTAGATAATTTTGAGAAAATGATATAGTCCTTTACTGGTTTCAGGGATGTAGGTAGTAAGTTGGAAATTTTTGAAGCAGTGGAGTCTAGAAATCGTAGGTGAAGGTTTTTTGTGCTCTAGATGTTTTGATGTATTTGTTGGTATTGTTTCTGGTATTATATATATGTATGTGAAATTTGAATTTGGAAATTGCGCTTTTGAAAAAAAAAATAAACAAGAATTATAAAAATAGAGTGATCGTACAGTAAATATTGTTTCATTATATAGTTGTTTTGAGATGTAGTTTGTGTTTTTTGAAAATTACTTTCAACATATAGTTTTGAGCAAAATTTAATTGTTTCAGATAGCTATCATATAAGCCACCCCAGACAATAATTTCATGTCAAATCATAGATTAAATTAGAACCTTGTAGATAGTTAATAATGAATGATGTTGTAATATTTCTCGAAAAATATAAAATTTATAGATCAGTTTGCGTATTTTAATTGTGAATTGTTTTATATGTTCCCCATTTTAAATACCTGTTAATGGTCGTATCTAAATATTTGATGTGTTCTACTTCGTGTTCTTCACGATTAGTGATTTCTACTGTATCAAAATCTGGACGATTCAATCCATATCTACGAGTATCAAACCATACTGAAGAAAATGATCACATACTAGATATTGTAAGTTATACTAATATGTAAAGTTGTGTATCGAAGATTAAATCAATTCACTAGTAGTTCTGCCTCTGATGAAACTAAAATAGCTGACTAAATGCGAACTAGATTTTGGAAATCTATAGAGAAAAATGATGGTTTTTCTACTGACGGAGATATTATGACTGAATTCTTGAATTCAGACAATAGCTGGATTACTTAACGTAACGACAATTAAAATAACATCGTGTTCACGAGAGCTGATAAAGAAAGGAGCAACTATAAGCATTTTTATTACTTTCCCTGTGCTCTAGTGAAAGAAATATTAAATGATAATCTGAAATAAATATCATTTTTTATACGTTCCATAATTCTATACTACTAGAACCAAGGGAAAAGTATTAAAATAATTAAATAATAATGCATACAAAATAAATGATAATTTTACGCGTTATAATAATATAGAGTTGGCTGTGGTTCAAATTCCTGTGACAAGTTCATGTTACAATTTCTTTGAAGTTTAGTCTTGTTGATGTTTGGGTATCTTGAAAGCAAAGCTAATTAATTATTGAATAATAAAATGAGTTGCAATACATCCAATCTTTGTTCCTCTTATACAGAATCTGAGCAGCTTCAAGTTTATCATAAAAATCTAAATTATTTGATGTATTTTGTGAACAACTCTGGCCTAGATCCTGTACAAGGAGATCTGTTCGAGAATATGAGCAACATTCTACTTGAAATTATTCCATATTTCACCCACAAATCTACCATAAAACTATCAAGCCAGGGAGATTCCCACTCATTCATCTTGCACCTAGGTGCTTATGAGTAGGATGATTTTCAAAAAAATTAAGTTGTTGTTATAGCAATATGTCAGAATGCAAGCATCTGATTGGCTACAATTAATAGGAGTAACATTTTCACTATTATTCTTTTCAGATATTAGAAAAATGTTTTTTCTCATTGAAAGGATCCCTAGAAAAGCACTAATGAAACTTACCCACTCATCATTATTACCAATCTTATCAAATACATTCAAAAAACTCCTACTCAAATTCCTAAACTCATATATTGAAGGAATTAACCTAATTCATATACATCACTTCTGACTTTGGAGCAAACATTCAACCATTGAACATATTCACAGAATAGCGGAAATAAATAAAAAGTTATGAAGAAATAACGCTTTTGGTGAGGTTTGGGACAAGATCCTGCTATATAAAATGAAGAATATTTTGCCAAAACCACCTACTGAAATATGACACCTATATTCGTAGAACTGGGAGGACGTTCACGAGGACCGATATTCCAGCATGGAAGAATAAATATATATCAAACTACAAGAAGCATCTCATATAGTGAATGAATGGACAAGGAGAGTTAATGAGAGAAAATCTTTGCATATCGATTTCGCCTATAAGCAACATGAAAAAAGGCCATCCTTAAATAAACTATAATCCCACATTGCATTACGGCAAAATACTTGGAATTGAATTAAGATGTTCCGATGGAAGGAACACGTCAAAAATAAAAGAAAGTATTGGATGTTTTTATTTTCTGGGAGAATCAACAGTTGAATGTTCGATTGTTCTGACGTCATGACGTAAATAAGAATAGAAATTCGATCGTTACGCGGAGAATATAACACAGCCTCGAGTAACAGAATGACGAGAATTATTACTTGGGGAATAATATTTCCACGAAACCTCTGTAATATGAAATATCATTTTCTTCCATTGAGATTATGAGGTTCAAGGCAGAATCCTCGAATTATTTTATAAATCACTTGTGTATCATATTCGGGATTATTATATTCCTCGGGGTCTACATTGATTCAATAACATTACGGGAGAACACAAGGCCTTATGTTTCTATAACGCCCCAAGCAATGCGTGCACGGAATATTTATCTGACATTTTTCCGCTACCCACAATCTGATGTGTTTGAATAGTTGAATTCAAAGAATTCTGATGTGCCTCGCTATCTTATCGGCATACCAATGAACCAGCACTTTGAATATATTAGAAAATGCACAATGATCATTGTGGTACTTGAAAGCGGATCATGCAAACTCGTTTCTCACATCTATATATTATTGAAAGTGGTGTACCTATATATGCAAATCACGTTCAAGTCAAAGATTGACTGTAGTTCAGTGACATCTAGCTGTAAGAACACTATGTTCTAAAAACAGAAGGAAACTTTTCCAGAATATCGGTCTTCTTCAAATCGACTGAGTTATTCTCAATGTTATCTGATAGATGACACTACTAATTTGAGTATAATGAATAATTTGTCCAGTCACTGAAAAAGAATCGGAGGACATTGTCCGAAACAGTATTTTTGACTATAGGGCTGTTTTTGGAATAGTTGGGAGGTATACATACTAAAAGTTCCCCGACCCACGGCTTAAGCTGGGCGCAGGGGGTCACGTAGAAGGCCACTTATTTAGGTTTTCGCTATATCCCATACCCCATAGTACCAAACCTATACGCTGAGAACAAAAGTCAGTGTGACGTCATCAACAAGAGGTTTAGACTTGAGAAGGGTAATGTTCAGTCTTAAAGGCACATAGAAGGTAATGGGTATGACAGTTGATAAATATTACAATTTAACAAAGTTATATCCACTTCTTATGGAGAATTATATGTTTCAACGGTTCCTTAGATGTCCTTGTATGATTGAAAAGTATTTTTACCTGTGATTAAGCGTGCATAGAAGTGTTATGACTGAATAGAGTGCGTTGCAAGTAACCTGATTCAACCTTATAAATACTTGTTTCGTTGGCCAATACCCTCGAGATGCATGGCCTGAGAGATAGCTACAAACGTAAGTGTGAGGTCTTCAAGAAAAAGCTTGAAGTAGAGAGGTAGCTTTCGACAGTACCGTTTAGTCTTGATGGTGCATGGTCAGTATTGAGTGGGACAGGTGATTAATATTAGAATTTAACAGAGTTCTTGTTTCTTGTGAAAAATTATATGTTGCAGTAGTTCCTTAGAGATTCCTTGTAAGATTGGAAAGTTTGCTGTTTTTACCTGTGAATGAGCGTGTGTGAGGGTGTTATGACTGAATAAAGTACGTTGCAAAATAGCTTCCTAAATGAATGTTTATGATGGTTAATCCCGCGTTTTGTGTTCTACGCGGAGCTTATTGACGTTTGTAAGTTAACTTTGCCGAATAAATGTTGTGCTCCAAACTGCAAGAGAAATTACAACAGTGGGCCGAAAGTTCATATGTTTATTTTCACTAAGTATAATGAATTACGAAAGCAATGGATTTAGGCTGTCCCTGTGGAAGATTTAATGCTAACAACAATAACAGAATAGGATTATCGAAGCTTACGACAGTATCGTTCAGTCATAATGGCGCGGATACGGTACTGGCTGTTACAGGTGATGGATATTACAATTTAACAAAGTTATATCTACGTCTTGTAGAAAATTGTATGTTCTTCCTTAGGTGATTTGAAAATGTTTTAACCTGTTAATAAGCTTGTATAGAAATGTTATGATTGGATAAAGAGTGTTGCGAAATGGCTTCCTATGTGAATGTTGGTTCTTCCCTCATTTTATGTCGTACACACAGTTTACTGACGTTTGTTAGTAAATTATGCCTAATAAATGTTGTACTCATGACTGCAAGGGAAATTACAACAATAAGCCGAAAGCTGAAATATCTAGTATTCCTAAAGCTAATGAACTACGAAAACAGTGGATATAGGTTGTCCCTGTGAAAGAGATTTCATGGTTAACAACAATAACCGAACAAGATTCTAGTAGTGGATTGCCACTGCTGCAGTCTTCAATTCACCCACAGAGAATCATTTTCAAACTTTTTTCGGATGCTGTGAAGTTTTTAGTTTGCACATGGGCGAGCTGATTGATTTCCTCACGCTACTGGTCACATTATGCAGTGATTTTTTCAACCTGATGATGAGTTCTGAAGCAGTGCTCCTGCGCTGCCCCCTCAATTGGTGGAAGAGAAACTATCTGAAGTCTTATTTTTGTTGTGTACTTGATCAACAACTAGTAGCGGTATAGGTCAAGAGATCTCTCCTCTGGAAGAGCACCATACCATCCTCAAAAACCTTCATATTCACGTTCCAAAACCTCCTTGTGTTGAGGAGGGGTTGGAGAGGATTACAGGTGTCTTGCAAACGCCCGGTACTTCAACGAAATCTTTCAGACGTTGAGGTCTCAGCATTCTGCATCACTTGAATAGAATAAACGTATACTGATAAACTTATATTCTCATCAATAATGGAAATAAGTTCTCTTTCATCATATTCCATTCGACAGAATAATCCTGTGATAGTCATGAGTGTGAAAATATATCTAGATCACCCCCATGGGAAATGAAAGAAAGCGTTTTTATTAGGCAATTGTAAACTTCAAGAGCAGGCGTCATTAGTGTATGATTTATTACGGAACGCAGCCCTAAACAACTGCTTCAAGATATTTTTTAATTAATTCAAGTCTTATCAAGCGCAAATTCATCCGTTTGGAACACCAAGCGGATCATTTTCTATTTGAGTACTTTGATATAATTTGTATTCCGACACGATATACCATTAATACAATAGCTGTTCGCACAGACAATACAGAAGAATCGCTCAACCCAGAAATGATTTTTATTTCATCGCTCTGCTTTCGAATTTATGATTAAAAACAATCGCGCTTTGTGTCTTCCGTGTCTACACACAATTCGCAGACGAATAGGAACGAATCCGTTTCAATTTGGATGTAATAGCGTAGCGATGACCTTTTCCACGTCGAATTGTTTCTACCAAATCCATTATTGTTGAACGAGTTGCACAATTGATTATGTAAATATTGGGAGCGGCAAAATTAACTGGGCCGAATTAAAAATGAATACAAATGAGAAAAATTGTAAAAGCTCATTAAGAACATCCATTAGGATGGCATGATATCCGTCACAATTTAATTACGGTAAATTTCAAGGGTGGCTGAAGCTCGTCCCACAGAGCTTTCCTCGGTGAGGACAGAAAAATTGGCGGGTATGGATCATTACGGCTAATGGAATATTTATTGCTTACAAGTGATAGTTAACATTGTTTCCAAAATTTGCAATGTCGTTTGTGGAAGAAATTGTTAGTGAACGCAGAAACACCCAAATAGTATACGAAAATTATGAGTTTTTTTGAACAACGATTTTCAACTAATGAAACTGTCTGAAGATGCATCAAACGGCCTAAATGTAAGGTTCATGTGTATACCATTGAAGAATTGGGTAGTTTTGTTGTGACAACATTAGAAAAGCGGGAGAAGAACCTACAGAGAGACCAACTGAAATATTGCATGAAGAATTAGCTTCAAATGGTTTTGCCTAAGATTTTTCTTCAGAAACATTGACTCTCCGGGACTCTAAATGCATCGAAGAAGATATGTTCCGAAGTCAACTTTGCCTAGCTCTGCCAACGAAGTTCACCGTTATCTGGAAGAACATTCGTCCAAAACGTCAAGAAAGGGAAATTTTGTTCTGGATAATGATTTCCGAAATGGAATTGTAAAATATTTCAAATTATTATGTAAGTCGAGTTTTATATTCATGGCACATTCCAATTTCTTCACACAACCGTTCACCACACATGGTTACGTAAATGGACACTATATACTCCTAGTGTTTAGTTTACTGAGGAAGAAATCAGAAGAAATTTATGCTCTGTTTGGAAAAAATTAGATTTATTTGTTCTCTCAACTTAAGTTTTATTCCTGAGAAAGTAGTGGTTGATTTTGAGATTGCCATTCATAATGCAGTTCGTAAAGTGTGGGATAACTTTACAGTTATTGGTTGCCGCTTCCATCTTACTCAGTCTTGGTGGCGTAAAATACAAAAGATGGCGTTGAGTGGTGGATATAAAAATAAAAATTGTGGAATTGAAAAGTGGTTCCGTTATTGTTTTGTTATGATATTTTAAAATCCAAATCTGGTAAGCTAATTTGGGGAAATTGATTAGCCCTCCCCTTATGGTATCAATTGAAAATATGAATCTCTGTCTGTAGAATTGGATATCTCTAAAGCATTTGACCGAGTCTGGCACCGAAGCCTTATTGCGATATTTCCGTCATATGGTTTGCCTCAACTTTGACGCTTTCCATGGAGTTTTCTCTCAAATAGACGGTTGGTTGACGGAGCATCCTCCGATACACTGACTATCAACGCTGGTGTTCTACAAGGATCTGTCTTGGCACAAATTTGTTTCTGCTCCATATCATCGATCTGTTGGGATTGACCACTGGTTCCGTCCACAGCCTTGGAGATGATAACCCTTATAACATCGAATGAAACCAAAGGAGCGAGACAGAGAGAGGTTGATGCAAATAATTGAGATCTGCCAATCTAGTAGAGCTTAATACAATCAGAACTCAAACTTGCATCTTCTCCAGGAAGGCAGATCCCACAAGCCCTTATATGATGATGTCAGTTACAACTATTCGTTTGAAGTCCTGCAAATCCATGTTCGGGATCACCATCATGGGTTGTATAGATCTAGTACAGAGCCCTTGGCCGTAGACCTCATGTATTTGCTCTCCTGTATGCCCATAAGTATGCAACGACCTTTTCTACAGTTTCCAGGTGCCCATTAGCAATTGATATCACTTTATTTAGTCAACAACTGACCACCATGATTCGTAAACATTATGAGTATGTAGTCTGGAAAAATGTAATTTGTCGTTGAACAAGACAAAATGGTAAGAGTTGAGGTTTCTTGGAAATTTCTCTGGAACAGTTCATTCGAACCCAAATATTTTGGTGAATCTTTGAGTTTTGATTGCCTCACGTTGGTGACAATTATTAACTAAACTCTAATGAGTTTTGAATTAATTAATTATATTTTGTTCAATTTTAATTTTTATTCCGGCTAGCTCTTTATTGATTTTAATTTTAACTTTGATTCTCTGATTGTCTAATTTGATTGAATTGATATTATTATTATATTATATGGAATTAAATGAAACCTTATTCAAAATGTTAAAACTTTTATATTCTATTTAAATATGAACCCTGTATCATGTTATGTTTACAAATTATACAAATTAACTTCATGCTTCCAAAGTTTCTATGCTGACAATTTTCTTTATGCTTTAAAATTCTCTATGTTTCAAGTTAACCTCAATTTACCTAAAATTAATACATGATTACAATAACAATTTTACATTCAGATACAACGATACAATGATGAAATTGTAAATAGACTTACTTTTATATATATTCTATAATATTAGAACGAATGTTGGTAATGTTCCGTAGGTTTTTATATCTTCTTATTTTATATGGTTATGCACTTTTAAAATATACTCTGCTATAACACATTCACTGATAACACTCTCATTCTTCTTCTTATTCAGGAACTTGTTGATAATTTGTTGTTGATTTTTTTATTCTTTTTTAGGATATAAAACTTTGTTTAAAACAAACTAGAACTGCTATCGAAGATTGATTACTCTCCGATGCCACTTAAATAACTTTGGTTATGTTAACCTTACTAAAGTTGAGATGAAAATTTATGAATACTATTTGCTTCGTAGGAATTACTACTTGGCTTAGGTTATATAAACTTTTCGAAGCTGCAGGGACTCTTTCAGTTCTCCGATGTTACTACAAACTCAGGTTATGGAAATTAAATTGAGCTGCAGGAGACAGATGTGAGTGCAAACTAACTAGCTTTCCCTTCATTTTTCCTTTTATAGGGCCCACAAAAGGACGCTAGTTCAATCATTCTCAGCCAATCAGGTACTTCTCCTTAATATCTAGGGAGCTATTCCCATTGTTGAATCTGACAGTTCTTTCTTATTGTTGAGCTTTGAAGTATCTAATTGTTGTATCGACCAATGAGAATAGAGAATTTTTAAAATTTTGATATATTGAAGATTTTCAAATTAATTAAAGTTATTGTGCATTCTGCTATTTAAATTCATATTACCAACATTTTTTCCCATATTTTGATATATGATACCCTTTGATTAGGTTCCTATTAACTTGATAATTCTGATTATTATGTATATTTTGACATATGTCATTGCTTAAATCTAATATATAATTTAAAATATAAATAACGTCTATATAACTTTGTAGAACTGAAATTTCTTAATACTATCTTATATCTATAACTTATTTTAATAGTTTGTGCTATCTTCTGATAGTCTTTGAATCATTTTAATTATGATTTTCCTCTTTCGTATCACTGTATGTTTATCCACTTTCACTGTTTCTTCTTTACATTTCCTATAATAGTTATTTATGTATCAAGGGAATTATGAGGGCCTTAATTACCGATGGCAAAGTTTGCGTCCCGAGGGCCTCTGGCCCGAGGGACAGCAATTGCCTGAGGTTATTAAGGATCATTAATTCCCGTGGTAAATAGATAATTTTATTTCTGACCGATTTCAATAAAATTTTGTTCATTTTTAAAACGGAATAAATGCACCAATTCATTACCTTCCCGCTATATTTGAATCAGGTACCGTTGATTATAGGAGTTTTGTTGTTGCTAGGTTGTTGCTATGTTACTTGTTTACAAACAAAGCTATTATCAAGCTGTGTTTGCGTTAAAAAAGTGTTTTCTACGCCAAATATAATGGAGGATATTTTGAAAAATGCTGAAAAAGCAAGAGAATCATTATTTCCATCGAAAAGTGAAGCCTTATACAAAAAAGAATATAAAATATATCTGGAGTGGCTGACACGGAAAAGTGCTATGCCAAAAGATGCCACTGAAACTGTATTTCTTGCATATTTTCAAGAACTGGTAAGAAATTTTCTATGTTTTTCGGTAGATTTGGTAGTAATTGTGTTTGATTCGTTGCAGTCAGAAACGTATAGTCCGATTTCTTTAGGGACTGAATGGTCAATACTAAAATCGATGGTGACTATACATGAGAAACGAGATATCACCAAGTTCAATGAACTAGAGGCTTTTTTGAAACGGAAGAGTAAGAGTTATAAGCCGAAAAATCCACTGTTTTATTTGCTAAAGATGTCATCAGATTTCTAAAGACGGCTCCTAGCATTTCTTATTTTATTCTTACTTGTGGAAAGTAGAGGGAATTATAGAATCTATAATGTCCCAAGGGAGTTATGACCCTCTTTATTGATAGCGTAACTATGACGATATAAGCTTATAATATCTCGGTCAGAAATAAACTATTTTACATTTTGGTTCCTGTTATTATACAATGTTTAATACCTTATACTACTTATGTATTTGACTTCAAATAATGTTTTTAATTCCATATTATATATACTTTTTAAACTTTTCTATTTTCAATGTTTCGGTAAGTTCAAATTCTACCATTTTATTTTATAGGTATAGGAAATGAAATCATAACAATATATACATATACTACTCTCACCCTGCTAGCATCCCATTCTTGCATATAAGAGGACAACGGACCACGAAAGAGAGGTAGCAAGTCTACGCTAATGAATAAAATTTTAACGTCATTTTGAAAGAGTGAGAAAAGGCTAATATCAAAAGCACGTTATCACAACAAATACGATAATTCACCATCATACTATATAATATACTGTACCGATACGAAATGCGATTTAAATGTATCCCATCAATACTCAGAACTCGATAGGTTACATTTCCTTGTGAAATGCAGTTATCGCGATTTGATGTATTCTGAAAATGGGATCTAGAGACATGACTACATATTGATAATACGCACACACTTCCATATATGAATAAGTTTCTCCTTCATGGAGATTATGGTATTTTATATGTTGTCAAGCCGTAAGTTCAGAATATCAAACAGTTCGTATTCTTTCAGAAGCTTCAGCGAACGCGCCCACAAACTTATATAAACTCCGTAAAGCTTCATGAAAGTTGAATAGGACCACGCCGTGATATTACTTTCTTTTCTTGTATTCCTCTTCTTTTCTATAATATTACCAGAATAGAATAATGATTGGATTTGTGATGAACCAGCAACTATCGCGGAATAATATATGGCCATGATAAAATATGATATATGCCCTAACGAATCAGTGTAGCTGTTCGGGAAGTTACACTTGAGACTCTTGCCAATGTGAAGAAGTCATTTGAAATTCAGCTTCGCTTATATAATGACCAAACCGGAGGCCATTTCGAGCAATTATTGATGTGAATAGGCTACTTATATTCATAATAATCTCAGAAGTTGATACTTTTGGGTCCCTTGAAATAATTTGATTTAATGTCAGACAGGCCTAGACGACGTGACGCGTAGTTTGATATCTCTTATCCGGAGCATCGACTTCTGGGCCAGCAAGGGAGTACTCTTAGCAACGTAAGCACAGCACGAGGCCAGTGGAACTTTCTCCCAGCGTCAGGGGAAATCCACTTGGAAAACGTTGAAAAGAGCCTTCACGGACTGTTATTGACGAGGTCTAACCCCGATTTTCTGAATTAAACATATTTTTCAAGCTTTGCGCCTGTGGTAGCCCCCGCTCCAATGGTTTCTTAAAAACTAATTACCTTCAGAAAATTGCAGAGTTCTTCACCACCTACTCGCTCGGTAAGCTGATCTTCTTGTTCAGCCTGTTTTTTACTCCCTAACAAGGAATAATCCATTGTTTGCATTAATTCAAGTCATATATATTTTACCTAAATTCGACACTCAAGGTAATTAAAATATTTTGAATTTTGTTTTCACTGTTGTTGAAATAATATCTCTATAAAGTTAAAAGTAATTTTGTAGTCAAGACAAGTAGAATTTTAACCCATGTTAATTTTTGTTCCTAATATCATACTTTTTTTAATCAATTAATATCCTGTGACCTAAGACCTTATAATTTTCTCATGATGCACTATCACACAATACTGACCTGACTTTTCGATATCCTAGCAAATCTAAGTAGGATGTCTTCTTAATTGACAAAGGTTGACAGCATCCAAATAAACTCATCTTTGAACAGCGTAATTCAAAATAATTATCGAAATGGCTGAAGAAGATATCTCAAATGCAGCTTCTAGTTTACTTCCGGTGAAATCCAAAAAGAGGTACGAGAAAGTATATGATATTTTCTGAGTGGAGAAACACCGAGAGATTTGATGGAATTGATGAAAACTTAGTGTTGGCTTATTTTTACGAAAAAGTTGGTTATTTCATATGTTTAAAGTGTTATACATAGGTACTAATTTTATTATTTGTGTTAGGCTAAAGTCTTTAAATCTGCTAGTTTATGGGCAACTTACTCTATGATCAAAAGTACCATACAAATCAATGAAAATACGGATATTTCACGATATAAAAAGGTAATCACTCTTTTGAAACGTCAAAATGACAAATATGAAACTGAAAAATCCAAAGTTTTAATAATGGAAAATGTACAAAGTTTTCGAAAGAGGTTCCTAACGATACGTTTCTGTTAATGAAAGTGACGTGCAGGATTATGCAGTTTAACAACTAAAGATATAGGAGATTCTGGAGCAATGTTGATTGTAACGTTACACGATACCAAAACAAATAGTTCAGGCAATGAGCCGGGATTTCAGCTATAATAACAAAAAAGACATGTAGGTCAGACGTTATAAGGATCATTCATAACACATATAACCTCATCAGCCAATGGCCAATTTGATAAATTTTCCACCCCTGGAATTGATTTCAAGTAAATCTGACGTCAGAATCGTGACCAGCGACCCAAACAAAATTCCTTGGTGCATTTTAAATTCGAAATTACCCTTTGGGGGTCATTTCTGGCCTGGAATGTGAGGTTTCATGTGTTATGAATGATCCTGATAATGCCACAAATAGAGTTCCACAAAAAATTTTCGATTCTGACCTACATGTCTTTTTTTATTATTTTCCGGTTCGTTGCCTAGACTAAAAGAAAAAAACATATATTTACTATAGCCTCAGATGGCAATGGCTATGCAATATACCTTAATTACTTACTATCAAGACTCAAAACAATAAGTCATAATCAATTTTTCCTGTTTTATCGTCATGGCAAATGTACAGTACAGCCAGTTGACACCCATACTTCCGCAAAAATTCCACAAAAAATTGCAGAATACTTAAAACTTCCTGATGCTTCTAGATACACCGAACTTCTGCAACTTTTTTTACTCACAGTGGAGCTGATATTCAGGTTATTAAACGGCATGGAAGATGGTGATCTACCATCGTCGCTGAAGGATACGAGGGAATAAACGTTGGTAGTAAAATAAAAAAATCTGAAGGATATATAACAATGTCCAATTCAGACAATTCCAAGAAGACTCTTTAGAAATTGTGGTGAATGACAAAAATGTTCAACAACAACTAGTTAATGCAGCGAGGTTAGAAGTTGTAACCGTTTCTAACTTAAACAACTGTTCTTTTAATATTTATTGTCATATTACTTAAAATAAACGTTTTCCTTTTTGCTAAATTGTATTTCAAAATTCTTGTTATCTTATCTATCTATCTTATCTAAATGATACTGATGTTTATATGCAGTACTGGTTGCTATGCAGTAAAATGTCTCATTACTGTACGATTTTGAGGTCGTGAATACAGTGCATTATTGTACAAAATGCGATAAAATACATCACTTAGACTATTTCAATTTCAATTTGACATAGAATATATCTTAACGACTTTCATCAGCAGTTTCTGGACTATTTCCGATATATCTTCTGTTCCTTCATCATACTTTAGATCCGTAACCTATTTTGCGTACAAAAGTGAAGGTTCACAGTTCATTTTTACTTGCTAGTAAGACTGAGTTATATGTGTCAGTCGTTTAAGCTCCAGCAAAACAAACATCATACACAAGAGAAGAAATTTGACGAACACTGATTCAACTGTAAACGTTTTTATGAGCGACTAAGAATCCCGCACACAGTGAAATAAAAAGTAACAGGACCTTGCGTTTGGGTGTTTACTGTTTTGTAAGAAGCGTTACCCTGGAGCGGCCTCGCTAGTAAAATGTAACCTATAAATTGCCAGATTTTTGCGTGCGAATGTAAGCTTTTCAAAAATTATCCACCTCTTCACGGTAGGAAGAACAGTCGGCGAACTGTGTACGCCTAGATAAACATCCAACTTTACCTCTCTGCTGCCTCTTTGTACGGATTTTCCCGTGCTCATTTAGATTTATTACCAACGAACGCTACACAGTTACTCATTACTTACTTGTCTAAATGAATACCGAGGAATGTAGAATGCGTTCAATTTCTTTCAAAACAAACATTGCGGGTAATGTATCAAACGTTCTCCAGCGTTCGCTGTATCTGTTGGAATACATAGGGCTCTCATTAATGAGAACAAAGACATTCGTTTGTAAGTATAGCTGATCCTTTCATTAGAATTGAGTGGACTGATTTCATTTGGTTGGAAATTATTCCACTTACCATCAACCAGAGCTGCGAATGAAACATGCAATTTTGTAACGGTTCATTCAATTTATTCAGTTGACTTTCCTCCGCTGATCCAATTTCCACATGCAGCGAATAGTTTTCTGCAATACGTTCGAACAAAACATGTAACGAAGTCGACATGTTTCTTTTGTACAAGATTCTGCATTTTCAGTTTCAACGGTTCTTTTCAGCAATTTAAAAATCTAACTAGAACCACAAGAGAAACTTTTTACATCAGATGGCACAGACCTGACTACTATTTCCGATAATCATTCAAACTTGGAGAGATTCTCATTATTCGTTTTGTAAAATTATACACTATTACGTTGATATCACTTTGTAACTTCCGTTACTCAAACTTTAAAAAATACATGACTTCTACTATCAACAGGAAGGTGTTGAAGCTAATCAGGACAATAATTCGTGGAATAAATACATAATATAGCTTTAAATAATGGTGAATAAATTAGGTCTATTTGATAATCAAGAAGTAGGGTTACGTTTTTGGGTTTGTAAGTTTCCAAAGATTACAGCAACTTTAGTTTTGAGCCTTTATCAGCTATATGTGAATATTTAAACTGTCTATCTCGGCGAAAGATTGATATTTGGAAAATATTAACCTTTTTTTAGAGTCTACAGCAGAGTCTCATTACACCTGTATAAGGGTTTAGTATAGGTAATTTTCTATATTCAAAACTAAATAAATTTTAGAAAATTAAAATTTCATGTAAAATTGATATATCTAAAAGCAAAGAACATCTAGGGTTCGCCTGATGTTTTCTACCCAGTATCAATAACAAAAGTATCTCGAAAAAAGTAGAGGTATTTCTAAAATAATTATAAAACAATTCTCACCGGCTTCAAGGAGGGTCCTATGATACCATCGCAGGCATGGTCAAGATGGTCAAAAATTTTACACAAGTTTCTTGTTCTGTAGGAAATCATAAGCCTGTCAAGAGGAATAACCAATATAAAACGGAAAACGAATGCTAGCTATTATAAATATGAATGTTAACCATCTGAATATGCTAAGATAGTGAGTTTTTTCCAGGCCCACTGTAAATCTTGATATGAAAATTTTGAACGTCTCTCTTTCATAAGTTACATCATTATTCAAAATGTATCACACGTAAACCGGGACGTAACGTAGTATTTAATCATCAAAGTTGTAATTAAATAGTCTTGATTATTGTTGAAATAATTAGTAAAGGAGAAATCGATTAGTAATATTAAAAAAAGGCAGATAGATATAGAAATCCTCACCGAAACCATTCTGAGTTCGAGACCTCAAGAGAGGGTAAAAGTTTTTAACAATGTTACTGGTTATTGGTTAAACAATTCGGGGATCCTCCTAATTATAGATTGGTTCGTGAGAAAATGGTCGCATTACAAATACCAGGAGCAACGCCTATAACCTTGAGTTGTATCTTCTAGCTTGATTTGTTTTCTTGAGATTTCACGTCACACTTAGTCAATTCCAATTATGTCAACCTAATCGTTTCTTCATAGAGTTTTTCATGAGAAGGGAGGATTTCGCTGAATCGGTGTTGTTCTAGATTTTCAATCAAGGTTTTTTATTCAAGTTCAAGTTCAATGATACATTCAAATAAGTTCATTCAGTTTCGATCCCTTACGTTCATCTTGATTGGGTATAAATTTAATAATCTTAGTTTTATTTCCGTCTTTTAGTTAATTTAGATTATCTAAGATTGTTTTATTTAAGTTTAGATTTTGATCTTATTTTTCTATTCTTATCAGTAATAAAGTTAATTATAATATTCTTCTTTATCATCTTCAATTATCATAGACAGTCTTCTATTATTATCGTTAACATTTAATAGTTATTCTTATTATTAAATTTTATTATTGTTGTTGAGTACGAGTTTATCTGATCAATATTAGCGTTTACCTTGCCACTCACTTTCCAGTATGTCAAATCTCATGTGTCTTGTGAAATAAAAGGATTAGTGTCCAACAGGTTGAATGATATCACAATTCCTTGTATTAAGCTCATTCTCTCTAGACCCGTTCCACCAATGCAGTATTCACAGCGAAAACATGGATTGCTATAAATTGGGTCTTCGGTATTTCTAAATGGCGGATGCGCCAGCCAAGGGTACGTTTTCTAAAACCAGTGTGAAGGTTCTGTTGTCAATTCTAGTGATAATCTGACCAACCTTTTATTTTAGACAGCAGCAGGAAACCTTTGTTCAGGTGAAAATATGATTTCACGGTTTAAAACCAAATTAGCACGTGCACGGACAGTAAAGCGAATCTCCAATAATACTAAATGGTGGATGCGCCAGCCAAGGGTAGGTTTCCTTAAACCAGTGTAAAGGTTCTGGTGAAAATCTGATCCAACTGTTGTTTTATAGAACAGTAGGAAACCTCTGTTCAGGTGAAACCCCAGCAGTATGTGTACTGACAGTGAATATGCCCTTGCTGCGCTGTAGGTACTGCATATAAAATAATCAAAACATCATATTTCCTTGGGGAGAATTATGAAAAAATCAGACACATGGATAGCTATAAGTATCTTCTGAATGTGAATCATAAGGTGACAAAGTTTCCTCAACTCCGTGTCGTCAACTCGAATAATTAACACTATGAATATGATTTGACTGGTCTTTATAGAACAGTATTATGGAAACTCCGTTTTGATGAATATATGTTTCCCACTGTAAAACCAAACCATCATATGCACCAACAGATGAGGAGCTCTCGCTGCCCTGGGCAGCATGAAAATAGCTCTCCATATAGCAATGTGAAACCGAGGAAACTGAATAAGAAATTACATAAGGGAATAATGTTAAACCTATTTAAGTTACTAACCATTTTCTCAGACCAGCCTTGAATATTCTCACTCCTCGGACGCCTGATAGGCAATCTTGAGTGGGAAGCGCGCCACTAGATAGTAAGCGCGGTGCAGATGGCTGGATCATTCGCATAATAAAATCAAACGGCTCCCTTTTCATTTATAATAATAATAATAATGTAGTAGAGTTATTGAAATTGATAATTTGTATTTCTTTCGTCGTAATATGTTCTTACTGATCTGATAGTGACTGTACAAATAAAATAACTAATAAAAGTTTGATTTTCACTAATTTAATAAATTAATCTAAGTAAAGTTTCGCTAAGACCGTAGCTTCATCAAACAAATATTAGAAAGTTCTAGCTTACTACGAAAAAGCTAATTGAATTATACCAATTCAACAAGGGAAAATTATTAAATACTTCTTGATATTTATCCCAAGGTTATCATTAAAGTTAAATTATAGGTTACCTCTTTTATAGTAAGTTAGTACTTTGTAATATTTGTTTGAAGAAGCTTCGGTGTTAGCGTATAGCGAAACTATAATTACGTTTACTAAATTATTGAAAATCGAACTGCTATTCAAGTTTAGAATGTATTTGCTTCAGATAATGACTGATTCTATTCAATTTTTTTTTCAATGTAAAACACTCATCATTGACAACAAATGTTGACCTCCTTTCGATAAATTCTTGTCCTTTTACTCACTTATCCCATTATTAATTATCAATCTCGACAAAAAAAGTATCGGTGGTATAATCATTCAACAAAAGAGCTTTCAATATTATTAAACGAAATGCACCGTATTACAAAACAAATTAATAATGTTACATATAATAAACGGTATTTAGAATTAAAAGCATATCTCAAGAAAAAAGTCGAATACGAAAAAAAAAATTATAATAATAATAGAATTGTGAAAGCACATAACATAAATAAGCAATGTTGGAATATAATTAACGAAAATTGAAATATTATCAGAAATAATGATATCACTGGAATATCTGATAATAATGGAGTAATGGTTAATGACCCACTAATTATCAGTAACATTTTTAATGAACATTTTGTAAAGGTTTGTAGCAGCACGGGATTTGAGAACTCAAATGCGGAAAACCAACCTATTCATGATAAGAGCTTTTTTCTTTATCCAACAACGGAACAGGAAATAGTCAATATAATCCAAAAGACTTGCTGTAAGAAGTCAAGCGGAATAGATGGAATTCCCGGTAATATACTAGTGGAAGTAAGATAATTTTCAGCCTTACCATTATCAATAATTATAAATAAAAGTTTTACTGATGGCATATATCCATCTGCATTAAAAACGTCCAAAATAATTCTCATCTTCAAAGGAAAAGGTGATAAACTTGATGTTAGTAATTATAGACCTGTAGCATTACGAAGTAGTTTTGCAAAAATCTTCGAAAAATGTTTTAACATCAGGCTTGATAATTTTCTAGAAAAAAATAATCTTCTATCCCACTCTCATAATGGGTTCAGATCAAACCATTCCACTATCACTGCTCTAGACCATGCTCTTCAACATATATATAACGCCCTAAATGACAAATCATTCATACTAGGGATTTTTTTCGATCTAAGTCAAGCATTTGATACTGTTGATCATAATTTATTGATTAATAAATTATATGCACTCGGAGTTCGGGGTCCAAGTAACGACTGGATAAAATCTTATCTCAGCAATAGAGAACAGCAGGTTGAAATAAAAGGTATACGATCTGAATCCAAAATCACAACAAGAGGAACGCCACAAGGGTCTTGTATTTCTCCTACATTATTCAATTGTTTTATCAACGACTTATCGCTTCACATCAGTAAGGTATGTAAACCTATATTATATGCAGATGATCTAGATGCGATAATAGTTGGCAATAATCTAGTAGAAACGGTCAATGAAAGTAACCTAGCAACAAACGGTGTATCAGAGTGGTGTAGCAACAATAACCTTAAATTAAACTGCAAGAAAACAGTAGTTGTTGAATTTTGCCCTAAAAACAAGGTCATTGACTACAGCGTGTTAGCTAGGGTGGATGAAAATTCTGTTGAAAATGTCTGTGCTACTAAATTTCTAGGCCTATACATTGATCAAAAATTAACATGGGCGTCGCATATAGAGCAACTCTTACCAAAACTCAGCAGCTATTGTTTTCTGATCCAGAATATTAGAGATACCGTTTCGATCAATGTACTGAAACTGCTCTATTATGGTCTCTTTCAATCCACAATCGCCTATGAACTAATGTTTTGGGGCTCCGCTCATAATGTTGAGAGGGTTTTCATTGCGCAAAAGAGGGCTCTACGATATATGGCAAAAGCATCAGGTAGAACACACTGTAGGAATGTATTTATAAATTGGGGTATAATGACTCTTCCATCACTCTACATATATTCGCTACTCATATATGTTAAAACCAATAATTACTGGGAAAAATGCTCTGATATACATGATCATAACACCAGACAAACAAATCTTCTCCATCAACCGATGGCTAGATTAACAGTTTGCCAACAAAACCCGCGCTACCTGGGGGTAAAACTTTATAACAAACTTGTGAGTAGGCATCAATATTTTGAAAGATACACGTTATCAAAATTTCGTAAGGAATTAAAAATGTTTCTAATAAGCAAAGGTCTCTATACAATGGAAGAATTTTACAAATTGTAAACGTCTGTATGTATGTTGTTCTATATCTATATTTGTATTATATATGTTGTATTAATTATTCTATTCTTTGTAGTTGTGTCTTAGAACAAGTTTTATTATGATACATCTCCCTAACTATGACTTGTCCCATAATTTTTGCACTTAAATTTCATGTTATTTGTACAATTTTTACGGACCAATAAATTATCTTATCTTATCTTATCTTATTATTAGTTTTCGGAAAGTTTTTATTTATATTGTTGCTCATTCATTCTAATTTACTTTACTGAAAGTGATAAGTCACATCGTTGAAGGAAATCGTTACACAATTTTGTTTTAATATTGAGGAAAGTCATTAACCAACCAAGTTCTTTCACTCTGTAATTCAAAATGTATATTGTTAAAGTTAGAATAATCTACCGAAAGAAGTGGCTGTGATCACGTAACTGACAATATTAACTATCAGACATTAACCTAAAATACTGAAAGTTCCCAGGTACTCTATTAATCAAATAGAAATTATTAAATGGAGTGAAATTAAGAGGTGGATGACTTAGGGTGTTACATTTATTAGCCGATTTGCATGTTAATAGCTTCTTTAAGGCGCCTTGGTTACTTTCTCACACTTTTCGTGCAGCTTTACGTCAAGCAATTTACGGCAATATATTTCTGGTTTAATTACGCAAATAAAAGTTCCTTAAAAGTCTTGCCAGAATATATCGCCGCAGCTTACACTAATTTTTAATAAGTTGGCTAACTTTATGACGTAAAATAAAACGTTCGCGCAATGTTTCTATCATCAAACCTAATTACTTTCGTGAAAAAAAACTCAAGGTGTACCTTACTGATATCGTTGATTGGCTAGAAGTCTCCTAACGCACTGTAGTTTGCATCGGTCTTATCCATCGAACATATTTTACTATGAAAATACTCGTTCAAGATTGGTCATTGACGTGATGAAGAGCTTAGATCTGATAATGTGAGCTTATCCCGCTATCAATAATAGCCAATTTGTATCATTGTGGGCGTTTACCATCTTCCATGGAAATGGGATACACAGACAGCTAGAAAATACTTGTTCAAGATTGGTCATTGACGTGATGAAGAGCTTAGATCTGATAATGCGAGCTTATCCCGCTATCAATAATAGCCAATTTGTATCATTGTGGGCGTTTACCGTCTTCCATGGAAATGGGATACACAGACAGCTAGAAAATACTCGTTCAAGATTGGTCATTGACACGATGAATGGCCAAGATGGGACAATGCTAGCGTCTCGCTATCAATAATAGCCAATGTGTATCATTGTAGACGTTCACCGTCTGTCATGAAAATGAGATACACATACGGCTATATTCTAACACTAAGATGATCCAACCGTGATAGGCAGTACTGAAATATCTACTATTGTCAATATGTTTCTGTATTTCCAACATTCCTATATATTCAGCTTATGGCCTTCCATTGGAGAGTGCAAAACTTAGAAAAATTTCGGGAGCATGAGTGGAATTTTGATTAAATTCCAAGAGATTGATGCTATAAGTTGAATTCACTTCTGGAGCTGAAAGCTGATACGGTGTTCTCTAAAGCTTATATAGAAGTTTCGTCTCATCTGTTCAATATATGGCAACACAATCTCCACAGCCGATCCCATAGACTCCAAAATTTTGAATTGATTCCTTCTTGATTTCGGATAATTTATGAAGGAATAAAGTAAGTTTGATGTTCTATACCCGATAGATTTTCCTTTTTGTTCAATGAAGGCAGCTATGGAGTCTGTAGGTTTCTCAATGTCAGAGACAGAAAAAAATTGGTCTTCATCATTACTCGTATATTGTTGTTACATCTAATCTTCATCTGATCTGATTATATTACAATTTTTATTTCACTTATGGTTGAACAATTTTTACATATCGCCATGCGAGGTGTAATGTACGATTAACACCCTTACAATTAATCATACCTAAAACCCATTAGTTCATAAGTAATCGATACACGTGATCTGGTATGCCGACGACAAACACATAATTGTCAGAGGAAATTTTCTGAACAATCGAATGGACCTAATACAATCAGCCTTGACTGCAATGGATAAACGGTGCAATAATGTAGGGTTAAAGATCAACCCTAAGAAAACAGAAATCGTAGTTTTCACTAGGAAGTCTAAAACAATTCTTACCAAAGAACTGACCATGGCAGGTCAGGTGAATAAAATCAGTCATCAAGCTAAGTACCTAGGAGTTATCTTAGACAAAAAAGTTCTATGGAAACTACAACTGGAACAGCAAAGCCGCAAATTATCTGCAGCCTTCTGGTTTTTCAGGAGAGCTATTGGCCACAATTGGGGCCTCAGCTCAAATACCATAATGTAGATCTTTGAAGCCATCCTTAAGCAGGGGTTGACATACGCCTCGGAGGTGTGGAGGAAAAGAACAGAGCTCAGGATGACCAAATCAATACTGAAAACTCTTCCTAGGTTCTGTCACGAGAGCTACGGAAGTGCTTCCCCGGCGCTAATAAAGTTTGAACCATTCCACCTGACTATAAAAAGTGCGGCAGCAAAAGCTGTCCACAAACTTTTATCAATGGGAATGTGGAAGGCAAACGAGTGCCACATCTCAATACCAATCAGTAGTAAAAACACCCCATCTTCTCAATGAGAACTATCACCACGATACATCGTCGATAAAAAGTATCCTATAAGCGTACGAGCCATAGAAGATTCATTGAACAATGACCAATCAGCCCTGCCAACCAATGATGAAATCTGGTTCACGGATGGATCCGGAAACCATGGGCAGGGTATACCACCAGGTCCCAGGTAAGAGTATTCCTATACGTCTGGGCAAACACGCCACCATTTTTCTGGCCATAATGCGCTGTGCCGAAACAGCGCTGGAAGAAAGGATGCAAACCCACATCAGTGTATGCTCTGTCACCAAGGCAGTCATTGCTGCGCTGGGTAGCATAAGAATAACATCGAAGCTGGTGTGGGAATGCTAAACAATCTTGGCGGAGATGAAAGCAAGCTCACCATATTCTGGGTCCCCGGTTACTCTGGAATAATTGGAAACGAGATAACCGAAGAGCTTGCAAAACTGGGGCATCTCGAAGAGTAATATCAAAGAGATAATCCACTTTTGGATCAGAACACAACACTCGGAAGTATGGAAACTAGTGAACGCTTGCAGGCAGTCGAAAGCACTGATTTGACTCAGACTGGTCTCATGAAGTGAAGAACATGGCTAAAACCGATGCCAAAATGCTGACACAGATACGGACGGTTTGAATACCACCTCCACAAGATGAATCTTAGCGATCGCGCCTTTGTGCAGGTGTTGCAAACGGGAAAAAGGAATATCAATGCACATTGTGCGCACAAGTCGTAACACTGACTACTCAAAACGCAGAGCACTCTCGGTGGAGCTATGCTACACTGTGAACATCCAGAAACTAGACGAGATGATGGTGTTGAATCTCTTCAGGGCATTAACCACCTACCCTGCCCCTACTGGGATTGAGTAGATAGCTGATTGTCCACCTCGGGCACCCTGTAAATACTTTGGAGTGGGAACCAATCCCGCCTACCTCTGGAGCCAGGTGAAAACCCTCGAGTGGGAACCTCTTCACTAGGACGATGTTTAAATAATATATCACGAAGTTGGTGTTAACTTCTTTAGGAATCATGGGTGGGAACGACTCTACTAGGTGACACGTGACACAAGGTACAAGGGGCTTCGGCCTAGACATTAAGGGACCACAATGGTCCCCTTTTGATTAATAATAATGACAATTAATTCTTATTATTATTAAATATATCTTGTTATTGTTGTGGAAGTTTGAGTTTATTTAATTATCCAGGATAAGTATTAATCATATCTTCTTGCTTGTAGTTAGCTAGATTGAATCATTTTCTACTTAACAAGGGTCCTTATGGCCACGCACAGCATTTTGAAATAGAATTAGGAATGTCATAATATCCCTGAATAAAGACTAATAGGCCCTGTTGCAGAACTTGCAAACGTGTCTGAATAATAAACTATAAAAGAGTCCACACTATGGATACAGTTAACACTATAAATGAGAAATAACCACCCTTATCCGCTAAAAAGTAGTGGATGAGGGTGATTATTTCTTATTTAATGTGTCTGAATGCAACAATTTGTGCGAACAAAAGGATGATGAGAGAAGTTAATGATCTACGGATATGTTAATTTATTCATTGTTTGTTTCAGAAGGCTATGTATCATATTTGTATAGGTCAGCCTTCGTTGACCGCAATTGTGAAAGTGGACGAAATAAAACACATAGTTAAGAAACACTATAAACAATTTTATTCATATTTTAAGAAAATTGATAACAATGGCTCGTAATAATTACATATATTACAAATGTATCACTCAAATAATGACAATATCTTTGACGTTCGATATCATTGAGTCAAATAATATGGTCCCTTCAGATCAAAACATCAATAATACGGACGAAAGTTCAACAATATACTCGCCGAAAGGTCTTACTGGGATCACCATGATAATAGAAAGCGAAAGTTCCACATCGATAAAATTTATTACAGTAATTTGTAACATAATAAATGATCTGAGATATTGCGACAAAGTTCGACCCTCAAAATAACTTTATGAAGAAAAAATATATGATGTAAAATAATAAGAAGAAGAAGGTATGACTGGTCTGCCTAAACAATTACGACCGAAACAATATTTAATCATTCTAATTGTCGAGTAAATTTCATCATGTCAATCCCTCACAAAACAAATCAACGAGTTTCTTTCTAAATTAGGGATGAATATATTCAATTCAATAATAACTCATTCAGTCGGAAATGTTTGACAGATAACCTCAAAGTGGTGATGCGACAAGTAGTGTTGTATTATCCTCATCGAACAACTCGTCCATTTTTATTTTCCAAGCAAAGACTGTAGAATAAATGGAAATTCTTCTTCACGCAAAAATTACCCGGAGCTTATCAGACCATTTTTTCTATGAGGGTTCGTATACTACACTGATGAAACAACTTAGTGATTTTTTTTAATAACAAAGAAATATATCTAGTTTCATGATATAATGGTTTTTCTAACCACAGACCACAGACAGTTTGACAAGCAGTATAAAGCTGCATTTTGCGTGTAATAATCCTGAAAAAGCGATTTTCCTCTCGAAGGAATCTTTTGACGAGTTCTGTTAACGAGCTTCACACATATCAAAAATCGTGGATGAGAGCACTTTGTGGTCTCAAGGTCCAAGTTTACTGTTCTTAAGCAGTTCTGTGAAACCATTAATTTTGAGAGAGTTGAATTGTTTCAGAAGCACGTGTATTGATGATGTCACACTTACGAGTTCATTTACCTCTCTAGAGTATTGTAGGAAGGTGAGAGGACTCTCCCTTTTCGATAGATATTTCCATGATAGGTGTTCATCAGAATCCTCGTCTGTTGTTATCACTAGCATAATGCGCTTTAGGACAATTCTGATAGCCTAAACAACCATGTAGAAACCTTTTCTCGAAACAGCCTATATGTATGTGAACAATTAAATTTCAGTTGTAAATTAGATCCATTGGGAAATATGGGCTGGGCACTGTTCTGTTCACTAAATAAATCATTTAATCAATTACAAACTTGAGTGAAACCTGATATGATGCTCCTACAATCAAAAACATACTCCAATCAAGCCGCTGTTATCACTCATTTCAATTGTTTAATTGATAATTGTTGAAGCGACGTGAAACAATGCATTAACAGTAACTTATAAATGTCATTAGTGACTGTGATGTACTCGCTTATTATAATTACGATAATTGTGAGGTTAGATCCTGTCGAGAATTTATCGTTTCAGCTTACAGGAAGATGAGATAATATAAAATTAATGCGTTAATGAGATTGCGGCAGAAGTACGGTGTAAATTCTTAACAAAGTGAAACATAATAATTATAAACTTGGCTCAAACATACGTAAACTTCCTCGCTGCGATATGTATTATACTATTTATAGGTTACGGATATAATGCCTTTGATAAGATGGTGTAGTCATTGATTGAAATCCATTTTGTAGTGATAAGGCATATCTAGAATTTTGACATAACTGTGACAGTTGCACAACAACTGAGAACTGTTAATGGCAGAAAACACTTATCGTATTTGATAGTTCTTTGAAGATTCAATCATAAATTCCCTGATTGGGAGAAATCAGGATGCTTCCTTGAACTAATTGACATGAATCTAGCTTCGTCAATTTTTGGATACATAATGACTACACCTTCCGACATAGTTTGAAGTAAGTATTAGGTCAATCAAGAGTAGTTTCAGTTCAATTTCAAGAATTGTCAGGGGATAGTGATAATAAATAGATATGGTCAATCTCTTTCAGAAAAACAATTTCTTTAAATCGATTTTCTCGCTGAATCGCGCGTGAGATTTTTTCTCACATGGAAATAAACTCAATAAAGTGCATATTTAACACAAATTATATATATAAACAGTCAAAATGATATATTTGAAATATTGAAACATGATAAAACTGAAATAATGTCCTCCGATTTTTATAAAAACTAATATTTCATGGTTACATATCGTAATGTGATGGAATCTCTCTAACTTAACTAAATTTTCCCGTTTTCCATTACTCAGCCATACAAGAGTGTTATACCAAAGCTTAGAAACTTTATTACATTGAAATCTACTAGAAGAGAAAGACAACTATAGATTTTGAAGAGTGTCTTCCAGAGCTGTTATTTACAATGTAGCAGTTCAATATTTTTGTTTCAACTATTACTAGAAAGAATGTTGTTCTTCATAATGAAGAGAGAGGATACTCCAAACTCTGCATGTATCAAATAGGTTTAAAACCATAGAAATGGAAGGAACATGCTCACAATTTGAACTGCACCCAATGCTTGCTAATTGAATTGAAGGATACAATAGATTATGAAAATAACGGTTGACAGAGAAAATATTCACTACAGTGGGTCTTTATTAAAATAATAATCTATTGTAGTCCATTAAAACAATTTTATCATGATCACAAGGAAATGCTTCACATTCAAATTTAATATAAATTCGAAGTGCAAATTTAATGAATGAATATAAAAACTAATATAATTTCTGTATTTATTCATTGCGCTTTGAACTTTGACTGTACATTGAATTTGAAAGTAAAGCATTATTATAAAATCTGTGTCAGAAGCCATATTCATTTGAGGTGGTTTCAAAGTAGTTGATTGTATTATATTGAACGCTTCCTTGCGTCACACATCTCGATAGATTTGTAATTTTGAATATCATTACTACGATATGAAACGAGTTACAACAAGAAAAGAACATTGAAGTTTATTATACGAAAACTGAACTTAACGGCAATAAAATTTGATATCCTTTTACGATACCCGAATCATACATCTCGAATAATTGAGTTATTTTGATGTATCACGGTGCAGTGAAAATAACAATATCACTAATTTGGTTTAATGGTTGCATCGAAGGTTTGAAAATCTAGGAAAATGTACATTTTCCCTTTATATCGTTGTATACCATGTAATGAACGTGTAATGTACATGTATTCTGAACTATTTCTTTGTTTCTATCATATGAAATAGAAAGAATAACATTTAACAAATACTTACTTCACCGTTTTATCTCGATATTGTGAGACGTCATTCGTTTATTCGATCGGCAAAATGTCTTTAGGCTTTTGATTTTCATATAAAACATGATAAATGAACAATGATTTCAGATTTACTGATGAATTAAAAATATCTGAATTTAACATTCATGTTCTTAAATGCTTGTTGCAGAAAAAGTAAAAGTAACAATTCCCGTGGAGGAGTAATTCTTCATGCTGCAAAACTTCATATATCTATATATTGCATATGTTTTATAAATATTTTAAATATTTCGAAAGTCTATAACTAAACCATAAGAATTGTCAGCGTTTGAATACTGCAGTTCGTGTTAATTCTAATTTGTGTTTTATTTCGCCATTCTACATAATTGAAAATGTATTTACCTCAAATAAATTCCCAATCCATTGAGACTATTATGAATATACGAATTCTAATTCTGGGAAATTGTAGAAATCGATTCAACTCCTCATTTTAACAAGTAAAGTTCAAATAAACATATACCTTAAAGTGACCTCAAACTAAATTGCAACAAAGTTAGTTTGTTCCAAAATTTCAATTTTTCGATTACCACTATATTGTATTGAAAATTCTGTAGCCAATGTATTTTGTTCTATTTCATATTTCTAAAATTTTCTGTTTTGTACTACCCCCAATAGCGATGCTATTGGTACATGTACACTTTTTTCCCAATCAATGTACCGCCAATGATTTATGCAGAAAATGGCTCTCATTTTGAACATCTCTACGATTTGTTCATTTTTTCTCTGGGATAGTAACTGAATGAACAAAAGTAACCTGTTAGAGATAGTGATTTCAAAGTGCATTTACTTAAGAAATGGTTGAAATTTAGGGTTTCGGAACTCTGCGATATGTCGCCTTGGCGTCTGAGGTGAAAACTAATGATAGAATCGAATTCCTCATCCTTGAGAGTTTATTATAGCATCATTATATTGAAATCGATGAAATAGCCGAAATTCACTATTTTTCCATACCCACCCTTATGAAATTCTGCAAAATACGAAAATTTCAAAAGGTTCATATAACAGATGGAACTTGTTCTATCGGATCTTAAGAAGCTATGTATACCAATTTCGGATAGGGTAATCATGTTAGAGGTGATTTTAAAGTGCATTCATTTAAGGGATGATCGAAATTCAGGAATTCGCAACCCTGCGATATATTGTCTTCGCGCCTGAGGTGAAAACTAATGGTAGAATCGAATCACTCATCCTTGAGAGTGAATTATAGCATCATTATATTGAAATCGATGAAATAGCCGAAATTCACTGTTTTTCCATACCTACCCCTTATGAAATTCGGGAAAATGCGAAAATTTCAATAGGTTCATGTAACCGATAGATCTTGTTCTATAGGATATTACAAAGTCATGGATACCAATTTCGTTTTGAAACGCTGCGATATGTTGCCATAACGTCTGACGCAATAACTAATGGTACAAACGAATTTTTCATCCGTGAGACTGTATTATAGTACCATTATATAGGAATCGATGAAAAAGACCAAATTCACTATTTTTCCATACCCCCTTATGAAATTTGGGAGAATGCCAAACCTATTCTATGGAATCTCAGATGATGAAGTCATCAATACTTTCGCCTCAAAAGTGTTGAAAATGTGTATATCTGATCTTATGTATCTGAAAAATTCACTATTAGATAATATTATTATTTATTAATTACATATTAAGTATTCAATAATAACAGAAAATTAATCTTGTTAGAAATAAAAATAGATTATGCAGGATATTCGGGAACTCCTTACTGGAAATGTAACTGTGACCTCCCTGGCCAATTAGGAGGGGATGTTCCATATTAAAGTTTTCGGTTTGGCCCTCCCATACTTAGTTATGGCCTTTTAAAGATGGCAGCTGGGATGAAGTTCTATTGATTTTCTACGAAATGACCCAACTCAAAAAACTATTTTGGTGGGCAGTTAGTGATAACCTAGTGTAACCATTCTGACCCATTGCCCCATTTCATACTTGACCGGAACATTCTTTCGAAAATTACTGAATTGTTAAAATGTCTTCTTATCATTTGTGGTTTAATACATTAAATCTGTATTATGTTGTTCCTGCACAGTTGATGTTCCTGTGGGCACAACATAAATGTCTTTCTTCTTCGGTCATTTGTTTAATTTTAATTTCTAGAATTCTATTTCTTGGTATGTGAAATTAGTTTAATCAAGTTGCTAATTAAAAAACCTAACCAGGATGATGAGAATCTTTAAATCTTTAATCTTTAAATATTTTATTTTTCGTTAAAATCAATGTTGAGTGCTGTATATTCAGTTAATATTTCCCAATAAGCTCATACATCCCCTGAAATTTCAATATAATGTGTTTCATGGTTTACGTTATATTACAGAAAATTTTTTCGTAGAAACCTTGCAAGGGTCACATTGAGGCATATGTTTATTCCGTTTCTGCAGTTTCCTGATTAAACTGAGACATCCTGTACATTTGGAACTTTTTGTGTAAAGATTGAATTTCAATATGATAAAATTTGGATTTCGATAGCACATCAGAAAATAAGTCGACATGTATAATTTAATTTAGTTCAAAATACCTATCCCCCCCAGGAACTTCAGTTTGAAAAAACCTCTCCTAATCATAACTCCTGGATCATCGGAACGATTTTCGGATTTCATGATCCATTCTTGAACTTTTTTGAAAATATTTACAAAAATCGATCTTCAGGGTTCACATTTTAGAGAGCTTATAGTTCCCTTATTAAGCGTTTTTCGACCCTTGTTTACATGAGCTTTTTTTCTCAAAATCTGACGAATAACATGCTGAAGTAAAATAACGTTATTTCCGAACATCCTGTACAGTTCCTGAGAAGTTGGTATTTCCATGAATGAAGATGTGAGTTTTCCAAAAAACGATTTTATTGTATCTAGATTTCCTACTGAGAGTAAAAATAATATGAATAGTACTTGACGAAAGCCGTCAACGAATAACGTCTCACAAGTAGTTACAAAATATTAGGCAAAAATGCGTACAATCTTATTGTTCATCATTAACTGTTCCAAAGTATCACAAATACAAGTTTAGATTTACGTCTTCTTAAGCGTATCAAGCCCGTAACCAGAGATTTAAGTGAACTTCAAATTCCCGTACCGTTTGGGAGATTACGAAGTTGGGAATCCCCGCGCTTTATCTCATCTATCGTGCAGACCGTCACCTTCCGCTCGGTCAAATCCAGCGGAAACTTGAAACTTATTTCTCCCTTACAGAACACGGCCACGGGGTTCGTTACACTGACATTATCTCGCTCCCGCTCTCTCTTCTCCAACTCTATCGCATTCCGCGCTCGTCGCTTCATGCAAGAACAAACGACGAATATTATGCAGAACGCGAGGAACACGAGTAAACAAGATACACCTGTTATCAAAGTTAATTTAGTCTTATCCAGGGACACGGAATTATCTTCTTCGTTTACGGCATTCTTGTTGCAGCTGCTGATGTCTTCGATGCGTAAACTTCGGAATTCGACGCCTTTGAGGAACTTAGGCGAGGCACAAGTTAAATTTTTAAATAAGTGTGTTCGATTCACGCGCAAGACCACAGCAGTCAAATGACATAGATCGCACGACCACGGGTTCGAGTCCAAAACGACATTTTTCATCGTTTCCAATTTCAGAACAACTTTTTCGTCGATACCTTTGATTCTATTGCTGGAAAGATCCAAGTCGATCAGATGCTTCGGTAACGCTTCGACGCTAATCTCGCTGATATTATTCCAACTGAGGTTTAAAGTTCTTATGCGATCTGGCAACAAACCAACTGGTAGATGTTTCAGATTCAACTTGGCGAGTTCCACATCCCAAACTTTGTACAAACTTTGCAGGATAGTTTTAATAACGCTCAGATTGAAATAGTTGCCGCTGGCGCGGAGCTTCTGCAACGTTCCCGAAACGTGATCAACGGCGAAAGCTTCCAGTTTGTCCAATTTATTGAAGCCGATATCGAGTTCTACGAGGCTCGAGAGGTTGAGGAAGGCGGTGTCTGTTATTTTGGCGATACGATTCCTCGCCAAACACAGATACTTCAGTTGTTGCTGACTGACGAACGTGTGCTCCAGGACGACCGGTAACTGGTTGCCATCGATCTTGAGACTGTGCAGCTTGTGAAGGTCTCGAAATTCGTCAGACGCGATGAACTGTATCTGATTATTTCCTAAGTCTAGTTGAGATAAATAAGGCAGCAAGTGGTAGATTTGCGTGTTTATCCGTCGCAAGCCGCAACTCCTGCATTCCAAGACGCGGAGTTCCTGAAACGGAAAATTTCAATTAGAAAGATTAATCGGAACTGCCTCGACTATGATTAAAGTTTTTTGTACAATGTATAAATGTCGCGAACGTTTTCCAGTGAACGCAGCTCTGATATTACCCTGGAATTGTTTTGTAATAAATTAATCCAAGCCCCGTTCAAATCGGATGAGGATTTTTTTATGGCTATCTCAATTCGGCGCGATATCTCATCTGAACTGACATTCTTAGTTGAGTTATGAGAATGCACACGAGATAAAAACCAACTTTTTACTCATCACTTCTTAGGCAAGACCCAAAATTTTAGCTGAAATTGTTTTGGAAATAAGAAATAAGTAAAATTAAGAAATTTTAAAAATAGAAGGGAATTTTTTAACTGTCCTGAAGTGATCTGATGTAGTGAACGATATTATACAGTTGCTACCCGAATAAATTTTGATTAAATATCACTTGGAATTATTCGTTTGGCCCATCGACATATACATATGGACTGCGCGTGGCAATGATAAGCGCGGGTAGTGCCGGCGTGAGAGAAGGGAAAACGAAGAGGACTAATACTGTCTTTATCTACTTTATCTATCGCGTTTCTATTGGCCGCTGCATTAGTCCTCTTCGTTTTCCCTTCTATCACGCCGGCACTACCCGCGCTTATCATTGCCACGCGCAGTCCATATGTATATGTCGATGGTTTGGCCCAGATCCAAACCAGTGAACTAGCATGCTTCACCAGAGCCGTGGGAACATAAAACTGCACCCTGAGTGTAGCCTGATTCTCTTTTTACTTCCTTCACCATACGTAGTATACAGGGTGTCCCAGGTTTTGGTAGCAGAACTTCAACAGTCGATAGAAAATTGCACAAACGCTTAGTTTTTGAGATACCGGTTGTTGAAATTGAAAAAAAAATTTGGTTTTGTGCAAATATCTCCGGAACCGTTCATTGTACAGAAAACAGCTTTCGCAAGCATTTTCTACTCATAGTAAGCTATGTTCTGTGCGTTAAAAATTTTTTTTTTAATCATGATTGGTGAAGATTTCGAAGGGGTAGTGGTGGTTTTTCTCCCCAACTTCTACGCCACTGATAAAAGTACGGTTTTGAGACAATTATTTGAATTGCCAATGTTTTCTACACAAAAAAAGTACCATTGGTCATAAGCTCTAAAGTTGACCGTTTTCGAGAAAAATCAACTTTTATGTTGAAAAACATGGTCAATTTTTTGGTTTTGTTACTTGTTCTAACGTTTGAATAAATTTAGTTTAATTAGTAAGAATTGACCATGTTTTTCAACGTAAAAGTGGATTTTCTCGAAAACGGTCAACTTTAGAGCTTATGACCAAGTATTTTTTTTGTGTAGAAAAGATTGGTGGTTTAAATGGTTGTCTCAAAACCGTACTTTTTTCAGTGGCTTAGAAGTTGGGGAGAAAAACACTAACTACCCCTTCAAAATCTTCACCAATTATGACAACAAAAAAATTATCACACAGAACATACCTCATTATGAGTAGAAAATTCTTGAAAAAGCTGTTTTCTGTACGATAAACGGTTCCGGAGATATTAGCAAAAAACGAATTTTTTTTTTCAATTTCAACACCCTGTATCTCAAAAACTAAGCGTCTATGCATATAAGTTAATAGGAAATTTTTTTCCCAAAATCAAATTTTCTATGGACTGTTGAAGTTCTGCTACTAAAACCTGGGACATCCTGTATAGTGTTAGGGAAGTATTGGAATCATTTCAACGAATTTCCGCGGATATATCCATTTTGAGTATTTTTGTTTAAATCTAGACTATTTCTGCATGATGTCTGTGTGAGTGTTTGTGTGTTTTTATCGAGGGTAGGTGAAAATCTAAAACTCCCCGCAGAACCGCCGTTAGGCACTACTTCTTGGGTAACAAATTGGCTGTTATGCGCCCTTCCTGGTCTAGTTATTCACCCTTTCCTTTCACGCCACGGGCTGGTCTTTTATCTCATTGTCTGTACGTCTGAGCTCTTTCAATATGATGGCCGCAAACTTGGACACCGCATTCCAGGTGATCTGTGACTCAACCATCTCGTCAACGATATTCCGCGGATAATGGCACAGAATGCATTCCAACAAGATGTTTCACCTTCTCATTATACTCTAGCTGTTCATGAATATTTAAATCGGACGTATCCCGGTAGATGGATTGGTCGAAAAGGACCAACAGAATGGCCTGCAAGATCACCTGACTTGCCCCCTTAGATTTTTCCTATGGGGTAACTTAAAATGTAAAATTTATGGAACTCAGCCACCATCATTAAATGAATTACATCGGCGGATCATTGATTAATGTCGGGCCATTACACCAAAAATGCTTCAAAATGTCAGGGACCGTTTTGAACAAAATCTCTATTATTGTATGGAAGCAGGATGCCAACACTTTCAGCACTCATTACCATGAACAGTGAATAAGCTAAATTTACATTTTGTGACTCATCTTTCTTCGTAAACCTAAACCATAAAGTAAAGCTAAGCTCAAAAAGGATACTTTTTCACTTATAATTACACGAGAGCTTTTTTTTGTCGAAGTAAACTTGACATGTATTAATGAGAATTTTGTTGCCTGGCAATTTAACGAAAAAAACTGCCCCTGAAAAAATTACGAGTCCGCAGGAAGAGTAATGTTTTCTGGGTGTTTTTTGAGTTGAATTGCCTAATGGCAACAAAATTCGAATTATAAATGTCAAGTTTACTTCGACAAAAAAAAAAGCTAGAGTGTAATTCGGTAAGACAATTTAATGAATATGTGAATCAATAAATTAAAAAATAAGATGTAAATTAGTTTATTTAATTTAACGGAAAAGTACAATTGTTAAAAACACAATTATTAAAAAAAGCTTGATTTTCAGGACTTTCTTGTCTTTTGTTAATAGTTTGGTGCATGCTAGTATTTTGAGCGGTGGTAGTAACTGTCTAACTGTTTCCTGGACGGTAGTACGAATGGAACCAATGATTTTTTTATGATGTTCTTCATCTAACTGAAGATACGGTTTTAATGACGATGGGTTGCTATGTCCCGTAATTTTCACAAGTTTTTGTTCACCTATACCACTCCTGGACAATTCAGTTTGCAGCTCGATTAGAATGGTTCGTAATTTTCACCCGCTTGACATCAAGTCCAATATTTTTCGCCGAGGATTTGGTCCATTTAGATATTTCATTTATCCCAATAGGAGAATTCTTATACCATCCTTTCGAATTTGTTTTTTGCCAGAAAGGATAAGGAGTTAAAAAAAAATTTTCACATGTGATATGGTTTCCCCGTCTTCTCATAATTTGTTTAAACAATTGTACTGCACATACACAATCTTATTCAGTGTTTGCTACCAACCATTTACTGTCGGCCAACTTCTGATTTCCACCTTGTGCTGTCTTCGAAAACACTGGGTTATATTCAACTCTTCCGGTCTCTCTTCCACGGTTGTCTGTCTCGATTTTAAAATAGAATACCTTACAATTTGCTGCTTCTCCACCTCTCCAAGCCAATTCATAGGCAGCAAGCAATATGATAAACTTTTCTTTGAAGGGCTACAGGTTCTTCTTCACTCCAGAATAGTGCCATTTCAAAAATTTCTTGTTTTGTGAGAGCCTTAGAACTCACCTTCCTTTTTTCTGGGATTGCTTGCAAACTTTTGCGTTTTGTGTCGCGTGCATTTCTCGCTTTCTTAAACTGTATGTCCGTGAACGGATTAAAAATTTTTTTATATTCTTTGAAGTACTTCTCTTGTAACATTTTTGCTGAAGTGTTCCAAATCGTTTTGACTGCACTCTCTTTATAGTCTTCTTCATTGTTCTTCTTCATGTTGAATGCCCAGTCACATAAAATAGAAGCTAACTCTTCAGTGGAAGTTTCTGCAATGAGTTCATGTTTTTTTTTCAAACAAAACATCGCAAATTGTCGCCAAATTGACCTAGTTGAATTCACAGTATTGCGAGACACATTATTATTGTTGGCTTCTTCAATTTCTCCACTCGAAGACTGTTCAAATGGCGACATTTCCACAAATAAGACACTTTTCTGACAACGCAAGTTTGAGAAAAACTGACATAACGTCATCAAAAATTTGTTTACAATGCTGGTTGTAATGCTTTCAAAAGTTAGGTTCCGTTTTGTCGCTGGAAAAGTTGGGGCAAACTTTTTTCGCTGTCATAATGACAAAACACCGCGACATGTGGCATTTTTAGTGCATGAATTAAATTGTCTCTATAAAAATCAACGTATCTCAACATTTTTTCACCGAGCAATAATTTTTTTTTCATTGTTCTTCCCTTATTTTCTCAAATTTGTAAAACTGAGATGCGTTGAACAGTTAATTCGAATACCTTCAAAATAAGGTACCACTCGACCCCTATTCCTATTTAAGATTTTGGGGTTGAAGCTCACCCCCGCGAGGGGGTGGAAGTCACAAAGTTAATGATATGGCAAAATCTTTCCACCAGGAAATAAAAATCGACGGGTTCGAGCGATTTTCTTTAAACAGACGATATATGAGATATCGGCCGTGTTTCGTTTTGATCGGCCCATTCTGTATGTGAAGACGTGAATTAATCTACTTAGACTTTAATGGAGTTTTATAACAGTCATCAAGAGAAGTAATAGTTTGGGAATTAATCGATGTTGGGGCTGTAGAACCTAAGTGGATTAACTCATCTATAAATATATTATAGATATAGATTATATCAAGTGAAATTGAATGTAACGTTATATATGTCCTTTAGCGACTCAAAGTAATAACGTGGACCTGATGACGCGTCTAATTTATTTATTCAAGGGGAGACGATAACCTCGAACAACAAATAAATCTGGAGGAATCGAAGTGCACATAGATCCGATTGCAGTACTTTAGCAAATTCGTCGATTTGTCTTCACACCACATACTCATTTGTTTTCTTTGATTTTTGCTCGCAGGTAACATTCGCTCCATCAATTTATGCAAAGTGTGTTCGAGCGCGATATTTCTTTGGAAGTGATAGCCCAGCACGTGACAAATCACTTACGCGAAGTTGGATTGAACGCGTCCGTGTTTATGTTTATTTTAAGTCGAGCGACGTGTAAAAATTAGATGGGAGTTGTGCACGTGAAAAGCGAATATGTACAATGAATTAAAACGAACGCAGGGCGTAACAGAAACGGAATAGATTATTGAAGTTGGCTATCTTACGAAGGAAGTGAATAACTGGACACATGCAGAATAACGATTTTCGTTCATTTATTGTGAAAGTTTTATAGAAAGAGTTGGCGTTGCTCTGAAAATACCCAAAAAAAGTTAATATATAGCGGTTGTAACTTTACCTCAGACTTTTATTTGATATCTAGGTAAATTGGAGCTAATGGAGTGAGAGAATTGCTTTTACAGCAAAAGTTTGGTTCACTTTACGAATGAAATCTCTGCAACATATTTATTTATACAACAAAGAAATTCGTCAAAATGCGGAAACACAGGCCATAGTTTTCGAGCTCTAATGCATTTGATCTTAAACGTGGTTTAGAGAAAAAATATAGTTGACTCTATTATTTTTAATACATCATTTGTCTACGCGAATATATAAGACGTTCTTGCTCCTTGTTATGCTGCTTTATGTTATTTTCAGTCCATAATTGAATATGAACTATGATACTGCAAAATAGTATTAATAGTATTTTCAATTCTTAATATTTTATGTGCTTCCTTTCGACCAGTTCAACATCTTTTCTCCTTAAAACTCTAGAGAAACGGATTGACAGGCATGCCAAAAAAAAACCTACATCGTAACCAGTAGCCTACCAAACCGGGAAATTCCGCGAAATGGCGGTATACGAGCTAATACAGAGAGCAGAGAAATCACTACACTGCAAAGAAATTGTGCTAGCGAGCTTTCTGAACATAGATGGAGCTTTCGATAACACCTCGTTCGTATCAATTACCTGAGCAACGCGAGAGCGAAAGATGGAGAGTCTGCTGTGCAGATGGATCCACAACATGCTCCGATGCAGGACAGTCATAGGAACTCTCAATGAGGTTGAGAAGGAGGTACGTGCCACTTTAGGATGTCCAAAGGTAGGTGTACTGCCACATCTACTGTGGGTTCTGATGGTATACGAACCTCTTATACTTCTTGAGGGTAAAGCATTCTGCGTAATCGGATATGAGGATAACATCGCCAATATAGTATAAGGGATGTTTGAGAGCACAATAGCATCTCTGATGCAGCCAGCAGTGAACACCGTAGAAACATGGTGCAACAAGGAGGGACTTAGAGTGAATCCCTCGAAAATAAGCATTGTACCCCTCACGAGGAGAAAGGACATTGGAAACATACAGGACTCAGCTTTTTACTCAGAGGTGAGCCAAAAAAGAAGGCTGGAGTTCGGGAAGCATCTGGACAAAACCAATAATAAAGCGATAAGGGTCTTGTGAACCTGTCGCCGTACAGTCGGAAGGACCTGGAGACTCACACCACGGATGGTGCAGTGAATGTATACCACCATAATAAGACCCATTGTAACATAAGCCGCAATCATGTGGTGGCCAAAAACAAAACTGAAAGTATCCCAGCATTTCCTGAACAGAGTTCAGAGACTGGCGTGATTAGGAATAAGGGGTGCAATGTAGGCCAGTGCAACGGCCACGTTGGAAAGACTGTTGGGGTTGGAGCGACTGCACCTCGCCATTCAGGTAGAAGCCATAAGAGGAGCGTATCGTTCTGATCTTGTTGAACAAGAAAAGGCCGACCAAAAAAACAGAAGCATTCTTGGGGATGACATCCGACCGAAACAAGTTTCACAGCACTTCCGTACCGTTCACGATTCAAACTTTGAAAGGGGGGGGGAGAACACTGGGGGCAATCCTCATATTATACCAAGAGATTCCGTATGGTTCACCTAAGGCACCAAGACCGGTAAAAGAACAGGTGCTGGAATAGTCGAGACATAGGAGCAAGGAGAAATAATTTCCTTGAACCTAGGCACACTCGCGACAGAATTCCAATCGAAAATACTAAGGCTAGACCAGTTTTCATTTACATTGACAGCTTGGTATCTGTTGGTACGGTATGAGCGTCTCATAGCTGAGCTAACAAAATGATATTTTTTCAACTTCCCAATAAGGATAGAATGTGGAACGCCATCAAAAGCCTTTGACAAATCTAAAAAACGTATCACTAAGTTTGCTTTAGATTCAAATGAAAAAGTCACACTTGCTACAAGTTCAATAATGGACTATATCGTACTTCGGTTCAATAATAATCTGTACACGTTGTTCCTAGTAAGATTTCTAATATACTTCTGATATGAATTTATGCAACTTTGGTCGATAACTTTTGTATCCCATTTAAAATCTCGTACAATATGATCAATATAGACATTTTCAGGAGAAATGGCCAACGAACTCGAATATACTAGAGTTAGTCAGTCTATTCGTAACTAGGAAATTTTGTATCGCCAACATGACGTGTAGAAATCCAGTACGGATAGAGGAATAGTACCCCACGGCATAGGCGTGTATTGTATAGGGTATTTCAAACAGATTTCCAGAGTACCCCACGCCACGGGCGTACTATTTATAAGGCAGTAAGGTACGTTTTTTTATACTGTTGAAACATCAAAAATAAAAACTGTATAACCAATATTAACAGTGTAGCTGTAGACATAGAAGAATGTTGATGACAAATGTGGGTTTCTTCCATGTTTCACTTACTGACCACATTTGGAAAAATATCTACCAACGAACTCGGATATACTAGAGTTAGTCAGTCTATTCTTAACTAGAAAATTTTGTATCGCCAACATGACGTGTAGAAATCCAGTACGGATAGAGGAATAGTACCCCACGGCATAGGCGTGTATTGTATAGGGTATTTTAAACAGATTTCCAGAGTACCCCACGCCACGGGCGTACTATTTATAGGGCAGTAAGGTACGTTTTTTTTTAAACTGTTGAAACATCAAAAATAAAAACTTTATAACCAATATTAACAGTGTAGCTGTAGACATAGAAGAATGTTAATGACAAATGTGGGTTTCTTCCATGTTTTACAGAAAAAGACTGGTATTTTGGCAATTAAACTGATTCACTTACTGACCACATTTGTATAATAGTAATTTGTATGGTCGTTTCTTCTTTTGGTGATTGCCATTCACCGATTTATGTGTGCGTGCAAGTAACTATATTGAAGCGCAGACTATGAGCTGCTTATTACTTTGTTCATCTACATCTGGGCAATTAAGTATATTTTTATATATTCTTAACCAGTGAAAAACATTTGTTTCTATCGAGGACATTATTAGATCACAATTATTTAATTTATATTGCAATACAATAATAGTTTCACTTTTTTTTTCACCACTACATCAACCTATAATTTGGTTTCGAATCATATCTGTATATTCATACAAAATACATTGTTGGGCCCTATATGGAAAATTTCATGAACAAAAACTTCCGAAAGATGTTTAACATGATAATATGCTTTTATTTTATTCTATTATGTCTACTGATATTAAAGTACATTAGGTATATCGCCACTACAGCATTTTTGCTTTTATTTCATCCGTATTGTCAGGAAGCATTTGCAATAATCGGACTATGAGCTGGGAGCAAAATATGCGTCGATTTTCTTGATTTCACGATGTAAGATGTTATATAACTAACAATATGAATGGGGAACATACAAGTAAGAAAAGTTAGCTTCTTGAATTTTCTAGAAAGTAGAAAGAACAAAGAACTGTATCACCAAGATCACTCAAAGATTTGACAGGTTAAGTTGATCGGAACTCGGGAACTACACTTTCAAATAAATGTCACTTTTCTTGACAGTAGGTACACGATTAGCGGCGGTGAATTACTAGTGCCAATATCGGAGATCTCTCTATTCAATCTTTATTTCTCCACACGATTGCTGGGAAGCTAGATGACAGTATGGTGGGAGAGAGACATGTTGGCGATACTCAATAATGACTTTAGCTTATTCTAGTATATCCGAGTTCGTTGGATATGGCAATAATACTTCCATGTTTGTTGCCCGAATTACTTCTCCACTGCTACTAGAGCAAATTTGTTTGCCTTACCGGAAGAAAAAAATTGGACCGTTTGCAATCGTGGCTCTTCACAAACTGTGCAATTGGTGATAATGGCTAGAAAAATATCAGGCTTGTATGTATGAGCTTGTGAACTAACGTAATAATGGATAATAACAATATCCATTATTCACTAGTGATTTCAAGCATCCCATCTAGTTTGCGTCAAAATTTCAAGTAGATTGCATTTATCATTTGACCGCTACACGAGAACATGTATTTGCCAAGTAACCCTACTGAATCAAGGAACGACTTCGATCGCTAACGCTCACTTTGTCTTAATTATTATATTCTGTTTGGCAATAAAGATTATTATTATTAAGAAATTACATATTATTCAATATTTATAAATAGTACAAAAAGTGACGGTCCCATATTAGAACCTTGGGGTTCTGAGGTTTGCGCCTGATGATGATAGTGGTGGGGTATCAGCACAAAGATTTTAGAATATTTAAATAAATATTCTGTCTTCTTTTCGGTGTTAATGTGACCCTAACCTAAAGACGACGAAGACGAAGTTTACTGTTACTAAGACATGAATAAAGGTATTCGAGAAAATGCAGAATTTACGTTTGATGGTAACCAACATTTTTTTTTTCAACCGGAATATGAAATTGCACTGCATCACGTTTGTGGAAGCATATCGAGTAGGTGTTTCATCATCCTCTGTGCTATATAGGTTTTCATTCGGTATCTAAAACAGAACGTAATAACTTATTTTCCGCTTCATTTTAGGAGAATTAATTGTATCTAGAATTGAAATGAACATTAGTATATATTTTTCATTTGCAGCAGAACAAGCTTTCCAAACATCATCGCATATTTTAATATGCTCAGGATGACATTTCATTACTCATGAAAGAAGTCAAGTTTATTGCTTTGCGGATTTTTTGTCCTAAATGTCACATAAAACAAACAAAAAGCTTTTCGTGCCAGAATGAAATATATTCGCACTTTTCCGAGACATTTCTCACATGATAGTTCCATTTCGAAAATATCCACTTGGCAAACAAGTTACAATTCCAATCTGCAACGCAGTCTTTTGAACTTGTTTGAAGGGACTTGATTGAGAACAATTCAATAATATTTATTCATAAGATGTTTTTGTAGTGTAAATTGATTTTATGGACAGTTACTTGTTGTAACTATTAATATAGTAGTACATGGGGTGTTTCTCAAGCAGAGATCAAAAATTGAAGGGTGTATTCGATGACCAGAAATATGTTTTTTGAAGAACCCTTAGGTTCTTAGAATAGTCGTCAAAAAATCGATGGTGGAAGCCGTTACTTTATGGTAATTTATCATTTTGATTATATGAAAGAATAGCTACTTTGTTTTTATACCACTTTTATTAATAATAACGTGAAAACGTAACTATAGTTTCAACACCGAAGTGCCATTATCAAACAATTAGAAAATTATGAAGAAATCAATGAAACAGTTCAAGTATAAATAGAGTAGAGTAAAGTAGGGTTGAGATTAAGGGATCAACGGAAATTCCAAAAGCAGGTAGATCCGAGGAAAGTACAGTATTACATAGTAAACATAGCAACAATTTGTGAATTAGTGACATTATAATTTAATATTCTAAGAATTATTTTAAGAGCGGTTTGAAAGACACATGAAAAGATCACTTTGATATAGGTCTAACTGATCATTGAGGATATTTTTATTAGAGTTTTTGACACCTTTATAAATCTCTATCGATTCTAATATATTCAATTTAAAACCTCTGGTTTGGTTATGTAGAATGCTTAGACTATCTAAATTAGGGAAATTATGACCAGTTTGTAAAAAATGATTAGCAAAGGTTGAATCAGTTTTGTTGAGTCTAAACGAGCGAAAATGTTCTTCGTATCTTAATTTGAAATTACGACAAGTTCTACATATATAAAATTCATCACAGTCTGGGCAAGTCATCTTATAAACTCCAGGTTTTCTATATTTATTGACTTTGTCTTTGGCGTTGTATATAAGATGGCAAAGTTTATTTTGAGGTTTGAAACTGATTTTAAAATTATGGCGTGATAAAATGTTAGCAATATGTTCGCTTACTGTACCAAAATATGTCAAAGAGATGAATTTAGTGGATACATCTATGTGTTTTATACGCGGATAAATTTTATAGAAAGTTAATTGTTGTTGTTTGCGATTTATTAGTTTAATTATTTGATCTACCGGAAAACCATTATTGATGGCTATTCGTTTGATCTAAAATGCTTCTAATTAGAGACTTACATTCTGTAGTTGGAATATTTGAAAACTGTTTGAAACATCAAAGGAAACTAAAAAAACATTGGTTGGTATATGGTGTGTTTTGACTAATTCGGAATTAGTCAAAACCAACGAACTCGGATATACTAGAATAAGCTAAAGTCATTTTTGAGTATCGCCAACATGTCTCTCTCCCACTATACTGTCATCTAGCTTCCCAGCAATCGTGTGGAGAAATAAAGATTGAATAGAGAGATCTCCGATATTGACACTCGTAATTCGCCGCCGCTAATCGTGTACCTACTGTCAAGAAAAGTGACATTTATTTGAAAGTTAGATATGTTGGGATGGAACATGGTAGTAATAATTGCAAACTGTTTCAGACATGATCAAGACGACAAACAGAATATTGAGGTTTCAGCACCTAAAAGGTAAAATGTTTAATTAAGAGCATAGCAGTTTTACTAATATATGGTTTTATTTATTTTAGAGCAAAACCTTCAGAAAGTGAATATGCGTCAACATCTATGACCAAAAGCAGCGTTTGGTTTGCACCAGCTAATGAGCATATTATGGTTAGTAGTAATGAGGAGCCCTTAGTTGAATCAGTTTCCGCTTCAATTACTACTACATTTCAACAGCCACTGCAGCCTTCTCCAAAAACTGTATTTAGCAAATCACCAGAATCGGATACTGCTTTTAGTTTTAGTTGAAATCTAATTTTCATATGCTCTGATATCTTTGTTATAATGTATTAAAATGGTTCTTTTTTCAGTGAAAATTATAAATACTTAAATATTGTCGTTGAAGAGATTGCTTGTAATACCAAGGAAGGGCAACATATTGATTAAATTATGTATTTATCTTTTTAATATCATAGATTAGATATCCCCCTAAAACATTTTTAGAATTATATTTTCCGCAAGAAAACTTTTCAACAATATACAATATACTTTCTCACATAAATAAATTGACAATTTTTTATTTAAATAAAACGTTTACAATTTTACTAAAACTTTTCTTACTTGTATGTTCCCCATTCATATTGTTAGTTATATACCATCTTACATCGTAAAATCAAGAAAATCAACGCATGTTTTGCTCCCACCTCATAGTCAGATTATTGCAAATGCTTCTTGACAATACGGATGAAATAAAAGCAAAAATGCTGTAGTGGCGATATACCTCGTGTACTTTAATATCAGTAGACAGAATAGAATAAAAGTATATAATCATGTTAAACATCTTTCGGAAGTTTTTGTTCATGAAATTTTCCATATACGGCCCAACAATGGATTTTGTATGAATATACTTATACAGATATGTATAAGTATATGTATATCATAGGTTGATGTAGTGGTGAAAAAGTGAAACTATTATTGTATTGCAATATGAATTAAATAATTATGATCTAATAATGTCCTCGATAGAAACAAATGTTTTTCACTGGTTAAGAATATATAAAAATATACTTAATTGCCCAGATGTAGATGAACAAAGTAATAAGCAGCTCATAGTCTGCCACATTTGTCATTAACATTCTTCTATGTCTACAGCTACACTGTTAATATTGGTTATACATTTTTTATTTTTGATGTTTCAACAGTTTAAAAAAAACGTACCTTACTGCCTTACAAATAGTACGCCCGTGGTGTGGGGTACCCTGGAAATCCGTTTAAAATACCCTATACAATACACGCCTATGCCGTGGGGTATTATTCCTCTATCCGTACTGGATTTCTACACGTTATGTTGGCGATACAAAATTTCCTAGTTACGAATAGACTGACTAACTCTAGTATATCCGAGTTCGTTGGTCAAAACACACCGAATTAGTCAAAACACACCATATACCAACCAATGTTTTTTTAGTTTCCTTTGATGTTTCAAACAGTTTTCAAATATTCCAACTTCAGAATGTAAGTCTCTAATTAGAAGCATTTTAGATCAAACGAATAGCCATCAATAATGGTTTTCCGGTAGATCAAATAATTAAACTAATAAATCGCAAACAACAACAATTAACCTTCTATAAAATTTATCCGCGTATAAAACACATAGATGTATCCACTAAATTCATCTCTTTGACATATTTTGGTACAGTAAGCGAACATATTGCTAACATTTTATCACGCCATAATTTTAAAATCAGTTTCAAACCTCAAAATAAACTTTGCCATCTTATATACAACGCCAAAGACAAAATCAATAAATATAGAAAACCTGGAGTTTATAACCTGGAGTTTGTAACATTTTCGCTCGTTTAGACTCAACAAAACTGATTCAACCTCTGCTGATCATTTTTTACAAACTGGTCATAATTTCCCTAATTCAGATAGTCTAAGCATTCTACATAACCAAACCAGAGGTTTCAAATTGAATATATTAGAATCAATAGAGATTTATAAAGGTGTCAAAAACTCTAATAAAAATATCCTCAATGATCAGTTAGACCTATATCAAAGTGATCTTTTCTTGTGTCTTTCAAACCGCTCTTTAAATAATTTTTAGAATATTAAATTATAATCTCACTAATTCACAAATTGTTGCTATGTTTACTATGTAATACTGTACTTTCCTAGGATCTACCTGCTTGTGGAATTTCCATTGACTCCTTAATCTCAACCCTACTTTACTCTACCCTATTTATACTTGAACTGTTTCATTGATTTCTTCATAATTTTCTAATTGTTTGATAATGGCACTTCGGTGTTGAAACTATAGTTACGTTTTCACGTTATTATTAATGAATAAAAGTGGTATAAAACAAAGTAGTTATTCTTGCATATAATCAAAATAGTCGTCAAGCTTAAACGTGTCAATAGTGAAAAAAATTCAGTTTTTAAGTTTTAATTTCTAAACCGATAATTTAACGAAGCTTGGTGTAAATATTCAATATGTCAGTGGGTATGGGAAACAGTTACCTGCTCTAAAAACTTATTTATCAAGAAAATATATATTACCCTGAATAATATTGCAAATAAAATAGGTCGTTTGGTTGTATCATCTTCATTTTATTGTCTCCACACATTTTTTTAAATTTCAAACCGATTTGCGACAAAATTGATTTATCAGAGTCAGAGCAATTTTACGATACCTACTTGAATAAATATTGATTTCCTGTGTGGACATGAAGCAATATTTTCAGATAGAAGTTTCAACTACTCCATAGAGTTTTTCATTCAACTCTTCACTAGTCACGATTTTGTAATTAACATTTTTATACCTGTTGTATATAGTCGTTTGAAAAATAAGATGGAAACATTTTTAGTTTACTGAGTGAAAAATGTATGTAGTAAATTGGCACTCCCTCGAATCCGATGACTGTTTTAATAGATTTCGAACATCAGTATTTGGATAGATTTTTTAGATGGGAAAATTATAGGATGTTGATTTAATCTCAATCAGGCATGATGGCGTAGAATCTTTAGGATCGTGTAGATATCACAATGATCCGCGATTTACAGTTGTTAAATGGCTAAGGTACCTAGTTGACCTAACTTTCTTAGATGCTGAAGAAGTGGGTGATTGCTAGTCAAAGATCTTATTTCCAAGCAGCCACAAGCTCCAAAAAGGAACCAGCTATTGGATTATATCTACAATGACTATAATAACTATCAGAAGTTTAATATTCATTAATTTAATTCATAAATGTTACTATAGTTTCCCTACAACCGTAGCTTCTCAAACAAATATTACAAAGTTCTAACAAACTCTTAATAGTTATTTCATTTAAGCCAGAACACTCTGAGATATCAAGTTCTAATTACATATTATGAAATGCTTGTCTTATAAGTTTCGATGCAATTCCTATCATCATTATAATATAATAATGATTCGAATTACAACATTGAACCATATGGTATATGATTCATATAAGGTATAGTTTCAAACATATCGTAGAAGTGAAGTATTCTGTTATTTTCTAGTTTTTGATATAATTCAATTTGATGAGATATGTTTCTTCAAAATTACTACCAGTGTCAACATCTATATTTTGCCAAAAACCGCAATTCCGGTATTCAAGTGTGGGGCCTGAGGTCAAGAAAATAATTGTCGTTGGATTCAAGTGTTTTTATTTTGGGCTTAATGAGATTCAACTGCGATTCTTTAGTTCCGGGATGACGCTCAATCAACATATCGGAATGCGATGGGACTAGAATCTTTAAGCAATATTTACAAACAATTATGTATGTCATAAGTATAGCACAAGAAACGAAAACTTAGAAAATTCCACCGCCCTTGCTAAACACTGCTTTGATTATAACCATCAATTTGATTACAAAAATGTTGATATTTTAACTAAGGAAACCAATTATTATAAAAGATTTTATTCTGGAGATGATTCACATAAAACGTGACTCCAAATCTGTAAATAATAGAACAGATATTCAGACAGTAAGTCAGATTTATACTAACTTAATTAATTAAAGCTCTTTCAAATTCCTACATGCGTCTATATAATGTTAATAGTATATTTTAGGTAGAATGTCAAAAGTATATTTCCAATAACTGACAAACCTTTCTCTATTAGCTCGTAAATCTTATCATCTGGTTTGAAAGTTGATACTTGAACCTAATTTTCTCGCTTCTAGTCGTTCATAGACTTTGTTGATATGAGCTCGTATTTATTAACAGTACTGCTTAACAGTGGATTCTTGATATATTATACTTATACCATTGATGTGTTACAATTTCGATTATTCGTGCTTCTGTTCGTTTCGGCGACGTGGACATTTTAATTGAAATTATAGTCGAGGAAATATAGCCGTAAAAAGGCCAAATGATCGAATTTCTTACTGGCAACCTGTATCGAGATGCGGTTTTCGCCATTTGCTTCAGAAACACAATAGAAAAAAATGTGCCACCTTTGTTTTACCAGATAACGCTTGGTAGCACTTGTGCATTAAAAAAATGCATCTAAATAATGCGATTTGCGGAACTGTATTGTTGCTCACCAAATATTAACCAAAATTGGCCAAAATTTGTTACTCAGGGGTTTTTGGGGTCGCTGATTACGAATTTGATGTTTACAAAAAGCCACGCTGCATTCTGGGGCCGATTTCGGGCTTGGGGGGTATTTGCAGTATACAGCGCAAATCCTCAAATTTTCTCAATCATTCGGTACTTCATGGCAATTTTGGTATTTTTAAACACAAACTAAATGATGTTCGTTAACTCAAGTGCCCGGGGCAAAGTGGCGCAATGTGGGGCAATGGGGGGCACTTGGGACTATTATCGAATTTCGAACATCAAACCTAAAAACTTTGTTCTCTGGGGGTTTTTGTGGTCGCTCAACACGAATTCAAGGTGCATTCTCAGCTCATACGCTCCTGGGGCAGAGTGTCCTCTGGGGCAACGGGGGCATAAAATAATAAATTGCAAACCTAAACAGATAACTCAAGATCGGTTGACAACTGATTTCAAATATTCAGGCAACGGTTATGCACCCAAATTCCTAAAAGTATACAGGAACGGTTGTGAAGAAACGGTGAAACTCAGAGGCAGGGTTATGCACCGAACTTCCTCTTAGCTAAACGTATTTCACAAGAAAAACTTGAATACACTTCAGCTGAGTCAGGAGATATTCTCTCACTATATTCCCAGTTTTTGTGATCAATTGGTTTTCGAAAATGAAAATTGTCGATGTAGTTTATGAGTTATTCATTGGAAAGTTTTATTGCGAGAAAGTATTCCTACGGTACATGCACACCTAGCGGAGAAAGTAAGAAACATACATCTAATAATGCGAGTTTGAAGATTTTTTCATTGTTAACGATTTTTTATTGATAAAATTTGATGTTCGGCAGTTGAAATTGATTAACTGCCCCAGATGCCCCACGGTGCCCCAGAGGACACTCTGCCCCAGGAGCATCTGAGCTGAAAATGAACCTTGAATTCGTGTTCAGCGACCACAAAAACCCCTGGGTAACGAAGTTTTGATGTTCGACAGTTGAAATTGGTTTACTGCCCCAGATGCCCCCGTTGCCCCAGAGGACACTCTGCCCTAGGAGCGTCTGAGCTGAGAATGCACCTTGAATTCGTGTTCAAGTCCCAAGTGCCCCCCATTGCCCCACATTACCTCACTTTGCTCCGGGCACTTGAGTTAACGAACATTATTTAGTTTGTGTTCAAAAATCCCAAAATTGTCATAAAATACCGAATGATTGAGAAAATTTGAGGATTTGCGCTTTATACTGCAAATATCCCCCAAGCCCGAAATCGGCCCCAGAATGCAGCGTGGCGTTTTGTAAACATCAAATTCGTAATCAGCGACCCCAAAAACCTCTGTGTAACAAATTTTGGCCAATTTTGGTTAATATTTGGTCAGCAACAAAACAGTTCCGCAAATCGCATTATTTAAATGCATTTTTTGCATGCACGAGTGCAACCAAGCTTTTCCTGGTAAAACAAATATGGCACATTTTTTTCTATTGTGTTTCTGAAGCAAATGGCGAAAACCGCATCTCGATACAGGTTGCCAGTAAAAAATTCGATCATTTTGGCTATAATTCCTCGACTATTAGTGCGATAAGGACGCTTTGTGTTAATACAATTAGTTTTAAGTAATCCATTTTCATACATAATAAGTCTTCTGATGATGGTCGTGAAACCAAAACGTATGTAAAGACGAGGAAATATAAAGCATAAGTGTTAATATGACCTATTTCCCAAGAATTTATATATAATTAAATTTATATGTTCGGTTAGTTGTTTCGTAGTAAGTTAGTACTTTGTAATATTCGTCTGAAGAAGCTACGGTATCAGCAAAACTATTGTTACATTTGTTCATTATATTAGTGAAAATCTAACTTTTAATAGTTATTTTGTTTAAGTTTAGAATGGATTTTCATTACGTAATGGCTGATCCTATTCCCTTTGTATTATACTAATTATTCATAAAATCGCTCTTCTATTCTTGCTCTATCCAATTTCCTATGGGTGTATCAATGAAAGAGAAAGTGGAGATTAGTTTTCAAACAATATATAGAATTATAATTCAGTGTTCACTCACCGGAATATCTTTGAAGGCTTCAGGGTCGAGTTCTTCGAATTTATTACCACTAAGTCTGAGCATGTGCAATTTACCGAGCTTTAAAAACAATCTAGGCACTAATTCTTCGAGGAAATTCCTCTGTAACGATAATATCCTCAACTCGGTTAAATGCTTGAACACGCCACTCTGTAACGAAACTATTTTATTATCGTCCAATTTCAGTTCAACGAGATTCACTAGACCCCTAAAGTTATGATCCGACACCGACGTGATATTGTTAAAGACGAAATCCAGCATTCTGATGGACGGTACGCCCCAGAAAGCGTGCATCCCGATCTGTTGAATGTTAGATCTTCTGATGCGTATCTCCTCCAAGAATTTGAAATGTTGAAATATAGGCGTTATGGTGAGAATGTTCCAGTTGTTATCCAAAGGTTCGATGTCCAAGATTTCGGTGCCGGGATCCATTTCCGAGATGGGTATCTCCGTCATACCACCAGTAAAGCAGGAAACTTTCCGTTTGCCTTTATCGGTTAGTTTGCAGGTACAGTAAGATGGACACAAGGTATTAGAAGATGTGCATAGCCAGAATAAGAGCAGCCATGTTGTTAACTGACGCCAGTTCAGGCGCATCCTGCAACAAAGAATCAGAATAAGGAAAGAATGCTTCGAGTACTTATAGATTAATTTACTTAGATTCTCATCTGTCGTAACATGACTTTAAACTAATCACGCCCCTGACTGTTCCCTCGATTTTTATTTTGTTTTTATATCACTCATATCATAGTTTCGACAACTGGTATGTCATCTTCAGAATGATACAAAAATAATGAAAAAACATACAGGATCTTAAGTTATATTGACACGATTCCAGTTTTTGCCAAATTCTGTTATCACTAATCTATATTTTCCTTCATTATTGTAGATCATTCTTATTCCTATTATAATTCCAGAACTTTTATTTCAATTTATTATCTAATTACGAAACATACTTTATTTAAACCATTTCATGCCAGTTGGTGTTAATTTCATTTGGAGATATTTTTATATTGCAAATGATGAATATTGCTACAATGTCAGCATCAGGTCTATTATTCTGCCGGACAAGTTCATCACTGTGTGAATCCTGCACTTCAACATTTCATAAATGAAGTCTACATAAGCTATCGACTTAGGAAAAGTAGGGATTCGAAATTATTTATCATTATGTTTTATCAACTATTTGAACTGGTTTCGAAATTACTTATCATTATGTTGTGTTAATTGATGGATGTATTACATAATTTGCTGTACTTAAATTCAATTCACAATCAAAGATTTAAACCGAACTAATTTACAAATTAATTATTATCATGTTATATTTTATTTGTTATTTTTTAATATATTTTAGTAATTTTTCTTTTTACAAATGCTATTTCTCTCAAATCACTTGTACTTATATTATAAATAATCACTCCTATCCACTAAAAAAAAGTACCGTTAAAGTACTGAGAACCCTTCAGGTACCAAGTAGCCAATATCAAAATGAAACTATACTCTGATGACGGCTACTTGTTCGAATTAGTGGGCAAGAGTGATTGCTTCTGGTCTTGTAGTGTATCCATAGTGTGAACGCTTTTATACTTTATTAATGATGAATTATCACAAAATAACGGCTGCTTCTTGAATAATTAATTTATAATTCCCGGTATGATTATGCATGAATGCAAATTGGTTCATAATACTCATACCAATGGAATGACTTCTCAAACAGTAAAATCACAACTTATTGTTTCGGACAACTGTTCCGCGTTTTCTAGCTTATCAGCGAAAAGAGTAATGCTCTCGAACGATAACGTTTGAATAACCCTACCGACGAATACTGAGGAACCTACAGTATCTAGCGCCATCTATCCACTAATCTGAGAAATGACCAATTGATTTCCAATCAACGTATCTATCTACTCGTATATTCAACAGAACAAGATGAGGAATACATTTTTTAGATAATTGCTGGTTGGAGGGTTAAGACAGAAATTACAATTTTAATATTAGTTTCACAGAAGGTGAAAGTTGGGTAATTGATGCTCCTCACATTCAATGTTATTTTTCAATTCAGTTGCGACAAGTCATCTATTTGACGCTAATTGTTATTGTAGAATGTGGTGCAATTTAAAGCTAGTGCTAAAGTTAGTAAGCTTTCGACTTACTGCCAGCAAATTTGCTTCTACAGCTCTTGCAACTTCTTCAACGTGCTAAGGTAAGAAATCTTCAGATTCGTCAGTTATTAAACACAAAATCAAGATACGAATTTGTTTTTTTTGATAAACATGCCTTGAGATTGACGCTTTTCCATGATAACTCTTATATCACGATTTTTGCATTGTAACTCCATAAAAACAACAAAAATGGCTTTGAAACTACCTAAATGTAATGAAAATTTGATTTTTTTCATTACAACGTTACGAAGAATCTTGTATAAAACACGATACAAAATGGCGAATTTTTATCACGCTGAGTTTGTAACTAGTTGTATGAATATCTAAATCTTGGCAGTATATAAGTTGAAACAAATGTAATAAGAGTTTTTAGAAAATCAAAATTTCATGTAAAATTAAAATATCTGAAAGCAAAGAACATCTAGGTGTTGCTTGATGTTGCCAGATGTTTTCTCTTTAGTATCAATAACAAATGTAGCATGAGGAAAGTAAAGGATTTTCTAAAATAAATGTGAAACAATTCACACTTGTCAAGATGAATACAAGACGGAAAACGAATGCTAAGCTATGAGAAGGGAGATGTTAATGTTAACCACATGGAGACGCTTAAGTAGCTGGGTTTTTTTCCAGACCCGCTGTAGATCTTAATATGAAAGTTTTAGAGCTTATTATTTTCAGTTTTTATTCATGTCCAAGTTGAATAATATATTCAAATCAGTTCATTCAGTTTCGATTCCTTAGGTTCATCCTGGTTGTGGAATCAATCTAATAGTCTCAGTTTTATTTATGTCTTTCAATTAATTTAGATTACCTAGGTTTTTTATTTCTAATGAAACATGCATTGCTGGAAGGAAAAGTCAATAGAACATGTGTGAAAATGAGCACAATACAACATTGAGGCATTGTAATTAAAATTGTTGATAAACTTCAGTGAAAACCCGTCACTACGTAGAATTAAACAAGCTTCGGTAGCTGACATGACCGCCAACATAAGTAGCATCATCTGCTTCGAGATTACCAGATTACTTTCGATAAACCGGTCACTTTTAGGTCAATTTTGTAATCGTTAGTGGTAAATTGAAGCGCTGCTTGGTATTGAAAATAAACCCTTTCAAGACCAGGCTTTTACAGCTTTACATCACACCAATAATCATAAAAATTTTCAAGTTGTATTAAACGTTAATCAAGATTACCATGAAGATGTAGTTTTGCATATTCAAGGTTGTAATATCTAGTAATAATGTCCAACTTTCTATGAAATTACCACACAGTCGACTATAAAAAGGCATGAAGTTATGACTCTTGAAGTATATACGACAACTTTCGAAGTTATAGTTTCCATGAGTTAAACTTTTCCTATGTAGGTACCTAACTTTGTTTTCTTGTTTCGATCCTCGTGTAACATAACTTGTTTTGAAGTTGCTTTCATGAACTCGAATCTGGACGAGAGGAAGTATTTACTTAATTTTCGCAATGAAATCAGAACCGAACTACAATCCGTAGCAGCCTCGGCAAAGGTTACAATTTTCAATCAAGAACGTTTCAGAATTCGATAGAGGAGAAGTCGGCGAATTCGTTACAAAATGAAATATACCATAAAAGCAGGGAATAAAACTTGTACTAGGTCCACTGGCTGGACCGGAGTCCTAAATTGAAAGTGACAGGATAGAAACATAATAATGTGATGATTGACTATGAATATATAGATAGATTCACCCCAGCTCACTTAATAATAATATTTATTTACCATAGATACATGAATATAAATTTTATTTATGAAAGGGCAAACTTATCTGTTACCAATATATATAATTTACAAATAATTTTGGGCTATGACAATTAAAACATGAATTTGACGAATCAAAATTAGGTATGCTTTGCAACAATGTGCTATTTAATCCAAATTTACATGCATATATGAACAAATACATAAGGTGTTCTATTTTAGAGCAATATTGTTTTGATACTTGAAGAAAATCCCTATAATTATTTACAATATAGTGATGTTATATTGATACTTAAGTTTTTAAATATTCATATTATTTTGATACTTGAAAAAAATCTCCATAATTATTTACAATATAGTAATATATTATTGATAATTAAGTTTTTGAATATTCATATTATTTTGATACTTGAAAAAAATCCCTATAATTATATACAATATTGTGATATATTATTGATACTTAATTTTTTAAATATTCATATTATTTTGATACTTGAAGAAAAAAAATCCCTATAATTATTTACAATATAGTGATATATTATTTATACTTAAGTTTTTAAATATTCATATTATTTTGATACTTGAAGAAAATCCCTATAATTATTTACAATATAGTTTTGTATTATTGATACTTAAGTTTTCAAATATTCATATCATTTTGATACTTGAAGAAAATCCCTATGATTATTTACAATATAGTCTTGTATTATTGATACTTAAGTTTTTAAATATTCATATCATTTTGATGCTTGAAGAAAATCCCTATAATTATTTACAATATAGTGATGTATTATTGATACTTAAGTTTTCAAATATTTATATCATTTTGATACTTGAAGAAAATCCCTATGATTATTTACAATATAGTCTTGTATTATTGATACTTAAGTTCTTAAATATTCATATCATTTTGATGCTTGAAGAAAATCCCTATAATTATTTACAATATAGTGATGTCATTGATACTTTAATTTTTAAATGTTCATTTTATTTTGATACTTGAAGAAAATCCCCATAATTATGTATAATATAGTGATATATTATTGATACTTGAGTTTTTAAATATTGATATCATTTTGATACTTGAAGAAAATCCCCATAATCATTTACAATATAGTAATATACTCGTATCATTGATAATTACATTTTTAAATATTCATATTATTTTGATACTTGAAGGAAATCCCTATAATTATGTACAATATAGTGATATATTACTGATACTTAAGGTTTTAAATATTCATATTATTTTGATACTTGAAGAAAATCCTTGTAATAATATACAATATAGTGATATATTATTGATAATTAAGTTTTTAATATTCTTATTATTTTGATACTTTTTTACGTCATTAATTATGTTTGAAAATGTATGTCTAGATTGAGATTTATTCTAGTTCTAATTTTTTTTGTATATTTTTCGATTCTTCCTTTGCTATGTTATATTTGCAATATTGGAGATTCTCAACAATGCTCGCAAATTCGAAATGGCTTCGAATCAAGGAATTATATTATAGAACCCGTGTGCCGAAAAGATTTAGCTACTCTTAAAATAAATCCTAGGTTCCTGTTTGCTTTGTTAACTTACTATTAATAATAACACCCAAATCATTAATTTTGATAACTATTTTCAAGTTTATTGTAAAACTTATTTGAGCGCATTTTTCTACATTTATGAACAATTTATTCTCTATACAGTAAGATTGAAGATTATCAATATCTCTTTGTGAAAGCAGACAGTGGGCATATGGTTTAATGAGTTTGTACCTACACTGTCAAGTCATAGTCATAAAGGGAAAAGTCATATCCTTCAAAACAGGCATCAATATCATTTATAAATGATGAAAATAATAGTGTTCCTAGATGGATCCCTGGGGTATTCCCGAGGTTACTACAAAATAATTTGAAATACAATTATTGAGCTTTACATACTGCTGGGAATATATGACTATGTAAATCTCCAAACGTTTTCCAATAACTATCGTCACGGCAAAAGTTCAACACTAGTTGTTGGTGTGCATACTTTTGAGAAAATATCATCACTCATCGCGAAGTTTAAAAAATGGCCAAAGGATAATAGCTATACAGATCATGTTTCAAGAGGACCTCAGCACTGTTTTTAGTTGAAGTAGGTGGTCATATACTTTTCTTCCACTTCCTGAAACAGTCGCCTGAAAAATGTTGTGTGTTCCCCGGTCAAATGGTCTTTCCCGGCCTCATCACCAGAGCTATTTAGTGCCAGTTGCAAATTTCCGATTCTGCCGGAAAACATCAACTTTTCGGCCTTGATACACAAATAACTATCGACTTATGAAAAATTTATATTAATTTCACAATGAAAGAATCATAATCAACAATTTTTGATGCAAATTCATAAATATTGAGTTCATTAATCGAATCTGAGCGATAAAGCTCTCGATCTATCTCGGCTTCCAAACTGGAAACTTCGACCCTGATCTATAAGAAAGTAGCGAACGGAAAGCCGTATCCAGCCATCGTAGACGCAATGATCCGTTCTAGGGGATGCTGAAATCGGCGGGATGAATGTGACCGGGGCAAACAGAACGAGCCTCCACCCTGACCGCATCCGTTTCTGGAACAGTGTGTCGTGGGGTCGTTGCTGTAATATTTGAAACCAGTAACCCTTGATCCGCGCTACACTTTTTTATGAACGCTATTTTCCATTCCCGTGTTGAAACTTTTCCGTCGAAATAATTTATGGAAAACGTTCAAATTAGTTATTCGAGCTGCAACTGTACAAACCGGGATATTAGATTCGTATGTAATAAAATATTGAAGTTTGGCTGGAATGGCTTTATATATTCATATACATAATTGATACAGCTACATTTAATATGTTTTCCTCGTGTACAATATTATTAACTTCGTTACATTATATAAATTTTGTACTTCCTACATGAGGAAGTTCTATGTTGTTTATGAAGTCGTTATACATACATAAGTTAAGATAAAGTTTGCCAAAACCCCAGTTTCTAGTATGCAACCAAACATCGTTCATTTCTTCAGCACCTGATTGATTACGAATTCGTCTGGCGCATACACTAAATTGTAGATTAATTCCGTTGATAATGATTCTTGACCCAGCAATGAATTATATATAAATTCTCGGGAAATAGGTCACACTAACTCATATGCTCATTATTTTCGTCCTGACGTACGTTTCGGTCGCACGACCATCACCAGAGAACGTATTAATGCCTAAAACGGGATTTCTTAAAACTAATTGTATGAAGCACAAAGCGTTCTTATGGCAACTAATTTCCACTGCATAATAATCTACTTATAAATTAAAATTCAACAATCCTTATTTCAAACTGCAGTTACAATTTAGATATTAATCCTGAAACATAATGACAGGGCTGAAACACGTCATACAAATAACCATATATCAACAATATATCAAAAAGGAAAACACAAAATATTACACTTCCTTAATTACCAGAAAAATTTTTATGCACACCCCCATAAGTCATTCATCACATTTACATTAATCATTACATAAAACAATTATTATCGGAAGAACTTGTATAGTTCTATCTCTACTGAATATCTGAATAACTCTCTCTAAAACAGTTTGCGATTATCTATGCACTTTAAGGTGCATATAAAATACACGAAGTCATTTCAAGTCATGTTTGAATAAGACTGAAATATACCGCGCACGGTAATGAGGTAATAGAAAAAACTGAGCGTTCTACCTAAAATATACTTTTAACATTATGAAGACGCATGTAGGAATTTACAAGGGTCTTAATTGAATAAATTAGTATAAATTTGACTCAATGGCTGTTCTATGATTCACAGACTTGGAGTCACGTTTTATGTGAACCACCTCTAAGATGGATAAATTTCTAACATCTGGTTCGAAAGTGGACATTTGAGGGTTATTTTCTGGTTTCAGCCTTACTCAAACATTGCTTGGAAAGATAGTGGATTCTCGATACATATTCATGTACTTTAAACATTAGTGTGTTAGAATTTCGATTTTTTGTTTCGACGACTTGGGTATTTTTAATTGAAACTAGTGCGGTAAGGACGCTTTATTCTTCATACAATTAGCCTTAAGTAATCCTGTTTTAGATATTGATAAGTCTTCTGATGTTGGTCGTGAGACCGAAACCTACATGAAGACGAAAATGATAAGCATATGTGTTAATGCGACCTATGTCCCGGGAATTTGTATATGATTAATCTTGACCAACAAACATAGCAGGATGACACCTTTGAATTAAAGTAAGGCAAATTATTTATCTATTATTATGAAACATGTTTATTAATAATAAGTACGAAAAAATCTGCCTTATATACAAGAAAATGCTATCAAAGTACCAAGCACGTTTCAGCTGCCAAGTAGCCATCATCAGAATAAACCTATATGAATATTATTTGTGGTTAATAATGCAAAAAAGGGGTTACGCTCAGCTGGAGATAAATCTAATAGATTGCTTACAGCTTATACATTTCAATTCTCTCCTATATTGCCGAGATATTTGTCCGCACTGTGTTTTGAAAGTGATAAGCTTTCTCGAGAAACGGTGTGACTCGTATTTAAAACACCTTCTGCTAACGCTGATTCTTAATTATTATGCTTATTTATATAATCAGAATGTTATTTATAACGAATTAAAATGATCCTTCTAGTTTGACCCACATAGCATTTTGCACACGACTTGCAATCAATTTTGTGAATTTCAGATTTATCGAAACCAGGAACTTTATCAAAAATATTCCCTAAACGGTATTTAGCTATTCTTGCATCATCTACAAACGACTTTTATTGTAAATTTAGAGAACAAATTATGAATCTTATCGATTACTGAAGGATGATAAGTGAAACTTTTGAATTATTTCAATAAATTATTTGAAAGTCATGGCTCTAATTTGGCTAACTGATTGCGTTCCCTTTTCCCGTATGATTAGAAATTAACTTATTCATCAAAGATTTGTTCTAACCGTTGTCAGTCGCTATTCGCTGAAGTTTCTCAACTTCGTTGTAGTAATTTTACTTGATCGAAGAGACGTTCAATAATATGAAAAAGACTATTGAATGGAGCTATTTTCAGTATAAATGGTGTAGTTTAAGTGCGGTTTCTGTAAATGTAAAAATCCGAAAGATTACAATATTTCATATAGTCAGATATCAAAAGGAGGAGAATGATTATCTGTTTCTATTCCGACAGTCAATTCCAGTAAATCAAATAGGCTAGTTAGTGTGTTTAAAAAGCGATGTACTTGTAAATCAAAATCTTTACTCATAATCGCGAAAATATCATCAACATATCTATACCAAACTTTTGGAAACTGACACAATTGTGATTTTGAGGAGGTTTCAAGTTCGCTTGGGAAAATATTGGTCAAGGGAGAGAGTCGATGAACGCTCTGTAGAAATGGCTTTCAAATATTAATATCCCTGATAAAAGCACAGAATTCGTGATCCTTACGTCTTCATGGAAGGAACAAAATTATTCCACTTTCAACAAAACTGCGGATGATCAATGGACGATCTACGCTCTCCTTCTTTTATAGTATACAAGTGTACAAACTCCTCCGGCGCATACACCAAATTGCAGATTTATTTTGTTGTATAGATTAGTAACCAACAAGCATGTCAAGACACACTTGAGTTAAAGTTAGACAAATTATCCGTACATGCATTGGCGCTATATGTTAGCTCATATAGTTTTTAACCAGTCTGAAACACGACGTTTGCAAATTTGCAAAAAAAAGGAATTTAAGGGTTTATAACTAGCCTTCAACATGTCCCAAGAGCTCCGCAATATAATTATTGAGAATGAAAAAGTGACTTTCAGTAATTTTTGAGCTATCGTGTTCAAACATAGAAATTTTAATCCGCTTTTAATACATATAGAAGAATGTATTATTTGATCGAGTCATCCATTATAGTCGTTACAGTTCCATCAGACTTCCATAACTCAAATTCCTATATCAAATTCAATTACTCAGTTTCCATAAAATTAATCTGACCCTCCAATTGTAATGAAATAGTTCGAATAAAGCCACCAATACTGTACTGCAACGAGTAAAATTCTGCTCTCAATTAGGTCGAGTTTTTCTTTATCTGCAGCGCTTACTTGTACAAGCTCGATTTGGGAAAGAGCAAACTTTAAAACTTCAAGGCAACTAAAAACTCGGGCGCATTTGCGTTCGCGTCAATATTTATCCGGAACTATCGTAAGTTTGGCAGATCATACTGCTGTTTATTTATGGAGGCAGCAGGAGAAACTGGGTAAATCATGATGTTAATTATTCTAGCCCTGCAGGAATAACTGCCAAAATAACAACACGTCCCCTTTGCCGAAATATTCACAATTAACTTAGTTTCGCGTATAAATTCGACGCTGCAGTTAAAAGGGCTCCTAGTGGAAAATGGCG